>CM060389.1:135324110-136530583 GCA_030545235.1 Helianthus tuberosus
ACACCATTCAGTAAGTATATAACACCTTTTAGCAAGTATATAACACAATTCAGCAAGTATATAACACCATTCAGTAAGTATATAACACCATTCAGCAAGTATATAACACCATTCAGTAAGTATATGACACCATTCAGTAAGTATATAACACCATTCAGCAAGTATATAACACCATTCAGCTAGTATATAGCACAATTCAGCATGTATATAAGTATATAACAGCATTGAGTTAAGTATATAACACCATCCAGCAAGTATATAGCACAATTCAGCAAGTATATAAGTATATAACACCATTCAGCAAGTGTATAATACCATTCAGCAAGTATATAACACCATTCATGAACTAAACATCTGATCGAAACATATTTTTTTCTCTATACAAGAATAGCAATATGGTACTCATATTAAAGATAAAAAAAAACGCTCGTTATTATGGTGTATTGTTTTTTAAAAAAAGTTACGTATAAAAAGTTATTGACGTTTAAAAAAGACGGGGGGAAGTTACATGTGCATTAATGTTAGTTTCTTAATTAAAAATGTTAAATTTACCTATATACCCTTAATCTAAAAAAATAATATATTTAATAGTAAACATTATTTACAATTTTGCCATTATGATCATAACCATTAGATCAAAGATCTAATGGTGTAGATTATTTCTTACCTTTCTCACAAAAAACTTTTTTTTTACAGGAACCTCTACCTATATATATATATATATATATATATATATATATATATGGAGGGGCTCATGCGAGAACTCCATTTATTGCGAGAACCGCGAGACCAATGTGAACACAACCTAAAATAGCTAAACCCCCCTCCCCCACCCCCCAAAAACCTAACCCCCCCCCCCAAGCTAAAATGCTAAAAACTAAACCCCCAAAAAAACCTAAAAAATCTAAAAAAATCTATAAATTTTTTTTTAATATTTTTTATGCTCAAATCACTACTTTTAGTGGCAAAAAAAAAACTAAAAAAAATTTTAATTTTTTTTTTTGCTTCGAAAAGTAACGATTTTTATATAAAAAATATTAAATTTTTTTTTTGTGATTTTTAGCTATTTTAGGCATTTTTTGTTGTGTTCACATTGGTTCTCGCTGTTCTCACAATAAGAGGTGGTTCTCGCAATGATCTTCTCCATATATATATATATATATAGAAAGTATATCGTACAATATGCCTTAACGTACACTGCGTATGCGATGGCAAAATCACACGTTATGTTACCATAAATGAAAATCGCATGTTTTCAAAAAACCAGGGAATCGCATGTACATAAATAAACCTGGAAATCGCATGTTCAAAAAATAACTAAAATCAAATGTACAGAAAGAAATTGAAATCGCATGTGGAAAAATGAAAGTAGTATGTTATAAAGCAAATTTTCGCATGTTGATACTAAACCTCGTACGCAGCCTACATTAAGGTATTTTGTACAATAACCGGCCTCTCTCTCTCTCTCTCTCTATATATATATATATATATATATACAAATATATTTATGAAATCGTGTTAGTCATCTCTGTTAGTCATCTCGAATAGTCGTATCTGTATGTAACCAACTGTTTATATGAAAATAATACATGTTTGTAAACTTGTATAAAGTGTTTATACGGTTACCAAGTAGTCGTCATGTACGTGAGTGAATCATTTCGCGACTCTTCGTAGTGTCCGTAAGATGTACATATATATATATATGTAAACATAAAATATAAATGTCGCGTAGTCGCAATAGTAGTCTCGCGTCTCATGGATAAATATCAAAATAATTATATAGTTGTACGCTTGTCAGGATCGACTTCGTTTGTTTGTTATTGAAATGACTCGGATATTAATATATGTTAAGATCGTACGGTAACGCGTCGTATTCCGTTTAGACGTTTGAAATGAATATAAATAATTATATTTATTTTATAAAATTTTCGAGTCGTAGACGTTGAAAACAAATATAAATAATTATATTATTTTACATAATTTTCGAATACTAGACGTGTGGAAGGTTCAAATGAGAAGAATTTTTTTATAAGAAGAAAAAAAAAAGAAGAAGTTTCAACCAATAAAAAATGCTAATTTTACTTCCATTTAATATTTGTATTTAATTTTAATATAAGGGTATATTGGTAAACTTACATAGATTATTAATGTGTATTCTTCCCCTTTAGTAACTAACTAAATTAAATTTGTAACTCCTTTTCAAAATAAATACTTTTTTTCAAATTAAAAAAGAACATAATTTAGAGTGTAGAATAAATTACTTGTTGTGTAGGATAAATTACGAGTTGTGTAGGATATATTTCGAGGTGTGTAGGATAAATTTTAACTGTTTAGGATAAAATTCTATAACGTGTAGGGTATATATAGGAAAATTTTGATATGTGTAGGTTTTGTAGATTATATGTAGGATAATTAATGATTAGTTGACTAATTAATCAAAGAGAGAAAAACTAATGAGATGAATTATAATGAAATAGTATTTTACCAATATGTCATTTCTTCTTTTTCTTCTTTTAATAATTTTCTTCTCATTTGATCCCCCCCTACTAGACGTTTTGAAATAAATATAAGTAATTATATTTATATGATATAGGGTTTCGAGTTCCATTATCTTGTAAACCGCGTTTGTCAAAATGTTATAAACTTGTTTTGTGAGTCGTTTAAAACCGTCCAAAATAAATATACACTTATATTAATTTGTTATAAAATTCATTTAAGTCCCCATAAATTTCCATTGGTTTTTGGACTATATATATTATATATATATATAGGGAGAAGATCATGCGAGAACCACCTCATATTGCGAGAACCGCGAGAACCGCGAGAACCAATGTGAACACAACAAAAAAATGCCTAAAAATAGCTAAAAATCACACAAAATTTGTTTTTTTTGAATTTTTCAATATTTTTTATAAAAAAAATCGCTACTTTTCGAAGCCAAAAAAAAATTTTTTTTTTAATTTTTTTTGGCTTCGAAAAGTAGCAATTTTAACATAAAAAATATTAAAAAATTCAAAAAAAAATTTTAGATTTTTTTTATTTTTTTTAGATTTTTTTTATATTTTTTTAGGTTTTTTGGGGTTTAGTTTTTTAGCATTTTAGCTTGGGGTGGGGGGGGGGGGTTTGGTTTTTGGAGGGTGGGGGAGGGGGGGTTTAGGTTTTTATTGGGGGGGGGGGGTTTAGGTTTTTTTTGGGGGGGGGGGGGGGGGGGGGGGGAGTGGGGGATAGGTTTTTTTTTAGGGTTTTTTAGCTATTTTAGGTTGTGTTCACATTGGTTCTCGCGGTTCTCACAATAAAGGTGGTTCTCGCATGAGCTCCTCCCTATATATATATAGAAAGGGGAGCAGGAGAAAACGCTCAAAAGTGTGAGAACGGTGAGAACGCATCCTGGCCAAACACGTGTCACGTGGCATAGAGAAGGGCGGAGGGGCTTTTTTGTCCTTTCATAATTATTTTTTTAAACGCGTGTCACGTCCCGTTTCCATTTTTTTGGCGTTTAATAAATACGCCGCGTTTTATTATTTGTAGATCAGGATCATAGTTAATATTTTGGCGTTTTAAGTATGTTTTGGCGTTTTTATTGTTTTTTTAAATCCGGATACATGTCTATGATGTAAAAAACATCAGTAATTTTCTTGATGTTTATTATATCAAATAGGATACAGGTCTATAATTTTTACAGACAATTATGGCGTTTTGAAAAGATAAATAAATTCAGTTTTCCATGTAATGGCTTTTAATATAATAAATGTTTGGCACTAATGTTACCGTCTCTTCATTTTACTGTTTAGCAATTACTGTTCCGTTCAATTTCATCGGTGAATTAGTGTTGATTTTTCAGTAATACCTTGTTTGGCGTTTTTTGGCGTTTTTATAGCAACATCGTGCTTTGCTAGCATCCGTTCTCTAAGTTTTCACACTATCAATCGTTTTGGTGTTTTTGGCGTTTTATATTAAATTTTTTTAGTAGAGAATTAGATAATAAAATCAGAGAATTAGATAACAAACAATAGAAACTGAAAAAAAAATTATAATCTAATTTCTCTTCCAAATATTCACTGTCATTAGCCTCTTCTACTTTAACTTTTTTGTCATTTTGAACCTGTTTTGAACCTCTTCTACATAACGCCCGTCTTCATTAAGGGGTAAAAGTCAATTTTTCATGAAAATTTGTCCATCTCATTCAGCAAAAGCTTATATAGATACCCACCTCAGAGTAGAATCCATTCAGTAAAACTTCATTCCAAACAATACTCAATAAAGAAGAAATGAGGTTCCACATCTGTTGCCTTTTTAAGTATCTTTTTTGGCGTTTTAAAGTGAATGGTTTGTTGGAAAGATGGCGTTTATTTTTTTGGTGGTGTGATCAGTTGATTGTACAGAGACGTCTCTCTTATAGGATGTTTTTGGCGCGTAGTTTAGGCGGGATTTTGTATTTATAATAAATGATATTAATAAAGTAGCCGTCTTCTCAGTTACTATGTGTATTTTTTACTAATTTTGTTCAGGTTTTTATGAGTTTTTATGGTCTTAGACGTTCCATCTTCCAAGTTTGGCGTTTTTAATGGCTTTAAGTAGTTTTTCGGGTTTGTTTCCATTTTTAGCTTTTAATAATACTTCTCCAAATTAGTTTTATTATAGGTTGGGAGTTTTTGGCGTTTTACTGGATTATGGCGTTTCACAATAACTATGACTTTTTATTAATATAATGTTATTTTTTTATTCTAAGTTGAAAAATACATAACAAACATCAGAAACAGAAAATTAAAAAAATAAAAATAGAAACAATTCATCTTTCAAATCTTCACTGTCGTCAGTCTCTTTCTTCTTTGAAACATGTTCACTGGCGGTTTGGTTTTGTCATGCTTGTGTTTTTTTTGGCCGTTTGGAAAGATAATATGACATGAGTTTTTTGTTTGAATATGTATCTTCAAACCACTCATCAATGCCATTCGTCTATTCATGCCATTATAATATTCATCAATAACAAAACACAAAAACTGACATAAGTCTGACCCTAGTATCTTTTTCTTGAAGTTTTGTCCATCTCATTCAGCAAAATGTTATTTGAGTCGCAGCACCTCAGGAAAGAATGCGTTCTCCGAAACTTCGCGTAGAACAATACTGAATATACAAGAAACGATTTTTGGCATTTTTGCCGTTTTTTCTGAGGAAATAGTGTATCTGAAAGAAAGTCCATTTTTTGTAAATTTTTGATACTTGAGAGATTTGGCGTTTTCTAAGATGATTGGTATATAGTAAAATATGGCGTTTTTTGAGTAGGTGTGTTTGATGTTTTGGATTTTTTGGCTTTGTAAGATGAATGTTATATAGTAGAAATATGGCGTTTTCAGGTTGAGGGAGGTGTGTTCTTATGTATGAGAATGTTTTGTTTATATAGAGATGCGTTTGGGCCAGTAATGGTGTTTTATTCATTAGTTGGCGTTTTGGTATAGAAGTGTAAAGACCTTTTTTACCCTTATTGAAGCGCGTCGACTCAATAGAATTCGTGTTATTTACGAAAACGCCACCGCGCCAATCTAGTCCATAGATTGTTTTGATCAGACGATTCATAAGCGTTCTCACCGTTCTCACACTTTTCACCGTTTTCTCTAAATCCTGACCCTATATATATATATATATATTTTAACGAAACTCGGGTAGAGTTTCCTCTGTTTTTGTTACAAAACCCGACAATACAAGTTGTCGATAATTTTTCAAAACACAACATTTCAATGTACCCAATATATACAATTTCCATCGTTTGTTCAAAACGTAAATTTTTGTCGAATACTAGTCCAAAATATGTATTTGTATAATCATTATGTCATGATACGTCGGTTTGTTTTCAACTAATATATACACGCGTTATATACGTCGGTTCGGTTATTATTATATGGTTTCGTGAGTCGGTTCGGTTTTTAGAGCTCGGTTTCGCGTCAAATAATATTTATATAAAATGTTATAATATAAATCGCGTCTTAAAATTTTACCAAGCCTCGTGTTGACCCGTTGACTGAGTTTGACCAGGTTTAACTCGAGACACCAAATAAAAAACGACCCGTTGACTAAGTTTGAACTGTTTGTTACCAAGCTTTACCCGAGCCCCAAATTTGACCTGACCGAATCTGAAGCGAGTTGGCATTATTGACCGAAGCCGAACCACATCTGACCCACAACGACTATCATCGTGATTCCGGCGATTACTGCTGCCGGTTCAGGAGCTTTTACCGCCACCATGAACCACCACCGCTGTCGCATGTCCACCTCCGCCACTGCCACTCTCAACCCTTTTCTTCTCCGACGACCACCCCAACCAACGCCATTATGACCGGAGTCACTAGATACCCACCCAATCAGAAGAAAATAATAAGCTGAAGGGCTTTAGATGGAGGAGATTTATGCCGATCTGAATGAGAGAGAGAGAGAGAGAAAGAGAGAGAGAGAGAGGGAGAGAGAGAGAGAGAGAGAGAGAGAGAAAGAGAGCTAGGTGTGCTTACCAGAGTGACGTGGTGTTGCTGGGAAAATAAAAGCTCACAAAAACTTGTATAAGGGCTTTCCATAACCCCATCCATACATGCACAAAGCAAAAACTTCAAAACGGGTTCGCTGAAAAATGATCGGAGCATCACCGGAGTTGCTCCGGAGCCCAAATAGCTGGGAATCTTCAAAAGTAAACAGCACCATCGTGTCGGGGAGGTCCGATATATAGTGGGTGTGACAACCCGCAATTTCAGGTTAATACTTTAACCTAAACAAATTCAGTTTAGACATACATTCATAACATTGCATTTAAGTAGGGTTAGTTAAATGAGTCTACATTGGTAATTTGAGAAATTACCGGAACACACTACTTTGGTAATTCAGGGAATTACCAGAACACACAAGTCAATTCTCTAAACATTGGTGACTAACACGAATAATTAATATAAACGGGCGGTTTATACGGAACTTATAAGTTGCTTGATAAATACGTAAATTATATGCTTTAACTGCAAACTGCAAGATGTTATGTGTTTTTGTGGGAAAGTTATACAGTTAAAGGTATTTATTGTTAATATAGAAATTATAATAAAACATTATAACCCTAAACAATCTTCATAATCTCATCACACGACAGTTAATTCTCTGATCATTCTTGGAAACACAATCTCACACACAATCATCTAATCTCTGATCTTGCAACCCATCAAGAACAAACACTAGATTGAATCTAAGGTAAGGGTTTTGCGTTATACGTTGATATCTTTGTTTTATTGATTTCATGCAAAACCCTAGATATCCAAACAATTATTATGTGTTTAGTTTAATCAGGCATGAATGAATGTGTAAATGTTTGTCAGATGTTATGTATGCTAAACTGTTGGTTTGATTCGTGAGATTGTTGAGATTAGGGTTTGATCGATGAACTGAAATTCTTACATTTCAATATGTGATTTTTGTTTATTCTGTGTTACTGTGCGTTTGTTAATCTAAAGATTGATTGTTAGTCCGTGGATACACTGGTCCGGCTTTGTGAAGTCTCAAAAGTCCGAGTTTTAGAATAAATATTAATGATCCGAGTTTATTAACAAAACAAAAGGGCCCGAGTTTATTAACACACATATGTCCGAGTTATTAACACGCATAAAAGGTTTCCGAGTTTGTTTATAAAGAAGGGATCCGAGTTATTATTATTCCGGGTTTAATTGTATATACATTACTTGTCCGAGTTTTGATTAAAGGATCCGAGATTAATTGTTCAATAGTTCCGAGCTTTTAAAAGGAATATAATGGGTCTGAATTTAATGAATTCCGAAGCATGTATTGTTGTCCGGGTTTGATGAGTTCCGAAGTATGTAAGATTATACGAGTTTAATAAATGAGTTCCCAGTTTATATGTGAATTGCAAGTGGTCCGAGTTTATTAATAGTATATGTTCCGAGTTTACTTCAAAGAGTCCGAACTTATGTGGGGCAAGGTTGTGACACCCACGATGAAACCAGGGACACCCTAAACGGTCCAAAACTTTAAAGTACACTGAACACTTTAATTGCGCGAAAACCCTAAAAACATGTGTGACTTATATGCTTGATTAACTGATATCTGTTATGTCTCGGAGGCATCCGAGAACACGTTATAACTGACATGACACTAATAAGGGCCAACAGTGCGAAGTTGGTGTCCGTAGCCTTGAAACACGTGTTAAACGGGAGTGTTCCGTTTAACAGCGCTGTAAACCTTTGACATTGGTTATTAGGTTATCGGTAGCACCATTTAAGATTTCGAGTTCCAGGAACAACTTAGTTTTGTACCATAGAATGTGACATAAGGTTTGAAGCCAATCAGATATCGGGCACACAAAACGAAGCACCTTCCCGGTTAGGGATACGCCTTCGTTTCAGGCATAACATAAGGCCATCAAACATGCAAGGAATGATTGATCAAGCTTAAAAACATTTAAACAATTCTAATACGAGTCTTTTATGATTAAAACGTAATTGGGTTCGGATTTCAAGACGGTTATGCATGATTTTTAAAACCGAGTCTTTTGACACTAATTACGCACAAAACGGAGTCCGTCACGCAAATCGAGAACGCGCCCGGAACCCGTAAACGAACCTAAACACTCAACATAAGATAAACATCATCTTTTAGCGCGCTATACGAGGCACGAGGTGGCCCAAGGTACTGAATATAGCCCACACATACTTCTGGACTCACAAGGAACACTTGGAATCGAAGCTTGCGCTAGCTGATAATGTTGATTAATCACTCTTTAGCCGAGACTACTATTTGCACTGTGAGTTCCCTTCCCCCACTTTTAAACTGTTTTCCTATTTTCTGGGGTAAAGTGCATGTACAAACTGTGTTATTGTTTTGAAGTGATTTGCATGTTACAAAATGTGTTAATTACACCAACTTATGATAATGTGAAATTGCCTAAACCACGAACTACCTAGACTGATTGTGACACGGTCCGGCAAGCTGAAGGTGCTGATTGTAACACAGACCGGCAAACTGTAGGTGTCCGTTGTGACACGGTCCGGCAAGCTGAAGGTGTTGATTCTAATACGGGCCGGCGAGCTGAAGGTGTTTGTGATACTCATGTAATTCCATCTATGAACCTTGATATGTGCAATTAAACATGTTGATACATTTTGAAACGACACAACCAAACCAGTGGAACTCACCAACAACGTTTAGCTGACCTTTTTAAAATTAACATGCCTTTCAGGTAAAATGAAACATGAGTGAACATGTGCGTATGGAAGGATCTAGTAGGCGGGCGTAGCATAATAAAAGTTATAATGGCTTGTAGTACCGCTTTTAACATATGGTTTGTAATGTGATAGTTCGAAGACGTTGTAACCTATGCTCCTGTTTTATGTAATGTAATGTTTTTAAATTATGAGGAGTGCCATGCGTCTGCCGCACCCCGCGATTGTCTTCCGCTGCGAGTCGAGGTGTGACAGTAGATTGTATCAGAGCCATCGGTTATAGCGATTTAGGTATCCCTAAGAGAACCTAGACTATAATCCTGAGTTAACTCCTCACCCTGAGAACCTCTAGAGCCGGAGTGGCGTGGCTACTACCGGGGTGGTCTTGTTAGGCAAATAAATTATTGTGGTCCGGAACACAATAATTTATCTGCTGATACATGGGCATTCCAGAAACGTCACGGAGAGAGAAGAGAGAACTTAGATGCCATGCTAAATTAACGGTGGTGGAAAATTTTTAAAACTAAAAATCAAGGCCGGGTGCAATACGTGCTTATGTGTACATCTGTGGATTGTTGATTCTGGGTTATGTCCATGTCGAGGTAATGATGCAGTCGTAGTACTTCCGTATTTTCGTAGTTTGTGCTATCGTGGTACGATGCACGTACGTCACTTTGGTGACCGATTTTGATAACGCATTTAGGCACTAGCCTTTATGGGTTAAGTCTGTGTGCAAAATTTGATAGATGATATTATATATATACATGACGATGCTTTTGACTATATGTGTCGTGGATCTATGGGTGTGATGAAATTATGTGATGTGTAATGAAATTGTGTGGTATGGGGTAACTGAAAATGTGATAAGTGATGATGAACTATATGACATTGATACATACATATTTATTGTTTATAATAGAATGGCCCCGAAACGTGTACCTCAAATGACAGAGGCATAAATTGCCCAACTGATAGCACAACAACTTCAAGTCGTTATCCCCACTATCGTGGCGCAGGTTAACGCCGGCATCAATGCGAACCCGCAACTGAACCCGCAACCAAGGCCGGGAGGTCAGAACGATAATCAAAACAATGTTAGGCCTGTTTGCACGTATAAACACTTTATGGAGTGCAAACCAATGGAGTTTAATGGAACTGAAGGACCGAACGGGTTGGTGAAATGGATCGATAAGTAATTGTTCGGGTGACTGTGCGGTAAAGTATACAACTTGTACTTTTACCGACCACGCTTTGAACTGGTAGAATGCTATTGTGCAATCTCGCGGACAGGATGCGATTAATGCTACGACGTGGGGTGATCTTAAGATACTAATGAGAGAAAGGTTCTGCCCACTACACGAAATTCAGAAGTTAGAACACGAATTTTGGAACCTACAAATGCAAGGTGTGGACCATGCAGGTTACACTAACCGTTTCAATGAACTGGCACGCATACTTCCAGATATGGTTCGACCGGAGTCCAAGAGGACCGAGAGGTATATATGGGGACTGGCCCCAGAAGTGAGAAGCGTCATTAATTCGGTGGAGCACTTGACCATGCACGGAGTGGTAGCTAGGTCAGGCACGGTTACGTACGACATGGTTAGACGCAAGATTTTGACAATGCCGGGAGAGCCGGCAGGAAATAAGTGAGAGGCCCCGGAAAGTAGCCGAGCGGGGGCAGCCACACCAAAGAGGGGGAGAGCCACTAGTCAAAACTACGCCATGACTACACCAACGGGAAACTCTGGGGGCTATAAAGGAACGGCCCCAAAGTGCAACAAGTGCACTTTCTTCCATTCGGTTCCCTGCCGAACAGTGATATGCTCGAGGTGTCGTAAAAATGGGTATTTTGCCAGAAACTGCAAAATGTCCCTGGAACCACAGTCCAGACCAACTCGTTCCTAACTTTTAAGGCCTCGACCCCTGCAACAACAACCTCAACTTCATGCGCAACAGGATTCTTATCCCCGTGCATGCTATGGATGCGGCAGCACGGAGCACTTCTTAAGAAATTGCCCGTAGTTGGCACAACCGACAACTGAAAGGAATGTGCAGGGCCAAGCTTCTACTTCAACGGCAGCTCGAGGGCATGCTTTCATCATTGGATCCAGTGATGCACGCCAGGATATGAATGTGGTGACACATACCTTTCTCATTTCCGATGAGTATGCTTCAGTATTGTTTGATACGGGCGCAGATAGGAGCTACGTTTCCATTAATTTCTTACCCCTATTAAATATGCCAGCTATTGAATTAACATGTCCCTATTCCATAGAACTTGCTAACGGTAAACCTATAACTAGTCACCAAATCATTCGTGATTGTCCTTTAATTCTTAACGACCACCAATTCCTTATTGACTTACTCCCGGTAGAGCTCGGAAGTTTTGATATAGTAGTGGGAATGGACTAGTTATCCAAGTACAAGGCGGAGATTATATGTGAGCAAAAGATTGTTAGGGTCCCTTTTTCTAATGATGAAGTTATTATGGTACAGGGAAAGAAGTCTGGTACCATATTAAACCTTCTATCCCACCTTAATGTCTTAAAATGTATACGTCAAGGATGTGATGTGTTCTTAGCAAGTGTAATGACGACCGAACTAGAAGAACAATGTATTAAAGAGATCCCAATAGTGTGTGATTACCCAGACGTGTTTCCCGATGAATTTCCCGGATTGCCACCCAATCGGCAAGTCGAATTCCATATCGAATTAATACCGGGAGCAGCTCCAATTGCAAAAGCACCTTACCGTTTAGCACCTTCAGAGATGCAAGAACTATCATCTCAGTTACAAGAACTGCTAGACCGAGGTTTTATCTGTCCCAGTTATTCACCTTGGGGAGCACCAGTGTTATTTGTGAAGAAAAAGGATAGAAGCTTTCAGATGTGTATTGACTACCGGGAGCTGAACAAGGTTACTATAAAGAATCGATATCCTCTTCCGTGAATGGATGATTTATTTGATCAGTTGCAAGGAGCCTGTTACTTTACCAAAATCGATCTTAGATCCGGTTATCATCAAGTGAAAGTTCAAGAGGAAGATATCCCTAAAACAGCCTTTCGAACTCGGTACGGTCACTATGAGTTCCTAGTTATGCCCTTTGGGTTAACCAACGCACCCGCGGTATTTATGGACCTCATGAACCGAGTTTGTAAACCATATCTAGATAAATTCGTCATAGTCTTTATTGACAATATTTTGATCTATTCCAAGAGTAAAAAGGAACACGAGCACCATCTACGAGCCATACTAGAGATATTGAGGAAAGAGAAGTTGTACGCCAAGCTTTCAAAGTGTGACTTCTGGTTACAAGCGATGCAATTTTTAGGACAAGTGGTAGATCAACAAGGGATTCATGTTGACCCTAGTAAGATCGAAGCTATTAAGAATTGGCAAGCGCCTAAGTCTCCGAAAGAGATACGCCAATTCTTGGGATTGGCTGGATATTACCATCGCTTTAATGAAAAATTTTCTTGCATTGCTCAATCCTTAACTGCCTTGACACAGAAATATCGAAAGTACGAATGGGGTGAAGAACAAGAAACAACTTTTCAGCTGTTAAAACAAAAGTTATGTGAAGCTCCAATCCTGTCGTTACCCGAAGGCAATGATGATTTCGTCGTATATTGTGATGCATCTCGGCAAGGGCTCGGATGTGTCCTAATGCAAAGAAACAAGGTAATTGCTTACGCGTCTAGACAGCTAAAAGTACATGAAAAGAATCACAAGACGCATGATTTAGAGCTGGGCGCAGTGATTTTTGCACTTAAGATCTGGAGGCATTACTTGTACGGTACGAAATGTACAATTTATACAGATCACAAGAGCCTCCAGCATATATTCGATCAAAAGGAGCTAAATATGAGACAACGCAGATGGGTGGAGCTATTGAACGATTACGACTGTGAAATAAAATACCATCCAGGTAAGGCTAACGTAGTAGCCGATGCCTTGAGTAGAAAAGACCGAGTAAAGCCACTCAGAGTGCGAGCTCTTGGGATGATTGTTCAAACCAGTCTTAAAGAGCAGATTCGTAATGCTCAAATGGAAGCTTTGGAGGAAGGCCAACTAAATAGCGAAAACTTACACGGAAATGAATGGAATTTTGTGAGGAAACCGGATGAAGTGTTGTATTTCAAAAATAGTGTATGGATTCCTACTCTCCATGACCTACGTCAACTGGTTATGGATGAGGCTCATAAATCTAAGTACTCTATTCACCCCGGTTCAGACAAGATGTACCACGACCTTAAGGAATTTTATTGGTGGCCATGTATGAAAAAGGACGTGGCCGAGTACGTGAGCAAATGCTTGACTTGTGCCCGGGTAAAGGCAGAATACTAGAAACCCTCGGGAATGTTACAGCAACCCGAAATACCTCAATGGAAATGGGAGCAAATCACGATGGATTTGGGTAGTAGTAGATAGACTAACCAAATCAGCGCACTTTATTCCGATTCGTACTACCTACAACACTGATAAATTGGCCGAGATCTACACGAATGAAATTGTTATTAGACACGGGGTACCAGTTGCAATCATTTCAGACCGTGATAGTCATTTCACTTCACACTATTGGCAACAGTTACAAGAAGCTTTGGGATCTAGAATAGACCTGAGTACGGCTTACCATCCCCAAACCGACGGCCAATCAGAATGAACTATCCAGACATTAGAGGATCTGCTTCGTGCTTGCACCCTAGACTTTGGAGGAAATTGGGATAAGCACCTTCCCCTCATTTAATTCTCTTACAATAATAGCTATCATAGTAGCATACAAGCTGCACCGTACGAAGCACTATATGGCAGCAAGTGCAGATTGCCACTTTGTTGGGCGGAAGTGGGCGATACTCAACTCACGGGGTCTGAACTAATTCAAGAGATGACAGACAAGGTACATAAGATCCAAAGTAGACTGAAAGCGGCCTGAGATCGGCAGCAAAGTTACGCCGATGTTCGCAGGAAACCGTTGACGTTTGAAGTAGGTGACAAAGTACTGTTAAAAGTGTCACCGTGGAAAGGAGTGATCAGGTTTGGCAAGACAGGAAAGTTGGCTCCGAGATACACTGGGCCGTATGAAATTATTGCTAAGGTTGGATCTGTAGCGTACCGACTGAAATTACCAGATGAACTGAGCATAATTCACGATGTCTTCCACGTATCCAACTTAAAGAAATGTCTCACGGATGAAGCAGCTATTATTCCGTTAGAAGATGTGCACATTGATGACAAACTCCACTTTGTGGAGAAACCGGTAGAAATAGTAGACGGAAAGACCAAACAACTACGTTATAACAAAATCTCACTGGTAAAAGTCCGGTGGAACTCGAAGCAAGGACCTGAGTATACCTGGGAACGGACGGATGAGTTCTGTAGAAAATACCCACATCTCTTCCCTAACTAGACGAATTGAATTTCGGGGACGAAATTTCTAAACCAGGGGAGACTGCGACACCCACAATGAAACCAGGTACACCCTAAACGGTCCTAAACTGTAAAGCACACTTAACACTTTAATTACGCGAAAACCCTAAAAACATGTGTGACTTATATGCTTGATTAACTGATATCTGTTATGTCTCGGAGGCATCCGAGAATGCGTTATGACTGACATGACACTAATAAGGGCCAACAGTGCGAAGTTGGTGTCCGTAACCTTGAAACATGTGTTAAACGGGAGTGTTCCGTTTAACAGCGTTGTAAACCTTTGACATTGGTTATTAGGTTATCGGTAGCATCATTTAAGATTTCGAGTTCCAGGAACAACTTAGTTTTGTGCCATAGACTGTGACATATGGTTTGAAGCCAATCAGAGATTGGGCACGCAAAACGAAGCAGCTTCCCGGTTAGGGAAACGCCTCCGTTTCAAGCATAACATAAGGCCATCAAACGTGCAAGGAACGTTTGATCAAGCTTAAAAACATTTAAACCACTCTAATACGACTCATTTATGATGAAAACGTAACTGGGTTCGGATTTCAAGACGGTTATGCATGATTTTTAAAACCGAGTTTTTTGACACTAAATACGCGCGAAACGGAGTCCGTCACTCAAATCGAGAAAGCGCCCGAGACCCGTAAACAAACCTAAACACTCAACGGAAGATAAACATCATCTTGTAGCACGCTATACGAGGCACGAGGTGGCCCTATGGGGGCCCACCCAAACCGCCACCATTGCCCATATATATATATATATATATATTCATTTTTTCCTTCAATTTTCACACTAAAAATTCCCATAATTCTGCTTCCCCTTCACTTTTTCTCAGCTGATTTCACCATATACTTCAACAAATCCAAGGTACTGAATATAGCCCACACATACTTCTGGACTCACAAGGAACGCTTGGAATCGAAGCTTGCGCTAGCTGATTTCGTTGATTAATCACTCTTTAGCCGAGACTACTATTTGCACTGTGAGTTCCCTTCCCCGACTTTTAAACTGTTTTCCTGTTTTCTGGGGTGAAGGGTATGTACAAACTGTGTTATTGTTTTGAAGTGATTTGCATGTTACAAACTGTGTTAATTGCACCAACTTATGATAATGTGAAATTGCCTAAACCACGAACTACCTCGACTGATTGTGACACGGTCCGGCAAGCTGAAGGTGCTGATTGTAACACAAACCGGCGAACTGTAGGTGTCCGTTGTGACACGGTCCGGCAAGCTGAAGGTGTTGATTCTAATACGGGCCGGCGAGCTGAAGGTGTCTGCTGTGACACGGTCCTGCGCGCTGAAGTTGTTTTTGATACTCGTGTAATTCTATCTATGAACCTTGATATGTGCAATTAAATATGTTGATTCATTTTGAAACGAAACAACCAAACCAGTGGAACTCACCAGCAGCGTTTAGCTGACCTTTTTAAAACTAACATGCCTTTCAGGTAAAATGAAACAGGAGTGAACATGTGTGTATGGAAGGATCTAGTAGGCGGGCGTAGCATAATAAAAGTTATAATGGCTTGTAGTACCGCTTTTAACATATAGTTTGTAATGTGATAGTTCGAAGACGTTGTAACCGATGCTCTTGTTTTATGTAATGTAATGTTTTTAAATTATGAGGAATGCCATGCGTCTGCCGCACCCCGCGATTGTCTTCCGCTGCAAGTCGGGGTGTGACAAAGGTTGTCCGAGTTTGCTTATAAAAAGGGGGTTTCCGGGTTTGATTTATGGCTCCAAGTTTAGCTAGTGTTGTCCGAGTTTGTGAAGGTGTGGTATACGTAGTCCGAATTTTATGTATATGTGATACACTGAGTTCCGAGTTTAATGAATGCTCCGAATTTTTATGTGGATTCTGAATTTAGTAGAAGATTTCCAAGTTTCATTATATGTTCTGACTTTTGCATATAAATGTGTCTGAGTTTCTTGTTATAAGGACTAGTATCCAAATTTGTTTAAAGGTTTCGAGCCTATGTATATGTACACATGTTGTCCGAGTTATACATGCTATCCAAGTTTATGTGCTTACATAAGTCTGAATTTTTGTAAGTGATTCATCCGAGTTTGTACATGAGTTATATGAGTTCAAGGTTGTTTTCCGAGCTTACGAAAGGTATAGGTCAGGCCGAATATGTGATGATATGTGATGATATTTTCTCCGAGTTTTGATATCTATTCCGAGTTTAAGGATACACTATGTGTATCCGAGTTATTAACATGTGTAAGTCCGAGTTTCTTAAAAATCAAGCTAATGTCACCAACTAGAAAATGCACTATACGTTACTGTATGTAAAACTTGTTAATCTGATCACAGTAAACACTTGACTATTTGGGTAATTAGGGTATTGCGAAACCCTACCTGCATACATACTTACACATATTGTACATTAGGTCACGTGTAACGGACCTAACACTTTATTAACGCGTAGAAGCACGTTAACACATACCAAGCAAACTAAGGTGAGTTCATTACTCTTTCACAAGCATGCGTCCTGGGGGGACAAACTATTATTCCTAGGAGGAATACTTTTTAAATGTTGTAGTTTAAATTCGATGTCAGTTAATAAACGCAATCTCTGTCATGTAAGTCCCTACTTTACCGATCTAGTTGACTGGGAGGCCACATGGTATTAGTTGATAGCGCTATTAGGTTTGACAAACCTCACACCGTTGTGGGAGTTGGGCGTGAACTAAGGACCTTAATCATTTTGGATCAATGCTGATAGACATTGATGGGGGCACAATAAACATAATCAGTCATATCGGTATCGAGTTTATTATTTCTTAACATGTCTTTAAAGCTAAACATTTAGATGATTTACGTTGAACAAAACTATGAACTCGCCAACTTTATGTTGACACTCTTCTACATGCTTGCAGGTCGTTAGGTACATCATTGCATGGGAACTTCTAGTTTGGAGAGCTGGAAGTGTCATGAGGCGTGTTGTCTCATGAAAACTCTCGATATTATGCATTTTAAAACAATTTGGTTTTGGTTGTTTTGAAACAATTACATTTGCTTCCGCTGAACACATACTTTGGTTGAAACGTTTATTTTGAAATACACTATTCATGTTAGACATGATGATTGTGTCTAATATTAATTACTATTAGTTTGACATGATTAGTGGCTAGATCCTGGTATGTCACACGCCTCGCAGTGAAACCGGGATGTTGTAATTTGGGGGTGTGACAGTAGGGGTAGGGTGTTTTTGGACGGAAAAGGACGCTGGAAACTCACCGTCGCCGCTGCATGCGGTGGCGCCGCCGCCGTAACACCGTCGCTGGCTCCGCCGTGCTTCGCCGGTGACCGGCCAGAATCTGCTAGAGAGAGAGAGAGAGAGAGTTGCGGTTAGGGTTTGGTGGAAAAATGAAGGGGAAGGAGTTAAAGATGCTTTTATACTAGGATTTTGGGTGGGTTGGGCCCAAAGCCCACAAGCGTGTTTCCAATCGTTTATGCGGCCCAATCACGTTTCCACAACCCGTTTTCGCACCCGATCTTCATGGAATGTCATAAAATGTTATTTTAGGATTAGAAACACGTAAAATAGTGTCGGTACTTGATGATTGACGCGTACGTTCATCGGTTGGGTTAAAATCGCATAAAATGCTTCGGTTATCGTTTCTGGTCCGTTTTTTCTATTTGATTTCAATTGCAAATATTAAAATTCAATTACAAAGCTAAATATATCATAATATTTCGGTTTTCAAGGAAATAAACGAGTCTGATGCTTCCGTTTCGTTATCGGTGCATTCTTACTGTCGTGTTTTTCGTTCACACATGCGTTATGTTGCATTCGTGTCACACCCTCAAAATACCACCTAGGGAATGTCCCTGTTAGGCGTGTGACGTACCAGGATCCAAGCCACTAATCGTGTTGAACTCATAACAATTATTTCAAATAAAACTTTCAGTTATTATTGATAGAAGTGTTACAAAACATTATTTAACGTTCAGCGGAAGCATAATACATTAATTAAGAAATTCATAAACCAAGTGTGTGAAAGCCATTAAATTCGTCTTGCGTTTCCATGTATCTTGACCCATGACCACTCCAGCATCCCAGACAGCAAGTTCCAACAATATGCACCTAAAGGCCTGCAAGGCATGTAACAACGAGTCAACAACAAAGTTGAGCGAGTTCACAGTTGGTTGACCATTTTAAAGTTGTTCCAAAAACCGTAAGTTCTTTCATAAACCATAAGTTAACCAATCCTTTGTTTCACAAACGATAACCAGTGGGGGCTACCCCATGTTGTAAACCACTAGACCGTTATCATTTCGACAACTGACTGAGGAAGTTATGCCCTACGTCAAAGTCTATCATCATTGACTAAGTGCCCAGATCCATAAGTACACGCCCGTCCTACAGGCACGGTATGAGGGTTGTCAACCCTAATAGCGCTATTAACTAATGACCCGCTCGCCATTGGCCCGACGATTAAGTCGATATAAAAATGAGGGACTTCATGATAGAGTTTTGCCTAGTAAGTTATATGTTGTCGTCCTTCCCAACCGAGGACGGAGGTACGTACTCTACCCAACCGAGAATACGCAGGTTAAATGTAGTCGTCCTTCCTAACCGAGGACGGAGGTACATATTCTGTTAGAGGTGAATATGTAGGTTTCGTTTTAACTTCTTAACCCATTCCCAGCCCACCGGGAATCCCATGCCTTATAAAAGTGTGAACTCATCTCGGTTTGCTCGGTATGATTAGTTACTTGTTTACGTTTATAGTTGGTCAACCAAATCCTAGCATAGTTACCAACGGTAATCAGATTATATGCATATAATTCATGTATTCCACATTCACATTACACAAACAGCGGACACATAACTACACATCATTATCCAAGTTGTAACAGGAGATCACATGTCACACTGATCCTTGACAGTGTGTAACAACCATTCAGGTCCGCAGAGTTCACATCACATGCTCGTGTTTCACAATAATTCATATCAACAGCTAAATTTTTCGTTTACGTAATATGCAAAATTTCACAGAGATGAAACAGTTCACTATATGTGTGGCCCATTAGAGAGCGGCCGATATTATGTGCCATATTCCAATTATGCGACTAGTTTGTAATTCACTGAAATCACGGGATTGGTTACGTTACCTATATTCAGTTATTTTCAGGAATCATTCCAAATTCATTTCTAATACAAAGCCAAGACCAATTCACATTTTAATACAGATCAAACAGTTTAACTTTCCTGAATTCGTATGGACACCCATCATTACTAAGTCATGAACATCAATCAACATATAGTTATCATGCAGGTTAGGGTCGAACCCCATGGTAACATTACATATTAGACTCCTAAACCCCTCTATTCATTAGCATATGCCGCCCCCTTATTGCCATTCGATTTGTTCCTGCACTACTAAATAGTGAACACCCAAAACCTTCTGATTATAAAAATCCTAGCAACCCATCATGCACCCACCCATGACTTACCCACTATCATTAAAATTATCATGCATGCAGTTCATTGGAGATCATTCATCATACAGTTTGAAGTCATGCAACCAGCATACAATACACACTATATAAATTGTTCTGCTAATGAAGGCATTCTAACGAAACTCCATGTTTCATCGTTGACTAATATGGCGAAAAGTTCCGACGAAACTTGTATCTTTCGTCTTGACAAGATATGGACGAAACTTGTATGTTTCATTGTGTCTAGATTCAACAAGCTTTCGTCAAAATACATGACCTCCTAACAACAGCCATCTACTTAACAATTCCATCAAAGTTAGAACGTAATCATCGAGCATACAGATTCATTATATGATCATTATAGTTCGCAAACATTCGAATTCACATAACATTCAAACCGATTCACCATAATCCCCTGTTAACATATAATATTAATTATTTATTCAGCATCCTTTATGTTATTATCATGCGGAATCATTTAGGCTATTAATTAACAAATTGCACACATATAAACAATCATATGTTCCCTGACAATTCACATGCACATATGAACACAATGGCCGACAACATAAAGTAATTCTTATCCACTTGGCTGCACTTTCTAAGCATCTCACATAATATTCACATAGCATGATCATCATTAAAGAAATAATCAACATACTATCACTAATAATTAATCATTAATCACATTCAATATCACACATAAACAACATCATACAAATATGAAAGTCACAGTTAAGAACCACTAACCAAGAATTCGGCCGAACAAGGTGTTATCTTGAGGGGGGTTTGCTACTGCCGATCGCAATTCAAGGAAGAGGAAGTAGGGTTTGTTGTGTATTGTGCTAATAATTTACGTGATCCATGTGTGTGTGTATAATCTACACTAACCGGCCCCCAAAACAAAGCAATGGATCCATTTGGGCTTTAACTTGTTTAATATAATAAGTGCATGAGATTAATCCCATACATAACCAGAACCAAGTGGGCCGAACCCACTTGCTTGTGTTTCATTTAATCCATAATTGGGCTGAGTTTATCACCATTTGCTAGTGGGGCCAAGTTGGTTCACAAACGTTGGCGGCCCAAAGATAAAAGTGATCGGCCCAAGGTAGATAGGGATAAAGGCGGCCCAAAAAAATAGATGCATGCTATTTAACGGAGTAATTACATGTTAAGTTTAAATTTAACGGAATTATAATGGCACAGGTTAACTTCACTGGCCTTGAAAGTTCGGGTTATCACAACATCCCCAACTTGAAAGAAATTTTGTCCCGAAATTTAGCACGTAGTTACTGAGGAAGCTAGTTAGGTTGCGTAGTTTTCCGGGTTTTCCTGGGGTGTCACATCATTCCCCCGTTGGTTTGGAATTTCGTTCGGAAATTCCGCAGTAGCTTCAGCCTCAGTAGTGGTTTCATTATTCTCGAACAACTGGGGATATTTGTGTTTCATTTGGTCTTCTCATTCCCAGGTGAACCCTGGGCCACTACGGGAGTTCCAACGAACTCGAACAATAGGTATCATGGTGCGTTTGAGAATCTTGACCTCCCGGTCCAAGATTTCCACTGGTTCTTCGACAAATCGCAACTGATCGTCGATGGTGAGCTCCTTGTAAGGAACTGTGAGGGTTTCATCTGACAGACACTTCTTCAGATTCGACATATGGAATACGTTGTGAACTCCACTGAGTTCTTCGGGTAGATTCGACCTGTAGGCTACCTTGCCAATTCTCTCAGTGATTTCGAAAGCTCCAACATAACTCAAGTGGTTTCCTGCGCTTAACAGTGTAGCTTTTCTGACGGTCACGAGCCGCCGCCATTTGTTGTCGTATCTGAGCAATCTTCTCTGTTGTGTCTATGACGAGCTCTGGGCCAGTGATTTGGCTGTTTCTAAGTTCTGCCCAACAAAGAAGTGATCGGCACTTCCGTTCGCACAATGCCTCAAACGGAGCAGCCTGGATGCTGGTGGGGTAACTGTTGATATACGAAAACTCCACTAAAGGTAGATGTCGCTCCCAGCCGTTACCAAAGTCAATTACACATGCTCGAAGCATGTCTTCAAGAGTTTGGATGGTGCGTTCAGTCTAGCCATCCGTCTGTGGATGATATGCTGTGCTCATGTCTAGACGTGAGCCAAAGGATTTGTGCATCGCTTGCCACAAATCAGATGCAAATCGTGGGTCGCGATCAGAGATAATGGAGGTTAGCACCCCGTGCCTAGCAACCGCTTCTTTCAGGTAGATGACTACAAGTGTGGAAAACTTATCCGTTTCCTTGATGACTAGAAAGTGTGCTGGTTACGTGAGACAATGAACGATAATCCAGGTGATATTGTTTCTGTTTCGAGTTGTAAGTAGACTAGCGACCAAATCCATGGCAGTCTGTTTTCGCTTTCCATATAGGTGTTTCTGGTTGCTAACACTTCACCTTGACTTTCCTACAAGTCAAACATCATTCCCATACTTAGCTAGGTGGGCCTTCATGCCCGATGACCAGTACAAGGTTTATAAATCCTAATGCCTCTTATAAAAACCCAGACAACTAGAATATCGAAGCCGGTGCTTACTCAACATAAATTTCCTACAGTTACTGTACAATGAGATCCACACTCGTTCCATGAGGTAACGAGTATCGTCCGACCTATCAAAGGTTGCTTCCCCATGCCCCGCATGGGTTCAACTTGAAAATCCTCTTCCTTCAGTTCTCTAGTTTGAACAGAGCGATTCTGATCAGGTAAGTTAAAGTCGATAGCGAGTTGCAGAGGTCGTGTACGTTCAGGTTTCACGGTTGTACACATTCAGAAGTTCCATCCAGCGATGTCATTGCATGCTTTAGCTCTTTCAAACGTTGATACACGGGAGGCCCTTGTGATCGGTCTAGGTAATGAACTTGGTACCGTCCAAGTAATGCCTCTAATTTACATCCGAGAACCACGGTTCCCACCGCAGGTTATGTGTCGTGCAGTTCCTCTTCGTGATTTCATTACATAAGTCATCACCTTCTCATGTTGCATCGGCGTGCAACTGGGACTCGGATTCGAACCATCATGGTATACCACTAAATCACCCGCACCCTCGGGTGATGACGATGCTCGGTGTATTGTAGAGTTGGGATTCGAAAGCTGAAAAGACGTCCTCCTGTTTTGTCTTCCACAACACAGCACCCTGCTGTGCTAAGGAGATTAAAGTTGCACGATCTTCGAAAATCTCCTAATGAATCTACGATAGTATCTTGCGTGACTGAGAAATTACTGCATCCCAGAAGAAATATTTGGTGTCGATCAGTTTCTATCAAAATGGGTCTTAGCGAGATCCACGCGTATTCCCACTTCGTTGTTTATATGACCCAAAATTGTACCTATCTAATCCAGAAGTTACCTTTAACAAGACTTCGCACAAGATGGCTCCTCCCTCAGGAGCTCTAAAATAAGATACAGATGCCGTCCATGATGTTCCTTTCTCCTGGAAATGATTAAGAACGTCGTCGACAAATACGGTCGATTCATGCGATCCCTGAAGCTGCTGGTGTGTTGATCAACTCAATAATCATGGTGTACAAAGTTGAAATGGCTGCATTGCGTTTGACTTGCTGTTCTAAGAGCATTCTCCTCTTGGACTTCCAAATGATGGTAGTTTGTTTGCTAGCCAATCCTCGAACGGAAGCTTGTTATTAGCCATTGGTCGACAGGTGGCCAATAGATGGTCGAGACAAGCGGTTCCTGACTGTCACCTTATTGAGTTCTTGATAGTCAGTACACATACGAAAAAGGCATATCTTTATGTGTATAGCGAGGGCTCCTTAAGGCGAAAACTCCTGTCTGACAGTTCCTGTAGTTGGTTAAACAGCTCCTGCAACTCTCTTGGTGTAAGAAGGTAAAGAGTACGAGTAGTTAGAACTGCCTCTAGCGTGAGGTCAAACTGGATTCCTACCTAACGGTTGTAGGGATGATCCTGGAAGTTCCTCGAGTAGAAAATAGAGGTTACTTACGAACAACTGGTGGATCCTTAATCCTCTTTTTCCTAACCTTACATCAATAACAGTTGCTAACATAGTGGGGTAATCCTTCCGTAGACACTCCTGGCTTTCATTGCTGAAATGACGCTAACCGTTGCGCCACTCTGACGTGTTAGAACAGATAACAATCCTCCACTAAGGAGAGGGGTACGTAGAATCTTCTCCTTACAGGGTACATCTATCAAGAGCAACAAAAGAAAGGTCGATGTCAGACACTTGTCCCACAAGGTCGAGTTTGCATCCCAACGATCATATGAGGTTTCCATTGTCTTGCCATCAGCCGATTCTATAACAAGTTGGATTTCAAGAAACATCAGGGTTATATAGAACAGAGACGAAGTGATTCGTTGCCCAGAACATGTATGCTACCATGTTATTACAATCCTAGCGTCGCCCACGCCAATCCTAAATGCCCCTCCATGAGCGTCATTTCCCGTGTGGTTGTACTTGTTGCGAGGATTTCCAGTACGGCCGTCATTTCCTTGGTTGTTGTCGTTTTGATTTAGCAACCGCCACTCTATGTTATAGGCACCTTCATTTCTATACTGTTGGTCACCATTTCAAGTACCTTGATGTTGCTGTGACTGTTGCCTCCGATGTTGTTGCTTGAAACGGAGCTCTACGATCTTTCATCAACAGGGTCCATCTTTTCATATTCCGTGCCACGTTCTAAGGCGCTACTCATTGTGCTGGCAGTTACCCACTCCACGTTTAGCCGATTATTATTGCTTATGTCCCGATTGATTCATAAGAGTTGACTCCAATGAGTCGCTGACAAGGGTAAGGATTCGATTGAAGTCAATTCGCTGGTGCTTGTTGCCGGAAATCAGGGTTATCAAAGTACTGAGGTTGGTAAGGTACTACGCTCAACCTCCTGTCCATCGATGTTGCAAGTTGCTTGAGTGATACACAGTATGTTGCGAGAGTATTGCAGAAGTGGTCGCACTTCGGGATCCAAGGCGTCAATATGTTAAGTTCCAGCAAACGAATAAAGTTGAGAAAGATATAGACCAATCATTGTCGTTGCAACATCCAACTCGGGGATGTTCGTACAAGCACCTAACATTCTACACAGTTCGCTAGGCGTTCAGATAGGTGTTTAGGTAATACTCGATAGCGCCAAGATTCTAAAGGACCCAGAGAGGAATGGAAAGTTCACGTTCGAGTAGGGGACAATTACTGCTATGACCACTATAGGTTTGTTATGTTTCACATCGATCAAATAACGTAACGGAACCCCTTATCCACTTGTTAAGCCTCACTGGGACTCACATGCACCCCACATTATTATTATGGGTGCACCCACAATAATATTGCAATTTGTATGCTCATCTCAGTTCCTCCTAACTCGTGTCAAATGGTTTCCCCAACTTGAATGCCAACAGAGGTTATCATAGCGATAGATCACAAGAATCCAAGGACTACGACATGCTACCAACGTATCATAATGTAATCAAGCAATCCATGTCATCATGCTATAGTGACGAGTGTGTGTTCGTATGTTTCATCATAAACAAATGTGTACTAGTCACTTAATGTATGCAACAAGTAAGAAAGACGAACCTGGCAATCTGGAGCTGAGTGTCATGGTCGTATTCACGTTTTCAGAACTGTTCGGTTATAGTCTGGTTTTATAAAAACGTTCCCCCCCTTTTTTTTAAACCAAGTTCACTATAACCAATGGCTCTGATACCAATCTATC
The DNA here is from genome assembly GCA_030545235.1 of Helianthus tuberosus. Lineage (NCBI taxonomy): Eukaryota > Viridiplantae > Streptophyta > Magnoliopsida > Asterales > Asteraceae > Helianthus > Helianthus tuberosus. The sequence goes on from CM060389.1 coordinate 135,349,922, forward strand.
ACACCCTCAAAATACCACCTAGGGAATGTCCCTCTAAGGCGTGTGACGTACCAGGATCCAAGCCACCAATCATGTTGAACTAATAACAATTATTCCAAATAAAACTTCAGTTATTATTGATAGAAGTGTTACAAAACATTCAGCGGAAGCATAATACATTAATTAAGAAATTCATAAACCAAGTGTGTGAAAGCCATTAAGTTCGTCTCGCGTTTCCATGTATCTCGACCCATGACCACTCCAGCATCCCAGACAACAACTTCTAACAATATGCACCTAAAGGCCTGCAAGGCATGTAACAACGAGTCAACAACAAAGTTGAGCGAGTTCACAGTTGGTTGTCCATTTTAAAGTTGTTCCAAAAACCATAAGTTCTTTCGTAAATCATAAGTTAACCAATCCTTTGTTTCCCAAACCATAACCAGTGGGGGCTACCCCATGTTGTAAACCACTTGACCGTTACCATATCGACAACTGACTGAGGAAGTTGTACCCTAAGTCGATGTCTATCATCATTGACTAAGTGCCCAGATCCATTAGTACATGCCCGTCCTACCGGGACGGTGTGAGGCTTGTAAACCCTAATAACGCTATTAACTAATGACCCGCTTGCCATTGGCCCGGCGATTAAGTCGAAATAAAAATGAGGGACTTCATGATAGAGTTTTGTCTAGTAAGTTATATGTTGTCGTCCTTCCCAACCGAGGACGGAGGTACGTACTCTACCCAACTGAGAATACGCAGATTAAATGCAGTCGTCCTTCCCAACCGAGGACAGAGGTACATATTCTGTTAGAGGTGAATATGTAGGTTTCGTTTTAACTTCTTAACCCATTCCCAACCCACCGAGAATCCCTTGCCTTATAAAAGTGTGAACTCACCTCGGTTTGCTCGGTATGATTAGTTACTTGTTTATGTTTACAGTTGGTCAACCAAATCCTAGCATAGTTACCAATGGTAATCAGATTATATGCATATAATTCATGTATTCCACATTCACATTACACAAACAGCGGACACATAACTACACATCATTATCCAAGTTGTAACAGGAGATCACATGTCACACTGATCCTTGATAGTGTGTTACAACAATTCAGGTCTCACGCAGAGTTCACATCACATGCTCGTGTTTCATAATAATTCATATCAACAGCTCAATTTTTCTTTTAAGTAATATGCAAAATTTCACAGAGATGGAACAGTTCACTACATGTGTGGCCCACTAGAGAGCGGCCCAATATTATGTGCCATATTCCAATTGTGCGACTAGTTTGTAATTCACTGAAATCACGGGATTGGTTACGTTACCTATATTTAGTTATTTTCAGGAATCATTCCAAATTCATTTCTAATACAAAGCCAAGACCAATTCACATTTTAATACAGATCAAACAGTTTAACTTCCCTGAATTCGTATGGACACCCATCATTACTAAGTCATGAACATCAATCAACATATAGTTATCATGCAGGTTAGGGTCGAGCCCCATGGTAACATTACATATTAGACTCCTAACCCCCTCTATTCATTAGCGTATGCCACCCCCTTATTGCCATTCGATTTGTTCCTGCACTACTACCTAGTGAACACCCAAAACCTTCTGATTATAAAAATCCAACAACCCATCATGCACCCACCCATGACTTACCCACTATCATTAAAATTATCATGCATGCAGTTCATTGGAGATCATTCATCATACAGTTCGAAGTCATGCAACCAGCATACAATACACACTATATAAATTGTTCTGCTAATGAAGGCATTCTGACGAAACTCCATGTTTCGTCGTTGACTAATATGGCGAAAAGTTCCGACGAAACTTGTATCTTTCATCGTGGCAAGATATGGACGAAACTTGTATGTTTCGTCGTGACCAGATTCAACAAGCTTTCGTCATAATACATAACCTCCTAACAGCAGCCATCAACTTAACAATTCCATCAAAGTTAGAACGTAATCATCGAGCATACAGATTCATTATATGATCATTATAGTTCGTAAACATTCGAATTCACATAACATTCTAACCGATTCACCATAATCCACTGTTAACATATAATATTAATTATTTATTCAGCATCCTTTAGGTTATTATCATGCGGAATCCTTTAGGTTATTAATTAACAAATTGCACACATATAAACAATCATATGTTCCCTGACAATTCACATGCACATATGAACAGAATGGCCGACAACATAAAGTAATTCTTATCCACTTGGCTGCACTTTCTAGGCATCTCACATAATATTCACATAGCATGATCATCATTAAAGAAATAATCAGCATATTATCACAAATAATTAATCATTAATCTCATTCAATATCACACATAAACAACATCATACAAATATGAAAGTCACAGTTAAGAACCACTAACCAAGAATTCGGCCGAACAAGGTGTTATCTCGAGGGGGGGGGGGGGTTTGCTACTGCCGATCGCAATTTAAGGAAAAGGAAGTAGGGTTTGTTGTGTATTGTGCTAATAATTTACGTGATCCATGTGTGTGTATATAATCTACACTAACCGGCCCCCAAAACAAAGCAATGGATCCATTTGGGCTTTAACTTGTTTGATATAATAAGTGCATGAGATTAATCCCATACATAACCTGAACCAAGTGGGCCGAACCCACTTGCTTGTGTTTCATTTAATCGTTAATTGGGCTGAGTTTATCACCATTTGCTAGTTGGGCCAAGTTGGTTCACAAACGTTACGGAGTTATTACATGTTAAGTTTAAATTTAACGGAATTATAACGGCACAGGTTAACGTCACTGACCTTGAAAGTTCGGGTTATCACAGTTCGAAAGTAGGATAAATTCGCAAAAATAAATTTTATGCATGTACATCTACATATACGAACTTGTATTTTTCGGTGTTGTCAGTATTTCATCCGATGTCAGTGCGTTACTATTTAACGACCATCAAGTTTCCCGCAAACATATCGTGGATGGTAACTGTTTCCACGAGACGATTCCACATGTCTCTTGTATTTTTGGAGATATGGACAGTTCTCGACAATGTGTGCATACTCATTGCACTCCAAGCATGATCTCCGCTCTATAAACCTCGGAGCATCATGATGATCATAACTTGGAGATGAACTTTGTGACCTCGAGATACTAGGTCCTGAATGACAACATTTTTGTATGTTGTGTGCAATTGTTCTGATTGTATCTTTTCAAAATATTTACTTTTTTTAACAAAATCCGTATTAGACGTGGTTTCAAACGTTTCAATTTTATCAATCCCTCGAGATTTCACAAAGTTCACATTCTGAACCCATTTCTTGTTCTATGCTCTTTTGCCCTTTCTATTTTCATATTTAGCATGATTTTGCTTTTTTGATTGTTTCGAACCAGTAATTTCTGACTCCCAAGTTGTTTTCCAATTTCAGCTTATGGGATAGGAACACACTGTGTTAGCACAACTATTGGGCTCACCTCACCTAAAAAGTTTGTTGGTGCATATTTGTGACAACAGCTTAGATTTGGTCTTTGGATATCTTGTAATTAGTAAAACGATAAACAGTTAGCGGGTTTAGCTTTGTATTAGTGATATAATAGAGTTTGGGCTAAACAAAACCCAGTTTGGGTCAAGGGGGGATGAATTGGGCTTTGCCCATGTAGGAAACCCTAGCCCAAGTAGGAACCTTGTGTTATATAAACAAGGCTTTGCATTAGGGTTTAGGTTAATCAGCCAAAAACATTTTTGAGAGAGGAATTTCGTAAGAGCAATAGAGGCTTGGATGAAATTGTGTGTGTTAGGGATCTTGATTGATTGTAATAAGTTTGATAGATAATCAATAAAGATCGGGTTTGAATTGGAATTCTGTTTTTCTACTCGTTTCTGTACTATTCTGGTCTAGAGGATTCCGCACTCTAGATTGGATTGACAATTCTGTGACGATCCGTACAAACTAGGGGACTAGGGGACCTAAAATTGGTATCAGAGCATTAGGCTCTTGAAAAAGCTTGGTTCAGAATTTGTTGCTGTAGAAAAGGGTGGATTTTCGGGTTGTTTTGGAAATTTTCGAAAATTTTGAGTTTTGAAGACCTAGGGTTTCGAAATTTTGGAGGCTGATTTTCGAAAATTTTGGACCGTTTGATCAGTTTGGGTATTTAATTTTGTTGTGTTAGTGTTTTTGGTTGCAGGTTTGGTTTATTTTTGAAGGATTTTGGCTAGAAAGTCTTGAAGATTCGAAGACTGTTCTTCGTGTTCTTCGTTGAGTTCTTCATAATTTTGATTAAATTCTGTTGATTTGTTTGTCTGATTTTACAGGAAATTGATAGGAGATCAGGATAAAATCTTTTCAAACTTTGGAAAGATTTGGTTCTAGCAAATTTGCTGATTTCGGATAAATACTCTGACTGACCAGCGAATTTGTGATCTAGCAACTCGGTGACCGGTGAAATTAAATCCAAAGGCGACTTTGGCAACCGTGTAATTGTCCTCAGCGACATTATTACGGTGATCGGCGAAGTTACTAGACGTCGTTCAGCGAAATTAACCAGCATAATTAACCAGCGAATTTGATCAGCTAGCATAATTAACCAGCGAAATTAATCAGTGGAATTAATCAGCGAATTTGGACTTCTAGCGAATTTGATTTGGTTTACCAGCATATTTAGTAGCGAAATTAGCTAGAGGAATTAAAAACTAGCATAATTAATGAGTGGAGTATTTAATTTACTGGAGGAATTAGATACGTATAGAGGATTTAACGTTTTCGTGAATAGAAAACGATCCGTAGCTCATCTCAGCTAATCGATTGAGCCATTGGACTCCACGTATTTTTAGGACAAAAAGACTCTGGAAAATCCCAAATTCGGTTTTCGACATTATATATCATTGGATTCGTTTTTTCGAGACGATTCTAACGGTATAATTTGGTAAAAGTAGTTTTCAGAAATATATTATACGGTTTTATCAGTACGGTTACGGTAAAAACGTGTTTAAAGATGGTTAAAATAGAAAAGGTCAGTGAGGCTGTTAAGAATTGGCCAAAGCTGACAAACGTCAAAGAATATGCGGACTGGAAAGAGAAGTTTGATCGATGGGTACATTGCTGCCACACGACGAGTTGACGGGAGAATTATAGTGATCTCTTATGAAAAGATGTATGAATCTGAGAAACATTTGTTTGATGTTGAGAAGAAAGCTTTAGCAGTGATAAAGATGCCCCTGCCTGAGGGCATTACACATATCTTCAAGAAATATGGGACTTCTATAGAGCTGTGGGAAGCTTTAGAAAAACGTTATCAGAGTTCATCTAGACAAAGTGTAGAAGAGAAGAAGAAAGCAGATGAGGAGAATATTGAGAATAGGGCTGCAGAAGTTTCAAAGTGCATGAATGGTGTGAATGAACTTACAACAGAGGTAAAGGTAACATCAGAACCTGTAAGTCATACGTGTCATAATTGCACTGAACTACAAGGTAAAGTTAACAGCCTATCAGAGCAAAACAAAATTATGTTAGCTGAATTGGAAAAACTGAAAGAGTCAAATGTTCTTTTGATTAAACGAGAGTCAAATTGTTTAAACAAACTCGAGTCAAATGAACATGAAATTAGCAGTTTAACAAGCAAAGTCAATGAACTGTTATAGGTCATTGATTTGGCCCGTGAAACTATGAAAGATAAAACTAATGAATTTTCTGATAAGTGCAGGGAATTGGCCATTGCACAAGACCAAATTGTTGAACTTAAAGGAAAGTTAGACAAATTTGGAAAATCTTCATTAGTTAGGACTCAAATTCAAAAAGGGCTGAAAAAGAATAATGATAGAACGGGAGTTGGGTTTAGTAGAGCTTCATCTTCTAAGGATCAAGATTACTCAGTTTTTCCTGATGAGAATGAGTTAACTGATTTTGTGCCTACTACACCAGCTGTAGTGGATCCGATAACTGTGGACTTGCCTAATAGTCCAGTATCTTTGAAAGAATCTGTTGAGTCTAACAGTACACCTCATAAATCGGATGAGGATATTGAAGACGAAAAGAAGAAAACATTTAAAAAGAGATTTAAGAAACAGAGAATTTATAAGATAAAATCTTGTTTTAAATGTCACAACAAAGGGCACGTGGCAGGTTGTTGTCCTTTGAAGAAAAATAAGCAAAAGTTGATGAGGTTAAGGAGGGGAATAGGGTTGGTTTGAATAATAATGTTCAACAACATTGTCAATATAATCAACCACGATTTAAATCTAAAACTTCAACATCAGGAAGATTTGATAGACCAAGAAGCAAATTTACACAATTTAGTCATTTTAATGGTAAATTAAATCGGTTTCAAAATCAAAATAGAAATTTTGGATATCAAAATCGATACCAGACCTCTGGTAATCGAAATTTTCAAAGAAGAAACGAATATAGGGGTTTTAGTAACTTGAATGTTCAACAACATCCAATTTTTTTCCAAAATTCATGGTATAATTATGGGAGAAGAAGGTATCAAGATAATAATTTTCAAAGGTCGGAAAATCCGAGATTTTATTGGAACTCTTGTGATCAAAGACCTAGTGGAAGTTATAAATCTTGTTCAACAAAGGGTAAAACATCCAAGACACCAATAAGTTGTGATGGATATTGGTTAGAATCATCTTATATGGATTTACATGGTCAACCCAAAACCGGTCAGGTTTAGGTTGTTAAGTCTAACTAAGTTGTTGAGTGTGTGCAGGATGACCAAGAAGGACTGTTGATGTGTTCGACAGTGGTTGTTCCTGTAAATCATCTAAGGTGAATAGTAGGTTAAAAATTGGTAACGAACTATTTATTTCTGTGATTGTTATGATTATTCTAAACTTTAAAATTGAAAAACTTATTGTCAGATTGAAGTGGGAGTCTGTTTGTGTTTGTAAATTTATGTTTTTTAAACTTACTCCATAAAAACAAAAATTTAGGGGGAGAAACTTTCCTAAGCCAAAAAGAGTTTAGTTAGTGCGTGTGTTTAGGGGGAGTAAGTTATAATTTATAAAATTTTAAAAAAATCCAAAAACATTGAAAAATAAAAAAAACATACAAAAAAATGAAAAATTAAAAAAAATAAGAGATTTCATGGTGTGAAAAAGAAGAAATGATAGTACATCAGCAAGTTAGATTGTCACACTAAAAATGAATTAAATGCTTAAGTGTGATAGCAGCTTCATCATATGATGTACCAGTAGGCAAAAAGCATGAAATAATCAACTTACCTATGTGATATAAACCTAAATGAACTGTGTATGAGTGGGGAACACATCAGTGATGTATGGTTTAATAACCTTAAATCTTGCGTTGATAGATTGCCAAAATATGAAGTTTTGGGTCTTTATACTGTTATTTCATCTGGGGACACTACAAGAAAACTGGGTTTTTAGTACGCGCAAAAGCGTCCTAAAATGCTATTTTATAGGACCTTTCATTTAATAGGACCAACGGTAAAAGCGTTTCATGTAAAGGGGTCGTAATAAGTCCTGGAACTAAAAAAGTGTCCTAACATCTCAAATAAGATTATGAAACCAATTTTATGGTGGCGTAATATGTCTTTGAACAACCAAAATAGTGTCCTAATAAAAACATATTAGGACACTTTTACGATGTTCTAACATGTGCTTACATACTTTAAATCTTTTGATACACTTACAAGCGTCCTTAGAAATTAATTGATAGGACCCTTATGATGTAACATTATAGCTAATTTAGTACCAAGAAAAGGGTCCTAATATACCAAATAAGATTATGAAACCAATTTTATGGTCGCATAATATGTCTATAGATAACTTAAATAGCGTACTAAAAAGAACATATTAGGACACTTTTACAATGTTCTAATATGTGATTACCTACTTTAATCTTTTGATACACATACAAGCATCCTTAAAAATTAATTTATAGGACCCTTCTGATGTAACGTTATAGCTACTTTAATATCAAGAAAATGGTCCTAATATCCCAAATAAGATTATAAAACCAATTTTATAAATAGAACATCAACATATAACATCCTAATAGTTATTGTATAACATCAACTAATAAAAGAAATAAAACTTCATTATATTTCAACTAAGCATGTTCATAACAAAAACACTAATCATAAATAAGTTATAACATTATCTAACATAAAGTCTTAACATTTAACAAAGAAAGTAAAAGCAATTAAAGAAATAAGAAGCATAAAATCTTGAGTCATCATGCGTCCTCAATTCTCATGGACTACCTACAAATAAACCATCCATGTATAAGCATTAAGTTCCATAATATTAAAATTATTTGTATCATAAGTTTAACAAATACATACCGAGATGAATGAATATAGGTCATGCGATGGATACACCAATACAATCTTGATTTGTAGAAATAAACCATATGGTCTTACTAAGTTTTCATCTTTTTTTATTGGTACTTGAACGTTTACCTCATGTGTATCCACTTTTCTCCGAGCCTTTAACTTTTGAGCAGTCCTTTCCCGCCTTTAGGTTTACAACCTGACACACTTAACTGCAGAATAAACATTTGTTATACAAGAGCAACGATTTAATATTAATATATGGCTATTAAATGAGATATAAATTTAAGAGATGACCTGCTAGTCCTCATTTATGGTATATAACACTTGCAGATTGTAGATAGTAATAAATGTCATTGGTGCTGCCCTGCATAGCAAGAACACTTAAAAGAAGAAAACAACATTGGCAAGCAATGGTGACACACAAAGATTAAAGAAAATGAACTTACCAAGTTATTTGTGAAAGATGTCTACCACCGCCATGACTCATGAGTTTCAAGCAATAGATCGACAGTCTATATTTCTAATGTCATTCCATTAGCAATTTTAATAAGAAAAATAAAGTGAATTTTCTAGTTTAAAAATCAAGTTCAATAAGGATGCAATTTAGTAAGTAATCAGTGGTGAGTTGTAACAAGGGTACGCAAGCTAACCTTAGCAAATCCATAACCACTGCCTTTGATGAACTAGAAACGTGCTTGTGCACTTTTAGAAACTAGCAAGGAAGACAATATAAAGGAATAAAAGTCTACTCATATATGAACTCAAGAGTAAACCAGCTAATCCTTGAGAATTTAGCAAACACATCTTACCAAGCATAAAAGCAAACATGCCATATCAATTCAAAGGTGGCTCAATCATTTTGGAGGCCTAACGCGAAAACTAAATTGCAACCTTCTATGTAATTTATTATAATAAATTATAAATTCAACATCAGCATAGATCAAAGTACTTAAGGTGTACAAAAGTCGAGCTACTCAACCTAAGTTCAAAAAAAAAACCAAAACAAGTCAAGCTTAAATGAGCTTGAGCCCCAGCCCATGCCTAAAAATAAGCTTGTTTTGTAAACGAACCCGGGCTTTACTTATCAAGCTCAAGCCGCCTCGCGAGCCTAAACGAGTCCATTACTTATACAATTTTTAACTTTAGTTTTGTCACCTTTTGTATTTGATATATGTTAGTTAGTAACTAAAAGAATGGTGATTAAAAAGTTAAAATTAGATACTATATTAAACATTCTCCGAGCCAAAAATATTACAAAACTGTATTAAGCACCAAGCAGACTACTTCACTTTTATGTTAAGCTTCATCTAGGAGTCCTTGAATTTGGTTTAACTTAACTGTTAATTCATGAGAAAATACACTACAGAAAAACACAAAAAAAAAATTCAGCAAAAATGCAAAAGATTCATTTATTACTATCATATCCTCCAATACTTGATCAGGTACATGTATATCAGCATTCATATATAACAAGAAAGAACACCACACGCGTCAAAAGGCCATAAGCATTCTTGTTTTAGCCTAATAAACACAAAAAGCATATCATTGGTTGGTACATTAGCTAAATTCTCTAGTTAAAAGCATAATTATTGGGGCCCTTTTCTGAAATCGTTTTAGTTCTTATTGGGACCTTTATCCCAGACTGGTTCAAAGACTTGAGTATATATTTATAACATCATATTTGGGGATGAAATTCTCAAATTATGATGGTAATTGCCTAATTCCCAGAAGATTCATTGAATTTGGTTCAAAGGCTGGTTTGAAGACTGATTGGGGGCTTAAATTCCCAAATTATATACAGAGTACTTTGAACAGAATATCAGATTAATTAGGCTAACTATCAACGGATAAAAAACTAGGGATGATCGTATAATAGATTAACATAACGAGAATGAACAGAATAAATCAAATTTCGAACAACAGATTGGGATAAACAGACTGAACGTACCTTCAAGGCTTTCAATTTCAAACGAAGATGCCTTTAAATTCAAACAGGGAGCTTCGATTCCGGATTTGCTGCCTGCAAAGCTTCAATAAATTGATTTAATGAAAAAGAAAAGAGTACTCTCTACTTGAATACTCGTGAATGTGATGACTGGTAGAAGAACACTCCATCTGTATTAATTACTCAAACCAACTTTTTATTGTTCAAGAAGAAATTGAATGATTAAACCTATAAAGACAAATCATAATTGCGTATGTGACTCAGTGATTGTTTGATTCTCCATGAAGCCACCACACGAATCGATTATTGTATACTACATTAACTATTGAATCTAACCAAACTTCTGCTACCAATCGTTCATAAGCCCAAAACATCCCATTACATATCACATACAAAAGCAACCATATATAATATATATGTACACATATACAGAAACAACAATATACATGAAAAAAGTTATACCCTAATCACCAAATAATAAACCATGTGACTCTGCATATTCATAAATAATAAAACAATACTAGTAATCAGTCAAGCTCAGTGTAGAAGACCGATCAACAAATAAATTAGAAAGACAACAAACCTTTAAACGACCTTCTCAGTATCGAAGGTCTGGTCTTAGGGATTGGAAGAGTTTGTTTTGATGCAATAGTGGGTGGACCAGCAGCCACAGTTTTGTTGTTGCTGCTACCATTGTTCATCGTTACCCTATCAAAAACTGTCATAGAAAGAAGCACAAGATCCATAAGAATGGATCTTGAATAGAAAAATAACAAAATTAGAATAAAAAATGTGCGACACCTTGATTGATTGTCTCCTCAATCTTCTTTTAAAATTGAGAGCGAGATATGTTAATTTTGAGTTTGAATTTGAGATATAAGGTGAAGAATACAACTAGGGTTTGAAAGCGGGAGAATGAATTTTTTTTTTCGCCTGTCACTTTGGTGAAGCGGGAAATCAAAATGTTTGGGTGAGACAATTTGGGGAAGAGGGAAATGAAAAGTTTTGGGTGAAACTGATTTCGTGGGAGGTAAAAGAAATACTAACTTTTAAGAAAATAAAAAATATATATTTAGATGGTACTAGTTTACTACTATTAAATTTAAAAGAGTAAATTACGTTTTTGGCCCCTATGGTTATATTACTTTTACTATATTAGCCCAAAATAAGAATTTTTAACATATCTGCCCTCATGGTTTTTATAACTAACCATTTTAGCCCCGAAGTCTAACCATTTTGGCTCCCATGGTCTCTATAACTAACCATTTTGGCCCCCCATGATCTTTAGACTTAGGGCCAAAATGGTTAGTTATAGAGACCATGGGGACAAATATGTTAAAAATTCTTGTTTTGGGCTAATATAGTAAAAGTGATATAAAAACAGGGGCCAAAAACGTAATTTACTCAATTTAAAAATTAGACATTTTAATAAAACAAAGAGGGTTGTAAACAAGTCTGTTAAGCCGGGCCAGTGTGTTCATTCGTTGGATATAGAGCCAATTTTTTAAGTCTCGGCTCATTTAGAAATTGAGTCGTGCCGAACCAACTTGTTTATCTTAACAACCTGAAATGTTGGGTTCGGGCTTAGCTCGTAGCTTATCAAGTTGGCTCATTTATTTTTCTAAGAAGTTATGTTTTAGATTTGTTGTATTGTTTTACACAAATAATATAAATAAAATCCAAAAAAACAATTAATAAAACAATATTTAGGCTAATAAAACAAAATTTTAAAAACTCTTGCTTTTCAATCTGTTTCTTTAAATATATATATAGTGGATGCCACTATATGGCTTTTTGTTTGTAGTGACCACCGGCCACCACCACCACCGGCCACCACCACTACTCACCACAACGACTCACCGGCCACCACCACCACCACCACTCACCGGCCACCACTACCACTCACCACCACCTCTCGCCACCACCACCACTCACCGGCCATGATTAAGTGGGTCAATAACCTAGTGTTATTATAAAACTCTAGCGAATAAACGTCAATAAAACTTATGTTTTACGACTCAAATATTAAGTGTCCTATTACGGTGTATTATAATAACACCATATTGATTAAGCGTCATATAAAGGTTAAAATTATATGACCCTAGTGTCAAGTGTCCTATTAAGTTATGTTATAATAGAACTCTAGCGAATAAGCGTCATATAAAATTGATGTTTTATGACTCAAATATCAGGTGTCCTATTACAGTGTATTATAATAACACCACAATAATTAAGCGTCCTATAAAGGTTAAATTTATAAGACCCAAGTGTCAAGTGTCTTTTTAAGTTATGTTATAATAAAACTCGAGCGAATAAGCGTCCTATAAAACTAATGTTTTATGGCTCAAATATCAAGTGTCCTATTACGGTGTATTATAATAACACCACAATGATTAAGCGTCCAATAAAGTTTAAAGTTATAAGACCCAAGTGTCAAGTGTCCTATTAAGTTAAGTTCTAATATGACTTCGACTAGAAAGGCTCCTATAACACTGAAAATTTATGACTAAACTACATCGTGTCCTATTAAGTTATGTTATAATAGGACCCCAGATGATCAAGTGTCCTAATACTGTACCACATAATGGGACACTAACAACTAAATGTCACATAAAGTACTTTATTAGGATCTATAATTTAAGTGTCCTATTAAATTATATGATAATAGGACCCCAAAAAATAATCCATCCTATTAAATAGTTTTTTAGGACACCGGTTTAGTAAAGTATATTATAAAAGGACCCCAAAAGTTCATTAGTCCTATTAAATAGTTTTTTAGGAACCTCTTTTACAAGCGTCCCACAGACAAGGTCCTAAAAAGCCATTTTTGTTGTAGTGGGATATCAGGGTTGTCCTTCTGCTGCATCCAGATACATGCTGACCTAGGCACAACCAGGATATCTTAAAAGAGCTAAAAATGCCAAAACCCATAAATGAAGAAGCTATCTTAGAGAGTTATTCAAATGTGCAAAAAGCATAAATCGTACCAAAAATGGTATTTGTCTTAGCCCTCGTTTGATATTTTGGTCTCTTTGCTGTACGGAAGTACTGACTTGATCACCAATTATCTATCGTTGAAAAACAAAACGGATGAATTCAGTATACTCACCTACTACGATGAATCTTTGTGCATACCTTGATCGCGGGGGTATATCCTGAAGTGGGACCCACTAGTATTTCAGTAATATAATTTTACCTTAACGTATCATATGGTAATGGTACTTGAAATGTTCATGCATTTTGTTTAAGTGGTCTTGGACTGCTTTTAGCGAAAAATTAAATAAAGAATTATCCAATAGTGTGAAAACAATTTGATTTTGTTGATATGATCTTCTTACGGGTGATTCTTACAAAAATAGAGTGTTTATTGCTTTTGTTATTTACTTGCTTTCAGAAAATATAAAAATCCAAAAATAGTGTCTTTTTCTGTTTAACATTCTTAACGTACGGAAAACTGTTATTCTTGGTGGAATTGTTACTGATATGGGGAGACGGTGTTAGAAAGTGAGTTCAAAATTTTAAATCATACAGGGTCTTGTGTGTTGGACAAAAAGTTTTGTGTGTTGGTGATAAATTGAATTTGCTTAATCTGTGATATAGTTTAACTATCTCTTGAATAATAACAATTTATTTAACTTTGTTGAAAAATTCTTATGGTTTCTCAAGATGTTTGTTTTATAGTATACAGATTGAAGCAGTATGTTGCTGAGAAGTTGCTGTGAAGAGATGAGAGTTTGATTGGATGCATGGTAGAACCTCCTTTCTACATTGCAAACAAGTTGAAGAGTTTGAAGATTGCTTTGCAAATGCTAAATTGGAGTTTGCTCAAATGCTAACGTTTTGAGATTTGGTGATTGGATGCATCAGCTTAGGGGGAGTCTGTTGCTGACAAAAGCTATTAAAGCTGAAGCTATCCAAAGACCAAAGACATTGCAAGACTACATGAAGAATGCAAGATGACTGAAGACAAAGTTATTTTATGAAGCTATTGTCAAGGGGGAGTTTGTTGGTGCATATTTATGACAACAGCTTAGATTTGGTCTTTGGATATCTTGTAATTAGCAAAACGATAAACAGTTAGCGGGTTTAGCTTTGTATTATTGATATAATAGAGTTTGGGCTAAACAAAACCCAGTATGGGTCAAGGGGGGACGAATTGGGCTTTGCCCATGTAGGAAACCCTAGCCCAAGTAGCAACCTTGTGTTATATAAACAAGACTTTGTATTAGGGTTTAGGTTAATCAGCCAAAAATGTTTTTGAGAGAGGAATTTATTAAGAGCAATAGAGGCTTGGACGAAAATGTGTGCGTTAGGGATCTTGATTGATTGTAATCAGTTTGATAGATAATCAATAAAGATCGGGTTTGAATTAGAATTCTGTTTTTCTACTCGTTTCTGTACTATTCTGGTCTAGAGGATTCTGCACTCTAGATTGGATTGACAATTCTGTGACGATCCGTACGAACCAAGGGACCTACAAAGTTACTTGTTGAATCACAAAGTTTTGAACATCAAAATTTGGCTTCTTTGGCCTCTAATTTCTTTGTTGTTCTTGATACCCATATTGTCCGGAATCGCATGATAGTGGTATGGAAGTAGTTCGTGTTGTTCTTTATCCTAGAAAGTGGGTTGTTGACATCATAATCGAATTGGTGATGAATACACAATCAAAAAGTGAATATAACAAAAGTAGGTTCTTTGCAATTTGACTATCAAATGAAAGGAAATACTAAAGTGAAGAAAGGATTAAATGAAAGGGCATCAATAATAGCAAATATAGAAGGATGAAATGAAACACCGTAAAAGGAATGCTTCACACTCATCATCGTTTTATGTTAAACTACTATGTTAGTTCGTTAAACTCACTTAATTTCCATTCCACTAAATAAATGAATACAATACAATACAAGTCTCAACAAATTAGGAGACAAATAAAGAGGAGATTACACCAATACATATACAAAGTAAATACAATATATAGGACTAAACCATGCCCCACAATACAAGATCAAGCCTATTCCAGCTATGGTAGATAGAAGTCTCTACTTTCACCTGCCACTAGCAATGGGTAAGATAGAATGCTTGCTCATGCTATCGAAGGTGCTTGAGCTTACATTGCTTACATAGCCTCCATTTGTACATTCATAGTCCTTGGTTAGTTCTTTGAGCAAATACTCACCATCACCTTCGTTTAAACAACTTTGTACCCATGGATGATTTTGTACCATAGATGCCAATATTCCTTGGAGCTCGATTGCTACTTCCTTCATGCTAGGCCTTTCGTCGGCTTTAATGCGTAAGCATCTTTCTGCCAGTCTTGAAACTTGGATGATCTCGCTTGGAACGTCATTTAGCTGCAAGTGTTCATCAAGAACCTGGAAGAGTCTCCCTTCTTTTAAGGAATATAGAAAATAAATAGCTAGGTTCCTCTCTTCCTCTGGCCTATCAAAGCTAAGAGCCTTTTTTCCAGTTAAAAGTTCCACCAGTACCACCCCAAAACTATAAACATCGCTCTTATCTGTGAGTTGATTTGTCTGCAGATACTCTGGATCTAGGTAGCCTAGTGTTCCTTGCACTATAGTGGCCAACTCGATCTGATCAATAGGAATTAGCTTAGATGCTCCAAAATCGGCTACTTTTGCTACATAGTTTTCATCCAAAAGTATATTCATTGGCTTGACATCTCGATGGATGATTGGAACAGAAGCTGAAGAATGTAAGTATGAAAGTGCTTCTGCTGTCTCCGTTGCTATTCTGAGTCGGATGTCCAATGTAATAGCTGACGACTTGCCAATGTTGTGGATGTGTTCAGAGAGTGTGCCATTTGGAATGAACTCATAAACCAATAACGGGATTTCTGTTTCGAGACAGCACCCAATCAGCTTTACAACATTCCTATGATTTATTTGGGAGAGGATAACCACTTCATTGATAAATTGCTCTATCTGAGTTTGTGTTTGGTCTGCTAATTTGGACTTCTTTATTGCAACTTCTATGTTATCAGAAAGAACCCCTTTATAAACAGTACCATAGCCACCCTTTCCAATAATCCTTGCTCTCATCATAATTATTAGTTGCCTTCTTTAGCTCCTCTATCGTGAAGACTCTTGCTTGATCATGAGAACCCCCATCTCCAGATATTCTTTGCTGCAACATTATTCCACCATTTTGTTTAAAGAATTTTTCTCTCATCGTCATGAGCTTTCGCTTCTTGTGTAACAAGTACAACCAGGTGATAAATATAAGGAGAAATATTGCAGAAGTTGAGATACCTGTAAAAACAAGTTTAACTTATAGCACCGTTTCATGCTGATTTGATTTATCACGCAGCTTAAGAGATAAACTGAAATTTTTTTGCATCATTACTTACCTACACCCATCTTTATAACGGTGGATTCACCAACGGTGCAACCTGTTCCATTCTTCCAACCATTACCAGAGTAACCATCTTTACACTCACACGTATAATTTCCAGGTATATTAACACAATGAGCATCATGGTGGCAATCATGATTTTCGCGATCACACTCGTTAACATCTGAAAATTAACAAATGCTCAATTATATAATTGGGGGTGAAAAAGTAAATTTGGTAAGAAAGCATCCAAATATTAAATCAAAACTTACCCATGCAGCCATTGGCATCTGTAACATAAGGGTTGCCTTTATAACCATCAGGGCAACGGCAATGATATCCGGGACCTTCATAACTTTGATCACATGTGCTATATCCCTTGCATAAGAAATCATTATCGACCTTTGCTTCGTCACAAGTCTTGTTTCCAATTGCCCAATCAAGTAACATCGGCATCTTTTCCTTTTCAAATTTAGTCAGGTTAGTCATAGAGAAGTTAAACTTCCCATCTTCAACAAGAAAACTATAGCTACAAGGGTTGAAGTCCAACATATTCGAATGGTTATTCCAGCTACTAAGAGTCAACCTAAAAGAATGCACTCTTTCTGGCACTGCTACTTCACAGCACCCAACTCCCGACCAAGATCCGTTATTAATAACGTTGTCTCTACCACATATAGAAATGCACCCGGTACCAATATCAGACTCATTTCCTCTTTCTCCCCTAAAATATGCATACGTATCACACCCGATGGCTACAAATTTGTTCTTGGTGGAGACCCGGAAATTCTTCGAGTAATCCAAAGTAACCGATGGTCGGTTTCTTTCAACTCGGCCAGTACTATCGTAGCAATCACGGCCTACAAACCCCATAATTTCAAGCTCACTCTTGTTTATCGAGATATTTGAAATAACAATATTGCTTTCTCTTAAGTATAGTATTGGTTCCCCGGATGATTCATCACAAGTCACTAGGAAATCGGGACTGTGGTAGCATCTCTCACCTGAACCAAACGGGAAAGTAATGTTCACATTGCCACATGAACTTCTACAATTCGGGTAGTCTTGAGCACTTGCTGCCCCCAAAACTGCAATTGTTGCAACTGCAATTAGTATTTTCAAATGCATAGTTTCTTTTTGTGTGTTTGTGAGTTTATGATTTTGAGTTTTTGATTTGGGAATGATGATTAGAGGTTTTATATGAGCATGCCATGAAGACCTGGTCTATTTACTGAAAGTTGACCTGATGAGGGGGCTCCCAAGTCTGCAATTTGCCCACTAGTTGACAGTTGAAGAAGTCTTGGAAAAAAATTTGGTGAAAACAAGAAAAGGGGATATAAACCAAGTATTTAGATTCTTCTTCTTCTTCTTTTTTTTTTTAGTAAATTACATTTTTGGCCCCTATGGTTATATCACTTTTAATATATTGTCCCAAAATATAAATTTTTTAACATATATGCCCCCATGGTCTCTATGACTAACCATTTTGGCCCCTAAGTCTAACCATTTTAGCCCCCATGGTCTCTATAACTAACCATTTTGCCCCCATGATCTCTAGACTTAGGGGCCAAAATGATTAGTTATAGAGACCATGGGGCAGATATGTTAAAAATTCTTATTTTGGGCTAATATAGTTAAAGTGATATAAACACAAGGGCCAAAAACGTAATTTACTCTTTTTATTATGTTCTTTTTCAAAAAGAAAATATTAGAATTATTTGGAGAAAAGGATTAGAAAACTTCTACCATAAATTTCACATTTCCAAATAGCCTGGATCACAAATCAACCCGAACCTTGTAAACCAAAAAACAATTTCAGGTGATAACGCGTCTGTCTTCTTGAAACATACCAAGTATCTAATTATATCTAATAAATGTTACGGATATAGTACTAGGTCATAACACGCCTGTCTTCTTGAAACATACAATTGTTAACCGTAGCATAAGCGTACACATTTTATTTTTATTTTTGGATTATAGAGTCTACTAATCCACGATTTGAAGGTTGTATACTTCTGGATGTTTCTTTTAAGTCTTGTCTTTTATTAAGAAATTGGTTTGGTGTGATAATGAATTTGTTGGCCTTTCAAAAAAAAATCGAAAGGACAGAGATGCATCCCTATTTCTTCTATGACTTTTGACTTTCTCATAAGTCAACGTTTTCTTGTCCGAAGTTTGAGCATGCTTTTTTTAATACGTAGTTCACTTTGTTTTATACTACTTGTAATAAACTGAAAAAAAATAATCGAATATTAGAATTGAAGATTCTCATGCATTCTCCACAGATTCTTTAATGAGACTACTGTAAGACTGCCTCCAATGCTTCCTTTTGGAGGGTTGCATTTACACATGTGGCATGTGCATTTGTAAGGAAAGCATTGGGGTGGGGTGCACTTAATGGGTCTTGCACTTTTAAGTGCAGATAGAGAAAGTGAAGAAAGTAGAGAAAGTGGGTCCAAATAGAGGAGAGAGAGAATGCATGTGGGAAGAATGGGTTGGAGTTAAATAGAGTAGAGAGAGTGCATGTGGAAAAGATGGGTAAAAAGCTGATGTGGCAGTGATGACTAGGATGCATGTAGTAAATGCTGCTTTTTGCATTGCGGACAGTCTAAGACCAAATGGCCAAGTTGCACCCTGCCGAGCCAATTAAGTACGTAGCAGTTTTCCCGAACAGAGGACCATGTCTTATAGCAATAATAATGTTAACTATCCACTGTAGATTTGACTAGAATTTTAATTAATTAAAATAACCAACATTCTAAACTTATTAAAAAAAGTTATATGAAGATAACTTTGTGAGTTATGAATCGGTTTTTAACTTTTCTTTCACATTCCATAGGTACAGGTACGAGTCACTCGTTCGAGCTATCGTTCTCTTATTATTTTTCCTCACTTGAAAAGAATTTGTCCTCGAGTTCTTGTAGGAGAGAGCTTTAGTGGATTGGTTCTTTCAATCTCCACTTCCTAAATGTCACAACTGCCTGTTGGAAAAATAGGTGAAAATAGCATTTTTCACAAATATAGGAAAATGGTTTTTTCCTATTTTGGACTAAAAATAAATATAATAAAATGAGCGGGTTTTATATATTTATTTGTGGGTTTGTGTTCTATGTTGGGAGAGCTTCGCAACGAACTAAACCACGTCCAAAACGGAGCTAAGATGAATGAGATATCGATGCTCAAAGTTGGATGTTTGGAACATTCAATGCTGAAACAAAAGGGAAAGTAGCACATTGTCCCACATCGGATGAGAGATGGAACTTAAAGGGGTATTTAAGTGGGAACTCTCCATCCTTATTGTTTCATGGGAGCACTCACTAGTGTACTCGCGAAGGGTGCGGGGCACCCTAACTCGCACTCGCACACGCTCGCGCGCGTGGCGTGGGCGATGAGGCGCAATGTGGCGCTTTGATGGCGCACTTTGCACTTCGCACACTCGCATCAGCGCGTGACGTAGCAGTATACGTGGCACGAAGGCGCGCGGTTGCGCATGGTGCATGGGTCCGGAGGTGTCGTGCGAGGCACACCAAAGTGAGCCAAAACGGCGCGACTGTATGGCGTGCTCGTAGAGGCTCGCAGGTGACGTGGCGCACGCGCGCATGGACCTGAGACAGTGAGGCGCACGCGCGCATGGCAGTGAGCCAAGAGGACGCACCGCGCATGGGCGTGCAGACCTGGACGCGCGCGCATCAGTATGGCTTGTGCGCGCGCGCGTACAGAAGCCTCCAGCATTGAATGACAGAGCAGTTTCAGTCCAGCTTCGTAACTGACGAGTTAACGGGATTTGACTGAGAATTAAATGACGTATTAAATTGCATTGAAGACGTTTAATGCAATTTAAACCTCTCTTTAATTCGTTTTTGACTGTTTCGACTTAGGAGCTGTATAAATACAGCTCCATACCCACTGCAGAAGTACACCAGCAACACAACAGCTACTAAAACTTTATCTCTACAATTCTATCTTCTTCCAGCAAGTTTTCAAGGTAACCTTCGGGTTGTAGGCAAACTCCGGCAGTACTACTGCTCTGGCTGTTGTACCCTGGGAAACAAAACGAGTACTCTTGAGAGACTCGGAATTTGTTTTAAGGGAAGCGTGTTGAACACGTGACTCAGCCAATTTCTTCTTCTACATTTCTTGTAATTTGGTTATTTTCAGTTGTAATTGTACTAGTTGTTTAGGCTTTCTTTTCTTGTATTGTAATCATTTAATAAAATTTGTTTTCATCCATTATTTAATTTTATTGATTTTCAATACTTCCACCTAACTTCTTTGCCTTCGTTCTTTCCATCTTAGACCGTGGGTATGATGGGGTGTGGGTTGGGGACATGGTGCGACACGTGGACTATGGGACACCCAAGACTAAAAGCCAATTTCAAAGGGGTATGGTGGGGCGTGCGTTGGGTGGCGTGAAAAAAAAAACAATTTCAAAGGGCTAGTGCTCTTGGTCAATGAGGTTCCGCCATATCATGTGGTAGCCCCGCCCCACGCCCGGGCTTAAACTCCCGCCCAAGGGGCCACGCCCAAACCTAAAGCCACCCAGAGTGATGACTTGGACGTTTCTCTCTAACCCACTCCCCAACCCCACCCCATACCCCATATTCTTATGTTCCCTTGATTTCTTAGACTGAAGGGAGTGGGGCGACTCCCCCACCCGAGTCGCCCGGAGTCGCTTGGAACACCGCCCCCCTAGGCGTCCTGGGTGGCGACCCCCTCCAGCCCATCCTCTTCTCGTCGCCCACTTTCCACACAATTCAAAAAATATAGCCGTTATTTTGCACTCTCCAACGGTTATCTTGACTAACTTTTTTTTTTTTAACTAAATTACTCTATATATATATACATCCACCATAAAACACAACACACTCTAAAAATATACAACACCAAATACATTCTTTCAACATAACCATTTTGTTTTTTTGGAACCACAAATGGAGTTCAACGTCCCTTTGTCATCCTCGTCCGACGACGATACAACTTCATCTAGTTCTTATGAATTTGAAGAAGCCATCAACGAGGCGGTAATGACAACGATCAATTTAATGGTTCACGTTGCTAGCCACCAACTGATTAGAAAAAGAACTTATATTACGCAGGATCGTGCCGCAGGACAACAACGGCTGATGCAAGACTATTTCGGGGAGGAGCCGGTATATGACGCGAAGATATTTAGACGTCGCTTTCGCATGAGTAAACGTCTATTTACCCGTATTACAAACGACATGGAGGAAGATTATGATTATTTCAAACAAAAGTATGACGCTCGTGGGTATCTTGGCTTTACTTCATTACAAAAGTGTACTGCGGCCAACCGACAACTTGCATATGGCACAAGCGTTGATTCATTTGACGAGTACCTGAGAATGTCTGCCAAGACTGCGAGAGACTCACTCACACACTTTTGTAAAGGTATATTTAGTAAATTTTGTTTTCAAATTTTTTATATATTTAACTTTAGCGTCAATTTTTTTTATATGTTACTGTCAATGTTCGTATACATATTTAAATTAAATTTATATAGGTGTGATTGAGTTGTATGGGCCGGCTTATTTACGACGTCCAACTTGGAGTGATCTCCAAAGGATGTACGAAGTGCATGAGCACGTTCACGGTTTCCCCGGTATGATCGGTAGCATCAACTGCATGCACTGGAAGTGGGAACAATGCCCTACCGCTTGGCGTGGTACACATACTAGAGGCGACATTCGCAAACTGTCGTTAATATTGCAGGCGGTTGCATCTTATGATCTTTGGATATGGAATGCATATTTTGGTCAACAAGGTTCTCACAACGACATCAACGTGTTTGAGTCTTCGCCGGTTCTCGTAGAGATTATAAACGGGTTGGCACCAAGTTCAGCGTTTTATGCGAGCGATAATTACTACAAACGCGGATATTATTTAACTGACGGTATCTATCTGGAGTACGCAACGTTCGTAAAGACGTTCACCGATCCTATTGATCTTAAAAGAAAATATTTCAAGAGAAAACAAGAATCAGCAAGAAAAGATATCGAGCGAGCGTTTGGAGTTCTTCGAAAGCGATGGCACGTCATCAATTATCCAGCAAGATACTGGACAAAGGAAAAAATGCATGACGTCATTTACACATGCATTATTTTGCATAACATGATATTGGAAGACGAAGACAAAGCCATTTGCCAAGATTACAATGAGAATGACCCTTCATTGTTCCCGGAGTATTGGACACAAGAAGTATCATCGGAGACACGAATCGAGAACATAATGGATATAAAGAATAGAGAGACACACAACATGCTTATGTATGACTTGATCGATCACCTATGGGACAACAAACAACCAGAGGCGGAACTCGTTAACGAGGATGAAGGAGATAACGAGGATGAAGATAATAACAATGTAGTCGACCTCGACCTAAACGAGTACGTTAGTGACGATGAGTAGTAGATGTGTATTGTTGTATGTTTTTTAATGAATAAGTTGTATGTTGGTTATTTTATTTAATGAGTATCAATAATTTTATAAAAAATATAACACTTTATATTTTTAACATAAAAAAAAATCAAAATTAAATAGGTGCCACGAGTCGCAAGACGCCCTACCCAGCAAAGTTGCCCCACTACCCCTTTTTTGCTCAAAATCCTCTAATATGACGTGGCGCCACATGTCGCAAGACGCCCACTCAAAAGGTTGCCCCACTCCCTTTAGTCTTAGCTCTCCTCCATGCTAGCATCTTCTGTCACATCCAACATTATGTTTGGAGCTTCTTGTGCTTGTTGTCAACCTCTATGTCTTGATGTGACACTTCATCATCATTGCAAGATTCGTGAAACTCAGCGTTGGAATTATCATTTAACATACCTACCATCAGGGTGAAGGGAGTGGTTAAACAGGTGAAAGTGGCAAACTTTAAAATGGACCAATCAGAGAGTGCCACGTCAGAGAGGAGAAAAAGTTTAAACTTTGCTGAAAAGTGTTGGCAATGGTTTAGACAGTTGAAAGTGGGAAACTTTTTTTTTTGTTTTTTTTGTTTTTAAAAATTATGTGTTAAATAAAAACAATAAAGCATCAAATTAATTAAAAAAAAACAATTACATTAAAATGAAACTAATAAAAAAAATTCATAGAAATAACCTCACTAAAACAACGCAACGACTAAAAAAATTAAAAATCACACGGCCATCCATACTTTGCTGCTATCTCGCGTTTTCGTGCGAGCGTGATCTCCAACATTGCTGGGCGAACATTGTCGTGAGGCCGGTTGTACGTCTCCAAGTCCTTGTCGAATTTAGCATGGCGCATATTTTCTTCTTGCTTCTCGGCCAACGCCAAATATTTTTCCTCTCGCACCCTTTTGATATCCATCAACTCTTTTTTCATCGCCCTATATTCTTCAAATTTAGTGGTTATGTCTCTTGGATCGTCGCTTGAAGAAGGGGCGGCTTTGGTTTTTTTATCCCTCCTCTTTTGTCTTTGTGGCGAGGGATCCACGTTCATGTCGGGGATAGTTTGATGGCCACTCGTGAACTCGGCATTCGGTGTATCCGGATGGTAATTACCCGAGTCCGACGACTTTCTTTTTGAACTCGAGCCCGAGCTTTCATCTTCACCCAACAACGGAACTTGGCTATATTTTTCTTGACTTCGGACGACCTCCCACGCCGCCATATGAGCAAACTCATGACGTTCTTTTTCCTTGTAATCCTTAAACGCTTGCTTCAAGACCCAAGAATCGTCGGATCCGCTTGGACGTAAACGGTCCTAAAATAATAAATTACAGAAAAAAAATAAGTATTTTTTTTGGGTAAAAATTAAACGTATGAATATTAAATAGTTTACCGCTTGCTGATAAAACCCGTTGAATATTTTCAACTTTCCGTGCATGGTAATCATCTTGGAGCGGACCTGATGATGGGTTCGGCTGCTTCCTCCGATCGTGTTGTTGAAGTGCTTAAGAATTTTGCCCCAAAAACTATTCTTCTTTTGTTGGTTGCCTTTTCTTTTGTCTAAGGTGCAATGAACCCAAGCCTTGGCCAATGCCTCCTCTTGTATAGGAGTCCAATTTTCCCGTTTTGCTTTACCACTCTTCCCTCTCGGCTCGTTTGCGGGTTCTTCTTGATGGTGGCCTTCGTCTTTGTCATCATATTGCTCTTGAGTTTCCGCCACAAATTCTTCGTCGTCTTCATCTTCATATTGCAGTTGTGAGGATGGGGTTTGAAAACCAAACGGGTCAAAAGTGTTTTGGTCCTCTAGGGAATCATAAATATTTGGAGCAACCGTGGTCGGACCCTGTGGAAAATAGTTATGCGGCGAAAAATTTGGATGGGGTTGGGTGTTGAACCCGTAAGTCGGTTGCATGCCTTGGCTATAAAAAAAATGGAGGTTGGCTATGTGTGGCGAAGCCTAGTTGCGGATGATACGGCGGAGTTGAACCACTCGAGCCGCCCCGTTGAGTTGGCACACTCGTCCTCGAGCCAATCCGTTTAGTTGCCTTGCCATCGCGTTTGCTTGAGCCTTCCATTTGCAAATATTGGGTCAAAAAACTTGGGTGAAAGTTTGGAAAAGAGGAGAATGTGGTTGAAAGTTTGGAGAAAATTGGGTGTAAAAATGTTGATTTATAAATAAAAAGTCTAATTTTTTTATTAAACTGCAATAATGCCGTTACACACACACACCCCAATGCCCCAATTTTGTCCTCTTCTCCTTTGTCGATCGGTGAGTACATACCGATAGGTATGTTTGGCGCGCGGTAAACAA
Organism: Helianthus tuberosus; assembly: GCA_030545235.1. Lineage (NCBI taxonomy): Eukaryota > Viridiplantae > Streptophyta > Magnoliopsida > Asterales > Asteraceae > Helianthus > Helianthus tuberosus. The sequence goes on from CM060389.1 coordinate 135,375,240, forward strand.
GGGAGGGTGGCGGTGTTACCGCTCGGCTTTCTCCTTTGCCGAGTGGTTTCCCGCACCACTCCCTTCACCCTCATGTAAGACTGTGGGGTATGGGCTTGGGTTAGGGCGTGGGTTGGCTGAAAACGCCCAAGCCATCACCTTGGGTGGCCTTGGGTTGGGGCGTGGCTCAAGGGGCGGGAGTTTGAAGCCGGGCGTGGGGCGAGCTAGCGATCCTATGTGGCGGGCTCCTATTCGCTTTTTGGCCATGTCATAGCGGGGTAATTTAAAATTTAAATTGTAACCGTTTGGCCAAGCCAAGCCGTCACCCCAACCATACAGTCAACATCCACTATAAATATAACCCCAACCCCACCGGCTACCCCAACCCAAACATTCTTGTTGGCCGTCCACCGCTACCTCAAACAAAACCCACTTGATCGAACCCGCTACCCCAACCCGCTTGATCGATGGTCTCTCGGACACACGAAGAAGAGCTAGCTCTCGTCACGAGCGTCGTTGAAGCAATGAAGGGGCGACAACCCGGTCAAACGCGATATTGGCCGGAAGCCTTTGCAAGCTACCGACATAACGTCGGACACGACCGGCACAACTTAAACGCGTGCCACATAAATGGCGCGAGCTACGCTCGAAGCTTGATCGTTTCAAAGCCTACGACGTAGCCGTTCCGAGCGGTGAGTTAAGCCACGAGGACCGGGTGGCGGTGGCGAACATTGAGTTTCGGGGCAAGGATCGAAAGGCGTTCGACAAGCTCGCGTTTTTTGAAATTTACCTAACGCTCTAGGTTTTTTTTTTATTTTGTAATCGTTTTTAGGTTTTTTGAAATTTTTAGGAATTATGTAATTTTTAAGAATTTAATAAAATTTTAGGCCTTTTTTTTAATGTTGTGTGTATTTATTTAATTTTTTGTATTTTTTTAATAAACTGCCAAGCCACGCGGTGCACCCACGCCCTAGAAAAGTTTGGAGAGTAATCAAGACACGGAGTATGGTTTTGATAAGCAGGAGGTCAGATGTTTCAGATGTGGAGAACGAGGACAATTCAAGCGTGAATGCACAAAACCACCTTAGTATGGCAGCCAAAACCCTTTCAGAACACGGACCAACCAGTCAAACCAGAACTCCAAAAATACTAACATGCAATGGTACCTGTCGAAAATTCCAATCAAGCGGGATCTTCTAACTCAAACAACACAAAATGCTTGGTCGTTCAAGCTGTCGAGAACTGCAATTGGTCTGTGCAAATGGGTAGTGGAGGTTTGGGTGAAACAGCTTGTTATGCTAAAGTAGTCCAGCATATCAAGCAGGCTCAAAATGGTGATTCGTCGGAAGATTAAGGATGTTTTAGATACAATGTGGTTTTGGATGGAGAAAGCTCAAGCTCAAGTGAGGATGGCATTGAAGAAGTGTCAAGTGAAACCATCGATGCAGATGTAGAAAAGTTGCAGAGTGATGCTAAAAACATGCAAAACAGATGATCAATTCTTGTGGAGAAAGTAGCGATTGATCTGATGATGGATACTATTCTTGTTAGGATCGGAGGCTCTCATGATTGTGTTTGTTTGTAATAAATGAGCAATCAATAAATACGAATTGATGTGAAGTGCAGCGGAAAATGAGTACAAACTTTGTAAACACAATCAAAGGGAAAATAGTTTTGATAAACATTTGCTTCTCATTAAGTTGAAAGATTACAAATCAAAGCAAACGATTATAATGCGAGCTTACAAACTAAACTCCCCCTCAGCCTGATGCTCCAAGGTTGGTTGCACAAGATGAAAGGATTGAATTGAGGAGAAGAACTCACTCAAAACGATCAAATGTAATAGTACAGGGTACTGTTCCATTTATAGGCAAACCAAAACAACTGAGGCATCTCAGCTGACGTCACCATGAAAGCGACGTCTAACAACCTAACAACCTGTAACAACTGTTCCTATACAAACACTGCTAATCTTAACCACTGACAATGTATAAAACAGATGACACACTAAACTACTGCTATCTTCTTCCATCAGTGCTTTCCTCAAAGTTGATCAGTCCTTGAGTGAGCAGTGCTTTTTCATTAGTAGATAGAATCAGCAGTGTTGACTTCTTAGCAGTCTTCAAGGCTTCATCAGTAGTTAGAAGAACAGCAGCTGTTGTATTCGGACAGTGGATAAAGGACCATCAGATGTTGTAATCACTTTCAAGGGGGAAGTCTAGTGTAAACAGCTGCTTATTAAGAATCCACTGTTGTGAACCGGTTTTGGCTTTCATTATCTGTTCCTCTGGTAGGGTTCAATCCCAACAATCTCCCCCTGGAACAGATAATGCTAAAACCCTTCATTATTCTGGATTTTTATTTCTCATCAGAAGTTCCTTAGCTTGACTTTTAAATTCTACTTCAAAGTCCTTGGAACTAGAGTCATCCTCATCCCTGCACAGTGAAAGTTCAAGGAGATCCTGCAAATCTTCAACACCAAGACCTAGTGTTTCTTTCCTTGATATGTACTTCACTTCGCCATTGGATCTGACCAAGGTCAATACGTGGGTCGTTTGATTAGACATCCACTTTAGTACTTTTGAACCCAATGGGTTTCTTGGGAGAGATTTATTTTCTGATGAGCTTGGAGATTTTGGCATTGTGAAAATTTGTAAAGCAGTATCCTGAGCTTCAGACATTCATTTGAAAGCCTTTTCTATGACTTCATTTGCTGCAGCTATGTCTTCTGCAACTTCTTTGTCAATCTGCTCTTGTTTCTTTTGTTGATCTAGCTCATTTTATGAGATATCTGCTGAAGAGTTTGGTGATGCAGGTTTGGTTAATACCTTTTTGGCAAGGTCTTGAAGCTTTGCTGATTTGTCTTCTTTTAGATCCATTTTCTTGATGGCTTCTGTGAAGTACTCAGCTTCCTTCTCTTTTTCTTTTTCACTAGTCAGTAGTTTCCCTTTATCTTGGTTTGTCACAAGGATTGGGTTATCTGCTGATGTGAGCAGTGTTTTGAGAGTATCAATCTGATGTTCAAGCTTTTTGTAGTAAGGCTTCTTTGGAGTGTCTGAGACAGTTATTCTCCTTTTCTTAAGCCTTTCATAAGCTTCATCAGTGTACTGCTTTGTCCATTTTGCTATGGCAGTGGCAGTGTCTACTTTTGCATCCACCAGTTCTTGCTTCTTTCTTTTATACTCAGATGTGAGGTCAGCAATGAGCTTTTTGTATTTGTTCTAATTTGGAGAAGTCTTCTTCTTTCTTGGATCATTTTTAATTCTTTCAATCCCGTTTGCCTCATGCTTTAAAGCAACTATTGGCCATGATATAAGCAAGATATTCTTTTCTCATTTTATTTCGTTGATCTGCCTTTTCTTTGCTTAGATCTTGTGCATAATCTTCCATCTGCTTAACTTTTGTGACCAAGAATTCCAATTTTTCACATTCAATCTTGGCTCTTATCTTAGCCTGCCTTGCTTTGAGCTCAAGATATTAATCCACTTCTTCTAGGACTATGAAGCCTATGAGTGAAGGGAATCTTCTGTTTGAAGGATCATCCTCAGTGTAGAACTGTCTCATCTCATTTTTATAGCTTCTAGTTCCAGTGGATATTTTGCAGCAATAGGATCATATTTGTCCTCATTTGCCTGAGTAATTTTTCTTTTTCTGGTGTAAAGCTTTGTTGGTTGTGATGTAGGAATGGTGAGAGCAGTGGTAGATAGCTGATTAACAGCTGTTGAAACAACTGGTGTTTCAACCACTGTTGTCATTACAACTACTGATGTGTCAGCAGATATCTTCTGCTTTTGAGCAGGGGTTGAGATGGCAGTGGTTTGAGTGGTGGAAGGTGCCTGACAAACAGGTGTTGAAACAACTGGTGTTTCAACCACTGTTGTCATTACAACAGATGTTGTAACATCTGTTGTCTTCTGCTTTTTGGCAGGAGGAGATGGTTGTGAGGTTGTTTTTAGTGGTAATGGTGGTGGTGGTAAGGCAGTAGTTGTGGTGTGTGATGGAGTGGTGTGTGTTGAAGAGATGGCAGCTGTTTGGCTAGCAGTTTTTGAGACTACTGTTGTATCAGCTGTTTGGATGGAAGTTTGAGATTTCGTGGTTTGAGGTTTGGAACCTTTTGGAAGTGGTTTAGATGTCTGTTTTTCTTGTTCTGATTCAACATACAGGCCATCTTCTGTTCCCTTCTTTTTCAACTTGATTTTCTCCCCCTTTTTGGCATTATCTGCAAGGGTTATCCATGAAGAGTATAGTGGAAGGAACTTTTCCAGTGGTGCTTTGGATATGAGCCTTGATAGCTTTGATGTCTGCTTGAGTATCTTTAAATCTTGACTCCACCATGTTTGTCAGCATTTTTACATGTATTTCATGCTGCTGATCAGCCATTTGTTTTTGTTTTTCTAGCAGGGGATGAAATAAGTTCCACAACTCATTTGCAGCAGGTGCAGGTTGTGCAGGTGCTTGAGCTGGAACAGCAGTGGATTGTGCTTTTTGAGCTTTTAACAGCTGTTGCACCATATCCTTTATTTCAGCAACTGATGTTTCAAGTTTTTCAACTCTGCCCGTCAATTCCTGGTATTTTAAATCATCACCACTTTAATGGGATCATCTGATTCCCCACCAGCAGTGGTTGTACCAATGTGTGACTTAGGACCTGAAGCCCATAAATCATCCATTGATGCCCCTTGTTCTTGGTACTGGGGACTTCTTTCTTCAGCAATTGATAACCTTGTTATTTTACCAGTGGTCAAAACAAACTCACTAGTGGTTACCAGGGGTGCTATGGAAGAAATTGCCTTCAAGGGAGTCTTACTAATGAAACAACTGTCCAACTGAAGATCTGTTGATCCATCACTTGTAGTTGCTGCTCCACTTGAACTACCACCTAGAGTTACTTGTAACTTAAGGGGTGTAACCTCCTCAGTTGTTGCTGGGATAGCAGGAGTAGTAGCATCAGACCCAGTCACTTGTGGAAGTATACTCTCAGTGATAGGTGATAGAGAGGAACTAGTTTGTGTCTGAGCTATAGCAACTGCATGCAACAAGGGTATTATGGATTGTGGTAATGTGATTGGTGAGGGTATGGGTGTTGAAAGAGACATGTCCTTGGGATCAGGACTGAGGAAGATAGATCCAATTGAATCCAGAGCTTCATAATGTGGGGTCCCTGTGCTTACAACCTGATCCTTTTGAGAAGATGCAGGAGGAGTTTGAGGCAATGGTGGAGATCTTTCTTCCAACTGCTGTGAGGAAGTAGCAACAGTGGTTGTAAGTGACATTTGTGTTGTTACTGGCAGTGGCTCTGGGATCTCATCTTCCAGAGTTGCCTTTGTTTTGGGTTTGGTGGGTTTTCTGGATGTTTTCTTTTTGGTCTTTTTGGTAATGGCAGGTGTGGGTTTCAAAGCAGTGGTTGTGCTGCTATGATCACCTGGAGCAGTGGGCTCAGTAGCAGATGTCTGAGGAGCAGTGGTAACTGCTAAATTATGCTCAGGCACCTCTGCTTTTGTTTTTATTGGTGCCGTCATTCTAGAAAATGTTTCAGTTGTTAACCCTTTTATTTGAAAATAGACACCCTGTTTGAGCAAATTTTCATTTTCTTTTCCAAATTTTTGTTTAAAATAGTAGCTTAAAAATCTTGAAAAAAGTAAAAATGCTTTGCTATCAACCTTTTTCACCAAATCATCAAAGATTTCCTGGGAATAGTTAAAATTTTCATTGGTTAAAATAGCATAACCCAGGCACTGAATCTTTGAAGGTACCTCTGCTTTTGTTTTTATTGGTGCCATCATTCTAGAAAATGTTTCAGTTGTTAACCCTTTTATTTGAAAATAGACACCCTGTTTGAGCAAATTTTCATTTTCTTTTCCAAATTTTTGTTTAAAATAGTAGCTTAAAAATCTTGGAAAAAGTAAAAATGCTTTGCTATCAACGTTTTTCACCAAATCATCAAAGATTTCCTGGGAATAGTTAAAATTTTCATTGTTTAAAATAGCATAACCCAGGCACTGAATCTTTGAAGGTATTTCGTTAAAAGCAGTTGTTTTATTCGAGACACACATCAAGAGAATGTGAAATAAAAACCTAGGTGCAGAAGGAAAGAAACATTTTTGTAAGGTATCTCTTTTTGGTTGTTCTGCATATCCCCTTTTAAGAAATCAGTTTTCAACTCGGTTTTATCAAAGGAAGTCTTACCTTTCTGATCATCGAGTTTAAAGACTTCTGAGATTGATTGCGGAGTAATTTGAATTGCTTTACCCCGTATCGAGGAGTTGATGGCTACTACTTCATCGTCTTGTTTTTCAAGCGTAGCATTTTTCCGAAACACTCTCTGGGTTTGCAGGTAAATGGGAGCATCTGCTATCAACAAAGTTTTGTACTTTGATTCAGATAATGTGTCGATGATGGAATCAAAGGTGTGGTTGTTTGTGGGTTTTGTGAGTAGGCCTAAATAGTTGTGAGGGGATTTGTATGGTATTTCACTAGATTCAGCGGCCGTTTGAGCGACCTCTTTGGAAGATGATGATGATGATTTTGACTTTGATTTTGATTTCGTCATTTTGATGAAGAAGAACAGAGAATGATTTGGGGTGGAGGGTTGAAAACTACTTTGAGAAGAGAATTTTAGAATTCAATTCGACAGTGTAAAACCCTGTTTGGGGGTTTTGATCAGGGTTTTATTAAGGGAAAAAGTGAGTGCTGATGTGGCAACGGTTACAAAGATCTGAGGGCTAAAAACTGACCACGTGCCAACCTCTGATGAAATGGATGAAGAGTGGAGGACAGTTGTTTTGAGAGCCACTGATGTAACTGACGTGATGTTGTGGTCACAATCAAATTTAATCCCAATAACAACTATATAGATAGTGGCAAGTGGGTATCGAACACAGGGAGTTTGTGGAATATGTGTTATTTGAAAGTTTATCTAATTTAACTAAATTAATCTAATTGCAAGAGAAATAAAATTCAAGAGTTTATGTGAGTGAATTGGTTTTAGGACTAACTTTAACTAAATAAATTGCAAAGGAGAAGTTTTAGTTGTATGCAAATTAGAGACAAATGACCATCTTAGATTTCCGGTTTGTTTCGACATTCATATTATCATTTCACTAGAAAGAACTACATAGACATAGCTCATGTGTGATTACTTGCAGTGATGAAAGGGAACTAAGTACTCAGATTCCTAGAACGTGAGGTTGTTACCCGATGATCAATCAACCCTTACCCAAGCCTAACTATACCCATGATATCTCGATTGCCAATGGCACCAAGAACGTATGGTTTCTAATTAGTTCAACATAAGAATCAACAAGTTACTAACAAACAATCACACATCATAACAACAAATCATAAAGATAAAGATTGTTATTCTAGAAATTAGAAAAATCAAACATGAAATGTCTCAACCAAACCTTCAATCCAGGACAATCATCAAGTGTTTAGCCACTCATGGCTTGAATCAACATCATCAAACTTGTTTTAATGTTCAAGCAAATCACCAACATAAAACCCAAGATTAACTAGTGTTCTCCTCCCAAAATCTCCCCAAAAGTTCACCAAAATTCGTCCACAAACAAGTGGTAACCGAAAACCAATGATAAGTCTCCATAAATCCCCTCAAAATGGTCATTAAATGCGTGAGTTACATGAAAACATCAGTCAGAGCCGTAACCTATGGCTCCCAGCCGTAGGTTACGCCAAGCAGTGAGTCTTACGGCCAGGAGCTCCTGTCTTACGGCTGGCAATGTTGAAAACTTGTTTTCAGCATAACTTTTTCGTTTCAACTCCGTTTTCTTCGCCGTTTTCGCCCACGTTCTCGTAATTTCATCCTCTATCATGTGATATTCTTAGTTCTTCAATTACAATATTTTATTTTTTATTGATGCTCCAAATTCCTTCCCTTTTAAGCTCCATTTACACCTGCACGTCCAAACAACTAGTAGTTACCAAGTTCAAACAATTAAACGTGTAAAGCATGGGATTTTAATATTTTTAAGGTACTTAAGGGTTGTCCTACGGACCATCCGTCACATCCCCACACTTACCCGTTGCTTGTCCCAAGCAACTCATTAAATCAATTTCAACTCAAGCGATGCGATCAATGTAAACCAAGCTAAATGTGCCGTCCTTTTACTAACTTTCAATCATACCACAAGACATACCCCTCACAAAAATCTCTCGGTAACAAGAATTATTAGCACATCATGCTAAACCACTCAATACGTGTGTGTGTTTGCGCGACAATAAGCTTGTATACAAATCAAGTTTCCTCCTAACAAATATCTAACATGCTTTAGAATCAAAGGGACTTGCGGGTTGTAACGGGGCTAGGTGTCAAGGTAGGAAAATGGTGGAATACATATGAAAGAGCTAATTGATTTGACCCGGTTTTTATTTCTACCACTAAACAAAGCAACAATCAGATATATACACAACTTCTTCAACATTCTCAACTACTATTGCAACTAAATACTTTTTTTTTCATATTTTTCTCTTTCTCTCTTTCTCTTTTTTTTCTTTTTTTTATCATTTTTTTTTTATTTTTTTTTTCATAACACATCAAACTCAACAATATATACAAGAACATCAATGCTACAAACTAAATCTCCTAAACCGGGTCATCTCAAAAGGTAAAATTTTGTAGGAAGTAGGTTTGGGTCACAACCGAATGGTATAAGGCTCAAACATGGCTTTCTAAAGACCAAACCCCCACCCCTCACAATACCAAGCTCATATATGTAACGTATGAGGTCCAACCCCTAATTCCCACACTCTCACACATCTAGACGAGGCTACCTAAAAGTCCCCTATCATTTTCAAAAGCATGCTAACTCTAGGATTTAACAAGAATTCATACACAAGTTCTATTAACACAATACACACACCGCCACTCAAAACAAAGAAATATCTATAATAATCATATGTGGCTCAAACACTCACCAAGAAATGACTAGGAATGGGTATCGATGTGTCAAGTGGAACAATATCAAGTTTTCAAATTTTGACAATTTTCGCTTGGATTCACAAAAATTTTAAAATTCCTCAAAAATTCCCCCCATCCCCACACTTGGGATACATTGTCCCAATGTATGGCTTTGAGGGAATGATCGCTTTAACCAAGAACATCAACAATTGCTTATACTCTCAAACCCCAAATTTCTTTTTTTTTTATTTTTTATTTTAATTATTAAAAACACCACCAATTCCTTCACAACCCATAAACTAAACACATCAAAACACCACCCAACCGCCCAACCAAAAACTTAAACAAGAATATATACAAAGGTGCACAAGATGAGAACAAGACACGATCTGATTAGTAAATCAGCAGTGTTGGTAGTGATGCAGCTGCGGTAATCGACCGGTTCAAAAACATCTCTTAGATTCGCTGATATCTCAACAGGGATGTTGCCAAACATCCCCACACTTGAATCATTGTATCCGCGAGGGTTGAAACGTAATAACCTGCCAAAACACAAACACAACACCAACACCAAAACAAAACCAAACAAAGCAAAAGAAAACAAAACAAAACACAAATACAATACTCTACATCCTCGGGCTGCCTCCCGAGAGCGCTAAGTTTAAAGGTCTTCAGCCAGACCATACCTGATATGCGTTATGGTGGTCTTAATGCATACTTACCCGCAACATTTCCAACAAATGCCCGGAAATTTACATGCCATCTCCATAGATTTGTCAGTATATTTGGCATGTTAAAGCTGCTCCTGCGGGCTTTGCTAGTCCACTTCATGACATATACCTTAATGTCTGGTAGTTTCACCCTTCTCATCTTGTTCCTTGAACCCTCTTCCCCACACTTGTTAATTTGAATCATTGATATGGGAAGAGGTTCGGTACACATATCCATCCCATCAGCCTGCTCTACCTCATAATCTGCACACATCATCTGATCTACAAGTGACTCTTCATCAGATAAAGGACTCATTGGTGTGGTATTATCCTCCACAACCTCCTCCTTCATGTGAGAACAATCTCTAATATCGTCAGGTAATGGTGAGAGGCTTTCTTCTATCTCTATCTTCAATTTTAAAGTATGACACTTAGAAACTAAGCAGCTGATTCGGTCTTCATTGGACAGGTTGGATGTTGCTAAATATTGCTCGAGTTTGGACAAAGTTACTTCCAATACAACAAGCTCTTTCTCCTCCTCGGTCTCATAAACATAAACACCCTCGGGCTCAGAATATTCTTCGGGATGATATTGTCGATATCCCTGATACGGTCTATAGATGCGTGCTTCCATCATCTTTTTATTCCAATACTTCGGGTTTTCCGAATACACCGGGCACACATCATAATCATAAGTGTGATCGCGACCGCAACAAAAACATAGACCATCCATCCTTGCCTCATAATAAACTTCCTCGTCCCGATCGTATCCATATGAATAATAGTCATCCTCCATTTCTGATTCATAATCGTCAACGTATGATGGAGGTGGAAACTGTGAAACATAAGACACTGGTTTTCCATGTGCCCTCCTGTAGTGAGCCTCGTGGCAACCAATACATGGATGTCGTGGACCCCCGCACAATCTACACGTAAATAAGCTGAAATTTGTGTAATGCCCTGTCATCCTGCACAACACAACTCAACTACCAAGTGTAAATCAGGAACATAAAAGAAATCTTTTTGGTTTTTTTTTTTTTTTTGTTTTTAACTAATACACAAGATAACACACATTGCGCACTACTCCCCGGCAACGGCGCCAAAATTTGACGTGATGTCATGGTCACAATCAAATTTAATCCCAATAACAACTATATAGATAGTGGCAAGTGGGTATCGAACACAGGGAGTTTGTGGAATATGTGTTATTTGAAAGTTTATCTAATTTAACTAAATTAATCTAATTGCAAGAGAAATAAAATTCAAGAGTTTATGTGAGTGAATTGGTTTTAGGACTAACTTTAACTAAATTTGTATGCAAATTAGAGACAAATGACCATCCTAGATTTCCGGTTTGTTTCGACATTCATATTATCATTTCACTAGAAAGAACTACATAGACATAGCTCATGTGTGATTACTTGCAGTGATGAAAGGGAACTAAGTACTCAGATTCCTAGAACGTGAGGTTGTTACCCGATGATCAATCAACCCTTACCCAAGCCTAACTATACCCATGATATCTCGATTGCCAATGGCACCAAGAACGTATGGTTTCTAATTAGTTCAACATAAGAATCAACAAGTTACTAACAAACAATCACACATCATAACAACAAATCATAAAGATAAAGATTGTTATTCTAGAAATTAGAAAAATCAAACATGAAATGTCTCAACCAAACCTTCAATCCAGGACAATCATCAAGTGTTTAGCCACTCATGGCTTGAATCAACATCATCAAACTTGTTTTAATGTTCAAGCAAATCACCAACATAAAACCCAAGATTAACTAGTGTTCTCCTCCCAAAATCTCCCCAAAAGTTCACCAAAATTCGTCCACAAACAAGTGGTAACCGAAAACCAATGATAAGTCTCCATAAATCCCCTCAAAATGGTCATTAAATGCGTGAGTTACATGAAAACATCAGTCAGAGCCGTAACCTATGGCTCCCAGCCGTAGGTTACGCCAAGCAGTGAGTCTTACGGCCAGGAGCTCCTGTCTTACGGCTGGCAATGTTGAAAACTTGTTTTCAGCATAACTTTTTCGTTTCAACTCCGTTTTCTTCGCCGTTTTCGCCCACGTTCTCGTAATTTCATCCTCTATCATGTGATATTCTTAGTTCTTCAATTACAATATTTTATTTTTTATTGATGCTCCAAATTCCTTCCCTTTTAAGCTCCATTTACACCTGCACGTCCAAACAACTAGTAGTTACCAAGTTCAAACAATTAAACGTGTAAAGCATGGGATTTTAATATTTTTAAGGTACTTAAGGGTTGTCCTACGGACCATCCGTCACATCCCCACACTTACCCGTTGCTTGTCCCAAGCAACTCATTAAATCAATTTCAACTCAAGCGATGCGATCAATGTAAACCAAGCTAAATGTGCCGTCCTTTTACTAACTTTCAATCATACCACAAGACATACCCCTCACAAAAATCTCTCGGTAACAAGAATTATTAGCACATCATGCTAAACCACTCAATACGTGTGTGTGTTTGCGCGACAATAAGCTTGTATACAAATCAAGTTTCCTCCTAACAAATATCTAACATGCTTTAGAATCAAAGGGACTTGCGGGTTGTAACGGGGCTAGGTGTCAAGGTAGGAAAATGGTGGAATACATATGAAAGAGCTAATTGATTTGACCCGGTTTTTATTTCTACCACTAAACAAAGCAACAATCAGATATATACACAACTTCTTCAACATTCTCAACTACTATTGCAACTAAATACTTTTTTTTTCATATTTTTCTCTTTCTCTCTTTCTCTTTTTTTTTCTTTTTTTTATCATTTTTTTTTTATTTTTTTTTTCATAACACATCAAACTCAACAATATATACAAGAACATCAATGCTACAAACTAAATCTCCTAAACCGGGTCATCTCAAAAGGTAAAATTTTGTAGGAAGTAGGTTTGGGTCACAACCGAATGGTATAAGGCTCAAACATGGCTTTCTAAAGACCAAACCCCCACCCCTCACAATACCAAGCTCATATATGTAACGTATGAGGTCCAACCCCTAATTCCCACACTCTCACACATCTAGACGAGGCTACCTAAAAGTCCCCTATCATTTTCAAAAGCATGCTAACTCTAGGATTTAACAAGAATTCATACACAAGTTCTATTAACACAATACACACACCGCCACTCAAAACAAAGAAATATCTATAATAATCATATGTGGCTCAAACACTCACCAAGAAATGACTAGGAATGGGTATCGATGTGTCAAGTGGAACAATATCAAGTTTTCAAATTTTGACAATTTTCGCTTGGATTCACAAAAATTTTAAAATTCCTCAAAAATTCCCCCCATCCCCACACTTGGGATACATTGTCCCAATGTATGGCTTTGAGGGAATGATCGCTTTAACCAAGAACATCAACAATTGCTTATACTCTCAAACCCCAAATTTCTTTTTTTTTTTATTTTTTATTTTAATTATTAAAAACACCACCAATTCCTTCACAACCCATAAACTAAACACATCAAAACACCACCCAACCGCCCAACCAAAAACTTAAACAAGAATATATACAAAGGTGCACAAGATGAGAACAAGACACGATCTGATTAGTAAATCAGCAGTGTTGGTAGTGATGCAGCTGCGGTAATCGACCGGTTCAAAAACATCTCTTAGATTCGCTGATATCTCAACAGGGATGTTGCCAAACATCCCCACACTTGAATCATTGTATCCGCGAGGGTTGAAACGTAATAACCTGCCAAAACACAAACACAACACCAACACCAAAACAAAACCAAACAAAGCAAAAGAAAACAAAACAAAACACAAATACAATACTCTACATCCTCGGGCTGCCTCCCGAGAGCGCTAAGTTTAAAGGTCTTCAGCCAGACCATACCTGATATGCGTTATGGTGGTCTTAATGCATACTTACCCGCAACATTTCCAACAAATGCCCGGAAATTTACATGCCATCTCCATAGATTTGTCAGTATATTTGGCATGTTAAAGCTGCTCCTGCGGGCTTTGCTAGTCCACTTCATGACATATACCTTAATGTCTGGTAGTTTCACCCTTCTCATCTTGTTCCTTGAACCCTCTTCCCCACACTTGTTAATTTGAATCATTGATATGGGAAGAGGTTCGGTACACATATCCATCCCCATCAGCCTGCTCTACCTCATAATCTGCACACATCATCTGATCTACAAGTGACTCTTCATCAGATAAAGGACTCATTGGTGTGGTATTATCCTCCACAACCTCCTCCTTCATGTGAGAACAATCTCTAATATCGTCAGGTAATGGTGAGAGGCTTTCTTCTATCTCTATCTTCAATTTTAAAGTATGACACTTAGAAACTAAGCAGCTGATTCGGTCTTCATTGGACAGGTTGGATGTTGCTAAATATTGCTCGAGTTTGGACAAAGTTACTTCCAATACAACAAGCTCTTTCTCCTCCTCGGTCTCATAAACATAAACACCCTCGGGCTCAGAATATTCTTCGGGATGATATTGTCGATATCCCTGATACGGTCTATAGATGCGTGCTTCCATCATCTTTTTATTCCAATACTTCGGGTTTTCCGAATACACCGGGCACACATCATAATCATAAGTGTGATCGCGACCGCAACAAAAACATAGACCATCCATCCTTGCCTCATAATAAACTTCCTTGTCCCGATCGTATCCATATGAATAATAGTCATCCTCCATTTCTGATTCATAATCGTCAACGTATGATGGAGGTGGAAACTGTGAAACATAAGACACCGGTTTTCCATGTGCCCTCCTGTAGTGAGCCTCGTGGCAACCAATACATGGATGTCGTGGACCCCCGCACAATCTACACGTAAATAAGCTGAAATTTGTGTAATGCCCTGTCATCCTGCACAACACAACTCAACTACCAAGTGTAAATCAGGAACATAAAAGAAATCTTTTTGGTTTTTTTTTTTTTTTGTTTTTAACTAATACACAAGATAACACACATTGCGCACTACTCCCCGGCAACGGCGCCAAAATTTGACGTGATGTCATGGTCACAATCAAATTTAATCCCAATAACAACTATATAGATAGTGGCAAGTGGGTATCGAACACAGGGAGTTTGTGGAATATGTGTTATTTGAAAGTTTATCTAATTTAACTAAATTAATCTAATTGCAAGAGAAATAAAATTCAAGAGTTTATGTGAGTGAATTGGTTTTAGGACTAACTTTAACTAAATTTGTATGCAAATTAGAGACAAATGACCATCTTAGATTTCCGGTTTGTTTCGACATTCATATTATCATTTCACTAGAAAGAACTACATAGACATAGCTCATGTGTGATTACTTGCAGTGATGAAAGGGAACTAAGTACTCAGATTCCTAGAACGTGAGGTTGTTACCCGATGATCAATCAACCCTTACCCAAGCCTAACTATACCCATGATATCTCGATTGCCAATGGCACCAAGAACGTATGGTTTCTAATTAGTTCAACATAAGAATCAACAAGTTACTAACAAACAATCACACATCATAACAACAAATCATAAAGATAAAGATTGTTATTCTAGAAATTAGAAAAATCAAACATGAAATGTCTCAACCAAACCTTCAATCCAGGACAATCATCAAGTGTTTAGCCACTCATGGCTTGAATCAACATCATCAAACTTGTTTTAATGTTCAAGCAAATCACCAACATAAAACCCAAGATTAACTAGTGTTCTCCTCCCAAAATCTCCCCAAAAGTTCACCAAAATTCGTCCACAAACAAGTGGTAACCGAAAACCAATGATAAGTCTCCATAAATCCCCTCAAAATGGTCATTAAATGCGTGAGTTACATGAAAACATCAGTCGGAGCCGTAACCTACGGCTCCCAGCTGTAGGTTACGCCAAGCAGTGAGTCTTACGGCCAGGAGCTCCTGTCTTACGGCTGGCAATGTTGAAAACTTGTTTTCAGCATAACTTTTTCGTTTCAACTCCGTTTTCTTCGCCGTTTTCGCCCACGTTCTCGTAATTTCATCCTCTATCATGTGATATTCTTAGTTCTTCAATTACAATATTTTATTTTTTATTGATGCTCCAAATTCCTTCCCTTTTAAGCTCCATTTACACCTGCACGTCCAAACAACTAGTAGTTACCAAGTTCAAACA
The DNA here is from genome assembly GCA_030545235.1 of Helianthus tuberosus. Classification (NCBI taxonomy): domain Eukaryota; kingdom Viridiplantae; phylum Streptophyta; class Magnoliopsida; order Asterales; family Asteraceae; genus Helianthus; species Helianthus tuberosus. The sequence goes on from CM060389.1 coordinate 135,390,983, forward strand.
ATTAAACGTGTAAAGCATGGGATTTTAATATTTTTAAGGTACTTAAGGGTTGTCCTACGGACCACCCGTCAGTAACAAGCATCAGTAGTTACAACGGTAATAATGTGATAACAGTGGATGATTCTTTACTATCAGTGGATAGCATATCAGTGGATAAGACACTGATTTTGAACATGAGTGCTTGCCAAAAAAAATGAAGGATCAGTGGCTGACTTTCAGCAGTGGACAGTATTTAGGAAACAGATGTTTGAGCAAAACAGTGGTTAGGGGTAAGGTAATGGTAATGATTTGAAAGACTAGTATGTCAGCAACTGTTTTGAGAATTTTCATTCAAGGTTTTGCCACATGTCATTTACATATTTTGAAGCTTTTACTACTCCCTGACAGTAGTTTAGTACCCCAGATGATGTAAACTTTTTACTAAGGCTACTCATTCTTGCTATAATATTTAAATTAAAACAAGAGTACCCCAGTATTTCAAGGTCTTCTGGCAATCAACCTTTGATCAGTTTTAAGACAAACTTGAGTTAGATATGACCTTGATACTTGTACCAATTTCCATTTGATCTATTTTGAGGATAATATAACCAACAAAAATAAAGGTTATACATCCTGACAGGAGATTAAAACTTTTACTATCAAAAACCAGTAAAAGTTCAAAATATATTATTCTTAAAAAAAATGAAGAATGATATATCCTTCCTTATTCGAGAGAATCCTTTTTCAGAAAAATAAATAAAGGATTTTCTGAAAACAACATCCAAAAAGAATCTGGTATAATTTTCCACTGAAACTCCTAATCATATCAATCTCAAGCTTATGAAAATGGTCAGTGGTTTGACAACAGTGGTATGAAATTTTAAATCATTTTGACCACTGTTTGGTACTATTCTCTTGTTGATTGATTGACAACAGAAAAATGAGGACACAAGATCACATAAGTTTTCGAAAACCCTGGTGTAGATTTTGTTACCATGTGATAATTCTGAAAATTTGTCTAGTCCTTTTGAAAGTTTATTCTCTGCGAATACTATTGTTACCAGAACCTTATCCTGAACCAATGAATGCACACAGTTGCTTAATGACCATTGTTACCCCAATTTTTTACTCTTAAGCATTTTATATTTATACTTTTTTCTTTTGACTTCAAAAGTTTTGAGATAAACACACTTTTTGAGTTTTTATGATTTTCTTCTTCCCTTTTTTACCCTTCCCATTCATAAGTACTGAAATACTTACTGGGAGGAATTATTGAAGGAATACTTATTCCAAAATCATTTTGTAGTAATGTTTTGAGAGATTTGGTCATTTATACACATGCTCATGCCAAATTTCACATCACCTATGATCTGGACATTTTTGACCCCTGATTTTCTTAAAGTAATTTTAACTAGGTTGGTTTGTTCCTTTTGAGGATCTCAACCTATTTTTCAACACATAAGATCAAGTGACTAAAGTTTTAATTTTCCTCTTTTTCGTTAGCAAAAACACCAATGTTTTTATGAACATAGGTTTTTGTTAATCCGAGGTTCATACCTTAGCACCTAAATAATGAAAACATCACAAATTTCATAACAACAGTTGAAATCAATTTTAAAAAGAAGAACTAATACCATAGTTTAACATACATGTTTTCAGATCTGAAAACAATGAGTGACTTGTGTATGACATCACTTGTTGTGTGAAATTTGTGTGTCTTATGACATCTTGGTTGTTTTACAGAGTTTTTGAATAGCAGTTTTGAGCTAATTACTCGTTACTCTGTTTTTCAACTGAATGCAACCAACCTTAGTATCAATGAATTTTTGAGCTGAACTGTTATGTCAAATTGATTGTTAGATCGAATTTGACTGTCCGGGCTCTGATACCAATTGTTAGGATCGGAAGCTCTCATGATTGTGTTTGTTTGTAATAAATGAACAATCAATAAATACGAATTGATGTGAAGTGCAGCGGAAAATGAGTACAAACTTTGTAAACACAATCAAAGGGAAAATAGTTTTGATAAACATTTGCTTCTCATTAAGTTGAAAGATTACAAATCAAAGCAAACGATTATAATGTAAGCTTACAAACTAAACTCCCCCTCAGCCTGATGTTCTAAGGTTGGTTGCACAAGATGAAAGGATTGCATTGAGGAGAAGAACTCACTCAAAACAATCAAATGTAACAGTACAGGGTACTGTTCCATTTATAGGCAAACCAAAACCACTGAGGCATCTCAGCTGACGTCACCATGAAAGCGACGTCTAACAGCCTAACAACCTGTAACAACTGTTCCTATACAAACACTGCTAATCTTAACCACTGACAATGTATAAAACAGATGACACACTAAACTACTGCTATCTTCTTCCATCAGTGCTTTCCTCAAAGTTGATCAGTTCTTGAGTGAGCAGTGCTTTGTCATTAGTAGATAGAATCAGCAGTGTTGACTTCTTAGCAATCTTCAAGGCTTCATCAGTAGTTAGAAGAACAGCAGCTGTTGTATTCGGACAGTGGATAAAGGACCATCAGATGTTGTAATCACTTTCAAGGGGGAAGTCTAGTGTAAACAGCTGCTTATTAAGAATCCACTGTTGTGAACCGGTTTTGGCTTTCATTATCTGTTCCTCTGGTAGGGTTCAATCCCAACAATTCTCTTCACTTTGCTTTCATGGTGAATGTTGGCGGTCAATCAAGTCAGGTATGCTCCGATAAACCAACTACTGTTACTTGTGATAACTGTGTTGAGTTAGGTGCTAAGTTGTCTAAGTTGGAAGGTAAATATGACGTGACATTCGTCCACAATCAAAAGTTGATTGTGGATCTTTCAAAAAGCACCGAGGCTAATATGTTTCTTAAGAAAAATGAAAAGGAGTGAAAAAATGTAATTGAAACCTTAAGAAAAGATCTTTCTGAGGTAACAAAAACTGTTTCAAGAAAACAAACTGCGATTAACAATTAAATTAACAAGCTTGAAGAAACAAAGAAAGAATTGGCATGTGTCAAGTGTGAAAATGAGGTGATTCAGCTTAAGATATATAGTTATTCCAACTCTAGGTGTGTATACTAGAAAAAGAAAACCGATGTCACATATGTTGGCTATAAAAAGTGTCTGCCACCAATTAGACACAATTATACCAAGATGCCTGATGAGGAGGATAAGCCTCACATTGAGCCTACAGTTTCACTAGACATAGGAGAATTCATAACTGGACTCGGTTTCCAAAAGGAAGTATCCTCCGATCAGGCACAATCTGTTGATGCCGAATATCAGGATCCTCTAGTAATTGTTGAGGATGCTGATTCATAAGATGTTGAGTCTGAAGATGACAAACTGGTGTAGTCTGATGCAGTAACTGTAGGATCAAGATTCTGGACCGTAACCCGTGATTAGTGTGTGATTATGTTCAAGACGAGAAAGACTAGAGACCGATAACACAACTTCCTTGTATTAATTCGGTAGCATAACGTTACAAAGCGGCCCGATTACAAACTAGTCGATCCATACCAAAGGAGCATACATCCGGAAAGAGACCAAGTGGTGATCTCTCCCCCAAGTCTAAAACCTTCATCACTTTGCAAATGAACCAAGGGGTGGTATTTATAGCCACACCACATTCACTTACAAACACACACGGTCAAACTAATAACCCTCTCGTTTGACCACTTCAAACGAGTAGGTTAATACATGTTCGTTTGACCGTTTTACTAACTATTACATAATCAACATAAAATAAATCTAATCTATTCGAACAACATCGGGCATAAAAACTGCACCAACAAATTTCCCATTGTCCGTTGCTCCCGAATGCTGAAAATGCAACTGCAATCGATCTTCAGTCAAGTATTTGTTGAAGTTATCTTCTCTGTGTTAACAAATTCCCCCTTGACCGATGATCCAGGTAAGTAGTATCTTGACTTGTGTCTTCATAGCAATACCAAAACCTTTGAAGCTTCTCGTATAATATTTCCCCCTCAAAGTACGCGTACCCACGTTGGGTGTTGTGCAATGCCCTCACAAGGCTAAATTGACCAATCTTCCCTTGATCTTTCAATACTCCAACCGGCATTTGATAAGGGTTCCATTCTTTAAAAAAATTGCTTCAAGTCTTGATCTTGTTATAAGAACTCTATTTCATTCAAGCATACCACGTCGGTAGAGTTTTCTGGTGAACTGTCTTCTGTAAAGCCATCTTTGTAGAATCGACCAACTAATGCACTTTGATCATCAGCATCAACACTCACGAAGTCAGCTAGACCAAGTATATCATTTGCAAGCTCAACCAACACGCTAGTTGAACTACATCCAGATCTCATTGTCTCGCCTTTGTGAAGTTGACCACGTAATGCACTATAGATCTTCAGCATCTGTACTCAGGATGTCAGCTTGACCAAGTACATCGTTTGCGAACTCAACGAATTGAATTACACCCAGATCCTTGTAAAATCTCATAAAGATTCCCCAGGTCTTCAGTGAACAGCGTGTTGAAACAACTGTAGACTTTAGGTACCTGTATGTTTCCGTGCAAAACCCTTCACGCTGGCTGGAGAATTAATTAAAATCCTCAAATATGTGTCTGTGCAAAACATTCCACGCAGAACCTTTGGTATCACCAGAAAATCACAAACTCTACCACCTGTGATTGCGTATAGAAATTTACCAAAGAAATTTCAAAACTTATGAAAATTTTTATCCCCCCATTTCTTTGGTAAAATCTCTAAAACTTAACAAATTCCCTCCTCTGAGCGGAACAGTCGTCAACTTTACTGAACAAATTCTCTCCACTGAGCAGAATCTTTCAAATGTTCTCGGTTTTTTGAAAAATCACGAAAGCAACTTTCTTCTTTGCATATTCTAGTTGATAAAGAAAGTCCCATAGCCCCGTAGGATCCGACTTGTATCCCCCCAAAGTTCTGCTAACACCTAATCTGGCGCATCATAGGCATAACTCTTCGACTTTGTGAACTCGTTAGGATTGGTCTTGCCTCTCTAGGTTCCTTCAATCGTTACCAAATGCGAGAATATGACAATAAACAAAAAAATTTATTGTACATTTATAGAACGAAATTTTTTTTGCCTACATTACGGGGCGAGGCCAATCCTGAATATTCAAGTGCTCTGGGCGAGCCAAAAAAAGCCCTTAGGCTTTACCGAATTAAATCTTATAAACTAGTTTTTTAATGTTATTAGTATTTAGGTTAACGAATCAATATTAAGCATTTCACATTTGGGCTAGGCTTTATGAATTAATATTGGCAACGAATTTTTAGGTTTTAGATTGGGCTAGGTTTAATTTTAATTTTTAGATTGGACTTGCATCAATATTATCATTATCAACATTCGAAGTTGTTTCATTCAGAATTTTATCTTCATCACCAAATTCTGAAATAACCTAACAAAATTCAAAATATCGAAGCACAAACTAACCAAGAAATCAAACTATCAAAGCATAAGAAGAAAAGAATACTAACAAACAATCTGCGAATTTTGATCAGTCAATGTTGATTCAAATTTTGATCAGTTATGCGACTGCACTGCTGCTTCTACTTATTCAAAAATCAAAACTATAATCAGTTCTGCTTGACTGCTAGTTCGATTTTTTTATCAGTCTCACACAGGTTACACTTTGTCGAATTTTGATCAATTTCTTCACTTTGTCACTGCTGATGTTATGGAGTTCAGATGCTTGTGTCTTGTACGATGTTTGGTTCCACAAATTTGTTGTCGCGCTCATCCCCATATTCAAAGGGTTATTATTTGTTTTGGGCTAAAATATTAGTTGGGTTGGGACTTGGGCTTACATAACAATTGTGTTTAGCTTCCAGCCATGCACGTAAACCATTCATGCGACAACACACCACATGTGAACCGTGACCGATAACGTGCCGACCTGTAACTCGTAAACAAACGGAATAACCCAACAATCACCCCCTTAATCAGTTTGCACCATTCTTAAATTGCAGCACTGAATCACCTCATTTTTTCCCGAACCATCTCGAACTTTACCGGACACTCGACCTCCTCCTCGGTCACGCCCAAATTCGATATCAACTCGACCTCTACCGGACACCTGACCTCCACCACGGCCACATCTAATTTTTTTTAACTCGACTTATCCAGGACATTATGGTCACCTCAGCCCGTCCAAATCCGTTCACCCCCTGATCGTGATTTCACTATTCTGTCAAGGTCTTCCTTGATAAGCACACCTTGCGTATCAACCACCAACTAGACGCCTACCACCTGTACCGACTTCGAGTCGCTAAACGAATATCTCAGCCACCTGTTGTTTCGTTTCTACAGCGCTATACCCGTTGGTTTTTCTACCCAAAAAATTCTGCACCCCTTGCAATTCTTCTCTTAGGCTATAAAGAGTATCCGACAACTAAAATACACGATCTCTTCTTCATTCTTCGATCAACAAATAAGTTTGACAAGCCTGCTGATTTGGCCTTAATCTCGACTCGTCTCCGCTACCCTCTTGATTCGCTAGAAGTAACCCGGGAAACCACCGACCTGCGATCACCTAGTTCTCTCCGATCACTACTGATCTGTCACCTCCGATCACTGCACACTGGTAACCTCTGATCGCTACAACCTTTTCTTCCACTTTAATCACAACTAACAGCCACGAGACACACCGATGTTCACCCGTCACCCCCGTATCCAAACCCACTACTAGAAAATAAGGTATTTGCTACCACATTTTCGGTCGCAAAACGGTAGCAATTGCTCTTTTGCCACCGTTTTGCCACCAAAAACTCAGTGGCAAAAGCACACGTAGCAAATGCCCTATTGCCACCTATTTGCTACCGTTTTATTTTTTGCTACCGTTTTTGCTACCGTTAATTTGCCACTGTTTTGCTACCGCTTTTTGTCACCGTTTTGCTACCGCTATTTTGCCACCTTTTTGCTACCGCTTTTTGTCACCGTTTTGCTACCACGTTTTGTTTTGTCACCGTTTTGCTACCGCTATTTTGCCACCTTTTTGCTACCGCTTTGTCACATTTTACCACCGTTTTGCTACCATCTATGGTATTCCATTCTATAAATTGGCTATTCCATTTCATAAAAACATAACAATTTATAACTTGTTGCCATTTTCCATTAAAATGTAAAAATTTATACATCCAATGTTCCTCATAATAAACATCCAAATCAAAACATCAAGTAACTAAAATTAAATTTTCCAAATCCAAACATCCAAACTAAAAGTGTGTGTTTGTATAAGGGTGGGATTTCTTTCAAGAATAGATTGTTCTTTAAACCTTAGCTTGCAAGATAACTCTCAATTACTGTGAAAATATGCATCAATCCTGACAACCATACATAAGCAAATATTAGATTAACTCAAAAACTGTGAAAGAATAAATAAAAGGAGAAATATTTAAGGGTCAAAACACTTGTAGCTTAAACTACTTAGAAAACCTCACCCTCATCAAATTCAAGGGTCAAACTGGGATGGTGACTGACCTGTCAAGTTACCTACTAAGCTCACATGTATCCTTTCATAACCACTTGTAGCTAAATTTTAAAATCCACTGATCCTATTCAGCCTCAATTTTTGGGTTTACCTAAATTTTGTGCTTTTCTGCTAAATCATCGAGGACTCCATAAGAAGAAAAATGAACGTATGTTTACTTCAAATGTGCCAACTGTGTCGCATAAATGGATATCTTGCTAAGCTAGTCTCATACCTGTGTCTGGTAATCCCATATGCAGACTGTCCCCGAATACAAACTTGTTAGAATCCTGTAAAAAACAAAAGCACCATTACAATTAATACATGTAAACACGTAATTACTAGCCAATTATCGTCCCTCCGCCTTAGCATAAGTAATTAACTATAACTATTTACTTAAATACTTTATAACAAAAACAACAATATTGACACTGATTTGTGCAAAGGAGGTTAGTTCTACTTCATACTGGATACACTATTGAGTATATAGTCTATTCATATTTTTACTACATGTTTTTATTTTAAAAACGATGAGTATATAGCCCACGTTTTTAAGACCTGGTAAAATTCAATAACTATACTAAAAATAATGGTCTAAATTGAATAGTTGTGATTTTCCCATATTTGAATTGTCACTTGAACATGTAACCAAACCATATTGTTGGATCGAATTTCAAGTTCTTTATTTTTTTCAAAATTTTATTCTAAAAACTCATTTTCTAACTTATTTATTTTTAAATTAGTTATACATATTCTTTTTTAATGTTTAATATAATTATAACGTTTATATTTTTCTTTAAACTTTTGAAAACATGCATTAATACTGCGTATAATATATGAAGAAAAAAGATGAAATATGTACTATACGAGGCCTTAATTACATAAAAAAACGAATTAAATATTTTCAAAAACTAACATCTAAAAAGCATAAACATAAACCATAAGAAATCACTGTATCGATATTCATGAACAAAAAAAGTGTTGATTGATGAAACGGAAAACGTGAAGGACGATTTGTTAATACTTAAATATTAATAGATCTTAAGGTTTTTAAAAACAACAAATTGTTAAATAAAACAGTTATCATACAACTAGAACAACAAATATAGTGCAAGTTTTGTTTAAAAATGACTGAAAATTAGTAAGAGAAACGTTATTTGGAGTAGAAAATCGTATAAAAATGAACATGTGCTGTGATATAGCGTGAAGCAATAGCAGCAAAAGCGTAACCGCTAAAAACTACAACGAACAGCTATTTTATACGGATCCAAACAACAAATAACCAACAAAACAGTTATTATACAACTGGAACAACAAATGTAATGCAAGTTATAAATAACAAGAAGAAAAATGACTAAAACGAAGAATATATGCAGTGAGATACTTTGAAGCAATAACACAAGCAAATCATCCCGTTCAGACAGTAAAATCGTAACAAAACCGCTAAAAACTACAAATAAAAGCTGTTTTATACAGATCTTAACTATTTTATATAACGAGAACAACAAATGTAGTGCAGGTTATGAAACCAGAAGAAAATGACTGAAAATGAGTATGTGAAACGTAAATTAGGGCAGAAAATCATATAAAAAAAAAAGAACATATGCAGTGTTACATTACAAAGCAATAGCACAAGCAAATCATCACGTTCAGGCAGCAAAATCATAACAAAAACGTAACAAAACCGCTAAAACCTAAAACTAACAGTTATTTCACAAAGATCTAAGCAAACGAACAAAATATCAAGCATATAACACGATTAAATCATCAAAAACCGAGAAACAATGCTTACGGAGCTGTGGAGTCATCAGCGAGATCAGAAATCAGAATTGTAGACGAACAGAGCTTGATCTCAACGCAGAGAAGCAGCAGAAGCTCCTGATCGGCTTTCCTCTTCGGATTACTTACACGATTCACCTCCTCAGCTCCGAACGACGCCCTTGTAGAATGCAACGGCGTCGTTCACCTTTAAGGCTTCAACTAACACCTGCGGTTTTAGTGCTGTGAACGTCACTGGAAGTGCAATATGATTTAACTACTATCTCTAAAAAATTAGCTAAAACAACAAATAAATCAACGTAAATCTAAGTTCTATGAGCAGCTAGGGCACCAAACTATCACATCTCATCAACAAAAAAAATTCATCATTAATATTACCCTTGAGTATAACCTAATTCAACCTAATATTCACTAGATCCATAAAACAGACACAAAATCAAACTACAACTAAATCAAAGCATAACATTATCATCAAAAACCCGTAGAACATAAAAATCAACAAAATCCGAACCTGAATCTGAACAAAAACAATGAATAGACTACACAAAGCTCTGTTCCGTACGAGCGATTGATCTTCGATAGATCTGTAGTGGATCGATTGATATCGTAGGAGCCATTGATCTGTAGCGGAGCGACTGATCTTCGATCAATTAAGTCATTCACCACTCTGAATCGATTGAGAAATACCATCGCCGGAGTGCTGATCCGGAATCGATTAAGTCATTCACAGCTCTGAATCTATTGAGTTCTCCTCCTGAACGGATGAATCTAGGTTTAGATTTGATTAACGATTCAATTGAAGTTTGAACTTTGAGGAGATGAAGAGACGAATCTAGGGTTTACGATTTTGTCGAGATGAGGAGATGAATCAGAGATATGAGCCATGCGCGTCATGTTTAATCGGGGCAATTTCATTGTTGACACCACTAACACCGTGGCAATTCGATGTATTTTTGCCACTAACAAAAAACTACAAGTACCCCGTGTAAACCTGGGGCTTATTTTGCTACCGTTTTTTTTGGTGGCAAATAATGGTGGCAGTTGCCTTATTTTGTAGTAGTGACCGGTAGTCTGCGCAAGACAACGATTGACACGAACCACCTCTCGTTCTCCGTCTTCTGCTGTTACTAGCCTCCCGTGATTTGTGTGTAGCAACACCCCCTAGCTGCGACCCGAACCGGCAGCCAAACACGCTGCGATTGTCGACCCAACTTGCTCCTGCTGCTTTTGCATCCCGCACTCGAAGGCTACTCCTATCTTTGAAAGTCAACTTTCAAACGGCCCTTGTTTAACCTTGGCTCAGATACCAAATGTTTAGCTTCCAGCCATGCACGTAAACCATTCATGCGACAACACACCACATGTGAACCGTGACCGATAACGTGCCGGCCTGTAACTCGTAAACAAACTGAATAACCCAACAAATTGGGCTTACATTCAAAGGTTTATTATTTCTTTTGGGCTAAAGTATCATTTTTTTTCAGGGGTATCCTCGTAGTTTTTTAGGGGTATCCTCTGTATAAAACCGACAAAAAAATACACTACCGATACGAGTTGAGCCGTAGCCCGTGCTACGGCTCGTTGAATGCTAGTTCCGTCCCTGCCGATTATTCCACTGTCGTGTCTTCGGGCGAGTGGAGGTCGGGTTTCCGCGCATTTGGGAGAGCCAAGGAGCTGGCGGAGGTTAAGTAGTCGAACTTTGCCACAACGCCCGGTGTTCCTTACCGTTAAAAAAAAGAGCAAAACCTAAGTTGTCGCCATTTTATTGTCCAAAAACCTAAGTTTTCGCCACTTTATTGTCCTAACAGTAGAGATGGATATCACTAAAAAATTATTGTTTAGTCAGCTAAAAGCTTTTTGATAAATCAAAAGTTAAATTACACTGTTGATTGCACGGTCTCCATCTTGACTGTGTCAATAGGGATTCGTTGGTTACATACCCATCGTTGAACCAAAGGCCATTTGGTCGAGCGGTTGCCCCAAGGATTTTCTTAGGAGAGGCTTGGAGTCTCGTCAGAAACAATATGCTCCAGGTTGAGGAAGGGAGATGTGGGTTTCCTCTTGAGCGGGTGGACTGGGTCCACAATTTTTGTTCTTTAGACGAAAGGGTGATCCATTTGCCAGAATGGTCCCGGGTGTCCAATGTCTTTGTTGTTCAAAAAAAATAAAATATAACCTTCATTAAAGGTCTTATTATGACGGGATTCGCCACGAAAGTTTATCGGCGAATTAGCTTAAAAAATATTAGAAGATGAAGTTGATGAATGCAACACATTATTGATCATTTAGCTTATATTATTGGTTATTTGGCTAATGACTTTTCTAATCAACATCCCCGTAACCATTGGCGAAGCCATGCCCCCCCCCCCAATTTTCACGAAACCGGGGGGTGACAACGTATATACCTATACGAAAGTACTATTCATAACACTACCCATCGAAAAGTTCGGGGGGTCGGGTGCCCCCCGGACATACCTGGCCCGTAACGTGCAAGGTCACGTCACCTCGTTAGCTACAAATTTTGCAATTCCGTTATAGTATTTAAGCATTCTTTAATCCCCTCATGCTTTCTCTTTATTAGAATATACACTATCTATACTATATTATATCTATACTATATTAAAAAGCATTTCTGAAGGATACCGGCAAAATTTAAGTAATTACAATATTTTATGCTTATGGTATAACAGCTTAACGGGGTTATCTATACTATATTATAAAGCATTTCTGAAGGATACCGGCAAAATTTAAGTAATTACAATATTTTATGCTTATGGTATAACAGCTTAATGGGGTTAATAAATGGGCACAATGGTCTTTTAACATGGGTTAAATGAATTTTTAAATATAAATAACAATTGAAGTGTTCTTAAATACAATTAAATTGGTAACATAAATATAGACAAAATGATAATACAAAAAGAATTCGAAGAGTTGTGTGCATTGTTTCCTAACCATCTATCTATACTATATTATAAAGCATTTCTGAAGGATACCGGCAAAATTTAAGTAATTACAATATTTTATGCTTATGGTATAACAGCTTAATGGGGTTAATAAATGGGCACAATGGTCTTTTAACATGGGTTAAATGAATTTTTAAATACAAATAACAATTGAAGTGTTCTTAAATACAATTAAATTGGTAACATATATATAGACAAAATGATAATACAAAAAGAATTCGAAGAGTTGTGTGCATTGTTTCCTAACCATCGAATTTAATTTCAACAAATCAGCTGAAGAGTTGCGATCTTGATGCTTGCTTATATTTAAACCCTTCCCTAAGTCACGCAAACCTCACAATATGGGTTCTCATTATTTCTCATCTCTTCTCCTAAACTAATAATCCAACTCAGTACTTCCATTGTCCCTTCATCCCTCTCTCATTTTATAATGTTGAGCATCATGCATCTGTCTCATGTCCTACATTCAATTATTCACTCTACATCAACCAACGAGATCATGGTACATGTTTTGATACTCAAATCTCTACTGATTTATTGATTCATGATAATAACATGATATATCTTACATTCCTTTAAATGGTTTTAACAATATTCTTGTTATGGTTTTTAAAATCTCAAGGTCTGTTAGCGATGATTTGCTGCGTTGGTACGTGTTTTTTTTGCATATAGGAATTGTTATCTACTTCAGATAGTAACACGGATAGGAGTGCAAATGTGAATGGAAATTATGGATGGAAAGTGTTGGCTTTTGAAAATGGTGTTGAGATTAGCACATGATTGACGTCTTGACGAAGTCAATGGGCATAGACATGTAGGTTGAGACTACTTGCGTTCATTTCTCGGCGAACCCGATTGGTAAAGTTAACAATTCAGGATCGATTTTGTGTTTTTAGATAAAATATGCTAATTTTGTTTAATGGGTTTGTGATTTTCACTATTTTGTTGCTTTGAGTTAGTTTTATATTATTAATTAAAAAACAACCCTTTTGTTCCTTACTATTTATCACCTGTTTTCTTTTCTTTTTGATGGATAACATTCTAATGCCATGAGGGGTTTAGTGATGTACTTATTGTGTTAAAATAAGTGCAACATTATTGCCAGGTGTGTTTTTGAAGACGAATACGGTGATCATTGGAATCATTTTGACAATGGGAGGCATCGGTGGGAGGTTCTCAACCACAGTGGGAGGGTCTCAACCATATTACATTCTTCAACATCATCATAACATGTGCTTCTGTTTTGTAGATCAACAACCTCTTTACCCCATTCCAAATAACCCCATTTTTTAATGTCCCCAATTCCTGTTCTCACTCCTTCAACCTCCATTCATGAATCGAAACCAAACGATGGGTCACGTTCGCCAACAAAGGTATACGCTAACTTATTAACCGACGCAACTTTGATCAGAGCTTTTGATGGTTGGCATTTATGATTTACCAATGCATTAATTAATACAAGGAAATTGTAACTGCAAAATGTGTTTGAGAGTATCCCACCATTTCCGTCAACATGATAACAAGCGTCATTTGAAAAGAAATTACCAAACCGACACCTGTTTTCTGACCACCGTTTCCGCCATCGCTTGCCAACGTTTCACACCGTATATAACCCGTACCTTCACAAAAATTATCTTATAACCCGTCTGCATTCCTATAAAATGGCACCAAGAATGATCCATATAAAAACATATCAAGCGGTACCGTATGCTCTTTTCATTTGTGAACCGAAGTAACTTTTCATGCTCAGATTGATTCCATCTGAATAACGAACCGTTGCATCACTTCAAAATATTACAAAGGGTTCTGTTGTGTCCTATAAAAAGAAATCATAATCCAAATAGATGTTGAAGAAGATCATCAACATCCGGAACGACATCGTCTTCATCGTCGGTGGAGGTGACACCACCATAACTGAAGTTTCCGTCATCGGCATCAGACGGATCGATAACATGCCATGAATCAAAGTCAGAGAAGTCAACGTCGACTGATTCAAAGGCCTCTCCGGTTAACGTTAAAGCCGTAACCACCGATTTGATCATCATTTTAGAATTTCGATTTTTTGTTTTTGTTGATTTTGTTTTAATATCTTTGTCTCGCAATGGAAGTTGACGGTGGGTACTATTGGCCGGAAAAGAGAGTTGTTTCGTGTATTCGATAGTTACTGCCACGTGTGGGTTTTTTTTTTTTTTTAATATGTTCTATGTGGATGTTTGCTGAAATTTTTTTGTATTAATACTTATATTATCAATATTCTGAGTATGATAATACACCGAAGATTTTTAATGGGTTGATATGAAAAGTTAAATTTCTATCCGACTTTTACACACATCAAACCCATTAAAATATTTACTCTCTCTTAGAAATTGAACTGATGAATTTGAAAAATATACAGTAAAAACTCGATAAATTAATACTCGATTATTTAATAAACTCTCTAAGATAATAATTTTTTGTCTGTCCCGACTCGGGGATAGAGTGATAAATTAATAATTCGCTAAAATTATAAGATAATACATTTTTGATAATTTCTTTAGACCCCATATAAAATATAAATTAATAATTCCTTATATATAGCATATTACATGAATGATTTATGAAGATTTCTTGAAAAATAACTCAATTGTCTTTTGTTTTTTGTTGAAATCAATTTCCCCTTGAATCTCGTCTCTAATTTTCCTTTGCATGGAAAGAACTTCTGGTGTTGTTTTCTCATAGCTCAACAAGAAATTGTTCAAGAAGCATAATAAGGTGGGAGTGAGACTTGGATTATCCTTGTTGTGCTTGCATAATGCACTTTGAATCTCGTCTGTCATTGTTGTTTTTTTCACACCTTTAAGATGGGAAGCCATGTTATGTGTATGATTTGTTTGTGTTAACCTATTTTGATCTTGTATTTATATAGAAAATATTTTTAATGTCCATAAAGTGATACATTGAACACAAGAAGCATAATAAGGTGAGAGATTGAAGGTTTCTTTCAAATTGGGCCGTTCATTTGATATACATACATTGTATACAATAATTAAGTGGAAGCTTGAAAGGTGTTTGTAAACTAAGTATTCTACTATAAATTAATAAAATATTAATTAATATATAAATTAATAATTATTATTTTATCGATTAATTAATAACTCTTTTAATTAATAAATTTTGGTGGTCCCAAGTGTATTATTTTATAGAGTTTCTACTGTATATGGTCTTATTTTTTATATTGGATAAAAAAACATCATAACTTGGATAGTTATTATTATTTCCGTAATTCGAAATCAAAACTAAAAAATATTTACTCTCTCTTAGAAATTGAACTGATAAATTTGAAAAATATTTGGTCTTATTTTTTATATGGATCAAAAAAACATCATAACTTGGATAGTTATTATTTCCGTAATTCGAAATCAAAACTAATACGTCACTCACGTTCTACCTCAAAACTAAGAATTTCAAACGTGGCCATTCAAACCAACTTAGACCGAACAATATCGTTACCAGTATAGGCATTATCAGAACCAGTACTTTTGGGGATTTTACGGTCTTTTGGTGTTTTTCTTCTGATTACGTATGTTGACATTTTGTATAAAAGATACTTTGTATATAAATGATTTATAACCTAACATAAAACAAAACGATTAAAAAGCTATCGGAAATTTTTAACCCCCGTCGCAACGCGCGGGTTTCCCACTAGTGTTTTACTGATGGATGTTTGTTTGATTTGCGAAAGGACAGAGATGCATCCCTATTTCTTCTTCGATGACTTTTGACTTTCTTTTAAGTCAACGTTTTCTTGTCCGAAGTTTGAGCAAGCTTTTTTTATTACCCAGTTCACTTTGTTTTATACTACTTTTAATAAACTGAAAAAAAGTAATCGAATATTAAAATTGAAGATTCTCATGCATTCTCCACAGATTCTTTAATGAGACTGTGCCAACAACTGTAAGACCAAATGGCCAAGTTGCACCCTGCCGAGCCAATTAAGTACGTAGCAGTTTCCCCGAACAGAGGATCATGTCTTATAGCAATAAGACCACCCGTAGTGGTAAACAAGAATCATCATCATCATCGTACTCAGTATATCCCACCTATAGCAAAGCTAAGGTAGGGTCTGAGGAGGGTGGGATGTAGACAGCCTTACCTCTACCCCGTAGGAATAGAGAGGCTGCTTCCAATGAGACCCCCGGCTCGATTGTGGTTTTGCATCAAGCCTTGGACATAAGGCACATAACACTCAGCAATTGAGACAAACGCCAATTGGTGCATGTACCCCCTTGTCTTTCGGCTATCAACGCCACCACATGATGCCTGATTAACGATCCCCTCTTTTTAACGTTATTTTCACGAAATTAGTAAAATAACGTTAAAAATTAGTGCACTTTTGCTTTTGCCCCCCCGAGCGCCCACACATATATTACATTATATGAGCAGACCGCAAGCGGGGCTCAGTGGTAAACAAGAATAATGCCCCCAATATGGGGCATTATACGACACGTGGCATCCTAGTCACACATGGGACATTATAGCAAAAAAGGCGTAGTGGGGCATTATTCCAATAACGCCCATTCAATCATTTGACAATTATTTTTTTTTAATTTAAAACATAAAGTCTTCATTAATTTAAAATAAAAATTACAATACTTGAAAAAAAAATACCAAAAAAAAAACAGAAAATTAAAAAAACCGAAAAAAAAAACAGAAAAAAAACAGAAAATTAAAAAAACCGAAAAAAAAAACAGAAAAAAAAATTAAAAAAAAAATAGATGACCTTCTGCCGCGTTTCGATTTGTCTTGCACCGGTTCGGGTTGCGTCTCCGGCACGACATCGACATCGGGTTCGGATTCGGGTTCGGGTTGTGACGGTTGCGACCCGCCGGCTTGACCATAGCCGTAGGTGGGAGGTACAAACGGAGTCGCGCCAGTCAAGTAAGCCGCGTACGGTAAAAAGCTTGGGTCCATGTCTTGAAGGTTATACGGGTTTTGCGGTTGCGTTGTGTTCGGGTTCGTGGGTCTAGCGGGGCCACCAAAAGGGGGTCGGTATGGATGCATGATTGTATAAAAATAGGAGAAAGTGGGTGTTTTTTATAAAAAAATAGAAGAAAGTGGGAGAGAAAGTAGGAGGATTTTGTATAAAAAATTGAAGAAAAAGGGTTGATATATATATAGTGGGTAAAATTTTGAATTAAAAAAAAAATAATAAAGTTTTGACCGTTTGACAACGGTCAAATTCGCAAACCCAAGATCAATTCAGCGTGTTTATAAAAACGCCGGAGCAATTTTTTTTCAAAAAAAACGCCCCGAAACGCTGCATGTAATGGAGGTTTAGGCGTTTTCAGGCGTTTTTTTTGAATTTTTTTTAAAAAAAACGCCCCATTACGGGGGACTAATAACGTTAACTATCCACTGTAGATTTGACTAGAATTTTAATTAATTAAAATAACCAACATTCTAAACTTATTAAAAAAAGTTTTATGAAGATAACTTTGTGAGTTATGAATCGGTTTTTCACTTTTCTTTCACATTCCATAGGTACAGGTACGAGTCACTCGTTCTCTTATTATTTTTCCTCACTTGAAAAGAATTTGTCCTCGAGTTCTTGTAGGAGAGAGCTTTAGTGGATTGGTGCTTTCAATCTCCACTTCCTAAATGTCACAACTGCCAACTTTGCTTTCATGTTTTCATCCATTATTTAATTTTATTGATTTTCAATACCTCCACTTAACTTCTTTGTCTTCGTTCTTTCCATCTTAGACCGTGGGGTATGGTGGGGTGTGGGTTGGGAACATGATGCGACACGTGAACTATGGGACACCCAAGACCAAAAGTCAATTTCAAAGGGGTATGGTGGGGCGTGGGTTGGGTGGCGTGAAAAAAAAGCCAATTTCAAAGAGATAGTGCTCTTGGCCAATGAGGTTCCGCCATGTCTTGTGGTAGCCCCGCCCCACGCCCGGGCTTAAACTCCCGCCCAAGGGGCCACGCCCAAACCCAAGCCCACCCAGAGTGATGACTTGAACGTTTCTCCCCAACCCACGCCCCAACCCCCACCCCATACCCCATATTCTTATGTTCCCTTGATTTCTTAGGGTGTCCGGGGCACATGCGGTGACCCCATGCGGTGACCCAAGTCACCTAGCGGGAACACCGTCGCCGTTGGTGCGGGGAGGGGGTGCGGGGAGGGGGTGCGGGGAGGGGAATCGGGGGGAAGTCACCGAAGAGGGGAGTGGGGGATCTGTGGGCCCATGATTGCTGCAACCAATCAAAACTTTGTTTTTTTTTTTTTTTTTTTCTTTTTGAATAAAAAAAGCAATTCACCTAAGAGGGGAGTGGCGCCATCAAATTGGGGTGTGAGGGGAGTTTAAGAGGGGAGTTGACGTGGCATAACCTGATTGGGTGTGCGTATGAGAGGGGACTCCCCTCTTAGCGGAGTGCTCCGGACACCCTTAGCTCTCCTCCATGCTAGCATCTTCTGTCACATCCAACATTATGTTTGGAGCTTCTTGTGCTTGTTGTCAACCTCTATGTCTTGATGTGACACTTCATCATCATTGCAAGATTCGTGAAACTCAGCGTTTGAATTATCATTTAAGGGCGGGGCACTCCCCTAAGAGGGGAGTCCCCTCTCTTACGCACACCCAATCAGGTTATGCCACGTCAACTCCCCTCTTAAACTCCCCTCACACCCCAATTTGATGGCGCCACTCTCCTCTTAGGTGAATTGCTTTTTTTATTCAAAAAGAAAAAAAAAAAAAAACAATGTTTTGATTGGTTGCAGCAAGCATGGGCCCACAGATCCCCCACTCCCCTCTTCGGTGACTTCCCCCCGATTCCCCTCCCCACACCCCCTCCCCGCACCAACGGCGGCGGTGTTCCCGCTAGGTGACTTGGGTCACCGCATGTGCCCCGGACACCCTAACATACCTACCATCATGTAAGAAATCAAAATAAGGGTGTGGGGGGCACCTGCGGGGACTTCCTTCGGGGACCCCTCTTGCCGATTAGGGTAGACACCGCCATCAAGGTGGTGAGGTAGAGAGAGGGAGGAAAGCGGTGGGAAGTTACCGAAGAGAGGGGGAGGAGAGAGGATGAGTGGACCAATCAAAACTTTTTTTTTTTTTTTTTAATAAAAACCAAGTCACCTAAGAGGGGAGTGCCGCCATCAATTTAGGGTGTTAGGGGAGTTTAAGAAGGGAGTTGACGTGGCACACGAGGATTGGTTATGCGTAAGAGAGGGGACTCCCCTCTTAGGGGAGTGCCCCTTACATCCTAAGGGCTGGACATTTTCATGTTGACAAGATGTCGATAGCTTGCACTAGCACCATCAACACCTCCTTTATTCACAACGGTATGTCGAATAACACAATGTTATCCACCATTGTGGTTTTTGTTGGACGTTTCTGCTAACTACAATCACAACATAGATTTCTTCCAAAATTGTGTCGAGTTTGTCAACATTAGTAAAAAATATACTCTAACACACGTCACAAACCATTAACACCACAATCTCCACCTAGTGGGTTGTATCAATCCCTTAACCCTTCAATACGTCCTTGTTCTTTGGATGGAATGATTCCCCCACCTCCAGTCACATTTCCCGGCCACACCTTCGCTCGGTGTCTCTAGAAATGTTCATTCCAATACCCATCAAATTGTAACTTGGATCTATATAAACATTGTTGATGCACTTCTGTGGATGTGGCATGGTTCGGTTCGTCGCGTATTGAAACAACATAGTGACATCCTCCTGTCACACTTAACATAACAGTTAGTATATGTGAGATGCCATCGAAACATGTATTTTGGAAAGACATCGAAACATGTATATTAGAAGGGTCATCGAAACACTAGTGATTTGTTTGGATAATCTATATCGAAATAGACAGTCTATTTCGATCAGTGGCGAAGCTTGAAAAAAAAATTCGAGGGGTCGGAAGGCATTAGACCTAAAAAAAAAATTTCTATGTTCGGTCGGGCGACGGTGATTCGATTCGGGTCGGGTCGGGTCGGGTCGGGTAGGGTGTCGGTGATTCGATTCGGGTCGGGTCAAACATTAATATCAAATTAAAAGCCGTTCTCAAACATTAAAACGTAAACATTGTTTAACAAACAATTGAAGATTAATATAAATTGGAGCCCTAAATCAAACCTAAACATAAAAATTCAACAAGTTTAGGGCTAAAACTCACACCTTATTTCAACCTAATTCATATAAATTGGAGCCCTAAATCAAACCTAAACATAAAAATTCAACAAGTTTAGGGCTAAAACTCACACCTTATTTCAACCTAATTCATATAAATTGGAGCCCTAAATCAAACCTAAACATAAAAATTAATATAAATTGGAGCCCTAAATCAAACCTAAACATAAAAATTCAACAAGTTTAGGGCTAAAACTCACACCTTATTTCAACCTAATTCATATAAATTGGAGCCCTAAATCAAACCTAAACATAAAAATTCAACAAGTTTAGGGCTAAAACTCACACCTTATTTCAACCTAATTCATATAAATTGGAGCCCTAAATCAAACCTAAACATAAAAATTAACATACCTGAGGATGATTGAACAAGTGAACAAGAAGTCTCGAACAAGAAATCTCGAATTGAAGTCTCGAAGTCGAACAATCGAACAAGCAGCAGGCCAGCACAGTCGCTTTCCCCCAGCCCCTGCGTTTTCTTCTGTTTCTTCTTTCTGTCTGCGCACAATTGAACAATCGAACAAGCAGCTGGGTCGTATATTGGGTTTAGTTTCATATATTGGGTTTAATTTCATAAATGGGCCATGAGTTTTGAATTGGGTATTTTGGGCTTATGATAAACATACACAAACACACTCTTTTATTTGGGCTAATTTAGTATTTTAGTTGGGTTATATAATTTATTTTTTAGACAACCGGAGGGGTCGAACACGTATATACATAATTTTTTTTTTAGAAACCCGGGGGGTCTAACACGTATATACATAATTTTTTTTTTTTTAAACCGGGGGGTCTAACACGTATATCCCTAAAAATTTCTATACGAAAAACACATACGTAACACTACTAACCGAAAAGTTCGGAGGGTCGGGCGACCCCCCCCCCGCCCCTCAATAGCTGCGCCCCTGATTTCGATTAATTCAAAGGTGTTTCGTTGATGGAGATTACTTCCTTATTCTATTTCGATGATGGGGCTCCATTATTCAAGTCTGTTTCGATGATGATGATGCAAGACCAATTCTGTTTCGTTGATGATGATCAGCTTCAAGCTTATTTCGGTTAGTTTCAATGACAAAAGGACATGGTTCGTTGTATCTTGTGTTTCGTTGTTTGGGGGACATGTTTCGTTGTGTAACTCACTGATATGTGCTATAAATACCAGTGAGTCTCCCCTGTTTTATTAAGAGAGCACCATTTCAGTGAGAAAGAGCATTATTGTAAACCCTTGTATCCATACTCTGCTGAAATCAAACATTGAGCTTTAAACACTGAAACCCATCTTGTGTTTGTGTGTGTTCTTTGCTTGGATTTGCATATTATCAAGGATTCCGCACTTGGTTATATGTTAAACAACAAGGAATAGGTGATCTAGATCCTCCTCTAGGGACCTACAAGTGGTATCAGAGCTTTGGCTGATTCCTTGTTGAAAATCAAGCTTTCTTGTGAGATATGAGTGGTTTTTAAGTGTTTATTGAGGTGCTCTCGTTCAAAAACTGAAAACCCACTATTTTTTATGATAAAATGGACTAAAACTTGCTAAAATGATGTTGTTTTGTGACAATTTTGGTTGAAAACTTGTCAAAACAGTTTAAGATTATCAAAAACATAAATTTTAGTGAGTTTGAGAGTTGAATATTTGGGTTTCATATTTTCCGGTGAGAAGCATTTGGTCGGAATACTTGTCGAAACACAAAAAGAAACCATTTATTTCTTAACACACGTGTTTCGAAACAAAAGTGCCTCCAATTTACATACATTTTATTTTCGAAAAAGACATTATTTCGGAATAGACTTATTTTCAAAATAGACATATTTTCGAAACAGATATTCACAAACAAGTGTTTTCGAAACAGAAATTCTTAAACAAGTATTTTCGAAACAGAAGGTATTGAAATAGAAATTTTCGAAATTGAAATCTATATTTTTATTTCGAATTCCAAGAATCATTTTCACAAAGTTTCTTATTCGAAACAAAAAGCTTTATTTCGATAATCACTCTATTTTGATAAGCACTCTCTGTTTCGATCACTTGTTTTACTTGTCATCTGTTTCGATATTTCATTTGCAAAAATTCTGTTTCGAATAAAAAAAATCCATTTCGAATCATTATCTATTTTGTTGAGTTTTAATCCAGTCACTTCACTTTGTTTTGTTTTTGTTTTTACAGTAACTTACAGTAGCCATATAAGTTCTTTGTTCTTACTCAACATGACTACAAATCTTGGGGTTGGATTCAAGAGTCAAACACTAGTAACAATTCTCAACAAAATAGTTCCGCCACGTCGTGGGTTCAATCTCTTATGCCTTCGCAATCCGCAATGATATCCGCAAGTCAATAGTCTTTTGTGGCAAACCAAAACCAAAGTATACAAAGTCTTCTCTTGAGTGAAAATGAAACCGGCAGCAACAACCGACCACCAAAACTCATGCATATAAATGATTAACCGGGGTGGAAGGGGAGATTTCATACTTATGTTCTTGGTCAAAAAACCGAGTTGTGGACATGTTTTACAACTGCATACAATGAAGCTCTTGAGGAAGCCGGATCAGATCTGACTTCGTTGGCGGCGATGAGTGAACAAGATAAGAAAGCTTACGATCTGGAAAAGAAAGCATTTGCCATTCTTACTCAAGCGTTGAGCAAAGAAATTTATCATCAGCTCGTATATTGTACCACCACCAAAGCCTTGTGGGATACATTAAGAGCAAGAGGAGAAGGGAATGAGGCAGCTCACAAACATAGACATGATCTACTCAAGAAAGAATTTGATGGATTCATGTTTATGGAAAATGAGTCACTTGGAGATATGTCTATAAGGTTTTATCATCTGCTTAGTGAGATGTTCTCATATGCCGTGATAGTAACTCCTCAAGAGATTGTTGTGAAGTTTGCGGATGCTTTGCCACCAATGTGGATTCTTTGAAATTCTGAAATTTAATGGTGTTTTGGATACTACCAACATCTATGAATTCATTCAAATGTTGGAGAATAAGAATGCAGAAGAGATCAGGAAAGCAAAGAGGATGCCCGTTCAACAGAATCCAGAAGTATACTTTGGAAACTGTGGTGGAATCAACAATACGGCAAAACCTATCCAAGCAACAAAACCACATACCGCCTTTATGTCAAACGCCAATCCTTTCGTTCCATCAAGCAATCCCTTCGTACCACAACCATCTGAGTCAACTTCTCAAGTCTTCGTTCCATGACCTTTTCTAGATCCAGCTCAGTCAAACCAACAAGCATGCTATGGAAATATTTCATCAACTTTCAGTGCTGGCCCAACTGCTAACCCAAATATCATTCGTCTCGATACTTCAAGCTTCTCTAAAGTCAGTGTCGAAGTTGCAAAGGAACACATGGAACTTTTGAACATGCTAGTTAGTGCTTATAGCGGGTTGGTGGCAGGTCAAATTGGTAATATCAACCTGACACAGGAAGATTACCAACGGATAGACAAAGATGAAATGGAGTTGATAGACATTAAATGGGCGTTTGCAAGTGCTGTTCAACGGGCAAAAGACTTTATGGAAAGTACTGGTAGAATAAGTTTGGAGAGTAATCAAGACATGAAGTATGGTTTTGATAAGCAGGAGGTTAGATTTTTCAGATGTGGAGAACGAGGACACTTCAAGCGTGAATGCACAAAACCACCTCAGTATGGTAACCAAAACCCTTTCTGAAAACGGACCAACCAGTCAAACCAGAACTCCAAAAATACTAACATGCAATGGTACCTGTCGAAAATTCCAATCAAGCTGGATCTTCTAACGTAAACAACATAAAATGCTTAGTCGTTCAAGCTGTCGAGAACTACAATTGGTCTGTGCAATTGTGTAGTGGAGGTTTGGGTGAAACAGCTTGTTATGCTAAAGTAGTCCAGCATATCAAGCAGGCTCAAAATAGTGATTCGTCCGAAGATTAAGGATGTTTTAGATACAGTGTGGTTTTGGATGGAGAAAGCTCAAGCTCAAGTGAGGATGGTATTGAAGAAGTGTCAAGTGAAACCATCGATGGAGATGCAGATGTAGAAAAGTTGTTGAGTGATGCTGAAAACGTACAAAACAGATGATCAATTCTTGTAGAGAAAGTAGCGGTTGATCTAATGATGGATATTATTCTCATCACTTTGCTTTCATGGCGAATGTTGGCGGTCAATCAAGTCAGGTATGCTCCGATAAACCAACTACTGTTACTTGTGATAAGTGTGTTGAGTTAGGTGCTAAGTTGTCTGAGTTGGAAGGTAAATATGACGTGACATTCGTCCACAATCAAAAGTTGATTGTGGATCTTTCAAAAAGCACCGAGGCCAATATGTTTCTTAAGAAAAAAGAAAAGGAGTGAATAAATGTAATTGAAACCTTAAGAAAAGATCTTTCTAAGGTAACAAGAAATGTTTCAAGAAAACAAACCGCGATTAACAATTACATTAACATGCTTGAAGAAACAAAGAAAGAATTGGCATGTGTCAAATGTGAAAATGAGGTGATTCAGCTTAAGATATATAGTTATTCCAGCTCTAGGTATGTGCTGGATCACATCATTGACACACAGAAAAAGAAAACGGATGTCACATATGTTGGCCATAAAAAGTGTCCGCCACCAATTAGACACAATTATACCAAGATGCCTGATGAGGAGGATAAGCCTCACTTTGAGCCTACAGTTTCACTAGACATAGGAGAATTCGTAACTAGACTCGGTTTCCAAAAGGAAGTATCCTCCGATCAGGCACAATCTGTTGATGCCGAATATCAGGATCCTCTAGTAATTGTTAAGGATGCTGATTCATAAGATGTTGAGTCTGAAGATGACAAACTGGTGCAGTCTGATGCAGTAACTGTAGATCAAGATTCTGGACCGTAACCCGTTATTAGTGTGTGATTATGTTCAAGACGGGAGAGATTAGAGACCGATAACACAACTTCCTTGTATTAATTCGGTAGCATAACTAGTTGAACCATACCAAAGGAGCATACATCCGGGGAGAGACCAAGTGGTGATCTCTCCCCTAAGTCTAAAACCTTCATCACTTTGCAAATGAACAAAGGGGTGGTTTTTATAGCCACACCACATTCACTTACAAACACACACGGTCAAACTAATAACCCTCTCGTTTAACCACTTCAAACGAGCGGGTCAATACACGTTCGTTTGACCGTTTCACTAACTATTACATAATCCGCATAAAATAAATCTAATCTATTCGAACAGCATCGGACACAAAAATTTCACCAACAAATTCTCCCTTGTCCGTTGCTGCCGAATGCTGAAAATGCAACTGCAATCGATCTTCAGTCAAGTATTTGTTGAAGTTATCTTCTCTGTGTTAACAAATTCCCCCTTGACCGATGATCCAGGTAAGTAGTATCTTGACTTGAGTCTTCATAGCAATACCAAAACCCTTGAAGCTTCTCGTATAATATTTCCCCCTCAAAGTACGCGTATCCATGTTGGGTGTTGTGCAATGTCCTCACAAGGCTAAATTGACCGATCTTCCGCTGATCTTTCAATACTCCAACCGGCATTTGATAAGGGTTCCATTCTTTAAAAAAAACTGCATCAAGTCTTGATCTTGTCATAAGAACTCTATTTATTCAAGCATACCACGTTGGTAGAGTTTTCTGGTGAACTGTCTTCTGTAAGCCATCTTTGTAGAATCGACCAAGTAATGCACTTTGATCATCAGCATCAATACTTAGGAAGTCAGCTAGACTAAGTATATCATTTGCAAGCTCAACCAGCACGCTTAGTTGAACTACATCCAGATCTCATTGTCTCGCCTTTGTGAAGTTGACCACGTAATGCACTACAAATCTTCAGCATCAGTACTCAGGATGTCAGCTTGACCAAGTACATCGTTTGCGAACAACGTTTTGAAACTACTGTAGACTTTAGATACCTGTATGTTTCCGTGCAAAACCCTTCACGCTGGCTGGAGAATTAATTAAAATCCTCAAATATGTGTCTGTGCAAAACATTCCACGCAGAACCTTTGGTATCACCAGAAAATCACAAACTCTACCACATGTGATTGCTTTTAGAAATTTAACAAAGAAATTCCAAAACATATGAAAATTTTTATCCCCCCATTTCTTTGGTAAAATCTCTAAACCTTAACAAATTCCCTCCTCTGAGCGGAACAGTCGTTAACTTTACTGAACAAATTCTCTCCACTGAGCAGAATCTTTCAAAAGTTCTCGGTTTTTTGAAAAATCACGAAAGCAACTTTCTTCTTTGCATATTCTAGTTGATAAAGAAAGTCCCCTAGCCCCGTAGGATCCGACTTGTATCCCCCCAAAGTTCTGCTAACACCTAATCCGAAAACTTCCATCATAAGTATAACTCTTCGACTTTGTGAACTCGTTAGGATCGGTCTTGGCTCTCTAGGTTCCTTCAATCGTTACCAAATGCGAGAATATGACAATAAACAAAATTCTTTCGAGCATTTACTAACACTGATAACAAAATAAATTTTCACGTGCGGAAATATATCGTTTTTGGCCCATAATAGTCACGTTACCAATTTTGACATTTGCACTGGTAACCGTGACTACCCCACATTCTAAAAAAATCAGTTGTTTTCATCATGCCTCATCATCCCCGCGCTCCCGAACCTATATGAATTTGACTTTGAAAAATACAAGCTCGGTTAAGATAAACTTTGCGAACACCTGACCCCACTTTGCAACTTACGAAAGGAAAAAAAATTGTTCACGAATCAACTTATCAAAAATAGTGTTTCATGAGATAGAGGCCCAATGAATCATTTAATGTCTTTCGCAAATCAATGTTTCCAATAGAGGCCCAAAAAGATAATTATAAAAGATATTGGCAGGCCCAAGGAAAACAAAGTGTTTCATGAGATAGAGGCCCAATGAATCATTTAATGTCTTTCGCAAATCAATGTTTCCAATAGAGGCCCAAAAAGATAATTATAAAAGATATTGGTAGGCCCAAGGAAAACAAACACCAACAAAAATATTTCGGTCAATGAGGACCCTTGTTCAAGAAGAATGGATCCAAATTGCTAGGTTCTTCATGAGATTTACAAGGCCCAAACTAGCGACAATAATTAAAGAGGCCGAACTTCCGAATAACCTGACCTAATAATTCAATCTGTGAAATATTTGATCCACTAACAATGTGAATGGTTGTCCACAAATAATGAGAAAAGATTTTTGTGAGTGTGATAGTTGGACCAATCAATGCACATGCCCAAACAATTTAATACATTGAGACCATATGACATCATGGATTTCAGCCGTTGAAAACATTCTGTCACCAAATTCTTTTATGGTAATGTGGGCCCAAGAGATGCATGCTCCAAAGAATTACCAACATGGCCCAATTAAAAAAAAATATATACCTGATAAATCCTATCAGGTGTGGCCCAGCATGTGAGGAATCCCATGGAACCCTAGACACAAACATATGTCAGCCGCTAATATCACCTGGCATTCTCCCTCTCTCTGCGATACAAAAGCAGACATCACCTGATATCATTGATTAACAACCTCCAACCCATTCTCAAAACAATCCAGCCGACATTCACCTTGTACAGTTCTCATCTCGCCGGAAAACTTTATCCGGTCGACAACTTGAGCATCATTCATCCCATCGTGCACCGCCTTTCAAGAACCGTCAATCTCAGCTGTCTGCACACCTTGTACTACCACTACGAGTCACCGGAAACTTCCTATGAACCAAGACACTGGAGAGCCAATTCAGCGAAGTATGTTCT
This sequence comes from Helianthus tuberosus, assembly GCA_030545235.1. Taxonomy (NCBI): domain Eukaryota; kingdom Viridiplantae; phylum Streptophyta; class Magnoliopsida; order Asterales; family Asteraceae; genus Helianthus; species Helianthus tuberosus. The sequence continues at coordinate 135,419,109 of CM060389.1, forward strand.
TCGGCAAAAGCTGGCCCACGAAAGACCTTAACCAACGAAGAAATGTTGGTTCTTCGTGAACCTTCTATCAGCGAACAATATGGATGAAGAATGGGTTCTTCGCAAGTAGCAGTTCTTTGGCCTAGGGGGTTTTCGGCAGAGGAGGTTTTTCGGCAGGGGTTTTTTCATGGGGGGTTCTTCACAGCAGGGGGTTCTTCGTGGTTCACTTTTGGATCAGACCTGAAGAAGCCCTAGTTTCTCTAAAGCAGTCGCCACACTCTTCAAGAATACAACGAACTGTTTTTATGTAGATCTGATGAAAAACACTTCAAAATAAATATATTGAATGATGAAAACTTGATTTTCGTGGTGTAAAACATAAAACTTAACACTTTTGTACAATCCGATTCAGCTCAGATCCATACGTTTGGGTCCAGATCTGAGTTTTCTTCATGTTTACACCATTTTATATCTTGAACAAAAACACCACAAAAATCACTGATGAAGAGCACACGTGACTTAGCAAATTGTTAGATTCACTAAGTCGGGTACCATGGCTCTGATACCAATTGTAGGATCAAGATTCCGGACCGTAACCCGTGATTAGTGTGTGATTATGTTCAAGACGGGAGAGATTAGAGACGGATAACACAACTTCCTTGTATTAATTCGGTAGCATAACGTCACAAAGCGGCCCGATTACAAACTAGCCGAACCATACCAAAGGAGCATACATCCGGGGAGAGACCAAGTGGTGATCTCTCCCCCAAGTCTAAAACCTTCATCACTTTGCAAATGAACCAATGGGTGGTATTTATAGCCACACCAAATTCACTTACAAACATACACGGTTAAACTAATAACCCTCTCATTTGACCACTTCAAACGAGCGGGTCAATACACGTTCGTTTAACCGTTTCACTAACTATTACATAATCAGCATAAAATAAATCTAATCTATTCGAACAGCATCGGACACAAACACTGTACCAACAGTAACTAAAGAGGAGAATATTCCTATTGAGAGTCATATTTTGTGTGATCCTCCAATTAAATCTGCTAAGACGGTTCTGGCAGACTCAACTTCTTTGCAAGGATGAGATGGTGTGAATTTGTTGTATACTCTGGTTGGTGATGTTCGAATATATTCAGACAAAGAATTTCCCATTAAGAATGTAAACTAATCTTTAATCAGTAAAGCTTTTCAGGAATCAACAGGTAAGTATTTGGGAAAGTTGATTTCACGAGTTGTGGTAACACAATGTCCTCCTATCCCAAAAGCCGAAATTCGAAAACAGTATGGGAACAAAAAGTTACCAACAGAGGAAAATCAACAAAATCGCACTAATCCAACAAGAAAACAATGAACAATCCATCAAATCAAGTGGCTCAGAAGTCAACGAATCAGGGTCGAAAAGGGCAAAAACAAACAAAAGCCAAAAAGATGAACTTTGTGAAGTCAACCTGTACTGACAAAATCGAAACTTTTGAAAACAAATATAATGTGGATTTTGTTAATCATGCGAAAAACTTGAAACGAGATGGTCAAAACAACTCAAGACCAAGTACCTCGAAATCACAAAGTTCATCATCGAGTCATCAACATGAGTCTTCGGGGTTTGTCGAACGAAGATCATGTTTCGAGTGTGATGAAATTGGACATATAATTCAAAGTTGTCCTTATCTTCATAAGCTTAAGGCTAAAGTTGATGTTCCCTCAGAGCAAAGTTACTGAAAGCGATATGTTTCACCAAAACAAGATCCCCGTCTTGTGAAGGAACGTGAGGTGAAAAAGAAACGTAAACAAAACAAGGTAATTGAAAAGGCACTCAAGACCGAAGTGGTTCAAAAACCATCTGTTTCAGGAGAAAATGAAAATGTTTCAAAATTGTAAACTGGTAAATCTCAACAGATCTGTAAAACGAAAATGGTCACAAATTCAGGGGGAGCATCACCTTTTCCAAACCATCCCGAAGTTGAAATAACTTTTGTCGATGAAAACGGAAGACCCAAGTCCATGAAGGCTTGGGTCGCCATCTCCAACTAATTGTTTGAGTACATGTGCAGGGTGTTCCAGGAGGAACTATAAATAGTCTTTGGATTGTTGATAGTGGAGCATCCAGGCACATGACATGTGACATGAGGCTTCTCTACGACGTCAAATCTATAAGAGGAGGTTATGTTGCTTTTACTGGAGAAGGAATGGTATCCAAAGGGGAAGTGAGTTTTTATAAGACCAACTTCGTGCAACAACTTGATCACAATCTTCTTAGTGTATCTCAAAACTATGATAAGGAGTTTTCTGTGCACTTTGATGCTAATGGATGTTATGCACTGAAGCCCTGTTTCAAGATTCCCGAAGACTGGATTCTCTTATCTTCTCCAAGGATTAATGATTTGTATGTTCTTGATATGAGTCAAGCAATAACCACGTCTGCACAAGTAACATGTTTTGTTTCAAAAGCCACAGAAAAGAAATCAATATCTTGGCACATACGAATGGGACGCATTCACTTAAGAAAAATGAATCATCTGGTGAAGAATGAGTTAGTGAATGGTGTTCCCATTAAAAACTTTCATCTTCAAGACGTCTGTGTTTCATGCCAAGAGGGAAAGCAAAGCAAGAAATCGCCCGAAGAAGAAAATCAACATGGTGGCAATGCTGTTTGATGTGTGTAAAATGCAACATATAAATTACATCAAATGAGGCATAAAACTAACCCCTTTTAGTACTAATGTTGGAAAAAGTGTGCTTTTGTCTTCCTTTTGTAGTTTCAGGACCAAAAGAGCTTAAATGAACAAAAGGTACAAATATGCAGCAAAACCTAACATAAATACAAAGAAAAGGAATAAACGTGGCATACCTGACCCCTCGACAACATCTTCCCAAGCAAAAACAGGAAACAGAAGGCTGACCACGGCCCCGTGCCCATCGGACACGGGGGCATGGCCAGGTGTCTTCAGAAAATAACAAACTGATAAAAGCTTCTATTCCCAGCACGGGGGCATGCCCAGCTCAACACGGGCCGTGGTCAACGCTAAGATTCACATAATCATGCAAATCTTGAGAGTACATATACGCTTCTGCACACGGGGCCGTTCCCAGCGGACATGGGGGCGTGTGGAGCCTAATGCAGACAATTGTAATTAATGAAGAAAGAGAAAGTGGATGGCCACGGGGCCGTATCCGGGCTTCTGTGCAGGCTATAAATAGGGGTGCTTGGTTCACTTCAAAGGCATCCCTTGGCAAACCACCCCTCTCCTACTTCACCACCACTACAACACCCACATCCACCACCATCATCCATCATCCACCTTAGAGTGTGTGTAGTAGTATCGGGATCCAAGATTGATAGTAAGAGTTCTTGACAATTAAAAGCCATGTTTACCTAAGTCTCTTACATCACTTGGTGAAGACAAGCATTTAATGTAATACTTTTGACTTTTAATCTTTTCACACTTTTTATTTGGTTTTGTATTAATGAATTTAATAATTAGTTTCTTATGTTGAAGGTGAAACTTCCTTATCATTTTCCTGTCGTGTCTTGGCATTATTTTACTGTCTATATAAAATAAAAGATTTTCACCATTCATATCTCTACGGTCTATATAAAGATTTGTTGGCTACCTGGTCAGGGGTTAAGGGAATGGTTTGGTAAGGTTCTTGCCTTGTTCAGTGTACAGATCCTGCAAGGACCTGGGTCAAGCTTACTAGGACCTTCTTCAATACCCACTGGTATTGGATGGCGGGGGTCCGAATGGCTTTATCCCCTCATATGTAAACTACTATTAATACATTAACCCGGCTACTTGGGATTGTATCCCTGCTGACTCAAACCAGTTAGCCGAGGGTAACGTCACCTTCAAAAAAGGGGCGTACCACATTATGCATTAATAACTTAATTAATTATCTTTCAATATTCCGGCCCTTTAGGATTGTATCCTTGCTGACTCAAACCACTGGGTTGAGGGTAACGTCACCTTCAAAAGTGGGGCCTACTACTATAACTAAGATAATCTCTCAAAAAGTGCAAAAGTGTGGAAATCATCAAAGGTTACATTAAAGGCGAGTCGGATCCAAGTGATTCATCTAGTCTATCTGTTTTTTATTTTATTTTTATTTTTCAGCATTTTTGTTTTTATTTTTCTTGTTTAAAATCTTTTCTAAAAACTTTTGATTTGATTAGACGTTGAGGATAAACCGGTACTAAAAGCTCTTGTGTCCTTGGACGACCTCGGTATCTTACCAACGCTATACTATGCTCACGATGGGTGCACTTGCCCATATGTGTGTTTAGCATTTGTAGAATATCATGTTTATAAACTTAAAACTTGACTAATGTGTTAAAAAGGGCTTAAAATATCAACAAAAACATATAACGCTACACACGCATCAAGCTTTTGGCGCAGTTGCCTGGGACACAAGGATTTTAAGAAAGCTTAAAATCGACGGCCTAATTAGTTTTTTAAAAACTTTTTAAAACCGCGTGCACTTTTTTACATTTTTAGATAGTTTTTGCATTATAGTAGTCTGATCACGGGACCGTGTTACTGAACACGGGGCATTACTGCATAATTTTTATAAAACTCCTAGATACAGAGTCTGAACACGGGGTCGTGTTCGCTGAACATGCCCCCGTGCTGCACAAAACCAGTCACATTTTTTAAAAACGCCCAGATACAGAACCTGAACACGGGGCTGTGCTCACTGAACACAGGGCCGTGTCCAGCCTCTGTTTTCGTTTTTATTTTTGTTTTCTGGTCCTGAGACTCTGTTGTGATATGCTGAGTGATTCTTATGGATCAATACTCAGGGGTTACAACTACCACTATGAGGAGGATGATTATAGGGAAGAATATTGTACCATTTGTGGTAACCTTCATTCAGTACAGTATTGTGACCTCTTTGAACCATCCCCTTCGTACACATACTATGAGGAGCCCAGGTACGGGCCAACCACTTCATACACATCCTATGAAGAACCAAGGTATGAACCTTCTCCCTCATACTCATATTTTGATGAGCCAAGGTATGAGCCCTCATACTCATACTTTGAGGAACCAATATATGAGCCTACACCTTCATATGCTTATTATGAGGAACAATGGCATGAACAACCCACCTCATATGAGTATTATGAAGAACCAAGTAGCGACCCTTATCCATCATATACTTACAATGAGGAACAATGGTATGAACCATCTACCTCATATGAGCATTACGAGGAACCAAGGATCGAACTTCTGAATTCAAGCTTTGAGGATCCTTATTCTATCTCTCCCATATCAGATAAGATAATAGAACGCCTTAATACTCTTGAGCTCTGTATGAAAGAAGCCCGCGCAAGGGAAGAGGAATCCTGCGCAAGGGAAGAATTAACACGTAATAAAGAAAAGATAGTTGAAGAGGTAAAAATGGAAAAACAAGAAAGTGAAAAACCGACACATGAGTTAAACAACGAAAAAGGTGAGTCCGATAACATTAAAATTCAAGAAGAGTCTAATTTTCAATAAATTAATCTCTTGTCACCTTCTTTCGAAAATCATTGTTTAGTACATACTCATGCTAAGTTTTTAAAAGAGTCAAACACTAACACTAAAATTGACGAAATGGGAAGCATTAAGTTAACAAATGATCAAACTACGCTAATAAAAGATGATCCATTTGAAATTAACATTACACTGGTTCCATGTTTTTTTCAAAACTCCTTTGTTAGTAATATTACAATAGATAAAGATCTTTTCGAAAAATTAAGCCAAACTACATTTTCGAAAAATTAAGTATTGGTGATTTTTCTCCACTTCAAATACCCATTTTTCTATCTAATCGGAAAACAATAAAATCAATGGCAGTAGTTGAAGATGTGTTAGTCCAAGCAAATAAAGTGGTAATCCCAACCGACTTCGTCATCCTTGATGACGCTCCGCTAGTGTTGGGACGACCTTTTGTAAAAACCCACGAAGCTTTGGAAAATTGGAAGCATAACAATCTACCCATTCAATTAAGGGCATTCAAAGAAGTGTCGATCTTGAGCGTTCAATGAAATATCCATTCGGTAATGATGACCCCCTAATTGAAAATGAAGATGAGCCACCCGATATGTCACACCCCGACCATGTAAAACATCAAATCATGGCGGAAACGTCGGGGAGTGTTGTAACAGAATTATTGTTTCACAACCATGGCATTTAAAAGTTATGTTTTATTCATCAAACAAAGAGTTACATTGTCTTAAAATAACTGAAACAAAGAGTACACCACATTATTATACACCACTTTGTATAAACCAAGTTATTTGTAAAACAATGTTTAAGTGAAAATGTGTTGTAAATGTAATATGTCTAAACTGAAATGGTTTAAATAACGCTACGATATGTAATATCATACAAGCACTTATATATAGGAAGTACCAGCGGCGTATCCACCATGCTTGTACCATATTACACACGCCTCGTTATTTAAGTCACTCAAACCAACCAACGTTGTGAAATATCCATGTTTAATCCAATAGTCAAATGTCATAGTATAACCCAAGTTGAATATAAACCATGTAATGTGTAAACAAAAGTTATGTATGGTAAGTAAAATGAGACTACTTAAACCACAAGTAAAAATGTTCAAAACAAAGTATTTTGAATATATCAAGAGTTATGTTTTGTAAAATAAATGCATGTTTTACTGATACAAACACTTATGTGGTAAGTTAACGCATTATATTCAAGCCTTGAGACAGCAGGATAACCCTAGAGTAAAGATTATCAAAGAAAAATGTTTTCGGATTCAGTCATTCATTACACCCAAACAAACTTAGGATGTCAGGAACGAGATTTGTCAAGTCCTATGGTACCATTACTTACTACCGAGCGGCGTAGCTAATGTTAATGAATGTAGACAAACCAAATGTCATATCAAATGTAAACATGTAATGAAAGTTATGTACTAAGTATTCTAAGTTAACATACAAAGCAGAAAATGTAGTGTAAAACAATGTGCTACATATGCTAAGTAAACATACATAGCAAAACATAATGAAATTATGTACTAATAGTGTACTAATGAACTTAGCAAGTATATGATATGAAAACATGGAAAGCATCAAAATAACAAGTAGGCACATGTGTTTCACCCCAAAACGTTTGGAAAACAGTAAAAGAGGGGACTATGTACTCACTTGAGATTGCTCAATAGACTTTAGATATCCACCAAGCAAAGCTAGAAGATCGCGGAATCTAACGGCACCTAATATAGGTAACTACATTAATAAATGGACCAAATGAGTGTAGGAACTCATGTAATATGATTTAACAAAGCCTACATACTAAAACGAAACTTATCCTAAGTGCTTTTGACCCGTTACGACCCGTTTAGGTAACTTATGCTACTTTAACGCGTCGTTCGCGTAAAACGCGTTCGGAACGCCTAACTAGTCCTATGACAAGTAAAATATGCCTTAACATGTCTACTATAGTTTCCAAATCAGTGTAGATGTCAAAAAATATGTTACATATGCTTAGAATGAAATTTGGCGTAAAAAGGGCATTTTGGTAATTTTACTAAGGCATATAAACTACTTATCATACAACTACTTAAACGACGTGACCATAAGGTATAACCTCGGAACGTTATTCCCTATACAACTATGGTCACCTAAAGTGTTTGGTCGGATCCTAATGATCGACCAAATGGGTCGGGTTCGAAAGCATAAGCGATTGATTAGATCGCTTACCCTTACGACCCTAGACAAGCATAAATCTAAAAGTGACGAGCTGAACATGTTAAAACATGTTTAACAAGGTTTGAAAACAGGTTTGGTATCAAAACAAACAGTTTTGATACCCACAAGTAGTTTGGTTACAAAATACGCGAGAATACGCATTTTGGCCGAAACTACGACTCGTTACTGAGCCTAGATAACGTGGTAATCAGTAGGTATAGTCACTAGGGACTATAACCATCGTGATTACGCTCACGTTATGAAGTTCAAATGAACTTCGCATTGACCATAAACTGGTTAATGCAGAAAGTCAAACAAAGTTTGACTTTAACGCTAAAACGAATGAAAAGAACGAAAGAATACTTACAGAAGGTCCCCGCAAGATTGAATTTCCAAGTATTTCTCAGGTATGAAGCGTTTTCACACTTCAACTTAGAGAAAATCTCAGAATTCAAGTGAGTTGTGTTGGGATCGAACCCTACCAGAGGAACAGATAATGTAAAGCCAAAACCAGGTCACAACAGTGGATTCACAATAAGCAGCGGTTTACACTTTGCTCTCCCCTTGAAAGTGATTTATAACAACTGATGGTCTCTATCTGCTGCTCATATTCAACTACTGCTGTTCTTTCAACTGCTGATGAAAACCCTGAAGTATTCAACACTGCTGGTCCTATCTACTATTGTTAAAGCACTGCCCAGTCAAGGACTGATCAACCTTGAGGAAAGCACTGACATAAAGGGAGAGCAGCTGTTTAGTAAATTGTTTGTCTTATGTATAGTCAGTGGTTAGGTTAGCAGTGTTTGTGTAAGGTCAGTAGATACAGGTTGTTAGGCTGTTAGACGTCGCTTTCATGGTGACGTCAGCTGAGATACCTCAGTGGTTTGGTTTGCCTATAAATGTATCAGTACCCTGTACTGTTACATTTGATTGACTGAGCTGGTTTTCCCTTCTCATGTCTAATCCTTTCATCTTGTGCAATCCAACCTTGAGGCATCAGGCTGAGGGGGAGCTTAGTTTGTAAGCATGTCTGTAATCTTTTGCTTTGATTTGTAAATCATTCGACTCTATGAGAAGCAATTGTTTATCAAACTATTTTTCTCCTTTTGACTGTGTTTACAAAGTTTGTTTTCATTTCCGCTGCACTTTACATGTTTTCATCGTCATTGATTATTCATTTTAAACAAACAAACACAATCATGAGAGCCTCCGATCCTAACAATTGGTATCAGAGCCTGGACAGTCAAATTCGATCTAACAATCAATTTGACATAACAGTTCGGCTCAAAATTCATTGATACTAAGGTTGGTTGTATTCAGTTGAAAAACAGAGTACTGTGTAAATAACGTTCAAAGTTGTTTATTCAAAAACTCTGTAAAACAACCAAGATGTCATATGACACACAAATTTCATACAACAAGTGATATCATGCACAAGTCACTCATAGTTTTCAGATCTGTAAACATATCTGATAAATTATGGGATTGGTCTATATTCTCAAAATTGATTTCAACTGTTGTCTTGATATTTGTGATGTTTTCATTAAATACTAAAGTATGATCCTCATAATAACAAAACCTATGATTCATAAGACATTAGTGTTTTGATTTTCTATAAAGAGGGAATTAAGACTTTAGTTATTTAGATCTTATGTGTAGAAAAACAGGTTGAGATCCTCAAAAGGAACAAATCAACTTTGTCTAAATACACTAAGAAAAACAGGGGTCAACATAGTCCGTATCATATGTAATGTGAGATTGGGTGAAAAGCTTGTGAAAACTTGACCAAGTCTCTCAAAACATTATTGCAAAATGATTTTGGACTAATATTCACAAAAACTCTGAAGTGTGTTTATCTCAAAACTTTTGAACTCAGAAGAAAAGGGAATAACCTTAAAACACTTAAGAGTCAAAGCTTGGGGTAATAATGATCAATTAAGCAACTGTTTGTGCTCATTGGTTCAAAGAAAGTTCAAGTGACATTAGTGTTCCCAGTGATTGAACTTACAAAAGGACTAGACAAATTTTCAAAATCATCACATAGAAATTAGATCTATAACAGGATCTTCAAAATTCATGTGTCCATGTGTCCTCATGTTTGCAATCAACTGACACAGAAAATGGTACCAAACAGTGGTCAAAATGTTGTCAAAATATTTTACCACTGCTGTCAAACCACTGACCATTTTCACAAAACTTGAGAATGATATGATTATGTTTTCTATTGAAAATTCACCAGATCCTTTCTGATACTGTTCTCAGAAAATCCTTTAACCATTTTTTTTCAAAGGATTTTCTCAAATAACCAGGATATATTATTTTTTTGGAATAATATATTTGGAACTCTTGCTTGTTTTTATTGGCAATAGTTCCAGCTCCTGTCAGGATGTAATACCTTATTTTTGGTGGTATCTGTGTCCTCATAAATGGGTCAAAAGGAAATGGTACATATGTCATGATCATGTCATACTCAGGTTTGCTCCTAAATTTTCATCAAAAATTGATTGCAAACTGTGCTTGAATTACTAGGGTACTCATGTTTTAATTGAATATTAAACGAAAATGAGTTGCCTTAGCAAAAAGTTTTCATCATCTGGGGTACTAAACCACTGTCTTTCAAAATTGACATGTGGCAAAACCTTGAATGAAAATCCTCAAAACTGTTGCTGAAACACCTGTTCTTCAGATTTGCACCATTTACCCTAACCACTGTTTTGTTCCAACGTCTGATCTCTAAACACTGTCCACTGCTGAAAGTTAATCACTGATCCCTCATTTTCTTGAAAAGCACTGATGCTCAAAATCAGTGTCTTATCCATTGATATGCTATCCACTGATAGTAAAAATCATTCACTGCCCATAATTTTTACCGTTGTAACTACTGATGCTTGATACATCAGTGGCCCTTAAAATAACTGTTCTCCATACTTCATCCACTCCATCAGTGTTTGACACGTGGTCAGTTTTTAGCCCTCAGATCGTAATAACCGCTACCACATCAGCGATTATTTTTAAAATAAAACCCTGCCCTAAACCCCAAACAGGGTTTTACACTGTCGAATTGAATTCCAAAAATTCTCTTCTCATAACAGTTTTCAACCCTTCTTCTCAAAACCCTCAAAATCATTCTCCGATTCTTCTTCATCAAAATGACGAAGTCAAAAGGAAAATCAAAATCAAAACCTACATCACCACCACCTTCAACTGAGGCCGCTCAAATGGCTGAAGAAACCATCAAAATACCATTCAAACAATCTCACAACTATCTGGGGTTACTCACAAAACCTACTGATAATCACACCTTTGACACCATCATTGAAACATTATCTGCATCAAAGTACAAAACTTTGTTGACAGTAAATGCTCCCATATATCTGCAAACCCAGAGAGAGTTTTGGAAAAAGGCGACGCTTGAGAAACAAGAAGATAAAGTCATAGCCATTAACTCCTCGATACAGGGAAAAGCAATCAAAATCACACCACAATCGATATCAGAAGTCTTCATACTCGACGATCAGAACGGTAAAACCTCTTTTGACAAAAACGAGTTAAAAGCTGATTTTCTGAAAACGGGTTATGCAGAAGAATCAAAGGTAGATACCCTACAAAAGGGTTATTTTCCATCTGCACCCAGGTTTTTATTTCACACACTCTTGATGTGTGCTTCAAATAAAACAACATCTTTCAACGAAATACCATTGAAAATTCAAAGCCTGGGTTACGCTATTTTGAATAATAAAGACTATAACTACTCCCAGGAGATTTTCAATGACATGGTGAAAAACGTTGAAAGTAAAGCATTTTTACTTTTTCCAAGATTTTTCAGTTATTACTTTAAACAAAAATTTGTAAAGGAAAATGAAAATTTGCCAAAACAAGGTGTTCATTGTCAAATAAAAAGATTAACAAAATAAACATTTTCAAGGATGATGGCACCAATAAAAACAAAAGCAGGGGTACCTGAGCAGATTTCAGCGGTTACAACTGCTCCTCAGGTATCAGCTGCTGAGCCCACTGCTCCAGGTGATCATAGCAGCACAACCACTGCTCTGAAACCCACACCTGATATTACCAAAAAGCCAAAAAGAAAAACATCCAGAAAACCCACCAAACCCAAAACAAAGGCAACTCTGGAAGATGAGATCCCAGAGGAAATGCCTGTGACAACACAAAAGTCACCACAAACCACTGCTGCTACTTCCTCACAGCAGTTGGAAGAAAGATCTCAACCCATGCCTAAAACTCCTCCTGCATCCTCACAAAAGGATCAGGTTGTAAGCACAGGGACACCACACTATGAAGCTCTGAATCCACTTGGATCCATCTTCCTCAGTCCTGATCCCAAGGACATGTCTCTTTCAACTCCCATCCCCTCACCAATCATATTACCACAAACCATGCTACCTTTGTTGCATGCAGCTGATATAGCTCAGACACAAACCAGTTCCTCTCTAACACCTATCACTGAGAGCATACTTCCACAAGTGACTGGGTCTGATGCTACTACTTCTGCTATCCCAGCAACAATTGAGGAGGTTACACCCCCTGAGTTACATATAACTCTTGGTGGTAGTTCAAGTGGAGCAGCAACTACAACTGGTGGATCAACAGGTCTCTAGTTGGCCAGTTGTTTCATAAATCAGACTCCCTTGAAGGCAATTTCTTCAATAGCACCAATGTTAACCACTAGTAACATCAAAGGTTTATCAAGTGCTGAAGAAAGAAGTCCCCAGTACCAAGAACAAGGGGCATCAATGGGTGATTTTTGGGACTCTGTTCCTAAGTCAAACATTGATATAACCACTGCTGGTGGGGATTCAGATGATCCTACTAAAGTAGGTGATGATTCAAAATATCAGGAATTGACGGGCAGAGTTGACAAACTTGAAGAATCAGTTGCTGAAATAAAAGAGATGGTGCAAGAGATTTTAAAAGCTCAGAAAGCACAAGCCACTGCTATTCCTGCTCAAGCACCTGCACAACATGCATTTGCTGCAAATGAGCTATGGAATATATTTCAACCCATGCTTGAAGCACAGCAACAAATGGCTGATAAAAAGCATGCTATTCAAGTACAAATGCTGACCAACATGGTGGAATCAAGATTCAAAGACACTCAAGCAGATATAAAGGCTATAAAGGCTAGCATACAACAGACTGCCCATGGTGGAAAAGTTCCATCTTCTATCCTCTTCATGGATACACCCCTGGCAGATAATGCCAAAAAGGGGGAGAAAATCAAGTTGAAGAAAAAGGGATTAGAGGATGGTGTCTTCATTGAAACTGAAAAAGAAAAAGAAAAACAGGTCTCAAAACCTGTTAGCCAAACAACTGATACAGCAGTAGTTACAAAAACTGCTGTTTGTAGCCAAACAGCTGCCATGTCATCAACACACACCACTCTACCACACACCACTACAACTACTGCTCCACCATCATCATCTACTATCACATCATCTCCACTGCCTCCTGTCATAAAACAGAAGACAACAGATGTTACAACATCTGTTGTAAGGACAACAGTGATTGAAACACAAGTTGTTTCAACCACTGTCAGTCAATCACTGCCACAAACCACTGCTATCCAATCTACCACCACTGATCCACCTAAAACATCATCTGCTTCTTTTTCATTAAAAAGGAGAAGAAATCTCATATCAGATGATGATTCACCACCATCACCACCAACATCACCACTTCCATCCCCTGCTCAAAAGCAGAAGACAACTGCTGACATATCAGCAGTTGTAATGACAGCAGATGTTGAGACACCAGTTGTTTCAACAGCTGTTAGTCAGTCATCCACCACTGCTCTCACTTCTCTTACTTCACAGCCAAAGATCTTCAACAGAAAAAGAAAGCCAATACCTGCCGATGAGGGTATATATGATCCTAATGCTGCACAATATCCACTGGAACTTGAAGCCATAAAAAATGAGATGAGGCAATTCTACACAGAAGAAGATCCTTCAAAAAGGAGATTCTCCTCACTCATAGGCTACATGCCACCAGATGATATGGATGACTACCTCAAACTCAAGGCAAGGGAGGCTAAAGTAAAAGCCAAGGTTGACAGTGAAAAAGATAAGTTAAGCGAAGATGGCATAGCTAAAAGACTGGAGTTCTACTTCACAAAAGTAAAGCAGATAGAAGGGTTTGCACAAGACCTAAACAAAGAAAAGGTTGATCAAAAGAAAGAGCTAAGAAAACAATATCTAGCCTACATCATGAAAGAGAAATTCTATCCTGCTGAAGAACAACAGTTCAAAGAATGGCCAGTAGTAGCTCTTAAGCGTGAGGCAGAAAGGATTGAAAAGATTAAGAATGATCCTACGAAGAAGAAGAATGCTCCTAACTGGAGAAAATATGAAAAACTCATTGCTGATTTAACTGATGAATATAAGAGAAAGAAAAGGGAGCTGGTGGATGCAAAAATAGATACTGCTGAAGCCATATCAAAATGGTCAAAACAGCAGACCGATGAAGCCTACGAAAGGCTGAAGAAAAGAAAGATAACTGTTTCAGGCACTTCTAAGAAGAAAGAACAAATGATGAAGCTTGAACAGAAGATGGGAAACCTCGACACACTGTTCCGGTCTACTTTTGTAACAAATCAAGAAGAGGGAGAACAGCTGACTGAAGAAGAGGTAATAGAAAAGGAAGCAGAGTACTTCAAAGATACCATCACGAAAATGGGTCTAAAAGAAGAAACTTCAACAAAGCTTCAAAGCCTTTTTAAGGCATTAAACAAACCTGCATCTCTAAACACTGCTAAAGACAAGACAGAAGCTGAAAGACAAGAACTTATTGAACAAGAAGCTGCAGAAGATATAGCTGCAGCTAACAAAGTCTTTGAAGAAGCTTTCAAAAGAATGTCTGAAAGTCTGCAGTTGTCTCTCCCAACTCATCTTCAAATAAGTCTCTCCCAAGAAATCCACTTGGCTTAAAAATACTAAAGTGGATGTCTGATCAAAAGACTAACGTATTGACCTTGGTCAGAGCCAATGGCGATGTGAAGCACATATCAAGGAAAGAAGCACTAGGCCTTAGTGTTCAAGATTTGCAGGATCTCCTTGGGCTTTCACTGTGTAGGGATGAGGATGACTAGAGTGCAAAGGAATTTGAAGCTGAATTCAAAGAACAAGCTAAGGCACTCTTGATGAGTAATAAAGGTCCTGAATAATGAAAGGTTTTGGCATTATCTGTTCCAGGGGGAGATTGTTGGGATCGAACCCTACCAGAGGAACAGATAATGTAAAGCCAAAACCAGGTCACAACAGTGGATTCACAATAAGCAGCGGTTTACACTTTGCTCTCCCCTTGAAAGTGATTTATAACAACTGATGGTCTCTATCTGCTGCTCATATTCAACTACTGCTGTTCTTTCAACTGCTGATGAAAACCCTGAAGTATTCAACACTGCTGGTCCTATCTACTGTTGTTAAAGCACTGCCCAGTCAAGGACTGATCAACCTTGAGGAAAGCACTGACATAAAGGGAGAGCAGCTGTTTAGTAAATTGTTTGTCTTATGTATAGTCAGTGGTTAGGTTAGCAGTGTTTGTGTAAGGTCAGTAGATACAGGTTGTTAGGCTGTTAGACGTCGCTTTCATGGTGACGTCAGCTGAGATACCTCAGTGGTTTGGTTTGCCTATAAATGTATCAGTACCCTGTACTGTTACATTCGATTGACTGAGCTGGTTTTCCCTTCTCATGTCTAATCCTTTCATCTTGTGCAATCCAACCTTGAGGCATCAGGCTGAGGGGGAGCTTAGTTTGTAAGCATGTCTGTAATCTTTTGCTTTGATTTGTAAATCATTCGACTCTATGAGAAGCAATTGTTTATCAAACTATTTTTCTCCTTTTGACTGTGTTTACAAAGTTTGTTTTCATTTCCGCTGCACTTTACATGTTTTCATCGTCATTGATTATTCATTTTAAACAAACAAACACAATCATGAGAGCCTCCGATCCTAACAAGTTGCAACAAGGACATGGGGGGGGGGGTATTTATAGATTTGGTAGAGCCGTTAAGACCATTCCTTGTTATCCGAGATTCAATCACAGCCGTACACCTTGAGCCCATGGTTTTATAAAACCATTGGAGCACCTAGAAATGGCCCATAGTTTCAAAAATAGCAGTTGCAAGTGGAAAACATGGCTGGAACAACTGGAAGCAGGCCCGCGTAAGTCCCTACAGATGTTTACGCGGCCCGCCTGGGCTTCAGCTCAGCAAATCAAGTTTCCAAAATAATAGTTTCAGTCCCTGTTTGTGTTTTAAGCTCATTCCGACACTTCTAAGGCCCGTTAAGCCAACTTTAAGGGCCTAAAATGATGCCTAAAAATTGTGGACATGAAACATGCTCAAAAATATATCGGATGTCGGTTAGTTTGGTCGTACGATCGCGATATTCGCTTAATTACGACGAAATGCGCACAAGCGCGAAAAACGATCCAAATTGCGCGACGAATGGATTTTTCTTATGCCAAACACTAAAATAAAATATTTTAATGCTTACATAAATTTTTGGATGTTTGGATGTATTCAGAACGTATGTTATGCGCGAAAATGCAAACTTATGCACTTTTTGACGCTTTTAGTCCCTGAATGAGCATATAGTTTATTTTAGCACACCGAACCCCTCAAAGCCTATTTCTAAGCTATGTAAAGGATATTTAGGGTGTGTTTAACTTATGGTCATGTTCTGGAATGTCCGTTACAGTTCAAATCGGCATACTTTCGCAGTTTGTCGAATTTAGTCCCTGTATGCGAATAGACTTGATTTTGCCATACCAAAGCCTTCAAAACTTATTTTTAAGTTATGTAAAGGTTATTTAATGTATGTTAAGCATATTTTGATGTTCCGTAGTATTTGTCGCGTTAAACTGACTACGTTTATGCACCAGTTTGCATATAATTCTCCAGAAAGCGATATAGAGTTTGAAATTGAATAAAAATCAAAACATGAAAAATATCAAACATAAACAAACAAATATTGGGATCAAATAACTTTATTTCATTGATAACTAAACTGTTTACAATGATTGCAAGCACAGATGTCACAGTCTCCCCTACTTGTGGAAATTTCGTCCCGAAATTTGTTTAGAGGAAACTCGTGAGAAAAGATGTGGATACTTCGCCTTAATTTGATCTTCACGTTCCCAAGTAAACTCAGGTCCATGCTTATATTCCAAGCGAACTTTAACCAAAGGAATGCGCTTGCGTTTAAGCCATTTGACTATTCAGTCCATGATTTCCACAGGTTTCTCAACAAAATGTAGTGTTTTATCAACACGAATTTTGTCAAGTGGTATGTGGAGGTTCTCATCAGCTAAACACTTCTTGAGATTGGACACGTGGAAGGTTGGATGAACATTTCCAAGTTCAGGAGGTAACTCAAGTCTGTAGGCTACCTTACCGATTCTTTCGACGATCTTGAATGGTCCAACATATCTAGGTGCAAGTTTTCCTGTCTTTCCAAATCTGATCACACCTTTCCAAGGTGAGACCTTAAGTAATACACGATCATCGACTTGAAATTCCAAGGGCTTGCGTCGTTGGTCCGCGTAACTCTTTTGACGGCTTCGAGCTGTCTGGAGGTTATCACGAACTTTCTTAACCTTATCAGTTGTCTCTAGAATGAGGTCAGGTCCAGTAAGTTGAGCCTCACCTATCTCATTCCAGCAGACTGGTGAACGACATTTTCGACCATAGAGAGCCTCGAAAGGAGCCATGTTGATGCTGGAGGGATAACTGTTGTTGTAGGAGAATTCAATCAATGGAAGATGTGAATCCCAACTACCACCAAAATCGATCACATAAGCTCTAAGCATATCCTCCAAGGTCTGGATTGTTCTTTCAGATTGACCATCAGATTGCGGATGATAAGCAGTGCTCAGATTAAGTTGGGTCCCCATAGCAGATTGCATGGTTCTCCAAAAACGAGAAGAGAAGCGAGCATCTCTGTTTGAAATAATGTTCAAAGGAACACCATGTCGAGATACGATTTCATCCACATAGATTTTAGCAAGCTTGTCAGCAGATAGATCATCACGGATCGGCAGGAAATGCGCTGATTTAGTAAGACGATCAACAACTACCCAGATGGTATCATGACCTTTCTTAGTGCGCGGAAGTTTGGTAACGAGATCCATAGCAATGTTTTCCCATTTCCAAACTGGAATCTCTGGTTGTTCCAAAAGACCAAAGGGATGTTGATGTTCAGCCTTAAGCTTGAGATAAGTAAGGCATTTTGAAACGTACAAGGCAATGTCTTTCTTCATACCAGGCCACCAATATTGAGTACGAAGATCCTTATACATCTTATCTGAGCCAGGATGAATAGAATAATGAGACTTATGAGCTTCATCCATAAGCAAAGTGCGGAGATCATCTAGGCTTGGGACCCACACACGGTCCATGAAATAATATGATCCATCGTCCTTCACTTCAAGATCATGCTCAATGTGATAGGGTAATTCCTTACCCATCAAGTCTTGTGAAACACAAGCATGTTGAGCCTGAGAGATGCGGGTTTGAATATCAGATCGAGCTTGAATATCAGATTGAACACGAACACAATGAAGCTTGACACGTTCTTTACGACTCAAAGCGTCAGCCACAACATTCGCCTTACCAGGATGGTAGCGAATTTCGCAGTCATAGTCATTTAGAAGTTCAACCCAACGTGTTTGCCTCATGTTGAGTTCTTTCTGATTAAAGATATGCTGAAGACTTTTGTGGTCAGTGAAAACCACACATTTTGTACCATACAAATAGTGTCTCCAGATCTTAAGAGCGAACACAACTGCACCCAACTCAAGATCATGAGTGGTGTAGTTTATCTCATGCACCTTCAACTGCCTCGATGCATATGCTATGACTTTGTTCCTTTGCATCAGAACACAGCCAAGTCCCAAATTGGATGCATCGCAGTACACAACAAAATCATCATTGCCTTCGGGCAAAGATAGGATAGGTGCATCACAAAGCTTCTGCTTCAAGGTCTGAAACGCTTCTTCTTGTTTAGAACCCTATTCAAAGGGTTTGTTCTTCTGAGTTAGAGCAGTTAGGGGAACTGCAATCTTCGAGAAATTTTCGATGAAGCGGCAGTAATAACCCGCGAGACCAAGAAAAGAACGAACTTCGGTAGGAGTAGTAGGCGTGTCCCAATCCTTAATTGCACTGATCTTGGAGGGATCTACATGAATACCTTGTTCGTTGACGATATGACCCAAAAATTGAACTTCCTTAAGCCAAAATTCACACTTGGAGAACTTGGCGAAAAGTTGCTCTTTCTTTAGGAGTTCCAGAGTAAGACGAAGATGTTGCTCATGATCAGCTTGCGTCATAGAGTATATCAAAATGTCATCAATAAAAACGATGATGAACTTATCAAAGCTGGATTCGCATTCACCAATCTTGGACATTGATTACGGTAGTGGGTCAGATCCCCACAGTTATAACAAGAACCTGGTGGGTAGTGAGGTCGTGCAGCTTGACCTTGTTGCTGAGCAAGAGGCTGAGCAACTTGTTGAGCCGGGTTCTGAATTGTTCGATTTTGATTAGCAGGAATGCGGCATGTGTCAGCAAGATGACCAGATCTTCCACAGTTGGTGGGAGGTGTGGTTGATGATGACCGTTACATCTGTTGCACAAAGGTGCATTGCCAAGATAAGGTTTCTTGGCAGGTGGTTGCGCAGGCTGATTTGGTGCAGCTTGTGCAGTAACGGCGAAATTTTGGGAAGCCTTACGCTTCCTAGAACCCTTCGAGGAACCAGAATCCTTACCCTTCTTGTTTTTACCTTTCTTGTTACCCTCTTTGTCAGACGACTGCCTCTTACCCTTGTCACCCTTTCTATGCAGCTTACCCTTCCGAACCTGCGACTCAGTCAATGTCGCAGATAGCTCGATTACTTGACGAACTGTGGCAGGGTTACTACCAGTAACGATGTCTTGTACAGAGTCAGGTAGGCCATCGATATACCTCTCGATAGCCTTCTCGAGTGGGGTAACCATTGTTGGGCATAACAAACTCAGCTCCTCATACCTATCAATATACGCCCGGTGCTCGCCACTATCCTGCTTCAGGTCATCAAATTCCCTTTCTAAAGCTCGAAGTTCATGACGAGGACAAAACTCCCTCATCATAAGCGCCCTAAGTTCAGCCCATGTTTGTGCTAAAGCAACCTCAGCACCACGGTCTCTCATAACCCCGTTCCACCATGTGAGAGCCCTCTTCTGAAACACACTGGAAGCAAACTCTGTCACACCCCTTTCTGCGGCGGAAGCACGAGGTGTGATCATGAAAGGTTCTCATTGTATACGAAAGGTAAACATACTACATGCTCATAAAATAACTTCAAAATGCCAAACATTACATAACCGAAAACATGGTTTATGTGTTTACATCACAAGACAGCATTTTGTCTGATAAGTTTACAACTTTATTCAAAGATAAACAAAAGCGACATCTAAGAGCATGAGTAAAACTGCGCACACATCCACTTAGTTACCTGAAATACATGTGAGTTTTGGAAAAACGTCAACATAATGTTGGTGTGAATTCATGCAGTTTTTGTATTTCACGTTTGTATACTTTGTACGAAAACATAGTTGGTATATTGTGTAAATCTAGTATTCTTGAGTACACCACGTACTCATGTAAAATCAAGTATTCTTGTGGTATGACTCTTGTATAAATATAGTATTCATGTATGTATCATGGTTGCTAATGGGTTGCAAGGCCATTAACATGTGACACGACATAGGAAGTCACCAAACCATAGGCATTTTTCTAGTTGACATATGCTGAGACACAAAAGCACTGTTCGGTTCTCGTTCTCACCAAGAGTGTGGCTGCCCGACACCCGTTAGATCTAACCTTTTGTTCTGCGGAATAGGTATATTGTTGATTAATGGTGCTTATGGTACCCTATTCGTGACACGATTTCTCGTATCGTTTCTCAAAACGCATCATACTCGGTACTCGTTCTCACCAAGAGTGCTTCTTATTTTTATATCATACCATTTATAAACATTGTAACATTTGTACATGTATTTCACCCCCGAAGTTATAAAACTGAAAACAGTTAAAAGAAAAGGGGGAGCATGAACTCACAACTTTGCGTTCCTTGCGTCGTAAACTTCACCGGATTTGCTTAATTAACGTCGTGACCTATACGTGTTTTCTTAACGTTAGTCACTAGACTTATATCGTACAAGTACAAGTCACTGTCTTTTATGTATATGTTTTCTTGTGTTAAAAATAATTCATATTTTTAACTAAGTGTCTTACTTATATTATTTTCTCAAAAATAAATATAAGTTTCTTGTATTTTGCACCTTGCACCCGAGTTATGTATCTTGTATGTTGTATGTGTATTTTTGTTACAAAAATTATGGCGAGGTTTATATTCGAAAATCATAGTTTAGAACACACTAGCAAATATTTGTCTAGAAAATATTTACTAAGTGTTAGGATTTTCAGAAAATTTCGCCATAGTCTCCTTTGTATATGGAGGTGTCCATGCTAAGTAGCATATCATTTTCTTTGACATATAACACATTAGGTCGTTCTCAAATAACCTTCCCGACATTTAGACACGCAAATTACTACTTATGTCGTTTCAGCTTAAATCTTCAACACTGGGCTGTTTTCGGGGATTTAAATAAAATAGTTAACTTATTCCAAAAATTCCCAATCTTTTACAGAATGTCTTAAACGATCCAGATATTATTTTGTAAAAATCTCGGGATCCAATTCATTACCAATATTTTATAAAAATTCATTTTCCGAACTGCAATCAGATTCATCTTTTTCTGAGTGCAGTCCACGGAATAATTTATTTAAAATTCATCGTAAGTTCGATTTACGAAATTCCAGTTGGGGGATTACAAATACATCAGTGGTCATCTACAGTACAAATTTCGTGAGCTAATTCTACACAGAACTCAAGTTATGACTAAAAATATTTCGCCCATTTACTGCAGTAAAAACTCAGCGTTAGCTACTGTTACAAAAAGGGTCTTTAAAAATAGTAAACGAAGTCCAAAAATTATGACTCTAGTGCCATTAGAACCGTATTTCATAATAACACGTGATAGACTCAAGAAAATCAAGTTTTTGTTAAGTTACGATCTGGTTACAGCCAACTGAAGTTGGCTGTAAATATGTGGACAGAAGCTGTTTTCAGTTTATTGTGTTCTAACGCATGTTCTATTTGTTCCGTTAACATGTCTAGTGATCAACAACGATCTTTAACATCCATATTAACGAGTAAATCATCAAGTAATCAACAACATGTTCATTACAACATCCTACTACAACATTTCATCATGTAAATCTTCATGTAAAGCTTTATGTTTGAATCTTTTATGTTCAAGTTTCTTGTTCTTTAGTGTTCTTCAAAATTTTCAACATAACAAGTCTTTTAACCATTAAAAATAGAAGTAAATAAGAGTGTTGAAGGTGCTTACTACTAGCTTAAAGCTAGGGGAAGAAAAAGGATGAAGATTGAGTGGTTAATAGAAAATAAAGAAGGTCCTTCCACTTCCGAGATCACCAAGCTTCGTTGTATGACTCTTTGCACCTTTGTATGCTTGTAAAATGGATGAAACAAGTTGGAATGATGATGATGGTGGGGTGCTTGGGTTCAGCCGATTGGGGAAGAAGGAGAGGAGAGATGAGGGTGTTGAGAAGTGTTGGTGAATATGATGGATGGTGTTCTAATGTGTTGTTCTTAAAACCCCCAACATGAGCTTTAACCAAGGGGTCTAATGTCTTCCAAAGTACAAGCACAATCCATTAAACAACTCCATAAGATCTTTTAAATTAGGCATGTGGCTGATTTTTAGGCATAGGGGGGAAGGGTCTACATGAGACTTGGAACTAGTTAGTTGGTTCATAATCCCTATCCAAGTATATGGTTACAAAGGTTAGTTACTAAATAATTTAGTGGGTGTTAAGGTGTTCGGGGATCATGACTAGTTCAGAAATAATAAAACTATGCTTCTAGTAATATTTTTGCGTTCCGGATTATGTCCCGTTGTTCGGTTTGATACTGTTCCGTTAAAGTGCTTAATTAATCCGTAAAGTGTCTTTTATATAACTTTTTATGACACTTTCAATTCCCGACCCTTAGGGAAGTATTCTGGGTAATAAAACGTAAATTCTGCATGATATTTATATGTTTAAAAGCTGATTTGAGCTGAATTTAATGAAATTCTGCACTTAAAGTACATTTCGGGTGCTTTTTAGTGCGTATTTTAGCTTCCGGATGGTATATATGTAAACCCTTGTATGTATTCTTGGGTTTTAATGTTTTCTTGTCATTGGGCCTACACCTAGGCTCCAATTCTATTGTCTAACTGCTTTCCGCAGAATTGTTGACACAAAGTGTCTTACCAGTGAGTTTACTAGTATTTCTGACGCAACGCTCCGTTTATGCATAAAGCAATATTTTGTAGTATACAACATGCATGAATTCACTTGCTTAGTATGTAATTAGACAATGTTGACATCTAAGCACATAATTACAGTCATTAAATAATAATTAAAGTGTACGGAAATTACCGGTTTTGTGCCAGTTGTCACAGTCTCCCCCCGTTAAAAGAATTTCGTCCCGAAATTCTGGCTGAACTAACTCTCGCAGGAGTCTTCTTGAATAGGTGGGAATACTTTTCTTTGAACTGGTCTTCACGTTCCCACGTATACTCAGGTCCGTGTTTAGAGTTCCAACGTACTTTGACAAGTTTAACAGTGCTCCTCCAGGTCTTGTTGACTTTCCAGTCGGTAACCTCAACGGGTTGTTCTGTAAATCGGAGGGCATCATCAATATGCACTTCATCCGCAGGGATGATCATGTTTTCTTGTGTTGGACTCTTCTTGAGGTTGGATACATGAAACGTATCATGTACTCCATTAAGTTCTTCCGGTAATTCCAACTTGTATGCCACGGTACCAATTCTTGCCAAGATTCTGAATGGTCCGATGTATCGTGGGTTCAGCTTTCCACGCTTTCCAAATCTTACTACGCCCTTCCAAGGTGAGACTTTTAACAACACTTTGTCTCCCACCTCGAATTCTAATGGTTTTCGTCGTTGATCAGCGTAGCTCTTTTGTCGATCTCGAGCCGCCTTAATGCGCTCTCGGATCTGCGTAATCTTGTCGGTTGTCTCTTGTAAAAGTTCAGGACCAACCATACGTTTATCTCCAGCGTCTGCCCAACATAAGGGCGATCGGCACTTGCGGCCATACCGAGCTTCGAACGGCGCGACTTTTATGCTTGTATGATAACTGTTATTGTAGGAAAACTCAACTAAAGGTAGATGAGTATCCCAGCTGCCGCCTAGATCCATGACACATGCGCGAAGCATACCTTCCAACGTTTGTATAGTCCGTTCGCTCTGGCCGTCTGTTTGTGGATGGAATGCCGTGCTTAGATCTAACTGAGATCCAAAGGCTTCCTGAAATGATTGCCAGATTCTTGAGACAAAGCATCCATCTCTGTCTGAAATAATTGAGATTGGCACTCCATGTCGTGCCACGATTTCTTTTAAGTATATCTCAGCAAGATTTCCAGTGCTGTCTTTTTCTCGGATCGGTAGGAAGTGCGCAGACTTTGTTAACCGATCTACTATTACCCATATCATATCGTGCCCTCTCGGGGTCCTGGGTAATTTCGTTATGAAGTCCATCGAGATTTGCTCCCACTTCCACATGGGTATCTCTGGTTGTTGTAGTAGGCCGGACGGTTTCTGATATTCAGCCTTAACCTTAGCAAAGGTTAGGCATTTTCCAACATAAACAGCAATGTCGCTCTTGAGTCTCGGCCACCAATAGTATTCTTTTAAGTCTTGATACATTTTGTCCGATCCTGGATGGATCGAGTATCTTGATTTATGTGCTTCATCAAGGATGACTTTTCGAATACCGCCATAGAGCGGAACCCAAATACGCTTTTAAAGTATAAGGTTCCCTCTTCATTTGGCACCATGTATTTCAGCATACCCCGGAGGTATTCAGCTTTACGGTTTTCCATCTTAAGGGCTTCTTGTTGTGCATCACGAATGCGTGTAGTGAGGTTCATTCGAATGGTCATTTCCAATGCTCGAACCCTTAGGGTCTTAACCCTTTCTTTTCGACTTAGTGCGTCTGCTACAACGTTTGCCTTTCCAGGATGGTACTTAATCTCACAGTCATAGACATTCAGCAGCTCGACCCAACGTCGTTGTCGCATGTTTAATTCTTTCTGATCGAATATGTGTTGTAAGCTTTTGTGATCTGTGAAGATTGTACATCGAGTACCATATAGATAGTGTCGCCAGATCTTCAAGGCAAATACCACTGTGCCCAGCTCCAGGTCGTGAGTGGTATAGTTTCTTTCATGAATCTTCAATTGTCTTGAAGCGTAAGCGATGACTTTTTGGTGTTGCATGAGCACACAACTCAAACCTTGTCGTGAGGCGTCGCAGTATACCACGAAGTCTTCAGTGCCTTCGGGTAATGATAGTATCGATGCATCGCATAGCTTGTTTTTAAGTAACTGGAAGGCTTCTTCTTGTTTGTGACCCCAGTCGTATTTCTTGTCTTTCTGAGTAAGGGTCGTTAGCGGTTGAGCTATCTTTGAGAAATTCTCGATGAATCGCCGATAATAGTCCGCTAAGCCCAAAAATTGTCAAACTTCAGTCGGGGTTTTGGGGACTTCCCAATTCTTTATTGCTTCTATCTTGGACGGGTCTACATGAATGCCCTTCCCATTCACAACGTGGCCAAGAAATTGTACTTTGCGAATCCAGAATTCGCATTTCGAGAACTTTGCATAAAGCTTCTCTTTCTTCAGTAGTTCCAGAATAGTTCTGAGATGTTGCTCATGTTCTTATTTCGTTCGCAAGTAAATCAGGATATCATCGATAAATACAATCACGAATTAATCGAGATATGGTTTGCATACGCGGTTCATCAGATCGATAAATACCGCTGGCGCGTTTGTCAGTCCGAATGGCATCACAAGAAACTCGTAGTGCCCATAACGCGTTCGGAATGCGGTCTTTGGTACGCTTTCTTCTTGAATCCTTAACTGATGGTATCCGGATCGAAGGTCGATCTTGGAATAGTAGCTTGATCCTTGCAACTGATCAAATAAGTCATCAATCCTCGGTAGGGGATACCGATTCTTGATCGTGAGCTTGTTCAGTTCTCTGTAATCGATACACATCCGCAGTGTTCCATCCTTCTTTTTCACGAACAATACTGGAGCTCCCCAAGGCGAGAAGCTTGGCCTTATGAATCCTTTATCCAACAACTCCTGGAGTTGTGTAGACAATTCTTGCATTTCGGATGGCGCAAGTCGATAGGGAGCCTTGGCTACAGGAGCGGCTCCTGGAACCAAGTCTATACGTAATTCGACTTGTCGTTGCGGAGGTAGTCCTGGCAGATCTTCGGGAGAAACATCAGGAAATTCCTTCACCACAGGAATGTCTTCGAGTTTCGGCTCCTCAGCCTTCTTATCTACAACGTGTGCTAGGAAGGCAACACATCCTTTCCTTAAGCACTTTTGTGCCTTCATGCAACTGATGATTCGTAGAGGCGTGCCTCGTTTTTCTCCATGTACAATGAGAGTTTCATCATTCGACAGAGGGATGCGAATGATTTTCTCATGACAAATAACCTCAGCTTTGTTCTTGGACAACCAGTCCATTCCGACTACTACATCGAAGCTACCCAATTGAATAGGTAAGAGGTCGATGCTAAAAATTTGTTCACCAAGTTCTAATGAGCAGCCTCTAACGACTTCGCCCGATTCAACAAGTTTACCATTGGCTAGTTCTATGGAATAAGGAATTTCTAATCTACTAGATTCTATTCCAAGCATGCGTTTAAATTCCATAGACATGAAGCTATAATCGGCACCAGTGTCGAATAATATGGATGCAAAGTGATTGTTAATGAGAAACGTACCGGTGACCACGTTAGGGTCCTCGCGTGCGTTCTTTGATCCAATCACAAATGCTCGAGCCTGAGCGTTCTTTCCCTCTGGGCAGTCCTTCATGAAATGATCATTGCTTCCACAACTGAAGCATCCTTGGTTCCGCCCCTTCCCGTTACCATTCTTGTTACCAGCACCATTTCCATTCCGGTTCTTACCTTTTCCCCAACAGTCTTCTGTTTGATGACCCAACCTACCACATTTGTCGCGCCTTGGAATGCGACAAGCTCCTTCATGATGAAACTTACATTTTTGGCATTTAGGCATAGTGCCTTGGTATCCTTTGGTTGCAAGGGTTTTCGTCTCCTGAGGCGGGTTAGTGTCGCGCTTCTTGCTGAAACCCTTGTTGTTGCGAGTTGCTTGATTCAGGTTTGCATGTTTCCTTTTCTTGTCGCCGGACGACTCGGCATGCGTCTCGATCTTTTCTGTTGGGTCCAGTGATAGCTTCTTCACACGAACACAATCTTTAGTAAGGCTGACTGCCAGAGTTACAGCCTCGGTGATTGTTTGAGGTTTGGCCGAAGTTACCACGCCACGGAATTCTGAGGCCAATCCCCAAATGTAGCGTTCAACGTGCTTAAATTCGGGAGTCACCATGTAGGGAAGCACTCTAGACAGATCATGGAACCTTCGAGTATAACCATTAATGTCACCACCTTCCATGGTCAAGTGCCAGAACTCCGTTTCCAGTCTTTGGAGTTCAGCACGAGAGCAATACGTCTCTCGCATTTTCTCCTTCAACTCATCCCAAGACATTCCATACGCGGCATCATCACCCATAGTTTGGACTTGCAAGTTCCACCAAGTCAGAGCTTCGTCGACAAACAACCTAGTAGCAAAAGTAACTTGTTGGCCCGCGGTACACTTGCTCATGCGGATGGTGGACTCAGTCTTCTCCGTCCAGCGTACAAACACCACTGTTCCTCCGGTTCCATCGTAGTTCAGTGGTTTGCAGTCGAGGAACTGCTTGAAGGTGCAGCCTTGAGTTGTGTTTCCTCCAGACGAATCTCCATGTCCGTTACGTCTAGCATTGCTTGGTCCTGCACTGTCTTGAGTATGGTTCGCCTCGTAATGGTTGATAGCAGCGGAAATCCTTTCTTCCAGTAGAGCTTCCAGCTCTTCGGCAATTCTTGGCAGTGGGGGAGGAGGAGGATGATCATCATTGCGGGCATTCACAGCTTTCCTGGGTGCCATGTTCTGACAGAACATAACACAACAGGGTTAAACATTTGTTTGATATCGTTATACTAGGCAGTAGTAGTATACATATTCACAGGTATATACCACATAAGTGACATCAAACAATTATTACTCTAGCAGAGTACTTAGTAGGCTTGCACTGAGAGAATCTACACGTGACAAGACTTGTTGTGGTTTCTGTGCACTGAATTTCATAATTATGTATGCATCCATAATTACGTAACTCCTTGCGCAGTCCGCACAGTTCGTTTCATCCTCGTATTTCTTCCTTCAGATAGGCCATCGCTTTCAGGTAAAGTCACGTATACTTTTGACATTCTACTTCTAGTATGTGTACATAGGCTAATTATCACACATAACTGCGAGTAATTTCTGGTTAAAGACAAGTTCTACTCATGTGCACCCTAAGTCTCATAGTGTCTTTTCTTGACTCTTGTAAACAGTTTCAGGTAGTGGATGTCGCGGGAAGTTTTATGCAATGAAAACTCTTTGAAAAATCGTTTTCGTGAAAGGATCCTAGAGATTGTAGACTAGACTCGAGAAGGAATCCTGGTTCACTACAGTCGCAGCTCTGATACCAATCTATCACACCCCTTTCTGCGGCGGAAGCACGAGGTGTGATCATGAAAGGTTCTCATTGCATACGAAAGGTAAACATACTACATGCTCATAAAATAACTTCAAAATGCCAAACATTACATAACCGAAAACATGGTTTAAGTGTTTACATCACAAGACAACATTTTGTCTGATAAGTTTACAACTTTATTCAAAGATAAACAAAAGCGACATCCAAGAGCATGAGTAAAACCGCGCGCACATCCACTTAGTTACCTGAAATACATGTGAGTTTTGGAAAAACGTCAACATAATGTTGGTGTGAATTCATGCAGTTTTTGTATTTCACGTTTGTATACTTTGTACGAAAACATAGTTGGTATATTGTGTAAATCCAGTATTCTTGAGTACACCACGTACTCATGTAAAATCAAGTATTCTTGTCACACCCCGACCGCGTAAAACAACAAATCGCGGCGGAAACATCGGGGCGTGTTGCGACAGAATTAATTGTTTCATAACCATGGCACACAAAGTGTATTTTATTTATTAAACAAGGGTGTTACATTGTTTCAAACAGGTAATTAAAGAGTTCAGAACATAATTAAACATAGTCTATCATCTTTTAAAGTCTCTAAGGCACAGGTCCGCCCTAGTATCATGATCAACATCCTATGGAAAAGCACCTGAAAACACATGTGAAAATAGGTACGTCAGCATAAAAATGCCTGTGAGATACATAGGTTTTTGAAAATAGGATTCATGACTTATGTTTAAGAAAAATGTTTAGTCATGAACCTTGTAATTTGCTTTGTCTTGTAAATCATTTGAAAACAATAAGATCCGATGATATGTATAAGTAAATGTCAGGTTAAATAAATGACCATGTAAAAATGATGTGTTTGTATAAGGTAAGTTGTTTGTAAATCAATGTCTTGTGAAAAGTATGTTATTTGTATAAAATGTTCTATGTCTCAAACTGAAATGATTCAAATAACGTTACGCCATGTAATACCATACAAACACTTATATATAGGAAGTACCAGCGGCGTATCCACCATGCTTGTATCATATTACACACGCATCGTTAACTTAATCACTTAATCAAACCAAACCAACCAATGTAAGAAGTCTATGTTTAACCAAATTGTCAAATGTATTGAATAATATGTCAAAGTGTTTATGTCAAGATGTAAATCATGTCAAATGTCTATGTCAAATATCCATGTCAAATGTCTATGTCAAATATCCATGTCAAATGTCTATGTCAAAATGTCATGTATGGCAAGTGAAATGTCTCAACTAAACCATATGCACAAAAACAAAGTATTGAAGTAAAACTTGGTTTAAATCAAAGCTATGTCTTGTGTAAATGCATGCAACTATTCAATATGAACATTTATGCGGTATTGTGAAAATGCATACATCCAAGCCTGGCGACTGTGGTGATAAACCCTTTAAACAAATTAAAGGTCTATCTGTCTTAATGTCAACGAATTCGGTCATTCCTTTCTGTCCCCTTACCCTGGGATGTCCGGAACGGGAGTTGTCAATTCCTATGGTACCACTACCTACTAACGAACGGCGTAGCTAATGTTAATGGATATATTGTCCCATGTAAACAAACCAAATGTCATAACAAAATGTGAGCATGTGAAAACAATGCACTAAGTATGAAATCAAATGAACATACATAGCATGAAATGTCATGTAAAACGATGTACTAAGTAATGCACACAATGGGCACACCTAGCATGAAATGTCATGTAAAACAATGTACTAAGTAATGCACACAATGGGCACACCTAGCAGGAAATGTCATGTAAAACAATGTACTAAGTAATGCACACAATGGGCACACCTAGCAGGAAATGTCATGTAAAACAATGTACTAAGTAATGCACACAATGGGCACACCTAGCATAAGATGAAATGAAATCATGTACTATAATGTACTAACGAACATAGCATGTATATGATGTGAAAACAGGAAAGCATGAAAGTAACAAGTAGGCACATGTGTTCCACCCCAAAACAGTTTGGAAAACAGTAAAAGAGGGGTCTATGTACTCACTTGAGATTGCTCAGTTGTATAAAGATAACCACCAAGCAATGCAAGAGATCTCGGAATCAAACGGCACCTAG
The DNA here is from genome assembly GCA_030545235.1 of Helianthus tuberosus. Classification (NCBI taxonomy): domain Eukaryota; kingdom Viridiplantae; phylum Streptophyta; class Magnoliopsida; order Asterales; family Asteraceae; genus Helianthus; species Helianthus tuberosus. The sequence continues at coordinate 135,449,694 of CM060389.1, forward strand.
TATAGGTAACTATGTTAATAAACCGGACCTATCTCGGAAGACTGGGTAGCATTAGGGTTTGTAAACCAAATGAGTGTCGGAACTCACGTGATATGGTTTAACAAAGCCTACATGCTAAATGAAACTTAACATAATTGTTTACGACCCATTACGACCCGTTTAGGAAGCTTATGCTACTTTAACGTGTCGTGCGCGTGAAACGCGTTCGGACCGCCTAACTAGTCCTATGACAAGTATTATATGCCTAAACATGTTACAAAATCAGTTACGTGACAAAAGTTTAGGTTACATATGCTAAATTACCAATTATGTATGAAAAGGGTATTCTGGTAATTTACCTAAGGCATATAAACTACCTATCATACAACTACTTAAACGTCGTGACCATAAGGTATAACCTCGGAAGGTTATTCCCTACACTATGGTCACCTAATGTATTTGGTCGGATCCTAATGATCGACCAAACTGGGTCGGGTTCGAAGGTATAGGCGATTTATTAGATCGCCTACCCTACGACCCTAGACAACGTGGTAATCAGTAGGCATAGTCCCAAGGGACTATGACCATCGTGATTACAATCACGTTGCGAAGTTCTAACGAACTTCGCATTGACCATTACTGGTCAACGCTGAAAGTCAAACAAAGTTTGACTTTCTGACTCGAAAAGCAGTAAAAATAAGGAAAAGAACGAAAGAATACTTACGAAGGGTCCCCGAATGCTAATCTAGATCAGTATAGTTCAGGTATGAAACAAGGTTTCAACTTAGAACACAACTAATAAGATTCTAGTGCTTAAAAACAATGAAAGGCATGGGTTATATATAGTATTCGGGTAACCGTTAGGATCGTTTCTTGAATAACGTGATCGAATCTCGTGCGTACACTTGTCGGAAAGTTATGGTGCCACAAATGCTCCTTAACTTAGTGACACATCACTTAAAACATGTGGTTAAGGATTGATTAGTTGCAACTTGCATTTAGAAACATTGAATCTGTCCAGCAAGTCAGTCGCGTAGCGCGACAGGTAGCCCCTCAGGCGTCGCGCTACGCTAGCACTCAACCTGAATCAGAAAGTTTCCTAATTTGGCAGCAATGGTCCCTGTTGTGTTTTAAGCGATTTTCGATGCGTTTGAACCCCGTTAACCTCATTTCAAGGCTCTAAAATGAAGTTAAAGTATAGGGAACTCAAAACATGCTCAAAAATATGCCGGAGGTTGGTTCGTTTGGCCGTACGAACGCGATGTTCGCTTAATTACGACGGAATGCGCATAAGCGCGAAAAACGATCCAAATGACGTGACGAATGGATTTTTCTTAAGGCGAACACTAAAATATAATGTAGTCATGCTTACATAAATTTTTGGATGTCCAGATGTATTCAGAACGTAAGTTATGCGCGAAAATGCAAACCTGTGCACTTTTTGACACTTTTAGTCCCTGAATGTTCCAAAAGTTTATTTTAGCACACCAAACCCCTCAAAGCCTATTTCTAAGCTATATAAAGGATATTTAAGGTGTGTTTAACTTATGGTCATGTTCCGGAATGTTCGTTACAGTTCAAATTGACATACTTTCACAGTTTGTCATATTTAGTCCCTGTAAGCGAATTAACTTGATTTTGCCATACCAAAGCCTTCAAAACTTATTTCTAAGTTATGTAAAGGTTATTTAAGGTATGTTGAGTATATGTTGATGTTCCGGAGTATTTCTCGCATTAAACTGAGTACGTTTACGCACTAGTTTGCGTATAACTCTCCAGAAAGCGATGTAGAGTTTGAAATTACATAAAAGTCAAAACATGAAAAAAGTATAACATAACAAAACAAACATTGGGATCAAATAACATTGTTTTATTGATAACAGAACTGTTCATAGTGATTACAAGCACAGTTGTTACAGTCTCCCCTACTTGTGAAAATTTCGTCCCGAAATTTATTTAGAGGAAACTCGTGGAAAAAGATGTGGATATTTCGCCTTCATTTGGTCTTCGCGTTCCCAAGTAAACTCAGGTCCACGTTTTGCTTCCCAGCGAACTTTGACCAAAGGAATGCGCTTGCGTTTGAGCCACTTGACTTCACGTTCCATGATTTCCACTGGTTTCTCAACAAATTTTAGTGTTTTGCCAACACGAATTTCGTCAAGCGGTATGGAGTAGTTCTCATCAGCTGTACACTTCTTGAGATTGGACACGTGAAAAGTTGGATGAACATTTCCCAGTTCAGGAGGTAACTCAAGTCTGTAGGCTACCTTTCCGATTCTTTCGACGATCTTGAATGGTCCAACGTATCTAGGTGCAAGTTTTCCTTTCTTTCCAAATCTGATCACACCTTTCCAAGGTGAGACCTTAAGTAATACTCGATCACCGACTTGAAATTCCAAGGCTTTGCGTTTTGGGTCCGCGTAAATCTTCTGACGGTTTCTAGCTGCCTGAAGGTTATCACGAACTTTCTTGACCTTGTCAGTTGTCTCTAAAATGAGGGCAGGTCCAGTAAGTTGGGCCTCGCCAATCTCATTCCAGCAGACTGGTGAACGACATTTTCGACCATAGAGAGCTTCAAAAGGAGCCATTCCGATGCTAGTGTGATAACTGTTGTTGTAGGAGAATTCAATCAATTTAAGATGTGAATCCCAGCTACCACCAAAATCGATCACACAAGCTCTTAGCATATCCTCCAGAGTCTGGATTGTTCTCTCAGATTGACCATCCGTTTGCGGATGATAAGCTGTGCTCAGATTAAGTTGGGTCCCCATAGCAGATTGCATGGTTCTCCAAAAATGAGAAGTGAAACGAGCATCTCTGTCAGAAATGATGTTCAAAGGAACACCATGTCGAGCTACAATTTCATCCACATAGATTTGAGCAAGTCTGTCAGTAGGAAAATCCTCGCGGATTGGCAAGAAATGTGCTGACTTTGTAAGACGATCAACGACTACCCAGATGGCATCATGACCTTTCTTTGTGCGCGGGAGTTTGGTAACAAGATCCATAGTAATGTTTTCCCATTTCCAAACTGGGATCTCTGGTTGCTCCAATAAACCAGAAGGACGCTGGTGTTCAGCCTTAACCTTAAGACAAGTAAGGCATTTGGATACGTATAAGGCAATGTCTTTCTTCATACCAGGCCACCAATAGTGAATACGAAGATCCTTATACATTTTATCTGAGCCCGGATGAATAGAATAACGAGACTTATGGGCTTCATCCATAAGCAAGGTACGAAGATCATCCTGGCTTGGGACCCACAAACGGTCCATGAAGTAATATGACCCATTGTCCTTCAGTTCAAGAGCAGGTGTTATGTGATAGGGAAATTCCTTATCCATCAAACCTTGTGAAACACAAGATTGCTGGGCTAGAGAAATGCGGGCTTGAATATCAGATCGAGCTTGAATAACAGATTGAACGCGTACACAATGAAGCTTAGTACGTTCCTTACGACTCAATGCATCAGCCACGACATTCGCCTTACCAGGATGGTAGCGAATTTCGCAGTCATAGTCGTTTAAAAGCTCAACCCAACGTCACTGTCTCATGTTGAGTTCTTTCTGGTTGAAGATATGCTGAAGACTTTTGTGGTCAGTGAAAACCACACATTTTGTACCGTACAAATAGTGTCTCCAGATTTTGAGAGCAAAGACAACTGCACCCAACTCAAGATCGTGAGTGGTGTAGTTCTTCTCATGTATCTTCAATTGTCTTGATGCATAGGCTATGACTTTGTTCCTTTGCATAAGAACACAGCCAAGACCCAATTTCGATGCATCACAATACACAACAAAATCATCATCACCCTCAGGCAATGATAGGACAGGCGCATCGCAAAGCTTCTGCTTCAGGTGTTGAAAAGCTTCCTCTTGTCTGAATCCCCAGTAAAAGGGCATTTTCTTCTGAGTTAGAGCAGTTAGAGGAACTGCAATCTTAGAGAAGTTTTCAATGAAGCGGCGATAATAACCCGCTAGACCAAGAAATGAACGAACTTCAGTAGGAGTAGAAGGTGTATCCCAATCCTTAATCGCACTGATCTTGGAGGGATCTACATGAACACCTCGTTCGTTGATAATGTGTCCCAAAAACTGAACTTCTTTAAGCCAAAATTCGCACTTGGAGAATTTGGCGAAAAGTTGCTCTTTCTTCAGGAGTTCCAGAGTAAGACGAAGATGCTGCTCGTGATCAGCTCGCGTCTTAGAGTAAATCAAGATGTCGTCAATAAAAACAATGACGAACTGATCCAAATAAGGTTTGCAGACCCTATTCATTAAGTCCATGAAAACAGCAGGAGCATTAGTCAAACCGAATGGCATGACTGTGAACTCGTAATGTCCATAACGAGTACGGAATGCTGTCTTCGGAATGTCTTCTTCTTGCACCCGAAGTTGATGATACCCGGAACGCAGATCGATATTCGAAAAATAAGAAGCGCCTTGTAGCTGATCAAAGAGGCCGTCTATGCGAGGTAGAGGATATCGATTTTTGATGGTAAGCTTGTTAAGCTCACGATAAACGATACACATCCTAAAGGATCCATCCTTCTTCTTGACAAAAAGAACGGGAGCACCCCAAGGTGAAAAACTAGGACGTATAAAACCTTTGTCAGAGAGCTCCTGAAGCTGTTTAGACAACTCTTGCATCTCCGACGGTGCAAGACGATATGGAGCTCTGGCAATGGGGTTTGCACCAGGTACGAGATCAATGCGGAACTCGACTTGGCGTGCTGGAGGTAGACCAGGTAAGTCTTCAGGGAATACTTCAGAATAATCCCGAACGACAGGAATATCTGAAATAGACTTACCCTTGCCTTTATCTTCTGTAACATGTGCTAAGAAAGCCACATAGTTCTTCTGCAGATACCTCCGAGCTTTAAAACAAGACATGAGTTTGAGACCACCGGTAGGTTTCTCGCCTTGAACCTGCAGGATCTCGCCTGTCGAAAGTGGCACACGAACAATCTTCTTAGAACAAACTATCTTTGCGTGATGCTTGGATAACCAATCCATTCCCACAATAACATCGAAGCTTCCAAGTTGCATAGGCGCGAGGTCAATAGGAAAAAGATGGTCGTTAAGATTCAACTGGCAGTTGTGAAGAACAGAATCAAGAATAATGGGTTCACCACTAGCAACCTCTACTGTCAAAGATTTGCCTAGTTTCGTTCTAGACACGCGAAGCATAGGCTCAAAAGACAAAGACACGAAACTCTTATCGGCACTGGAATCGAAAAGAACGGATGCAGGCTGATTATTAATAAAGAACGTACCGTTCACCACATTATCGTCAGCCTGTGCCTCTTGGGCATTCATGTTAAAAACTCGGCCTCGAGCCGGAGCCTGATTCTGATTCTGGTTCTGGTTGGCTAGCCTTGGGCACCGGTTTCTGTAGTGGGTCAGATCCCCACAATTGTAACAAGCACCAGGTGGGTATTGTGGTCGTGCAGCTTGACCCTGTTGCGGAGCAGGAGGCTGAGCAACTTGTTGAGCCGGGTTCTGAACCGCGGGATTCTGAGCAGATCGACAAACATTGGCGAGATGGCCTGATTTCCCACAGTTAGTACAGAAACGGCATGGAAGTTGCGGTTGGTGGTGACTGTTGCATCTATTGCACAAAGGTGCATTCCCTGTATAGGGTTTCTTTGCTGGAAGCTGTGCGGGTTGGTTGGGAGCTGCCAGATTAGCTTGGGCAGTGATAGCAAAATTTTGGGAAGCCTTACGCTTCCTTGACCTCTTCGAAGAACCAGAGTTCTTTCCATTCAAGTTTTGACCTTTCTTGCTATCTTCCTTGTCAGCCGACTGCTTCTTGCCCTTGTCACCCTTCCGGTGTAACTTGTTCTTCCGGATCTGCGACTCAGTCAATGTCGCAGATAACTCGATCGCCTGACGAAGTGTGGCAGGGTTACTACCAGTGAGAATGTCTTGTACCGAGTCAGGTAGACCATCGATGTATCTCTCGATAGCCTTGTCGAGTGGGGTGACCATTGTTGGGCAAAGCAGACTCAATTCTTCAAACCGATCAGTATAAGCCCTGTGCTCACCACTATCTTGCTTCAAAATATCAAACTCCTTCTCCAACGCTCGTTGCTCATGACGAGGACAGAATTCCCTCATCATAAGGGCTCTAAGTTCAGCCCATGTCTGTGCGAGAGCAACTTCTGCACCTTGGTCCCTCATAACCCCGTTCCACCATGTCAAAGCCCTCTTCTGAAATACGCTCGAGGAGAACTCGACCTTGCGATTATCCGGACACTGCACATGGCGAAAAGTATTCTCTATGCTCTCGAACCACTGAAGAAGCCCAGTCGCTCCCTCAGAACCACTAAACTTGAGTGGTTTAGCCTGGTTAAAATCCTTGTATTTGCATGGAACGTTGTTGTTGTTGTTAGCCTGGTTCCATTGAGCAAAGAGATTTGGAAACTGAGCAGCCATCTGCTGTGCAATAATTTCTGCCAGCTCGGCAGTAGCTATCTGGTTCTCGCGTCGAGGAGGCATTCTAAAAGAGGAAAACATGAAAGGAAACGAGTGAGATGATTGGATGAAAAGAATGAGATGAAACAAAATCAACAAAAGCAAAGATGGTGGTCATTCGTCCGTATCACAAAGCAAACAAACGACACACAGTGACTAATCAAAGTAAATGGATCAAAAATAATGTATAATGAAGACATGCTCGCCTATAAGTGAACACTCATCCCAAGAATTCCCAGGTAAGCACAACTGGTCTCGCGTCTGTTTGAGATGTATACGAAGTGCTTGCCTAGACAGAAAACTCAGAATACAGGCACTCACCCTTCCAGTTTGCACATGTTCACATTATTTAAAACCCAAAACGTTTGACGGGATTTTGAAAATTTGAAGGCACAAGGCCAAAAACAAACACTGAAAAAGGGTTCAAAACCATAAAACAGAGGGTTCAAAACCTTACAATTGAGGGTTCAAAAACCTTGTAAAAATTTATTCAAAAACAGATGATTGTTTTTTTTCAAAAATCGTTTCGGAAAAATTTTGGTTACTTGTTTTGTTAATCACCTAAGGATAGGTGATGTACATGTTTTAAGATCTAAACACAAGATAACTTGTGTTAGGTTCCTAGAAAAGTTATAGTCTAGGTCAAAGCATTACTAATAACCTAATTCCCTATAACCATTGGCTCTGATACCAACTCTTCTGTCACACCCCGACCGCGTAAAACAACAAATCGCGGCGGAAACATCGGGGCGTGTTGCGACATAATTAATTGTTTCATAACCATGGCACACAAAGTGTATTTTATTTATTAAACAAGGGTGTTACATTGTTTCAAACAGGTAATTAAAGAGTTCAGAACATAATTAAACATAGTCTATCATCTTTTAAAGTCTCTAAGGCACAGGTCCGCCCTAGTATCATGATCAACATCCTATGGAAAAGCACCTGAAAACACATGTGAAAATAGGTACGTCAGCAAAAAAATGCCTGTGAGATACATAGGTTTTTGAAAATAGGATTCATGACTTATGTTTAAGAAAAATGTTTAGTCATGAACCTTGTAATTTGCTTTGTCTTGTAAATCATTTGAAAACAATAAGATCCGATGATATGTATAAGTAAATGTCAGGTTAAATAAATGACCATGTAAAAATGATGTGTTTGTATAAGGTAAGTTGTTTGTAAATCAATGTCTTGTGAAAAGTATGTTATTTGTATAAAATGTTCTATGTCTCAAACTGAAATGATTCAAATAACGTTACGCCATGTAATACCATACAAACACTTATATATAGGAAGTACCAGCGGCGTATCCACCATGCTTGTATCATATTACACACGCATCGTTAACTTAATCACTTAATCAAACCAAACCAACCAATGTAAGAAGTCTATGTTTAACCAAATTGTCAAATGTATTGAATAATATGTCAAAGTGTTTATGTCAAGATGTAAATCATGTCAAATGTCTATGTCAAATATCCATGTCAAATGTCTATGTCAAAATGTCATGTATGGCAAGTGAAATGTCTCAACTAAACCATATGCACAAAAACAAAGTATTGAAGTAAAACTTGGTTTAAATCAAAGCTATGTCTTGTGTAAATCCATGCAACTATTCAATATGAACATTTATGCGGTATTGTGAAAATGCATACATCCAAGCCTGGCGACTGTGGTGATAAACCCTTTAAACAAATTAAAGGTCTATCTGTCTTAATGTCAACGAATTCGGTCATTCCTTTCTGTCCCTTTACCCTGGGATGTCCGGAACGGGAGTTGTCAATTCCTATGGTACCACTACCTACTAACGAACGGCGTAGCTAATGTTAATGGATATATTGTCCCATGTAAACAAACCAAATGTCATAACAAAATGTGAGCATGTGAAAACAATGCACTAAGTATGAAATCAAATGAACATACATAGCGTGAAATGTCATGTAAAACGATGTACTAAGTAATGCACACAATGGGCACACCTAGCATGAAATGTCATGTAAAACAATGTACTAAGTAATGCACACAATGGGCACACCTAGCAGGAAATGTCATGTAAAACAATGTACTAAGTAATGCACACAATGGGCACACCTAGCAGGAAATGTCATGTAAAACAATGTACTAAGTAATGCACACAATGGGCACACCTAGCATAAGATGAAATGAAATCATGTACTATAATGTACTAACGAACATAGCATGTATATGATGTGAAAACAGGAAAGCATGAAAGTAACAAGTAGGCACATGTGTTCCACCCCAAAACAGTTTGGAAAACAGTAAAAGAGGGGTCTATGTACTCACTTGAGATTGCTCAGTTGTATAAAGATAACCACCAAGCAATGCAAGAGATCTCGGAATCAAACGGCACCTAGTATAGGTAACTATGTTAATAAACCGGACCTATCTCGGAAGACTGGGTAGCATTAGGGTTTGTAAACCAAATGAGTGTCGGAACTCACGTGATATGGTTTAACAAAGCCTACATGCTAAATGAAACTTAACATAATTGTTTACGACCCATTACGACCCGTTTAGGAAGCTTATGCTACTTTAACGTGTCGTGCGCGTGAAACGCGTTCGGACCGCCTAACTAGTCCTATGACAAGTATTATATGCCTAAACATGTTACAAAATCAGTTACGTGACAAAAGTTTAGGTTACATATGCTAAATTACCAATTATGTATGAAAAGGGTATTCTGGTAATTTACCTAAGGCATATAAACTACCTATCATACAACTACTTAAACGTCGTGACCATAAGGTATAACCTCGGAAGGTTATTCCCTACACTATGGTCACCTAATGTATTTGGTCGGATCCTAATGATCGACCAAACTGGGTCGGGTTCGAAGGTATAGGCGATTTATTAGATCGCCTACCCTACGACCCTAGACAACGTGGTAATCAGTAGGCATAGTCCCAAGGGACTATGACCATCGTGATTACAATCACGTTGCGAAGTTCTAACGAACTTCGCATTGACCATTACTGGTCAACGCTGAAAGTCAAACAAAGTTTGACTTTCTGACTCGAAAAGCAGTAAAAATAAGGAAAAGAACGAAAGAATACTTACGAAGGGTCCCCGAATGCTAATCTAGATCAGTATAGTTTAGGTATGAAACAAGGTTTCAACTTAGAACACAACTAATAAGATTCTAGTGCTTAAAAACAATGAAAGGCATGGGTTATATATAGTATTCGGGTAACCGTTAGGATCGTTTCTTGAATAACGTGATCGAATCTCGTGCGTACACTTGTCGGAAAGTTATGGTGCCACAAATGCTCCTTAACTTAGTGACACATCACTTAAAACATGTGGTTAAGGATTGATTAGTTGCAACTTGCATTTAGAAACATTGAATATGTCCAGCAAGTCAGTCGCGTAGCGCGACAGGTAGCCCCTCAGGCGTCGCGCTACGCTAGCACTCAACCTGAATCAGAAAGTTTCCTAATTTGGCAGCAATGGTCCCTGTTGTGTTTTAAGCGATTTTCGATGCGTTTGAACCCCGTTAACCTCATTTCAAGGCTCTAAAATGAAGTTAAAGTATAGGGAACTCAAAACATGCTCAAAAATATGCCGGAGGTTGGTTCGTTTGGCCGTACGAACGCGATGTTCGCTTAATTACGACGGAATGCGCATAAGCGCGAAAAACGATCCAAATGACGTGACGAATGGATTTTTCTTAAGGCGAACACTAAAATATAATGTAGTCATGCTTACATAAATTTTTGGATGTCCAGATGTATTCAGAACGTAAGTTATGCGCGAAAATGCAAACCTGTGCACTTTTTGACACTTTTAGTCCCTGAATGTTCCAAAAGTTTATTTTAGCACACCAAACCCCTCAAAGCCTATTTCTAAGCTATATAAAGGATATTTAAGGTGTGTTTAACTTATGGTCATGTTCCGGAATGTTCGTTACAGTTCAAATTGACATACTTTCACAGTTTGTCATATTTAGTCCCTGTAAGCGAATTAACTTGATTTTGCCATACCAAAGCCTTCAAAACTTATTTCTAAGTTATGTAAAGGTTATTTAAGGTATGTTGAGTATATGTTGATGTTCCGGAGTATTTCTCGCATTAAACTGAGTACGTTTACGCACTAGTTTGCGTATAACTCTCCAGAAAGCGATGTAGAGTTTGAAATTACATAAAAGTCAAAACATGAAAAAAGTATAACATAACAAAACAAACATTGGGATAAAATAACATTGTTTTATTGATAACAGAACTGTTCATAGTGATTACAAGCACAGTTGTTACAATTCTTGTGGTATGACTCTTGTATAAATAAAGTATTCATGTATGTATAATGGTTGCTAATGGGTTGCAAGGCCATTAACATGTGACACGACATAGGAAGTCACCAAACCATAGGCATTTTTTCTAGTTGGCATATGCTGAGACACAAAAGCACTGTTCGGTTCTCGTTCTCACCAAGAGTGTGGCTGCCCGACACCCGTTAGATCTAACCTTTTGCTCTGCGGTCTAGGTATATTGTTGATTAATGGTGCTTATGGTACCCTATTCGTGACACGATTTCTCGTATCGTTTCTCAAAACGCATCATACTCGGTACTCGTTCTCACCAAGAGTGCTTCTTATTTTTGTATTATACCATTTATAAACATTGTAACATTTGTACATGTATTTCACCCCCGAAGTTATAAAACTGAAAACAGTTCAAAGAAAAGGGGGAGCATGAACTCACAACTTTGCGTTCCTTGCGTCGTAAACTTCACCAGATTTGTTTAATTAACGTCGTGACCTATACGTGTTTTCTTTACGTTAGTCACTAGACTTGTATCGTACAAGTACAAGTCACTGTCTTTTATGTATATGTTTTCTTGTGTTAAAAATAATTCATATTTTTAACTAAGTGTCTTACTTATATTATTTTCTCAAAAATAAATATAAGTTTCTTGTATTTTGCACTTTGCACCCGAGTTATGTATCTTGTATGTTGTATGTGTATTTTTGTTACAAAAATTATGGCGAGCTTTATATTCGAAAAGCATAGTTTAGAACACACTAGCAAACATTTGTCTAGAAAATATTTACTAAGTGTTAGGATTTTCAGAAAATTTCGCCATAGTCTCCTTTGTATATGGAGGTGTCCATGCTAAGTAGCATATCATTTTTTTTTGACATATAACACGTTAGGTCGTTCTAAAATAACCTTCCTGACATTTAGACACGCAAATTACTATTTATGTCGTTTCAGCTTAAATCTTCAAAACTGGGCTGTTTTCGGGGATTTAAATAAAATAGTTAACTTATTCCAAAAATTCCCAACCTTTTACAGAATGTCTTAAACGATCCAAATATTATTGTGTAAAAATCTCGGGATCCAATTCATTACCAATATTTTATAAAATTTCATTTTCCGAACTGCAATCAGATTCACCTTTTTCTGACTGCAGTCCACGGAATAATTTATTTAAAATTTATCGTAAGTCTGATTTACGAAATTCCAGTTGGAGGATTACCAATACATCAGTGGTCATGTACAGTACAAATTTCGTGAGCTAATTCAACACAGAACTCAAGTTATGACTAAAAACATTTCGCCCATTTACTTCAGTAAAAACTCAGCTTTAGCTGCTGTTACAAAAAGGGTCTTTAAAAATAGTAAACGAAGTCCAAAAATTATGATTCCAGTGCCATTAGAACCGTATTTCATAATAACACGTGATAGACTCAAGAAAATCAAGTTTTTGTTAAGTTACGATCTGGTTACAGCCAACTGAATTTGGCTGTAAATATGTGGACAGAAGTTGTTTTCAGTTTATTGTGTTCTAACGCATGTTCTATTTGTTACGTTAACATGTCTAGTGATCAACAACGACCTTTAACATCCATATTAACGAGTAAATCATCAAGTAATCAACAACATGTTCATTACTGTGACACCCGTGTCACTGCGACCATCAAACAAATGCCAAACCAATGAAATATTGTATTTCATACTTTGGACTTGTATAAATATGTGTATCTTTTGCACATATCAACTCTTGTTTCGATTTCAAGCTCTAAATCGCTTTCTGGAAGGTTATACACGCACTGATGCGTGAATATAACCAGTTTAATGCAACGAACACTCCGGAATAGTGAAATAGGCTTAACATACCTTAAATAACCTTTACATAACTTAGATATAAGTTTTGGAAGGTTTGGTGTGGTGAAATCAAAGTTTAATCGCTTACAGGGACTAAATTTGACAAACTGCGAAAGTATGCCAATTTGAACTGTAACAGACATTCCGGGACATGACCATAAGTTAAACATACCATAAATATCCTTTACATAGCTTAGAAATAGGCTTTGAGGTGTTCGGTATGCTAAAATAAACTTTTGTGTCATTCAGGGACTAAAAGTGTCAAAAAGTGCACAAGTTTGCATTTTCGCGCATAACTTACGTTCTAATTACATCCGGACATCCAAAAATTTATGTAAGCACTAAAATATTTTATTTTAGTGTTCAGCATAAGAAAAATCCATTCGTCACGTCATTTGGATCGTTTTTCGCGCTTGTGCGCATTCCGTCGTAATTAAGCGAACATCGCGTTCGTACGACCAAACGAACCAACATCCGGCATATTTTTTAGCATGTTTTGAGTTCCCTATACTTTAACTTCATTTTAGAGCCTTGAAATGAGGTTAACGGGGTTCAAACACATCGAAAAAGGCCTTAAACACGTGCAGGGACCATTTCTGCCAACTTTGAAACATTTCTGAATCAGAGGGGTGCTAGCGTAGCGCGAGCCCTATAGGCTTTACCAGTCGCGCTACGCGACTGCCTATGCTGGACAGAAAACATGCAGAAATATCAGTTTTGCACTTTCGGGACCAGATTCGATGTATTAGCCGTTGTTTAATTCACAACCACACATTCTAACATGCTTAGTCAGCGGATAAGGATGGAATTTAGGCACCATAACTTTGCAACACATGTATGGATGGAATTTAAGCACCTAAACACCATAACTTTGCAACACATGTATGGATGGAATTTAAGCACCTAAACACCATAACTTTGCAACACATGTACGGATACGATTAAGGCACGATATTCGACAAGCGATCCTAACGGTTCGGGTATTCCTATAAATACCCATCCACCCCAACCTCATTTCTTACAAGAATTCTGATTTGAGAGCTCTAAGTTGAAACCATTGTTTCATACCTGAGTTCTTGGATCGGGATTAGCATTCGGGGACCCTTCGTAAGTATTCTTTCGTTCTTTTATTGCTTTTCGAGTCTTTCGAGTCTGAAAGTCAAACTTTGTTTGACTTTCTACATTGACCAGTTATGGTCAATGCGAAGTTCGTTTGAACTTCGCAACGTGAGTGTAATCACGTTGGTTATAGTCCCTTAGGACTATGCCCACTGATTACCACGTTGTCTAGGGTCGTAGGGTAGGCGATCTAATAAATCGCCTATACCTTCGAACCCGACCTAGTTTGGTCGATCATTAGGATCCGACCAAATACATTAGGTGACCCTAGTATAGGGCATAACCTTCCGAGGTTATACCCTATGGTCACATCGTTTAAGTAGTTGTATGATAGGTAGTTTATATGCCTTAGGTAAATTACCAGAATACCCTTTTCATGTATAATTGGTAATTAAGCATATGTAACCTAAACCTTTGTCACATAACTGATTATGTAATATGTTTAGGCATATAACACTTGTCATAGGGCTAGTTAGGCGGTCCAAACGCGTTTCACGCGAACGACGCGTTAAAGTAGCATAAGCTACCTAAACGGGTCGTAATGGGTCGTAGACATTTAGGTTAAGTTTCATTTAGTATGTAGGCTTTGATTAACCATATCACATGAGTTCCTACACTCATTTGGTTTACAAACCCTCATGCTACCCAGTCTTCCGATTTAGGTCCGGTTTATTAATGTAGTTACCTATATTAGGTGCCGTTTGATATTCCGCGATCTCTAGCATTGCTTGGTGGGTATCCTAGGACTTCTGAGCAATCTCAAGTGAGTACATAGACCCCTCTTTTACTGTTTTCCAAACTGTTTTGGGGTGGAACACATGTGCCTACTTGTTACTTTCATGCTTTCCTGTTTTAACATCATATACTGCTATGTTCGTTAGTACATTATAGTACATGATTTTATGACATTTCATGCTAGGTGTGCCCAATTGTGTGCATTACTTAGTACATCGTTTTACATGACATTTTGACATAGACATTCGACATAGACATTTCGGCATAGACATTTTAACATGATTGACATTTGATCATGCATTTCCCACAAAACATAACTTTGATTTAAACCAAGTTTTACTTCAATACTTTGTTTTGTGCATATGGTTTAGTTGAGACATTTCACTTGCCATACATGACATTTTGACATAGACATTTGACATGGATATTTGACATAGACATTTTGATATGATTTACATCTTGACATGAACACTTTGACATATTACCCAATACATTTGACAATTAATTTAAACATAGACTTCTTACATTGGTTGTTTTGGATTGATTAAGTGATTAAGTAACGATGCGTGTGTAATATGATACAAGCATGGTGGATACGCCGCTGGTACTTCCTATATATAAGTGTTTGTATGGTATTACATATCATAGCGTTATTTGAATCATTTCAGTTTGAGACATAGAATATTTTATACAAATAACATACTTTTCACAAGACATTGATTTATAAACATCTTATCTTATGCAAACATATTTTACTTGGTTATTCATTTAACCTTACATTTATTTATACTTATCATCTGATCTTATCGATTTTCAAATGATTTACAAAACAAAGCAAATAACAAGGTTCATGACTAAACATTTTCTCAAACATAAGTCATGAAACCTATTTTCACAAAACCTATGTATCTCACAGGCATTTTTATGCTGACGTACCTATTTTCACATGTGTTTTTCAGGAACTGTTGCATAAGATGATCAAGATACACATAGGCAGACTTGGGCTTTAGTGACAATAAAAGATACAAGACTAGTTAATTATGTTGTATTTCCTTGTTTGTTAAGACATTGTAACACTTTTAATCAATAAAACGAAACTTCAATTGCCATGGATTTGAAACAATTAATTCTGTTACAACACTCCCCGACATTTCCGTCACGTTTTGTATGTTCCACGTGGTCGGGGTGTGACAATTACAACATCCTACTAAAACATTTCATCATGTAAATCTTCATGTAAAGCTTTATGTTTGAATCTTTTATGTTCAAGTTTCTTGTTCTTTAGTGTTCTTCAAAATTTTCAACATAACAAGTCTTTTAACCATTAAAAATAGAAGTAAATAAGAGTGTTGAAGGTGCTTACTACTAGCTTAGAGCTAAGGGAAGAACAAGGATGAAGATTGAGTGGTTAATAGCAAATAAAGAAGGTCCTTCCACTTCCAAGAGCACCAAGCTTCGTTGTATGACTCTTTGCACCTTTGTATGCTTGTAAAATGGATGAAACAAGTTGGAATGATGATGATGGTGGGGTGCTTGGGTTCAGCCGATTGGGGAAGAAGGAGAGGAGATATGAGGGTGTTGAGAAGTGTTGGTGAATATGATGGATGGTGTTCTAATGTGTTGTTCTTAAAACCCCCAACATGAGCTTTAACCAAGGGGTAAAATGTCTTCCAAAGTACAAGCACAATCCATTAAACAACTCCATAAGATCTTTTAAATTAGGCATGTGGCTGATTTTTAGGCATAGGGGGGAAGGGTCTACATGAGACTTGGAACTAGTTAGTTGGTTTATAATCCCTATCCAAGTATATGGTTACAAAGGTTAGTTACTAAATAATTTAGTGGGTGTTAAGGTGTTCGGGGATCATGACTAGTTCAGAAATAATAAAACTATGCTTCTAGTAATATTCTCTGGTTGTTCGGTTTGATACTGTTCCGTTAAAGTGCTTAATTAATCCGTAAAGTGTCTTTTATATAACTTTTTGTGACACTTTCAATTCCCGACCCTTAGGGAAGTATTCTGGGTAATAAAACGTAAATTCTGCATGATATTTATGTGTTTAAAAGCTGATTTGAGCTGAATTTAATGAAATTCTGCACTTAAAGTGGGTTTCGGGTGCATTTTAGTGCGTATTTTAGCTTCCGGATGGTATATATGTATTCTTGGGTTTTAATGTTTTCTTGTCATTGGGCCTACACCTAGGCTCCAATTCTATTGTCTAACTGCTTTCCGCAGAATTGTTGACACAAAGTGTCTTACCAGTGAGTTTACTAGTATTTCTGACGCAACGCTCCGTTTATGCATAAAGCAATATTTTGTAGTATACAACGTGCATGAATTCACTTGCTTAGTATGTAATTAGACAATGTTGACATCTAAGCACATAATTACAGTCATTAAATAATAATTAAAGTGTACGGAAATTACCGGTTTCGTGCCAGTTGTCACAAACTCGACTTTACGATTATCAGGACACTGAACGTGACGAAACGTACTCTCAATGCTCTCAACCACTGTAGGAGCCCAGTTACTCCCTCAGAACCACTAAACTTGAGCGGTTTTGCCGAATTGAAGCTTTTGAAGTTGCATGGAACATTATTGTTGTTGTTGGCTTGGTTCAATTGAGCAATAAGATTTGGGAACGCAACAGCCATTTGTTGTGCGATGATTTCTGCCAGTTCGGCATTTGGTAGCGGATTTTCGCGTCGAGGAGGCATTCTAAAAGAGGAAACATGAAAGGAACAAGTGAGATGATTAGATGAAAAGAATGAGGTGAAACAAAAATTGACAAAAGCAAAGATGGTGGTCATTTGTCCGTATCACAAAGCAAACAAACGACACACAGTGACTAATCAAAGTAAATGGGTCAAAATTAATGTATCGCGAAGACATGCTCGCTTATAAGTGAACACTCACCCCAAGAGTTCCCATGTAAGAGTGGCTGGTCTGATTATGTGGATTTGTATGAACACTCTAGCCTTAGACAGAAAACCCAGGGTACAGGCATTCACTCTTCCAGTTTGCACGTGTTCACACTATTTAGAACCCAAAACTTTGACGAGATTTTGAAAACTTGGAAGGCACAAGGCCAAGAGAATCATTCAAGATCGGATGATAAATTTTCAAAATAATTTTGAAAAATCAAAGAATTCAAAACCATATAATAAATCATTTAAAAACAGATGATTGATTTTGAAAATCATTTTAGAAAATTGGGTTCTCGTTTTGGTGATCACCTAAGGATAGGTGAAGTGCATGTTTTAAAATCTAAACACAAGGCAACTTGTGTTGGGGTCCTAGAAAAGGTTATAGTCTAGGTCAAAGCATTACTAATAACCTAATTCCCTATAACCATTGGCTCTGATACCAACTCTTCTGTCACACCCCGACCACGTAAAAGTTATAACAGAATTATTATTTCACAACCATGTCATTTAAAAGTTATGTTTTATTCATCAAACAAAGAGTTACATTCTCTTAAAATAACTGAAACAAAGAGTACACCACATAATTAAACTAGTTCTATCTTCATTATAAGTCTCTAAAGCATAGGTCCGCCCTAGTGTGTCACGAACATCCTAAGCAACAACTCCTAAAAACACATGTGAAAATAGGTACGTCAGCATAAAAATGCCTATGAGATACATAGGTTTTATAAAAATAGGATTCATGACTTGAGTTTAAAGAAATGTTTAATAAAATTCAATCATGAACCTTGTTAATTGTTTTGTTTTATAAATCATTTGAAAAACGATAGCAAAATCAAATGATATGTATATATAAAAGAATAATGTATGGTTAAAAGAATAACCAAGTAAAAAGACTTTGTATAAACCAAGTTATTTGTAAAACAATGTTTAAGTGAAAATGTGTTGTAAATGTAATATGTCTAAACTGAAATGGTTTAAATAACGCTACGATATGTAATATCATACAAGCACTTATATATAGGAAGTACCAGCGGCGTATCCACCATGCTTGTACCATATTACACATGCCTCGTTATTTAAGTCACTCAAACCAACCAACATTGTGAAATATCCATGTTTAATCCAATAGTCAAATGTCATAGTATAACCCAAGTTGAATATAAACCATGTAATGTGTAAACAAAAGTTATGTATGGTAAGTAAAATGAGATACTTAAACCACAAGTAAAAATGTACAAAACAAAGTATTTTGAATATATCAAGAGTTATGTTTTGTAAAATAAATGCATGTTTTACTGATACAAACACTTATGTAGTAAGTTAATGCATTACATTCAAGCCTTGAGACAGCAGGATAACCCTAGAGTAAAGATTATCAAAGAAAAATGTTTTTGGATTCAGTCATTCATTACACCCAAACAAACTTAGGATGTCAGGAACGGGATTTGTCAAGTCCTATGGTACCATTACTTACTACCGAGCGGCGTAGCTAATGTTAATGAATGTAGTTTAGACCCGTTAAACAAACCAAATGTCATATCAAATGTAAACATGTAATGAAAGTAATGTACTAAGTATGCTAAGTTAACATACAAAGCAGAAAATGTAGTGTAAAACAATGTGTTGCATATGCTAAGTAAACATACATAGCAAAACATAATGAAATTATGTACTGATAGTGTACTAATGAACATAGCAAGTATATGATATGAAAACATGGAAAGCATGAAAATAACAAGTAGGAACATGTGTTTCACCCCAAAACGTTTGGAAAACAGTAAAAGAGGGGACTATGTACTCACTTGAGATTTCTCAATAGACTTTAGATATCCACCAGGCAAAGCTAGAAGATCGCGGAATCAAACGGCACCTAATATAGGTAACTACATTAATAAACGGACCTATTCAGAGGATCGGGTAGCATGAGGGTTCGTAAACCAAATGAGTGTAGGAATTCATGTAATATGGTTTAACAAAGCCTACATACTAAAATGAAACTTATCCTAAGTGCTTTTGACCCGTTACGACCCGTTTAGGTAGCTTATGCTACTTTAACGCGTCGTTCGTGTAAAACGCGTTTGGAACGCCTAACTAGTCCTATGACAAGTAAAATATGCCTTAACATGTCTAATATAGTTTCCAAATCAGTTTCGATGTCAAAAATTATGTTACATATGCTTAGAATGAAATTTGGCGTAAAAAAGGCATTTTGGTAATTTTCCTAAGGTATATAAACTATTTATCATACAACTACTTAAACGACGTGACCATAAAGTATAACCTCGGAAGGTTATTCCCTATACAACTATGGTCACCTAAAGTGTTTGGTCGGATCCTAATGATCGACCAAATGGTTCGGGTTCGAAAGCATAAGCGATTGATTAGATCGCTTACCCTTACGACCCTAGACAAGCACTAATCTAAAAGTGACGAGCTAAACATGTTAAAACATGTTTAACAAAGTTTGAAAAAAGGTTTGGTATAAAAACAAACGGTTTTGATACCCACAAGTAGTTTGGTTACAAAATACGTGAGAATACGCATTTTGGCCGAAACTACGACTCGTCACTGAGCCTACATAACGTGGTAATCAGTAGGTGACTATAACCATCGTGATTACGCTCACGTTATGAAGTTCAAACGAACTTCGCATTGACCATAAACTGGTTAATGCAGAAAGTCAAACAAAGTTTGACTTTAACGCTAAAATGAATGAAAAGAACGAAAGAATACTTACAGAAGGTCCCCGCAAGATTGAATTTCCAAGTATTTCTCAGGTATGAAGTGTTTTCACACTTCAACTTAGAGAAAATCTCAGAATTCAAGTGAGTTGCAACAAGGACATGGGGGGGGGGGTATTTATAGATTTGGTAGAGCTGTTAAGATCGTTCCTCATTATCTGAGATTCAATCACAACCGTACACCTCGAGCCCATGGTTTTATAAAACCATTGGAGCCCCTAGAAATGGCCAATAGTTTCAAAAATAGCAGTTGCAAGTGGAAAACATGGCTGGAACAGCTGGAAGCAGGCTGTTTTCAACATTCTGCACATCTGGGCAGCTTACAGGCCCGCGTAAGTCCCAACAGATGATTACGCGGCCCGCCTGGGCTTCAGCTCAGCAAATCAAGTTTCCAAAATGATAGTTTCAGTCCCTGTTTGTGTTTTAAGCTCATTCCGACACTTCTAAGTCCCGTTAAGCCAACTTTAAGGGCCTAAAATGATGCCTAAACATTGTGGACATGAAAGATGCTCAAAAATATATCGTATTTCGGTTCGTTTGGTCATACGATCGCGATATTCGCTTAATTACGACGAAATGCGCACAAGCGCGAAAAACGATCCAAATTGCGCGACGATTGGATTTTTCTTATGCCAAACACTAAAATAAAATATTTTAATGCTTACATAAATTTTTGGATGTCCGGATGTATTCAGAACGTAAGTTATGCGCGAAAATGCAAACTTATGCACTTTTTGACGCTTTTAGTCCCTGAATGAGCATAAAGTTTATTTTAGCACACCGAACCCCTCAAAGCCTATTTCTAAGCTATGTAAAGGATATTTAGGGTGTGTTTAACTTATGGTCATGTTCCGGAATGTCCGTTACAGTTCAAATCGGCATACTTTCGCAGTTTGTCGAATTTAGTCCCTGTAAGCGAATAGACTTGATTTTGCCATACCAAAGCCTTCAAAACTTATTTCTAAGTTATGTAAAGGTTATTTAAGGTATGTTAAGCATATGTTGATGTTCCGGAGTATTTGTCGCATTAAACTGACTACGTTTACGAACCAGTTTGCGTATAATTCTCCAGAAAGCGATATAGAGTTTGAAATTGAATAAAAATCAAAACATGAAAAATATCAAACATAAACAAACAAATATTGGGATCAAATAACTTTATTTCATTGATAACTAAACTGTTTACAATGATTACAAGCACAGATGTCACACGATATAAGAGAAGACATCGGCCACTATGTTGAAGAAGAGGTCGCCATTGAACAAACCTTTTTGGTTCTTGATCAAAGTGAGCAACCAAATAAGGAGTCTCCTAAAGACCCACCACTTGAGCTCAAAGAACTTCCGAAGGTTTTGTAATATGTTGTTCTCGACAAAGATGTTAAGTTACCTGTAATTATTTAGTCAAAATTAACTAGTGTAGAAAAAGAAAAATTAATCACACTTTTGAAAAAACACAGAAACGCGATCGCTTGGAAGCTTGTAGATATTAAAGGAATAAGCCCTTCCATGTGCACGCATTAAATTTTAGTGAATGGTGACTAGAAATCGGTAATACAACCACAACATATAGTAAATCCAAACGTCCAAGAAGTGGTTAAAAATGAAGTCATCAAATTACTTGACGCCGGACTCATTTACCCAATCTCTGATAGTCCTTGGGTAAGTCACGTCCAAGTAGTTCCTAAAAAGGGAGGTATGACTGTGGTCACTAACGAGAAAAATGAATTAATACCAACAAGAACCGTCACAGGATGGAGAGTATGTATAGATTGTCGATTAAATGAAGCAACAAGGAAAGATCATTTTCCTTTACCTTTTATTGATCAAATGTTAGAAAGATTATCCGGTCACAAAAATTTTATTGTTTTTTAGATGGTTTTTCAAGATACTTTCAAATACTGATAGCACTCGAAGACCAAGAAAATACAACAGTCACATGTCCCTACGGAACTTTTGCTTATCGACGCATGCCTTTTAGTCTATGTGATGCCCTCGCAACCTTTCAACGTTGCATGGTGGCCATCTTCCATGATATGATAGAAAAGAACTATGGAAGTCTTCATGGACGACTTTTCTATCTTTGGAGATTCATATGACCAATGCCTCGATAACCTTGAACGAATGCTATCCTGATGTGAGGAAACTAACCTCGCCCTTAATTGGGAAAAATGCCATTTCATGGTAATGGAGGGAATAGTACTCGGTCATAAAATCTCAAGCAAAGGAATGGAGGTTGATCAAAAAAAAAAAATAAACACTATTTCTCGATTACCACCCCATCCTCCGTTAGAGCCATCAGAAGTATCCTAGGGCATGGCCGATTTATCAAAGACTTTTCTAAAATCTCAAGGCTTTAACAAAATTACTTGAAAAAGATGCTCCTTTCATCTTTAACAAGGATTGCAACCAAGCATTTCTAACACTAAAAGAAATGCTAGTCAATGCACCTATCATGATAGCGCCTGATTGGAAATTACCTTTCGAAATCATGTGTGATGCAAGTGACTTTGCAGTTGGAGCCGTCTTGGGACAAAGAAAAGATAAGCATTTTCACCCAATATATTACACTAGTAAAACACTTAACGATGTACAAGAAAATTACACAACAACGGAAAAAGAATTACTAGCTGTAGTATTTGCTTTTGATAAATTTCGTTCTTATCTTGTTCTTTCTAAAACGATAATTTATACAGACTATGTAGCCATTCAATATCTCTTTAAGGAACAGGATGCTAAACCACGTTTAATAAGATGGATTCTACTCCTCCAAGAATTCGACATTGAAATAAAAGACAAACGAGGAGCAGAAAACACCGCTGCAGATCATCTTTCCTGCTTGGAAGATCCAGCTTTCCTGATTGCGTTTAGAAATTTACCAAAGAAATTCCAAAACATATGAAAATTTTTATCCCCCCATTTCTTTGGTAAAATCTCTAAACCTTAACAAATTCCCTCCTCTGAGCGGAACAGTCGTCAACTTTACTGAACAAATTCTCGCCACTGAGCAGAATCTTTCAAATGTTCTCAGTTTTTTGAAAAATCACGAAAGCAACTTTCTTCTTTGCATATTCTACTTGATAAAGAAAGTCCCCTAGCCCCGTAGGATCCGACTTATATCCCCCCAAAGTTCTGCTAACACCTAATCCGAAAACTTCCATCATAGGCATAACTCTTCGACTTTGTGAACTCGTTAGGATCGGTCTTGGCTCTCTAGATTGTAAGGACTTAAAGAATGCTGTCTGTTACGGTTATGGCGAGAAGGGCCACATTAAATCTAACTGCCCCAAAGCTGCCAAGGAAGGTACAGCTAAGCCTGGAGAGGCGAAGAAAGGGAACACCCGAGCCTTCCAAATGAATACTAGGGAGGCAGTGAATGACACAAATGTTATAACGGGTACGTTCCTTATTAACGATATCTTTTCTAGAGTTCTTTTCGATTCTGGAGCTGATAAGTCTTTTGTTGACCATAAGTTTAGTAAACTACTAAACCTACCGATAAGAACTCTAGATATAACATACGAGGTAGAACTTGCCGATGGTACCTTAGAAACAACATCTTCTATTCTTGATGGATGTTCTATATCCATTAAGAATCATTCTATTCCTATCTCTATTCCGCCAATGAATTTGGCGGGGTTCGATGTAGTCTTAGGCATGGATTGGTTATCTTATAACCAAGCCCACATTGCCTGCGATAAGAAACTCATCGAAGTTAAAACCCCATTTGGTGAAATGCTCACCATACAAGGAGACCTACACTATGGATTGCCTGAGAAGATGTCTCTACTCAAGGCATCCAAGTGTCTGAAGAGCGGATGTGTCATTTACATGGCACAGGTGATGGTAGTTGAGCCAAAGCCCAAGATTGAAGACATCTCAGTCATCTTCGAATATCCTGATGTTTTCCCAGAAGAGCTACCCGGTCTACCACCAGAGAGACAAGTGGAGTTTTGGATCGACATCCTACCAGGAGCTGCTCCTGTTGCAAGGGCTCCATATCCGCTAGCGCCGACAGAGATGAAGGAATTGAAAACCCAACTTGATGAGCTTTTGGAAAAAAGGCTTCATTCAACCTACCTCATCACCCTGGGGAGCTCCTATCTTGTCCGTCAAGAAGAAGGACGGTTCAACGTGGATGTGCATTGATTACTGCGAGCTAAACAAGATAACGATCCAGAATCGTTATCTGTTGGCCAGGATCGATGATTTGTTTGATCAACTTCAAGGGGCTAGCTATTTTTCTAAGATCGACTTCAGGTTAGGTTATCATCAACTGAAGGTCAGGAGTGAAGACATTACAAAGACTGCCTTTAGGATGAGATACGGTCACTATGAGTTTTTGGTGATGGATTTTGAGCTCACAAATGCACCTACAGCATTCATGGACCTCATGAATAGAGTCTGCAAACCGTATCTAGATAAGTTTGTCATTGTCTTCAAATACGACATCCTTATCTATTCTCGTAATCAAGTTGATCACGAGAAACATCTTTGGTGTATCCTAAAGCTATTAAACAGGCGAAGCTTTATGCTATGTTCTCCAAGTTCGAGTTCTGGCTTCGAGAAGTCCAAGTTCTTGGACACGTGGTTAGTAAGCATGGTATCCAAGTGGATCCCGCTAAGATAGAAGACATTATGAACTGGGAAGCACCAAAGACACCGTCTGAGATACGTTGCTTCTTAGGACTGGCTTGTTATTATAGGAGATTCATTGAGAACTTTTCAAGGATAGCCACTCCTTTGAGTACCCTGACCCATAAGAATGTCAAGTTTGACTGGGGTCTAAAGCAGCAAGAATCCTTCAAGATTCTAAAGCACAAGTTGAGCAATGCTCCAGTGCTAACTCTACCAGAGGGTATTGAGGATTTTGTTGTGTATTGTAATGCCTCGCATACCGGCATGGGTTGTGTGCTGATGGTGAGAGGCAAAGTGATTGCTTATGCATCACAACAATTAAAGGTGCACGAAAGGAATTACACCACCCATGACTTGGAGTTGGGTGCCGTTGTCGTGGAGACATTACTTGTATGGCACGAAGTGTATTATATACACTGAGCATAAAAGTCACCAACATCTATTCAATCAAAAGGATTTGAATATGAGACAATGATGTTGGATGGAAACGCTGAACGATTATCATTGTGAGATTCGCTATTATCCCTGCAAGGAAAATGTGGTTGCCGATGCGCTAAGTCACAATGAAAGAGTTAAGCCGATTAGAATTAATGCCAAGAGCATTGAGCTCAGGTCTAGCTTAAATAAGAAGCTATTGGATGCGCAAACGCCAGCCTTGTTAGAGGCTAACATTCCTAATGAAGGATTAGGTGGAACTGTTAATCAGTTGTCACCTGGAAAAGATGGAATCATTATATTTAATGATAGAATCTGGGTTCCAATCTTTGGAGGACTTAGAGATCTTATCCTCCAGGAAGCGCATAATTCCAAATATTCTGTTCACCCTGGAGGTGAAAAAATGTATCAAGATTTAAGAAGAGCTATTGGTGGATGGGTATGAAGAAATCCATAGCCACATACGTGGCTAAGTGTCTGACGTGTTCACAAGTTAAAGCTGAACACCAAAAACCATCAGGACTTCTACAACAACTAGAGATTCCCACATGGAAATGGGAAATTGTAACTATGGATTTGATTACCAAGTTACCTAAGACCAAACGCGGCAATGCCATGATTTGGGTCATCGTTGATAGACTAACGAAGTCATCTCACTTCTTTCCCATAAAGGAGATGTATAGCTCTGACAAGTTGGCTAAGTTATATGTGGACGGGATTGTGTCCCTACATGGTGTGCCATTATCTATTGTATCTGATAGAGATACTAGATATACATCTCATTTATGGAAAATTTTCCGGTAATCATTAGGCACAAGATTGAATTTCAGTAGGGCTTACCATCCTCAGACTGATGGACAGAGTGAGCATACAATCCAAACTTTAGAAGACATGCTTAGGGCATACGTGATCGACTTGGGTGGTAGTTGGGATGGCCATCACCCCCTAATAGAATTCTCCTACAATAATAGTTATTGTACGAGCATCAAGGCTGCTCCTTTCGAGGCCTTGTATGGGAGAAAGTATCGAACGCCCGTTTATTGGGCTGAATTTGGGGAAGCCCAACTAACATGACCAGAGATAGTCCTAGAGACCACAGATTAGATTGTACAAATCCGTGATCATCTCATAGCTGCCAGGGATTGAAAGAAAATCCATGCTGACAAGATGCGTAAACCTCTTAAGTTCCAAGTAGGGGACAAAGTCTTACTGAAGGTTTCACCATGGAAGGGTGTAATGAGTTTCGGTAAGAAGGGCAAGTTGAGCCCAAGATATATCAGACCATTCGAGATAGTCGATTGTGTCGGATCAGAAGCTTATAAGCTAAATTTTCCAGAGGAGCTTAGTGGAATTCACAACGTGTTCCACATCTGTAATTTAAAGATACGTCCAGCCGATGAGTCGCTAGCAATGTCACAACAAGATGTGTAGATTGATGAAAACCTGAGGTTTGTTGAGAAACTTATTTCGATTGAGGATCGATAGGTTAAGAAGCTTCGAAGGAAGTCTATACCTATTGTAAAGGTTAAATGGGTTGCGCATCGAGAACCCGAATATACGTGGGAGGTTGAGACCACTATGCGACAAAAGTACCCCCATCTTTTTGAATAAAATCTCAAGGTCGAGATTTCTTTTAAGGGGGAGAGGATGTAACACCTCGTAAATTCTTGTCCATTCATGTACTGACACGTGTCCATACTCTCAATTGTGCCAAATGATGGAAGAGAGGGACT
Organism: Helianthus tuberosus; assembly: GCA_030545235.1. Lineage (NCBI taxonomy): Eukaryota > Viridiplantae > Streptophyta > Magnoliopsida > Asterales > Asteraceae > Helianthus > Helianthus tuberosus. Next base: position 135,476,609 of record CM060389.1, read on the forward strand.
ATTTTTGACAATATATGAAAGTATGATTGTGGATGGACTAAAATTGTCAACATGCTGATTTATTACCCTCTGAGTGACCTTTGTGGACCGTATAGCCTTTTGGCTTACGGACCGCAAAGTCTCATGGCTTACAGTCCGTAAGCAAGTTAAATCAGTGTGCGCGCAAGGTCCTTACGGACCGCAAATCCCTTACGGTCCGTAAACGGTCGCCAGTGACAGTTTTTGTTTGGGCTCCAAGCAAACATGCATGGATGCCACCTATTCGAAACTCTGAGCACTCTAGTAGCACTTCATACGTCCCTATACACTTGTAATGATCCTAAAAGAGTGCTAACACCTGTAATGATCCCCTTTAAGCTCCACAAGTATAAATAGGGCCTTGATCTTTCATTTTCACTTGCACCTCTTCTTTAAATTCTTCCTTCTCACTCTCTGGAAGTACCTAATCCTAAAGGAGCATCCCACTGAGTTCAAATCATTTTCTTGGAGCAGTTGTAAGTGCTCCATCCTTGTTCTTTCAGTTTATAGGCTTTAATTAGCCGAAAGTCAAGCACAATTGACTTTTCCTTTAACTTTTGGTTTAGACCATTATGGTCCAGCCATTGTTTGAATCGAACATGGCTACATGATTGTAATTAGGTAGGTGTTAATCCCTTAAAAGGGCCCTGAAAATCACGTAAACTTGGTCAAATGATGGGTCAAAGTTATGTTAATTAAAAAGTCAAAAGGCAGTTATTCGTAGACTTTATAAAATGATATTATAAATGTTATAACCCATATTTTTGACACTTAATCAGTTGGTAATTAATATTAGAACATGTGTGAACATGTTCAGCCCGTCGTTTCCAGTTTTATGGTCAGTTCGCAACCGAAAGTCAAGCAGATTGACTTCTGCTTTGACTTTCGATCCTGAACCGATTTAGCATAGTTAGCTAATGAATTTAAGTTATATTATGATCACATTATAAAAGTGGTGTATCTTAGGTTGAAGTTGGGGAAGCCCAACTATCTAGACCAGAGATAGTCCTAGAGACCACATATAAGATTGTGTAAATCCGTGATCATCTCATAGCTGCCAGGGATTGGCAGAAAAGCAATGCTGACAAGAGGCGTTAACCTCTTATGTTCCAAGTTGGGGACAAAGTCTTACTGAAGGTTTCACCTTGGAAGGGTGTAATGCATTTCGGTAAGAAGGGCAAGTTGAGCCCAAGATATATCGGACCATTAGGGATAGTCGAATGTGTCGGATCAGTAGCTTATAAGCTAAATTTTCCAGAGGAGCTTAGTGGAATTCACAACGTGTTCCACATCTGTAATTTAAAGAAATGTCTAGCCGATGAGTCGCTAGCAATGTCACATCAAGATGTGCAGATTGATGAAAACTTGAGGTTTGTTGAGAAACTGATTTCGATCGAGGATCGACAGGTTAAGAAGCTCCGAAGGAAGTCTATACTTATTGTAAAGGTTAAATGGGTTGCCCGTCGAGGCCGCGAATATACGTGGGAGGTTGAGACCACTATGTGACAAAAGTACCCCCATCTTTTGGAATAAAATCTCGAGGTCGAGATTTCTTTTAAGGGTGTGAGGATGTAACACCTCGTAAATTCATGTCCATTCATGTACTGACACGTGTCCATACTCTCAATTGTGCCAAATGATGGACGAGAGGGACTATTTTGACAATATATGAAAGAATGAATTTGGAGGGACTAAAAGTGTCAACATGCTAATTTATTAGCCTCTGAGTGACCTTTGCGGACCGTATAGCCTTTTGGCATACGGACCGCAAGATGTAAAATTTTTTGGTCTTTGATGATCGGTTACGGACCGCAAAGCCTCATGGCTTATGGTCCGTAAGCAAGTTAAATCACTGTGCGCGCAAGGTCCTTACGGACCGCAAATCCCTTACGGTCCGTAAAGGGTCGCCACTGACAGTTTTTGTTTGGGCTCCAAGCAAACATGCATGGATGCCACCTATTCGAAACTCTGAGTTCTCTAGCTGCACTTGACACGTCCCTATACACTTGTAATGATCCTAAAAGAGTGCTAACACCTGTAATGATCCCCTTCAAGCTCCACAAGTATAAATAGGGCATTGATCTTTCATTTTCACTAGCACCTCTTCTTTAAATCCTTCTTTCTCACTCTCTGGAAGTTTCTAATCCTAAAGGAGCATCCCACTGATTTCAAATCATTCTCTTGGACAACTTGTAAGTGCTCCATCTTTGTTCTTTCAGTTTAGAGGCTTTAATTAGCCGAAAGTCAAGCAAAATTGACTTTTTCTTTGACTTTTGGTTTAGACCATTATGGTCCAGCCATTGTTCGAATCGAACATGGCTACGTGATCATAATTAGGTAGGTGTTAATCCCTTCAAAGGGTAACTCCTGAAAATCAAGTTAACTTGGTCAAAAGATGGGTCAAAGTTTTGTTAATTAAAAAGTCAAAGGGCAGTTATTCGTAAACTTTATAAAATGATATTATAAATGTTATAACCCATATTTTTGACAATTAATCAGTTGGTAATTAATATTAGAATATGTGTGAACATGTTCAGCCCGTCATTCCCAGTTTTAAGGTCGGTTCGCAACCAAAAGTCGAGCAGTTTGACTTCTACTTTGACTTTCGATCCCGACCCAATTTAGCATAGTTAGCTACTAAATTTAAGTTGTATTATGATCACATGATAATGTAGGATAAATCTCTGAGGTTATACTACTTGATCATAATCAGATTTTGAGTTTTTATACAAGTTTCTATAATATGCCTAATTATGACCAAATTTCCCTTTTTGCATAAAACTTGGTTTTAATCAATGATGAACTTTCAAAACGAATTACCTACTGATATGTTATTATAATTAACATATTTTGGTATAATCAAATATGTTCATAACCTGAGTTTTGTTACAAGTTCGTAAATTATGTTAAAATATGACCAAAATGCCCTTTTGGCGCATAGTATGGTTTTAAACCATAACTACCATACAAAACATATTACCTAATGATATTATAACATAATTAAAGTGTTATAATAGAATGTACTTGTTCAACTCAGATTTTTGTGCAAGTTCTCAAATTATGTCAAATAATGACTAAAATGCCCTTATGGTGCATATTTTGATTTTAAAACCTCCATGGTCATATAAGTTGATAACCTACTGATGTTACAACTTACCTAAAGGATATTGGCATATAGAACTTGTTTATGACTCATCTAGTTACCCGATATCGCTTATATGTAACTAGTTTACGTATGTTTACCGAAACGGGTCAATTGTTATCATTTTTATTTCAAAATTCCAGAATGTAATATTGTTTACCCACATTATACAAGTATTAGTACTTGTTGGGTTTAAACTACATTCTATTCTGGTCATCGCTTAATCAAGCGTATCACACCGTTTTCGTTATTTTAAGTTAACCGGTCCAAGTCTATGACTTGAATGGGACCCGTTAACATTCTAATTGGTTATTTATACCATTCATTCCAGACTAGGGCCTTCCGGTAGATTGCAACCAACCTTAGCTTATTTGTTAATGGCTGTGCTTATTGTTTCTTGCATTGTAAGACGTAATTAAGCGAAGTAAATACTCTCAACCTATTATCCCTATACGGGCTTGAGATACGGTAAATTATAACCGCTTGGTCAGGTATGGGATCATATGTCGGATTGTTACTACAAAATCTCCATGACTCGTTTTAATCTATTTTTTTTATAACTTAAACAACGGGGGTTAGCATGACAGTGTCCTAGATATCCTCGGCTCATTTAAATTGCTAATGGCCATGACTAAGCACGTGGTGTAAGCATACACCTGACAAATGCTAATGTTATTATAAAATGTTTTTCTTACCCATATTGGGATACCCCTTTGTGGGTTAAAAGTGGCATGTCGGTTAATCATGTTATTTGGTTTCTGCACCGGACCCCATGGGTATTGACAGGCATGTCAAACTGTATACAAGATCATTTTGAATTGTCCCAAGTTATTTAAGAAAATACATGTGCCTTGTGCACTTAAAATATTTTTGAAATGTTTTCAAAATGAGTCGGTTATTTGTATTTACCAGTGTAAAATGACATATTTTCAAAAGATTAAGTTACAGGTTGCAAGGATACATAAATAGGCTGAAAGTTGCTTGGTAATGCTAGAAGAGGAATTTGCAACTCCTTTGCATAAATCCTAGTAGTCTATTATTTCATAAAGCCTAGTAGTCTGTATTATTATTTTGAACAGTCGTACAATTATGTTTGTAATAATATTTTAAATCCAAGACTTCCGCTATGCTATATTGTGTATCTTGATATCAATCGTCACGTACTCCCCATCCGGGCCCACAAGGCGATAGTTGGAAATATCGAGGTGTGACAATGCACGAGCGTAACGGTTTAATGAGGAACAGTCTCTTTGGCTGTTGTCGACAAGGGAAAAAACATAGCACAACCGACGTCGCATAATAAGTGACAAATCACATTCCATCGGTTAGCTATCAGAATTCCTGAGAAAGGTATTAGCAGCCACTTATCACCTGGTGCAACCTCTATACCGTTCTAATCAAAGGAGTTTCGAACTAAGTTATACTCAACTGAATTTATTTCTTTCAACGGGTCCTGGTACCGGTTGCACTCACCTAGAAGCTCCTTTCGTATTATCGACCACTCATTTTCATGAAGCGACAAGCTGACCGATATAGGTCGAAACCCACAATTACCATCGCCCCGAACATCTTGAATATGACTTAGGTATGGATGGAAGCAAGGTGGTATGAACCGCTGGTAGTAATTGAATATGTTAACTCTTACTGCAAGCAGTAAAGGTAACGACAATGCTTCTTCCATTGATTTTTCCATCTTTTTCTTACCCTTCCATTGACTAGCGCCCTTTGCAATCTCGTCGATGAACGTTGGCACTCCACGATGATCACTTTGTGACTGGACAAACGAGCTATGTCTTGCAGGTTGGGTGTACGACTCTTGTGTAGCAATGCCTGGTGAATCACCATGTGCGTCTAAAGATGACCAAATACAGATAAAATTGTGCCTAGAAGGCTCCACAAAAGAATCAACCTTCCTTTCTTGCTGAGCCTTTACAGTTGGACGACCCCATGGATTTTTCTTCACGACTGGTTGTTTGAAATTTTTCTGATTGGGGTTAACCATCTCCTTTATCTTCTGAAACAAGTTTCCCTTAATCGCTCCCTGCTGCCCCAAAAAATGTTGTTTAAGATTTGCCAATTCGTTGTCAATGTCGAAGAACTCCTGCTCGCACTCTTCGTTTAAAGGTATCAAATCCAGCTTTTGCTAAAAGGGTACTATCAACTCCAACGGAATCTTTTGATTTGCATTAAAATAAAACAAAAACAAGATAAAACGTTAAAATCATTGCTTGATGAAATGCGCGTATTAAAAGACGTGGTTGGTCGAAGAATGTATTATAATTTTGTATATACGGTACCAATCGGCACACACAGGGCAGCCCACAGTGTGACAACCCGCACTAAACCAGGTATCCGTACGACTTAATTAATGATTAATTACTGCTTAATTACTGTGCTTGTGTGAACTAGCTGATGAACTGCTACTTGAATACTGATACATGTACTTACTTGCATCATACTTGCTTGCTGTCACTACATTATTTACATGCTGAACCTTAGTGACAAACATGATGCACAAAAAGCACAGTAGCACAATACACGGATAACCTATTGAACATGCTGATAAAGCCAGCATCAGGCAAACACTGCCTCCAAGGCCTATAAGAGCCTGAGATATTTTGCTACACTAGTAGTGAGTGTAGGGATACAAGGGTTGTGGAACTGCGTCTCTAGGAATAAGTTACTATGACTGGATGTGCCTAAAACGTACTCTAAGCACAAAACACAGCACTTGGATAAATAATCCAGCTTCTAGCTGACTAGTAAAGTGCCAAAACATGAGAAAAATAACACTAGACACTTTCCAAAGTGTCAGGAAACAAATTGTGTCACTAAATAAATATAACGACACTTTAAAAGCTTTGTTAACGCTTTAACGGATTACTATCCAACCGAACAACCGGGCGTTACCTGAAACATGAAAATATTGTTATTTTCATTATTACTTTTTTTCTGAGCCAGTTAGGGTCCCCGTACACCCTAACACCCGCTTTAACATACTATACACAAGTAACCGAGTTAATTACTTAACTCAAACTAACTATATACTTAATGGCTAGTTGAAATCGAACCAAGGGACCCCCCCCCAACCGAATCGGTCACCTAGTGACCACCCCCATGTACTTGTTGATTAAGCAAATCTCCTTTGTCAAATATCTAGCCTACACAAGAACCATTGGGTAATTAACTCTAATTTTGTCTATAAGTTCATGTATTAACACAATGTAATTCTCACTTCACAAAACAACCAACACAATTTTCTCTCCCTCTCTACCTAGCTCTCGGCCGAACCCCCTTGAGCACCCATCCACCATTTTTGGTTTTCATCAAGCCATTCCAAGGTTATTCAAACATCAAGGGTCTCGTATTAGGAAGCTTGGTGCACTCGGAGCGCGAAGGACCGCTTTCTCTAGCTTTTATCCAACCGATTTACGTATAGATTCTTCCCTAGCCTCGAGCTAGAGGTATAATACTTAAAACTCATATTTGAACTAATCTAAAGTGGTTAAAAGGATTTGTATCGGTTAAATCTCGTTAAAATGCAAAATGATGCACAAAAGTCTACTAAAAACACTTAAAATGGTGGTTAATAGCTTATATGTTGTGTAAATGATGTAGTATTTGAAATGTGTGATTATTTAGACCCGATCTATGTTGTGGTAGCTCGGATCATCGTTTAACCCGGTATAGTCATGTTCTTGAATCATGACACAAAGCTATTTTAGAAGTAACAAGGGTTAAAAGGTGAAACTCTACCACACATGAAACATGAACTTGTGTAAAAATGTTTTACTTGTGTAAAAGTGTTTTAACTGGTACAATAGTGTTTAAAACTAGCGGATCTACGCATCTGCAAGTGGTATTTTCAAAGAACCACGTATCAAAGAAATCATGTATTTTAAAGAGATGGATCTTACAATAACAAGCATGATTTTTATAAACCACAAGTGTGTAAACACTTGTGAGATGAAAAGATCCGACAAATAACCGTTTTTGTAAAAGATGACGAGAAGTTGTAAAGATGGATTTCTCTAAAAACGAAGTTTTTACGAGATCAAAATTATTTTATATAAAGATCCACAAAATATAATGGGATTTACACTATAGTTTCGGAAAAACTACAAGTTCATGCGATTATGCGATTTACATACTTGTCGACTAGTTTGATGTGTTGGAAATTGTTTGATTGAATAAGGAAGTTGTTGAAATTGATTTTGTAAAAGAAAATGATACGCTTGAAAGCGTGGCCACCTCCAGTTACAGAGGAAACTCTGGCGAAATTTTTCTAAAAACCTAACACTTAGAACTATTTACACTACAAGTGTTAGAATTATTTTTGACAGGTTTTCGAAACATAAATTTCGCCATGACTTTATTTACTAAATGTTCGGAGGTGGGATTTTCACAAAATTTAACGTGATAAATATACATATATTTTCACACACTGTTTATGATTATTTTGTGAAATACATAAATATTATTTTTAGAGTAAAAATAATATTTACGAACGTTAACGAATCCAAAATAATTCGAACGCTTTCACCATAAATATATAAGTTACATCGGTAATTATATTACCACTCGATTGTTAAAACGTAACTTACACACTTACGGAAATATTTATGAACGCACATGTATGGAATCCCCCATCCTTGGGAAGGAGATTAACTACCAAGTATATACAGAACGTAAACACGAAATAGTTGTCTAACTATTTCCCAAAGACTTAAACTATAAAGCTAAGGCACAGCCGTCCGTCTAATAGAAATTAGCACCTGTAGGTCGTCGCACAGCTGCGTGAGCAGGAGATACTTGGTAGAGACGCACCGACTGTGAGTTCATGTCCCCCTTTTCTCTAACTGTTTTCAGTTTTCTTAACTGCGGGGGTGAAATACATGTTACTTTGATTACGAATACTTTATATACGGTATGGTTAGCGTAAGGAGGTTTACTATTCAGATCATGTGAGTGGGTAGGAGCAATATGAGGCCATTAGTCCTCATATCGGGACCGAGGGACAGGAGCGGTAGATCTATCTGGGTGTAGCGAGCCCAGCCCCAGGCCAAACTAGAAACGGACCTTGGGGTGACTTTGTCCACATACAAATGCCGTGGCGAAATCTGCTAGGTTTGAGTCTCCCTATTTGCACTTCACATATATCAGTGGCCTTGCAAACCATTGGTGATCACAAGTCCCCTTATTTGCTACATACCACGATCATTTTTATACTCACAAGTGTTTTACATACTCACTTACACATGAACTCGCTCAACATTATTGTTGATTTTTCAACTTACATGTATTTCAGGAAATTAACGGATCTGGCACGGTATGGAACGTTTTCCGCTGCACTAGTTTCCGAGGTCATCCGGGGTTCAGGGGATGTGTCTCTTTCCTGGACAAGACACAATCCTTGAACCATGTTTATGTTATGTTTTAAGTTTGTAATGTCTGTTGAACAAGGTTATGGTTGTTAGGGTAAGTTCCCGTTAAAACAATGGTACTGTATTTGGTTTTCAAAACTTAATGGATGATCTTGCATGATTTTACTTCATATAGCTTTGTTATGATTAAGCTATGGTATTAAGAAGTCACACCAAAATTAACCACGCTTCCGCAAAGCCAGGGTGTGACAGCTTGGTATCAGAGCTCTGATCATAGCGAACTAGGATTCATTCTCGAGTCTAGACTATGATCACTAGGGCTCTCACGAAAACATTTTACTGCATACCACTTAAGTCCAGATCCAAAACTTTTTACAAACAAATGTTGAGCACATTTTATTATTTATAGGCTCAGCCTGGAGGGCTGAGGCTCGGTCTGGAGGATCGAGGCCCGGTCTAGGTGACCGAGGTAGTTGAGCACGTTGATTTATTAAAGGCTCAGCCTGGAGGGCTGAGGCTCGGTCTGGAGGATCGAGGCTTGGTCTAGGTGACCGAGGTAGTTGGCTAGCAAGGCTAGGAAGAGTAGGCTCAGTCATGAAGGCTGAGGCTCGGTCAAGGGGACCGAGGCTCGATCTAAGTGGTCGAGGTGGAGGATAGAGCAGTCTTAGAGACTGGGAGGAATTTGACTAGGAGAATTATGTGATACCTTACTTGGTGACTTATGTGATTATCTGGTTGTGTGACTTATTATTTGAGCATATTTGTGTTTATGTTACAGACTTATGGACTCAGACGATACTGGCGTTTCGGACACCATTGGACCCATACCTATCGTATCTGATGACCTCACATCCTCCGAGCATGAGGTGTACACATCTGACTATACCAGTACTGACGAGGATGATTTCCAGCCTTTCGCACTACCCGATGGTGCTGATGAGCCTGCAGATGACCCTCCCGCTGAGTACCTACCTCTGGTAGAGATTCCGGCTCCTATACCCTTAGCCGTTTATCCAGCATATGATTTCCTTCTTGACGCCGAGGCTGATGGCGATATTGACCTGTTTGAGGATGAGCCTTTTGAGGATGAGTTCCAGGGCGAGGCCCTTCTTCCTGCGGACGATCTTCTGATGATCGCTGACGTTCCTGCTGAGGATTCGCCAGCACATTCTCCTGTCCCAGACTCTTTCGAGTCTGTGGCATCCGCACCTTCTCACACATTGAGTGCACAACACTTTGCGCACGGTTCTGATCCTGACCAGGCATCCTCTGTTGCACCCATTCCCAGTTTTGAGTTTAACCATGATGACATAGAGGATTCTGATCCTATCTTTCCCCCGGGATACGACCCAGATCGTGATATCGAGTTTATACCTATGGATCAGCCCATGGAGGATCCAGCTGACCCGGTAGACCCTATCGACCCAGAGTTTGACTTCGAGATGGCTTTTGATGATCCCGAGCCTGTCGTCGCCCCTGAGCAGGCAGCCGCTCTAGACCCCATACTTGAGCATGACCCCGTACATGCTGGCATCCCTATTGAGCCTGTTATAGCAGACCCACCTATTGATGATCTCCCCGTGGATGTTCCTTTGTTAGAGGGCGATCATGTTATTGTTGATCCTGTTGTTCCTCTACCTGTTGTTGATATACCTGTTGACCATCCTATTGAGCACATTGCACCTGTTCACCCTTTTGTTGCACCTGATCCCATTCCACTAGAGCCCGAGCATGCACTGTTCGCGGCACACATGGATCCACCAGATGAGCATGCACAGCACGGTTGGATACCTGCTGATGAGGATGTTCCACCATTTCCCCCTCAGATCCCTGATACACGACATGTTGATTTTTCTTTCCAGGTTCCCCAGTTTGTACCTCCAGCGAGGGCTGGAGAGGGTTCTTCAGCCCATCCTTTTGGGCATGTACCGATGTCTATCCCTTTCATGCCCCAGATGTCATCTGTTCCACCATCTGTTGCTCCATTTCATATGGCACCTTTTGATCCCACCCGTGAGCCGTTCCTTTGGGCACCAGACTCTGCTATGCCACCCACTGACCCCTACCATTCTTTTCACATGGGGTATACTATCGAGGACGTTTTGATGTCCTTTGTCGCCCAGCACGAGTCGCACACGCAGCGCATCCAGGAGCTTGAGAAAGCTCAGCTGCCACCATGCCAGTGCCATGGTCAGACACACTCTCCTCTGCAGCCATTTCGACCTTTACCTCCAGATTATGCTGCCCGTCTCTTTACACTAGAGCAGCAGGTTGCTTCTATCATTTGTACTCAGCAGGCTATGGAGGAGGACTGGCTCCAGTTACGTCGTTTGTTTTACACCCACTTTCCCCCCTCCTCCACCACCATCTGTATAGAGCTCACCAGTGCTGTTTGGGTAGACGAGGGTGAGAAGACGGCGATTGTTGGACTGCACAACATTTTTGGAGACAACTTTATGATCCTGACTTTTGTTGACATGTATTTGATGTTGTATTTGACATTGACATGATATAGTTTTTGGACAGGGGTGATGTAGCCCCTAGTTGATTGATGATTGTATGACACAGGGATGTATTGATACACTTACTATTTGGTCTCGATATATGGCAATCGCAGTATTCTCACCATATTTGATTCGCTTGATTGCTTATTTATATTTTTATGACATGGGACGTTGTGTGATTGATATTTGTGATGTATTGATAACATGAGATGTTATGTGCTATTACTATTACTATATACGTACGTTTCACTATGGCCTGACCAACGTAAACCATCTTTTAGAAGATGCCGCCGAGACGTGAGACACACATGCCTACTAATGAGGCAGAACTCCAGCAGATTATCGCTGCTGCCATTGCACAATACGCCGCCTCTCAAGGAGGGACTAGTGGAAGCAACTCTGGCAACACTGGCAACAACAATAATCCACCTCATGGTAATACTTAGTCATTTAGACATACCATGACCTAATTGGATATCTTTAGCAATGATGCTAATGCCAAACGTATGTTATAACGTATGTGCAGGATGCACCTACAAGCAGTTCTTAGACTGCAAGCCCGTAAACTTTGATGGCACAGGAGGTGCTGTCGCCTTTGTTCGTTGGGCTAAGAAAACCGATTCTGTTCTACGCATGAGCAAGTGCGCGCTGGATCAGCAAGTCACCTATATCTCAGGGCTGTTTCTAGATGGAGCCCTATCCTGGTGGAATCTACAAGTACAGACACTAGGCGAAGCTGCTGCCTACGCGCTGACCTGGACCGAACTGAAGGAACTTATGCGCAAGAAGTACTGTTCCCGCGCAGAAATCCAGCGATTGGAGACCGAGTTCTGGCACTTGAAAATGGACGGTCCAAAGATAGCAGAATACGTTCAAAGGTTCCATGACTTATCGCATGTGGTACCTTACATGGTCACTCCTGAGTTCAAGAGAATTGAACGCTTCATTTGGGGACTAGCTCCTCAAATCATAAGCATGGTAACCTCATCCAAGCCTGCGACCATTACTGAGGCGATCGATTTGAGCGTAGCTCTCACTGAGGAGGCTATTCGTTTGAACAAGTTTGATGAAGCAGAACCCAAGAAGAAAGAGACTCACGTCGAGTCGTCAAGAGGTAACAAGCGGAAGTTCTCAAACTTCAAGCAGGGCGCCAGTGTGGCGGTTAAGAAAGGAGGATCAGCTGGCAGTGGAAAGAAAGGAAAAGGATACCAGGGCACCCAGCCCAAGTGTAATACCTGTCAACGCCACCATACTGGCCATTGTAATGTGAAAATATGTGAAGCATGTGGAAAGCCGGGCCACTCGAAAGATTCTTGTTGGGCTAGTGCTGGCCGAGGAGGCCAGGGAGGATTTGGGAATAGGAATAATAATCGTGGTGGTAATCGCCCACAAGGGAACTATGGAGGTAACGAGAATCGAGGCAACAATGCTAACCAAGCGGGCACCGTGAATCGTAATCAGAGGAATGATCAAGCTGGTGGAAACGGGCAAAGACTTGGATGCTATAACTGCGGTGATATCGGGCATTTTAAAAAGAACTGCCCAGAGTTAAACCAAGCCCGTGGAAGAGTGTTCCAACTCGAAGCTAGGGAAGCGCGCCAGGACCCCAATGTTGTTACTGGTACGTTCCATGTGAACCAACGCTATGCATCCGTTTTATTTGATACTGGTGCCGATTATAGCTTCGTGTCGCTAGAATTTAAGAATATGATTGGTTTAGCCGCTAATAAGTTAGATATTCCATACTCAATCGAATTGGCCAATGGGAAGTTAGTAGAAGCCGATGAAGTTATCAGAGGTTGTGTGATCGAATTAGGAGAGCGCGAGTTTGCTTTAGATCTACTACCAGTCCAATTGGGAAGCTTCGATGTGGTGATAGGAATGGATTGGTTATCAGGCAACAAAGCAGAGATAGTTTGTCATGAGAAGGTTGTCCGTATCCCAATCGATGATGGTGAGACCATTGTTGTTCATGGAGAGAAGCGTGAGACGCCGTTGAGGATTATCAGCTGCTTGAAGGCAAGGAAGTGTTTGCAGAAAGGATGTGTTGCTTTTCTGGCACACATTGTGGATAAGAAGGCTGCTGAGCCAAGAATCGAAGACATCCCTGTCGTGAGGGAGTATCCAGAAGTCTTCCCAGAAGACTTGCCTGGACTGCCACCTCAGAGGCAAGTAGAGTTTCACATCGACTTAGTTCCAGGCGCCGCGCCTGTGGCTAAGGCACCTTATAGACTTGCTCCGTCTGAGATGCAGGAACTGTCGACACAACTTCAAGAGTTGTTGGACAAGGGTTTTATCCGACCAAGCTTCTCGCCTTGGGGAGCTCCGGTCTTGTTTGTTAAGAAGAAGGACGGTAGTTTTCGTATGTGCATCGACTACCGGGAGCTGAACAAGCTGACGATCAAGAATAGATACCCTCTGCCAAGAATTGATGATTTGTTTGACCAACTGCAAGGTTCAAGCTTTTATTCAAAGATCGATCTTCGATCTGGATACCATCAGTTATGGATACAAGAGGAAAGTATCCCAAAGACAGCCTTCAGAACTCGTTATGGACACTACGAGTTCCTTGTCATGCCGTTTGGGTTGACAAACGCACCTGCAGTCTTTATGGACTTGATGAATAGAGTTTGCAAGCCATACTTGGACAAGTTCGTGATTGTGTTTATCGACGACATCTTGATTTATTCAAGAACAAAGGCCGAGCACGAACAGCATCTAAGAGCTATTTTGGAGCTGCTGAAGAAGGAACAGCTGTATGCCAAATTCTCCAAGTGCGAATTTTGGCTACGTGAAGTCCAATTCCTTGGGCACGTGGTAAATGGAGATGGAATCCACGTGGATCCCACCAAGATCGAGGCGATCAAGGATTGGGAAACGCCAAAGACGCCAACCAAGATCCGACAATTCTTGGGTTTGGCTGGCTATTATCGAAGATTCATTGAGAATTTTTCAAAGATCGCTCAACCATTGACGCTCCTCATGCAGAAGGATAAGAAGTTTGATTGGGGAATCAAACAGGATGAAGCGTTCCAGATACTGAAGGATAAGCTCTACAATGCGCCTATCTTAGCTCTACCAGAAGGTACAGATGATTTTGTGGTATACTGCGACGCATCGCGCCAAGGATTGGGTTGCGTGTTGATGCAACGCCAAAAGGTTATTGCTTACGCATCGCGTCAACTGAAAGTGCACGAAAAGAACTATACCACACATGATTTGGAACTTGGCGCAGTGGTTTTTGCTTTAAAGATCTGGAGACACTACCTTTATGGTACGAAGTGTACAATCTTTACAGATCACAAGAGCCTACAGCATATATTCAACCAGAAGGAGTTGAATATGAGGCAAAGACGATGGGTTGAATTGTTGAACGACTACGACTGCGAGATAAAGTATCATCTAGGGAAGCCGAATGTGGTCGCCGATGCCCTAAGTCGTAAAGAGAGAATCAAGCCCATTAGGGTCAGGGCTTTGGAAATGATTATTCGAACCGATCTTTCCTTGCGCATTCGTGCCACGCAGAAAGAAGCTCTCAAGGAAGGAAACCTTGAAGAAGAATATCTCCGTGGGATGGAGAAGCTTTTGGTACCAAACGAGGAAGGAACGTTATGTTTTGAGAAAAGGATTTGGGTTCCTCTGTTTGGTGATTTAAGGAAAGTTATTTTCGATGAAGCTCACAAATCGCGGTACTCTATCCATCCTGGAGCGGATAAGATGTACCGGGATCTCAAAGATTACTATTGGTGGCCTAGGATGAAAGGCGATGTTGCTGTTTACGTGAGCAAATGTTTAACGTGCGCTAAGGTTAAAACCGAATACCAGAAGCCTTCAGGACTTCTGCAACAACCTGAGATTCCCAAGTGGAAATGGGAACAAATCTCCATGGATTTTTTTACGAAATTGCCAAGAACGCCAAGAGGCCATGATATGATTTGGGTGATAGTTGACCGCCTAACAAAGTCCGCACACTTTCTGCCAATCAAAGAGAAAGACAGTACTAGTACACTTGCGGAAATTTATATGAGAGAGATCGTCGCACGCCATGGAGTACCTCTCTCGATCATCTCTGATAGAGACGGAAGGTTTGTATCAAGGATATGGCAATCCTTCCAAGAAGCGTTTGGATCCCAATTGAATCTGAGCACTGCGTTTCATCCGCAAACTGACGGCCAGAGCGAGCGAACGATATAGACTTTGGAAGACATGCTGAGGGGGTGTGTTATGGATTTGGGCGGTAGCTGGGATAAACATTTACCTTTGGTCGAATTTTCATACAACAACAGCTACCACACCAGTATTGGTGTCGCGCCATTCGAAGCCCTTTACGGACGCAAATGCCGATCACCCCTATGTTGGGCTGACGCCGGAGATAGGCAACTTGCAGGTCCCGAAATCGTCCAAGAGACGACAGACAAGATCGCGCAGATTCTTAAACGCATCGAAGCAGCTCGCCACAGACAAAAGGCCTATGCGGATCCAAACCGAAAACATGTGGATTTCCAAGTTGGAGAAATGGTGTTATTGAAAGTCTCACCCTGGAAGGGTGTGGCACGCTTCGGAAAGCGTGGGAAGTTAAATCCGCGCTACATTGGTCCCTTCAGAATTCTGGAAAGAATAGGACTAGTAGCATACAAGTTGGACCTACCTGCTGAACTGAATGGTGTTCACGATACATTTCATGTATCCAATCTAAAGAAAAGTCCAACTCAAGTCACCGTTGCCATTCCCACCGACGAGATTCATGTTGACGACACGCTCCACTTCGTTGAAGAACCTGTTGAGGTCACGGATTGGAAAGTTAACAAGACCCGCCGGAGCAGTGTCAAACTCGTCAAAGTTCGTTGGAACGCCAGACATGGTCCTGAATACACCTGGAACGTGAGGACCGGATGAAAGAGAAATACCCCCACCTTTTTCCTAAGAACCCTGCATCTACAAGCAGAACTTAAATTTCGGGACGAAATTTATTTAACGGGGGGAGAATGTGACAACCCGCACTAAACCAGGTATCCGTACGACTTAATTAATGATTAATTACTGCTTAATTACTGTGCTTGTTTGAACTAGCTGATGAACTGCTACTTGAATACTGATACATGTACTTACTTGCATCATACTTGCTTGATGTCACTACATTATTTACATGCTGAACCTTAGTGACAAACATGATGCACAAAAAGCACAGTAGCACAATACACGGATAACCTATTGAACATGCTGATAAAGCCAGCATCAGGCAAACACTGCCTCCAAGGCCTATAAGAGCCTGAGATATTTTGCTACACTAGTAGTGAGTGTAGGGATACAAGGGTTGTGGAACTGCGTCTCTAGGAATAAGTTACTATGACTGGATGTGCCTAAAACGTACTCTAAGCACAAAACACAGCACTTGGATAAATAATCCAGCTTCTAGCTGACTAGTAAAGTGCCAAAACATGAGAAAAATAACACTAGACACTTTCCAAAGTGTCAGGAAACAAATTGTGTCACTAAATAAATATAACGACACTTTAAAAGCTTTGTTAACGCTTTAACGGATTACTATCCAACCGAACAACCGGGCGTTACCCGAAACATGAAAATATTGTTATTTTCATTATTACTCTTTTTCTGAGCCAGTTAGGGTCCCCGTACACCCTAACACCCGCTTTAACATACTATACACAAGTAACCGAGTTAATTACTTAACTCAAACTAACTATATACTTAATGGCTAGTTGAAATCCAACCAAGGGAACCCCCCCCCAACCGAATCGGTCACCTAGTGACCACCCCCATGTACTTGTTGATTAAGCAAATCTCCTTTGTCAAATATCTAGCCTACACAAGAACCATTGGGTAATTAACTCTAATTTTGTCTATAAGTTCATGTATTAACACAATGTAATTCTCACTTCACAAAACAACCAACACAATTTTCTCTCCCTCTCTACCTAGCTCTCGGCCGAACCCCCTTGAGCACCCATCCACCATTTTCGGTTTTCATCAAGCCATTCCAAGGTTATTCAAACATCAAGGGTCTCGTATTAGGAAGCTTGGTGCACTCGGAGCGCGAAGGACCGCTTTCTCTAGCTTTTATCCAACCGATTTATGTATAGATTCTTCCCTAGCCTCGAGCTAGAGGTATAATACTTAAAACTCATATTTGAACTAATCTAAAGTGGTTAAAAGGATTTGTATCGGTTAAATCTCGTTAAAATGCAAAATGATGCACAAAAGTCTACTAAAAACACTTAAAATGGTGGTTAATAGCTTATATGTTGTGTAAATGATGTAGTATTTGAAATGTGTGATTATTTAGACCCGATCTATGTTGTGGTAGCTCGGATCATCGTTTAACCCGGTATAGTCATGTTCTTGAATCATGACACAAAGCTATTTTAGAAGTAACAAGGGTTAAAAGGTGAAACTCTACCACACATGAAACATGAACTTGTGTAAAAATGTTTTACTTGTGTAAAAGTGTTTTAACTGGTACAATAGTGTTTAAAACTAGCGGATCTACGCATCTGCAAGTGGTATTTTCAAAGAACCACGTATCAAAGAAATCATGTATTTTAAAGAGATGGATCTTACAATAACAAGCATGATTTTTATAAACCACAAGTGTGTAAACACTTGTGAGATGAAAAGATCCGACAAATAACCGTTTTTGTAAAAGATGACGAGAAGTTGTAAAGATGGATTTCTCTAAAAACGAAGTTTTTACGAGATCAAAATTATTTTATATAAAGATCCACAAAATATAATGGGATTTACACTATAGTTTCGGAAAAACTACAAGTTCATGCGATTATGCGATTTACATACTTGTCGACTAGTTTGATGTGTCGGATATTGTTTGATTGAATATGGAAGTTGTTGAAATTGATTTTGTAAAAGAAAATGATACGCTTGAAAGCGTGGCCACCTCCAGTTACAGAGGAAACTCTGGCGAAATTTTTCTAAAAACCTAACACTTAGAACTATTTACACTACAAGTGTTAGAATTATTTTTGACAGGTTTTCGAAACATAAATTTCGCCATGACTTTATTTACTAAATGTTCGGAGGTGGGATTTTCACAAAATTTAACGTGATAAATATACATATATTTTCACACACTGTTTATGATTATTTTGTGAAATACATACATATTATTTTTAGAGTAAAAATAATATTTACGAACGTTAACGAATCCAAAATAATTCGAACGCTTTCACCATAAATATATAAGTTACATCGGTAATTATATTACCACTCGATTGTTAAAACGTAACTTACACACTTACGGAAATATTTATGAACGCACATGTATGGAATCCCCCATCCTTGGGAAGGAGATTAACTACCAAGTATATACAGAACGTAAACACGAAATAGTTGTCTAACTATTTCCCAAACACTTAAACTATAAAGCTAAGGCACGGCCGTCCGTCTAATAGAAATTAGCACCTGTAGGTCGTCGCACAGCTGCGTGAGCAGGAGATACTTGGTAGAGACGCACCGACTGTGAGTTCATGTCCCCCTTTTCTCTAACTGTTTTCAGTTTTCTTAACTGCGGGGGTGAAATACATGTTACTTTGATTACGAATACTTTATATACGGTATGGTTAGCGTAAGGAGGTTTACTATTCAGATCATGTGAGTGGGTAGGAGCAATATGAGGCCATTAGTCCTCATGTCGGGACCGAGGGACAGGAGCGGTAGATCTATCTGGGTGTAGCGAGCCCAGCCCCAGGCCAAACTAGAAACGGACCTTGGGGTGACTTTGTCCACATACAAATGCCGTGGCGAAATCTGCTAGGTTTGAGTCTCCCTATTTGCACTTCACATATATCAGTGGCCTTGCAAACCATTGGTGATCACAAGTCCCCTTATTTGCTACATACCACAATCATTTTTATACTCACAAGTGTTTTACATACTCACTTACACATGAACTCGCTCAACATTATTGTTGATTTTTCAACTTACATGTATTTCAGGAAATTAACGGATCTGGCACGGTATGGAATGTTTTCCGCTGCACTAGTTTCCGAGGTCATCCGGGGTTCAGGGGATGTGTCTCTTTCCTGGACAAGACACAATCCTTGAACCATGTTTATGTTATGTTTTAAGTTTGTAATGTCTGTTGAACAAGGTTATGGTTGTTAGGGTAAGTTCCCGTTAAAACAATGGTACTGTATTTGGTTTTCAAAACTTAATGGATGATCTTGCATGATTTTACTTCATATAGCTTTGTTATGATTAAGCTATGGTATTAAGAAGTCACACCAAAATTAACCACGCTTCCGCAAAGCCAGGGTGTGACACACAGTTTGTAAACAAATGGCACGAGCATATACCGTTAGCTGCTTTTAAGATATTTATTTGTTGAACTTTGTTTCTTAATAGGTCCATGCTTTTATGTGAAACCTTCTTTCGAATGAGATTAAAAACAAGTTCGTTATGTGGACCTATTATCCGGCTCCTGCTTGCCTCAATGCTGGCTTTTATTTTAGTGAACTGGGTTTTCATTAGCTGGCCGATAAGTGGTACAACCTTATCAAGTGGGTGGTTGGGTTCGTCGAGGTACTTCTTCAAGAGCACATGTTGACCCTCTACCCTGTTGGTTGTGCGCTGTCCAAAGTTCAGATGTTGGTCGGTCCAGTAAGAAACAAACCGGTCTCCATATGATTGTAACCAGTTTAAGAACAAGTAGTCCATGATCTATGAAAACAAAGTGAAGTGCAGTCAAGACAAGACAAGTCAGATAAGTACGATTAATAAGAAAATTACTTGGAAACTTTTCGTTGTGTCTTTTACTTGGCAATCCTACTCATATACACTCGTACTAGTAGTTGTAGTCATATTGGGTCATTGAGTTAATCAGCCTGCCCCATGTGTATAAAAACTTTTCCCACGCTTGTTCCGTTTTAATGCTCGGCTTGCAATATTTTGTGATGTTTTGCTGTGTGTGTCACCTACAAAGTGAGTGTCTAGTGTTGGGAAACACGCTTGCACATACATTCATGAAGGCGAGATCTCTGTCCGTTACTATTACACAGGGCTCCATAACACCCTCCAGTGAGTTTTTCAACGTCTGTAGCACCAACGTGAAGTTTTCCTCTTTCTCGTTGGCTATGAGCGCATGCGCAACGCAAAACGTCATAGATGTGGACGTGACACCGACAACATGAACTAGCGGCATATTGTACCGGTTTGTCTTATAGGTGGAGTCTATAAGCAACACATGCGGGAAGGCGTGCTACAACCTGTTGACACCGGGTGGATAAAGAAAACATCATGTACCGTTATCAACGTTTGGACCCTCAAGCGGTCCACCACTATTGGGAGGAGATTGAAAATTACCAGGTAGCGGTCCACCAATAGCAGGAGGGGATTGAAAACCAACGGGCGGCGGTGGATAATAACCAGAATAATTAGCTTGAAAGGCATCCAAACCCAAGGATCCTGACTTGCATCAGAGGCAAGGTTGAGATCGAGCGAAACATTCAGATCGAATGGATTGTTATTTTGGTTGTTTTCATCACTCTCCTGATTCGACTCGTTAGCCGAGTCACTACAAAAAATGTTCCAAAAAGACATTGATAACGTAATATAATTTGAATACAGAGAAATATAGAAGAAACGAATAGAAGTTGAATGAAAATGAATAAGATTAGTGTCGTTTATATAGACGTTTTGTTGGATCTGGGTTTGGTTTTGATTGTATTTTCTGTTTGAATTAAAATGGAAATGGATGAGTTGTGCAGCGGAATTAATATGGAAACAAACTTTGCATACAATCAAACGAGAGTATTGCTTTGATCAAGACATTTTCAACAATGAATCGAATGATTTAATTTAATTTCAACAACGATTACAAAGTAATGCTTGAATACAAACTCCCCCTCAGCCAGAGCTCAGTGTTTGTTCGTGCAAAGAAGACGGTGTTGCAAAGAGCTAATAGAACAGTACAGAGCACTGTTCTATTTATAGGCACTAGCAAACCACTGAGCATCTTAGTTGAGGTCACCAAGAAAGTGACATCTAACCTCCTAACAAACTCTAACCTCTGATCTATACAAACACTGCAATACTAACTACTGCTATTACATTTTATTTTCAAAAGACACTTAAACAGCTGCTGCATCCTTCCACTGTTGTGAACCCGACAGTGCTTGTCCGGATCAGCAGTACTTGACTCAAGACAGTAGATTGAGCAGCAGATCTTTAGTCTTCTACCAGTCTTCACAAGAGCAGTAGATTGACGGTCAGTGGCTTGTACGATCAGTAGATAGGAGGTCAGCAGATGTTGAAACCACTTTCAAGGGGAGAGACTTGTATGTAACATCTTCTTATTCTGGATCCACTGTTCTGACCCAGTTTTGGCTTTAATTATCTGTTCCTCTGGTAGGGTTCAATCCCAACAATCTCCCCCTAGAACATATAATGCCAAAACTCTTCATTATTGTGGAATTCTTTATTGCCTCATCAGTAGTTCCCTTATCTGACCTTTAAATTGTAGTTCAAAATCTAGGGCATCTGTATCTTCATTATCCCTGCTAAGTGGAAGATCAAGGAGATCCTGCAAATCTTCAAGACTCGGGCCAAGAGCTTGTTCCCTTGATATTTTCTTCACTTCTCCACCAGACCTGAGCAAAGTCAATACGTAGGTCTGTTTGTCAGTTTCCCACTTTTGTATTTTTGAGTCTGGTGGGTTTCTTGGGAGATGTTTATTTGCAGAGGTATTTGGTAAGGCTGGCCTATTCATGACTGGCTGAGCAGTACTTACAGATTGTTCCAATTCAAGATCTTCTTTTATCATTAGTTTAAGGCCTGCTTTTACAACAGCATTTCCAGCTTTTAGATCTTGAATTGTTTCAGCACTTGACTGGTTTTGGCTCCTTCTTTTGTAGATGGCAGCACCAGCTGGAGTAGTGGTTCTTTTGACTTGCTGCTTTGGTGGTCTTTTTCAGACCTCTGCTTTGGAATAGTAAGGCTTTTGTGGAACTTTTGGATCTTTCTTTCTGAGTTCCTCTAACCTTTTGTAGGTAGCCCTGACCCTATCTTCTCCCCATTTTGTCACTGAGTTCTTCGACCCATAATCAGCTACTATCAGCTCCTCTTTCATTCTCTTCAGCTCTAATGCCTTATCAGCTTGTTTGAACTTTTCAGGAGGAGTCTGCTTGACCTTATTTTTGATCATTTCTTGAATCCTGGCTGCCTCTTTTTCAAGCTCAGAAATAGTCCAATTCTTGTACATGTGTTTCTCCCCCTTGTATTTCTTGTAGGTCATGATGTTCTCAATGTAGTCTTTTCTCAGGGACTCATCTGCCCTTTCTGAGATTTGCTGCCATACATTTTTGGCAAATTGTTCCATAGCTCTAACCTGTGTGAGTAGAAACTGATAGTTTTGCTGAAATTCCCTATCAGATTTACCTTGTTTATTTTTTGTTGTGATATCCTCTGCTTGTTTGGCCTTGAGTTTCAAATATTCTTCAATATTGTGAGGCCTGGGATATCCTTCAACTGATGGCAAACTCCTTTTAGCTGGGTCATCCTCATAGTAAAAGGATTTGATTTCTTCCCTAACAGCAATAAGTTCCAAAGGAAATGAGACCCCAGCAGGAGGTAATGGCTTTAGAATTTGAGCTAAAGAGAGAGGTATGGGTTTTGGAATAGTGACAAGTGACAGGGATTTTGAAGATGTTGGTGGTGGTGATGGTGAATCATCATCTGGTATGTAAATCCTTCTCCTTTTAGTTTTAGAAGAGGCAGATGAAGTTTTGGGTGGATCAGTGGTGGTTGATTGTGTGGCAGTGGTTTGTGTTTGACTAACAGCTGTTGAAACAACAGGTGTTTCAACCACTGTTGTCATTACAACAGATGTTGTAACATCTGTTGTCTTCTGCTTTTTGGCAGGATAAGGTGGTGAGTTTGTTTATGGTGGAGATGACAGTGGTGGTAAGGCAGTGGTTGTGGTGTGTGTTGAAGTAGTGTGTGCTGAAGTGATGACAGATGCTGGAACAACTGAAGTATCAGTAGTAGTTGATACAACAGGAGTTACAACAGCTGTTTGGGTGGAGGTTTGATGCAGATGGCTTTTGGATGGTGGTTTTGGAGGCTTTGGAAATCTGGATGGGATGGACTTAGGTTCCTTTTTGTCTTAGGATTTTTAGTATCCTTTGAACCAGAACAACCCTGCGCATACAGTTCCATGAAAGCTCTTTTCTCCTCATTCCATCTTGAAATATCCTTTGCCGTTCTATCCCTCTTTACACTTGCTACTCCTTCATCAAGTGCTTCTTGGGTAGCATCAACCTTTTTACTACCATCTGGCAATGGAATTTTTATGGTCATAGCATCCTTTTCAGGTTCAATGTACAGACCATCATCTATTCCTTTCCTCTTCCACTCCTGAATTTTCTCCCCCTTTTTGGCATTATCTTCTGGGAGTTGATCAATGAAAAGTACTGTTGGAGGAGCAGTGCCAGTGGTTTCCAATAAATGGGCCTTGATTGCCTTAATGTCTGCTTGAGTGTTCTTGTACCTAGACTCCATAATGTTTCTCAGCTTTTGGACATGAAGTTCATGTTGCTGATCAGCCATTTCTTTTTGTTGTTGGAGAAAAGGTTGGAAGAGATTCCAGAGCTCATTTGTAGCAAATGCTTGTGGTGGAGCAAGTGCTTGAGGTGGAACAACAGTGGATTGCATCTTTTGTGTTTTCAACACCTGCTGTAGAATATTTTTAAGATCTGCAACAGATGTATCCAACTTTTCAATTCGTTCCGTCAAATTCTGATATTTTAAATCATCACCCAATTTAATGGGATCATCTGATTTCCCACTAGCAGTGGTTTTATCAGTGGTTGAGGTAGGGAGTGTACCCCAAACACTAACCACTGATGCCCCTTTTTCTTGGTACTGGGGTCTTCTTCCTTCAATACTTGACAACCTTTTGATGTTGCCAGTAGGATAAATGAATCCACTGGTGGTTGGCAGAGGTGCTATATAAGGAATTGCCTCCAAGGAAGTCTTATTAATGTAACCACTATCCAACTGTAAACCAGTGGGTTCAACAGTTGTAGTGGCTGCTTCACTTGGACTACCACCAAGAGTTACATGTAACTCAAGGGGTGTAACCTCCTCAGGTTGTGTTGGTAGGTTAGCAAAGATTACTACATCAGACCCATTCATTTGTTGAGGTATGTTCTCAGTGATAGGTGATTGAGAAGGACTGGTTAGTGCCTGGTTCAAATCAATTGCATCCAACAGCAGTTTAGTTGGTGAGGGAATTGTGGATGTGAAGTTTGGTGTAGAAACAGGATTTGCTCCGGGCATTGAGCTGTGGATGGTGAAACCAAGTGGTTTCAGAGCATCATGATGTGGTGGCCCTATGTGTACTGTTCTTTTTGTGAAGAAGCAGGAGGAGTATGGGTTATGGGTTGAGATATTTGTACCAACTGCTGTGAGGAATAAGCACTTGTGACTTTTGTGTTTTCACAGGCATTTGCTCTGGTATCTCATCCTCCAGAGTTGCCTTTTTGATGGGTTTGGGGGGTTTTGAATTTTTCTTTTTCTGTGGCTTTTTGGTGATTTGAGGTGTGGGTTTCAAAACAGTTGTTCTGCTGCTTTGATCACCTTGAGCAGTGGGCTCAGCAACCGATACCTGAGGAGCAGTGGTAGCTGCTAAAATCTGCTCAGGCACCTCTGCTTGTGTTTTGCAAGGTGTTAACATTCTTGAAAAAGTTTCAGTAGTTAAACTGTTTATTTGAATATAATCACCTTGGTTTATTACAGCAATATCATCCTTACTGAATTTCTTTTCAAAATAATAACTGAGAAACCTTGGAAACAGTAGGAACGATTTTGTTTCAACATTATTAACCAAATCATTAAAGATTTCCCGAGAATAATTAAAATTTTCTTCTTGAAGAATAGCATATCCTAGATTTTGAATCTTTAATGGTATTTCATTAAAAGAAGTGGTTTTGTTTGAAACACACATGAGGAGAGTATGGAATAAAAATCTTGTTGCAGAAGGAAAGAAACATTTTTTTAAATAGCTTTCTTCATCATTGTGTCTGCATACCCTCTCTCAATGAAGTCAATATTCAACTCGTTTTTAGGGAAAGAAATTTTACCTTGCTGATCGTCGAGTTGAAAGACCTCTGAAATTGACTGTGGTGTAATCTTGACAGGTTTTCCCTTTAGAGTAGAGTTAATGGCTATTACAACGTCTCCTTATTTTTCAAGGGTTGCATTCTTCCAGAACTCCCTTTGGGTTGTCAAGAAAATTGGTGCATCGGCTATTAACAAAGTTTTGTACTTTGATTTAGCCATTTTGGCAATGATGCAGTCGAAAGCATCTGTGGTGCCGGGTTTTGTGAGAAGACCCAGAAGATTATGAGATGGTTTGTGTGGGATTTCAGTGGTAGTGACCTTTTGAGAGGTCGCTTTCGACGATGATTTGGAAGTGGATTTTGCAGATGGCTTCGATTTTGTCATTTTGGAGATGAAGATCGAAGAAATTTGTGAAGGAATGTGAAGAAAAACTGTTTTGAGAAAAGAATTTTTGAGAATTCAATTCGACAGTAAAACCCTGTTTTTGGTGTGAAGTGGGGGTTTTATAGAGGAAAAGTGAAGGCTGACGTGGCAGCGGTTACAAAAGTACTGACCACTATGTACTGCCCACATGACAAACTCTGAAGAAATGAAGGACAGTACTTTTATGAAAGTTACTGATGAAAGCAGTGGTTTAAGCGGTAAAATGGAAGCAGTGGATAATTTTCACTATTAGTGGATAGCATATCAGTGGATAAGACACTGCTTTTGAACAACAGAGGTTATCAAGGAAATGAGAGAACAGAGGATGGCTTTCAGCAGTGGACAGACTTTGAAGTAGAGTAGACTTTTGAACAAACAGTGGTTATGGCAGACTTTTAAGGATTTTAATGAAAACTTCATTTTTAGCTATTTTTAAGGATGGATTTTTGATTTTCTGAAAACATTTTAATGCTTTTTGTTAGGATCTGAGGCTTTCATGATTATGTTTGTTTGTATGTTTTGAACAATTTGTGAATATGAAAACATGTACAGTGCAGCGGAAATAAATACAAACTTTGTAAACACAATCAATGGAGAAAATAGTTTGATATCATTTGCTTCACATAGAGTCAAAAGATTACAAATCAAAGCAAAAGATTACAGACATGCTTACAAACTAATCTCCCCCTCAGTTAGATGCCCCAAGGTTGGTTGCACACAAGATGAAAGGATTAGACATGAGGTGAAGAATCCGGTCAGTCAATCAAATGTAACAGTACAGGGTACTGTTACATTTATAGGCAAACCAAACCACTGAGGTATCTCAGCTGACGTCACCATGAAAGCGACGTCTAACAGCCTAACAACCTGTATCTGCTGTCCTTTTACAAATACTGCTATGCCTAACCACTGACTATACATAAAACAGATTATTCACAAAACAACTGCTCTCTTTTTACATCAGTGCTTTCCTCAAGGTTGATCAGTCCTTGATTCTTTTCTTAACTCTTTCTTTTGATCAGCCTTTTCTTTGTTTAGGTCTTGTGCAAACTCTTCTATCTGCTTTACTTTTGTGAAGTAGAACTCCAGTCTTTTAGCAATGCCATCTTCGCTTAACCGTTCTTTTTCACTCTCAACTTTAGCTCTTAGTCTTGCTTGACTTGCCTTGATTTTGAGGTAATCATCCATATCATCTGGTGGCATGTAGCCTATGAGTGAGGAGAACCTTCTTTTTGAAGGATCTTCTTCTGTATAGAATTGCCTCATCTCATTTTTGATGGCTTCAAGCTCCAGTGGATATTGTGCAGCATTAGGATCATGTATACCCTTATCGGCAGAGATTGGCTTTCTTTTTCTGTGATGTAGGAAGGATAAGGGCAGTGGTGGATGATTGATTAACAGCTGTTGAAACAACTGGTGTCTCAACATCTGTTGTCATTAAAACTGCTGATATGTCAGCAGTTGTCTTCTGCTTTTGAGCAGGGGATGGAAGTGGTGAGGTAGTTTTTGATGGTGGTGAATCATCATCTGATATGAGATTCCTTCTCCTTTTTAATGGTGGTAGATTGTATGGCAGTGGTTTGTGATTGTGATTGACTGACAGTGGTTGAAACAACTGGTGTTTCAATCACTGTTGTCATTACAGCAGATGTTGTAACATCTGCTATCTTCTGCTTTATGGCAGGAGGCAGTGGTGGTGATATGATTGTAGATGAGGATGGTGGTGGAACAGTGGTTGTAATGGTGTGTGATAGAGTGGTGTGTGCTGAAAGTGTGTGTGTTGATGAAATGGCAGCTGTTTGGCTACTGACAGCAGTTTTTGTAACTTCTGTTGTATCAGCTGTATGACATTTCGTGGGAGGTGGTTTAGATGTTTGCTTTGTGTAGGACCGGTTTTGACACCGTTCGATTGCGTAACGAACGTTCGACGTGCGGAATCCGTGAACGTGCGTGACCGAACACACAATAACGTACTAGAACCGTGAATCTATTGAAAGATATGACGTGTACGATACAAGAATCACGTAGAGAGTACTTTCTCTCTCTAGACTTTCTCTCTCTAGACTTGAATCTCCTAAATCACCAAATGAGCAAAAGTCATAAACTTTAAACCTAAGGCTCCTATTTATAGCCCTTGGAATTAATGAGATTTCTCATTAATTACCAAAGTGCCACCTTGCTACTTCTATCTAAATATTACAATAAAATCCTAGATTACTTCAGTATCAGCTACAAAATGGATTGACGGAGGCGATAGACATTAATGCATCAACAAACTCCCCCTTGGATATTGCCGCAGTCAATCCGTAGTTAAACTCGTAGTGACTTGTCTTTCTCTCTCTCTTGAGTCTTCTTTAAGATTTAACGTCTTCAGCAAACACAGACTCCCTCTTGCTCGAACAGAATCCCGGGGGATCTGTCTTCAGCTTCAGCTCCCCCTTTCGGTACTCTCTTCAGGCTCCCCCTTTCGTCAAGCTTCCGTGCTTTTATGATCGACGCCTGGCTTTCCGTAGCAACAGATTCAGAAACCTACACATCTCAACCTCTCGTAAGACAAAATAATTTTGACTCTAAAAGAATTCACTCAAAATTCTCAAACATATAAAACACAAAATTGTGATTCAAATTAATGAATCATCTAAACATTTGAGGATTATCTTCCAACTTCTCATCATCTAAACCAAATCAATTTTTCATCTTGTTTAGCCTTTGAGATTTTGAATATCAGCTTTTCAACATCAGTTGTCGAAAATCTTTTTGGATTTTTCAAAATTTATGCTAAAACACACTAAAATCTTTTTGGATTTTGTAATAAGAAAAATGTAATGCAGAAATGAAATATGTACAAACATATTTTTGTGAGTTTGCGAAAGAGGATCATATCAGTTTTTGAGACAAATCACCAACACCGTTAAGCTTGATTTCATTTTAAGTTCTAAACGATTTACGTTGATTGACGATATAATTGTCCTCTTAAGCTCAATCTAAAAACTTTCAAAATGCTTACCGATACGTTAAGGTATATTAATTTTGCACTAAATTCTTATGGACCCCACGATCTCAGCATATTCCCTTATCATGCAATACACTAACTCAAGTAATGCCTTTAAACTTTTATCAACTGTGATATGTGCAAAAACAACGCAGAATGTTTAAACATTGACAATCAGGTCGATACTTCCGTATACGCAGAGAAAGTCCAATGTTTAAACAAAATAAGAAAATAAAACAAGTTGAAGTCGTTTAGGCTTTAACCACCAGGTCGATACTCCCGTATACGCAGAGGTGATCCAAAGCTTAAACGAAACACCAAAGAAAATAAAGCAGAACGTTTAGGCAATAACATCCAGGTCGATACTCACGTATACGCAGAGGATGTCCAATGCTTAAACAAAATAAAGAAATAAAACAAGTTTAAATCTTTGCAAAATAAAATGCACAATCACAGTAACTTTTCAGTAAAGTAGTGAAAGTTCACAAACTTAACCAGTTTTATGCTTTTTGGCATTCAGCGATTACTATGCTTTCAACCATGTTTCCCACTAGAACTAGGCTTTTTCATTTAGGTTTGTATCGTTATCGCAAGTCTACTAGTCTAGCTGAGCCTACCGTCACATCTTTAGTAAGATCGTTTATCACATTTGACATTTCATTTCTTTAGCATGCTGTGATAGTCCACTGATTTACTACCATTTCCTCTTTTTCACAACAAAACTCATTTTTTATTTTTTCAATGTTTTTTACTTTTTCAAATTTTCAAATTTTTTTAAAATTTTCTCCCCCTAAAATCAAAATATGTTTCAATTTTTATTTTCTGGGAAATTTGAAAACAAACTGTACAAGAACATGACAACATGATATCGAATCGCTTCAATTCGCCATCCACTTGGCTTAAACAATCAGAACTCCCCCTGACAACAAACTATTTTCCCATTATGATTTCAAAACACTTAAGTTTGTTTTAATCAAAATGGTTTTTCCGAAAAATTTGTTTGTTTATCAATCATTTGTAGATTTGGGGTCACTTCATCACATTGTCCTTTCACAATCCACTTGTAGGTTTTAACATTTATTTATTTTAACAACACAATCATATGTAGAAAATCAAGTACAATTTAATGTCCCTGATTTACCACTTGTAAGGCGAAAAATCACTAAAGTGAATTTCTCAAGAAAGATGCCGATTCCTACTCCCCAATTACCAACCTGGGAGTTCCGGCAAGTCAGGTTTTTCAGTTAAAGAGATTCACCCAAGCCTGACGATCCTTGGGTGTTTTGAACATGCCTTTTTTATTCATAAAATTCTTTAACCCCTTTTACCTTACCCTCAACCATTTTTCCAAAAATGTTTACAACATTGGGGTTAAAGGCTTTTTCAACATCAAAATCTTTCTTTTCAGAAAAAGATTGATTTGAAATCTCAATTTCGTTAACTTTTTGTTTATAATTTTCAGCTCGCAATGGTGGAAAGTTGATATCATCCATTGGCGGAACTGAATTTTCTCTTTTTTATCAACAAATGGCTCCTCTGATTTTGACAAGTCAGGATCATCGCCAACACGTAGCTCCTTTGTTTCCGAAGAAATAAATTCATCGCTAACCACTTCAACCTTCTTTATCTCCTCTTTTGTCCTCAGATTTGCATCTGAAGAATTCGGTTTACTTGACTTTGTTGTCGAGTGAAGCGATTCATCAGCACTCTTATTTGTTGTACCCGAGGACAAAATCCTTTCGAGATACTCTCGTGCTTTCTTCCTTTTCTTTCTCAATTGATCTTTCTGCCCTTGTGAGAGTTTCACTTTCGGTTCTTTCACTTCTTGTTTTTTCTGTGCTTTGGGCTTTTCTTCGACCTTGACTGATTTCTTCACTGTTTTCTGAGATACAGCCCTCAATCTTTCAATTGATCTCATTGGGCAATCTCTGGCAATGTGACCTTTGATTTGGCATTCATAACATCTTCTTGTCTCAAATCTCTGTCTCTGGCAATTAACAGCAATGTGTCCTTGAAAACCACAGTTGTAACACACCCTGTTATCATACCATATACCACCTTCACACCAATCGCTCAGATCATAGCATTGTCTGGCTTTGTGGTAGTCGTCATTCTTCTTGTAAGCTGGATTTGTCTTTTGAGTACTGTGGTCAAACCTGCACCACACATCACCAACTATTTTTGAGTTTTTGTTTTTAGATTTTTGTGATTTTGCATAATGATTGGATGACTGAACTGATGAGCTTTTATTTTCATTTTGAAAAAATTTTAAATTTTTAACTTTTTGTTTCTGTTCTACAATCTTCTTAACAGGTTTTTTCTTTGAGCATTCACCTATTTCAGTAGATTGCAAAACAGTATTTTGAAATTTTTGTTGTAATTCTAAAAATATTTTTCTTTTCTTTTTCTTTTTCATCATCAGCTTTGTCATTGCAATCTTCAATTTTGACTTTGTCAAAATTTGTGACATTGTCACTTATTGGAACTGAATTGATCGGTTTTGGACATGGATAATCTGGTGTTGATGACGATGTCTCAAAACCTTTCAATTTATTTTCTACCTCAGCAATTTTATTACGATCACTTTCAGCTTCTTTTTCAAGCTGAATGATTTTAGCAAGATGAGAATTTATTTCAATTTGTTTTTCAAGATTATTTTTACCAAAAATATCTTTCTCATATTCTAAAATCTTTATTTGATTTTGAAAATCTTTTTCTTTTTCTTTTAAAAATTTGTTTTCCAATGTCAAACTCTCTAAATCCTTCAAGAGTTTGGCATTTTCAGATTTCAGATTTTCACAATTTAAGCATTTCTCGGACATCATTTCAGCTTCAGCTTTCTTCTCAGCTTTAATAGCTGAAATTTCATCAACTTGCTTCTCTACCATTTGAACATTTTCTTTAGATTTGAATTTTTCTTCATCAGTTGGTGCTTTACTCTTCTCTCTTGAATCAGACCTCAATTTTCTAATCTTTTGGAACTCAAGTTCTTGAGCTTCAATCTTTTCGATGAATCCACTAAGGTTCAGATTATCAAAGCCTGGAGTGTTTTTCAACTTCATCAGGTAAGTACCCCACTCATCCTTTGGTAAAGCATTCGCCACCTTGTCGATCCACACCTCATTAGCCTTGGTTATCTTCAATCTCCTCATCTCGTCAACTAGAAGGCAATATCGATCAAACAATTCTTTTGTAGACTCTCCCTTGATACCCGTAAAACTATCAAATTTCTTCTGTGCAATATCTGCTGGATTCGGAACATGATACGACTCACAATCCATGTTTAGTTATTTAAAGAATTTTCAACAATAGATTTTCGAATCACAAACTAAAATCAATTCAATCACTGTGTCAATCCACTGAATCAGATAGATATCCGATTTAGTGACAACAATTTAGTAACAATGGATCGCGTGAAGAATTCGTTCGGACGGGTATACAATGCTTGTCAAATCACCTCAGGTAGCTTGCAAACAAACAAACAAACAATCAGTTTTAAACAAACTGAATATGTAAACGTGTGTGTTTGTGAAATCAATCTAAGACTCGTTGTCAAAGATTCGCGAATCTTTTTGGTATAATGATAATGTTGTTTGTATGGAAACACTGTTATTTGATTGGATGAAAAATCAGACGAATCACCCTTCGTTCAAATCAATTGTTTCAACACCTATATATGCAAATTTCTGATTATTCAAGCTAATTTGGCCGCTCCAAATTCAACACATGGGTCTGAGTACAAACTGATCTAGCAAATGGGCCTGCTACAAATCTTCAGATGGACTCCACTGTATTATGTAAATGGGCTCAAACTGCTTAACGATGGACTTTACTCAAGAATTGGATCTAAAAATAATATCATGTCACCACATCAAAAAAAATACTTAATTTGAGCCAACAAAAAAACACAATGTAATTGGATACAATCAGTTCACGTGATACATTGAAACAAGCAATTTGGTCAAAGAATCTTGATCTGCTGTCATATCTAAATCAGTAGAAGCTCATTGGACCTTTATACCCATTAATTCGACAACTCTTTTTATGTGTAACCTCCAGTCAATCCGACAAAAACTTTGATATATTCACATGCAAACTGTTTTCACAATTAATGAGTCAAACCTTTTAAACTATGATTGGACCGTGAACTTAATGATTAGACAATCATTATTTCATCCCACAACTACAAGAGCGGACCTCAACTATACGTAACTACAAACGGACCTCTTGAGCGAACCTACAACAAATATGTTCCTAAAAGCGAACCTCTAGAGCGAACACTCAACAAACATGATCTAATAAGCGAACCTCTTGAGCGAACCTCTTGAGCGGACCTCCTCTACCACATAAGCGAACCTGTTTAATGACACATGAGCGGACCTAAAATGTACGTTCGAGCGGATCTACACAGTTCGTATAAGCGGAACTAGTGACCTTTGAAGCGGAACCTTGACAAATGATGACACAAAAGCGGACCTATCAAGGTGATTTGGAGCGGAACTATCAAATATTGTGACACAGAAGCGAACCTAGATGGTCATAAAAGTGGAACTACGTGTCTTTCGAGCGAACCTAATGAGCAGAACTACTGAAAATGTTCGAATAAACGGACCTATTTGGACAAATAAGCGGAACTCTCCTGCTATCCTATGAGCGGACCTTACAAGCGAACCTCACAAGCGAACCTTATAAACGAACCTCACAAGCGAACCTCACAAGCGAACTTTATAAACGAACCTCATAAGCGAACCTCACAAGCGAACCTCACATGCGAACCTGTAATTTTGACAGCGAATTCGAACTGAAAATCTTAGATTTCTCCTAAATGGTTAGGAATTTGGATCTGAAACTTGGTAGGGTTATAGATCAGGTGTTTACGCACAACATATCAAAAAATCAGACAATTTGGACCGTAAAAACCCGTTCAATTTGACGAAAATCAGTTAAAAACGTGAAAAATGAGTAGAAGATGAAGAAATAGATGAAATTCAGATCTGAAATCGCTGAAATCTGGTACGAATCAATGTGTTTGATCAGTGCAATCGAGCTCCTAGCTCTGATACCACTTGTAGGACCGGTTTTGACAACGTTCGATTGCGTAACGAACGTTCGACGTGCGGAATCCGTGAACGTGCGTGACCGAACACACAATAACGTACTAGAACCGTGAATCTATTGAAAGATATGACGTGTACGATACAAGAATCACGTAGAGAGTACTTTCTCTCTCTAGACTTGAATCTCCTAAATCACCAAATGAGCAAAAGTCATAAACTTTAAACCTAAGGCTCCTATTTATAGCCCTTGGAATTAATGAGATTTCTCATTAATTACCAAAGTGCCACCTTGCTACTTCTATCTAAATATTACAATAAAATCCTTGATTACTTCAGTATCAGCTACAAAATGGATTGACGGAGGCGATAGACATTAATGTATCAACACTTTGCTTGCTCAGGTTCAACACACAGGCCATGTTCTATTCCCTTCTTCTTCATTTGCTTCATTATCTCCCCCTTTTTGGCATTATCTGCAAGGGGGTCATCAAAGAACAGCAAAGTTGAAGGAGCTTTGCCAGTGGTAGTTTGGATACTGGCCTTAATAGCCTTGATATCTGCTTGAGTATCCTTGAACCTTGATTCCACCATATTGGTTAGCATTTGTATATGCATTTCATGCTGCTGATCAGCCACTTGTTTTTGTCTTTCAAGCATAGGTTGAAAAAGATTCCAGAGCTCATTTGCAGCAAGTGCTTGTTGTGGGGCAGGTGCTTGAGGTGGAACAGCAGTGGATTGTGCTTTCTGAGCTTTTAAAATCTCTTGCACCATCTCCTTTATTTCAGAAACTGATTCTTCAAGTTTTTCAACTCTGCCCGTCAATTCCTGATATCTTGAATCATCACCCATTTTACTGGGATCATCTGAATCCCCACCAGCAGTGGTTATATCAATGTGTGTCTTGGGGACAGAGTCCCAAAAATCACCCATTGATGCCCCTTGTTCTTGGTACTGGGGACTTCTTTCTTCAGCACTCGATAAACCTTTGATGGTACCAGTAGTTAGATCCAACTCACTGGTGGTTACCGAAGTTGCCATGGAAGAAATTGCCTTCAAGGGAGACTTACTTATGAAACAATTGTCCAACTGAAGATCTGTTGATCCAACAGTTGTAGTTGCTACTCCACTTGAACTACCACCGAGAGTTACTTGTAACTCAGGGGGTGTAACCTCCTCAATTGTTGCTGGGATAGCAGAAGTAGTAGCATCAGACCCAGTCTCTTGTGGGAGTATACTCTCAGTGATTGGTGATAGAGAGGAACTGGTTTGTGTCTGAGCTATAGCAGCTGCATGCAACAAGGGTAGCATGGATAGTGGCATTATGATTGGTGAGGGTATAGGTGTTGAAAGAGACATGTCCTTGGGATCAGGACTATGGAAGATAGAGCCAAGTGGATCTAGAGCTTCATAATTTGGTGTCCCTATGAATACAACCTGATCCTTTTGTGAGGATGCAGGAGGAGTTTTAGGTATGGGTTGAGATCTTTCTTCCAACTGCTGTGAGGAAGTAGCAGCAGTGGTTTGTGGTGACTTTTGTGTTGTCACAGGCATTTCCTCTGGGATCTCATCTTTCAGAGTTGCCTTTGTTTTGGGTTTGGTGGGTTTTCTGGATGTTTTTCTTTTGGTCTTTTTGGTGATATCAGGTGTGGGTTTCAAAGCAGTGGTTGTGTTGCTTTGATCACCTGGAGCAGTGGGCTCAGCAGCTGATACCTGAGGAGCAGTTGTAACCGCTAAAATCTGCTCAGGTACCCCTGCTTTTGTTTTTATTGGTGCCAACATTCTGGTGAATGTTTCAGGTGTCAAGCTTTTTATTTGAAAATGGACACCTTGTTTAAGTAAATTTTCATTTTTCTTATCAAATTTTTGTAAAAAATTAATAACTCAAAAATCTTGGAAACAACAAAAATGCTTTACTTTCCACGTTTTTCACCATGTCATTGAAAATTTCCTGGGAGTAGTTATAATCTTTATTATTCAAAATCGCGTAGCCCAGGCATTGAATTTTCAAAGGTATTTCGTTAAAAGATGTTGTTTTATTCGAAGCACACATCAGAAGTGTGTGAAATAAAAATCTGGGTGCAGATGGAAAATAACCCTTTTGTAGGGTATCTACCTTTGACTGTTCTGCATAGCCCCTTTTCAGAAAATCAGCTTTTAACTCGTTTTTGTCAAAGGAAACTATACCTTTCTGATCATCGAGTTTGAAGATTTCTGATAGTGATTGCGGAGTGATTTGAATCGCCGTACCCTGTATCGAGGAGTTAATGGCTACTACTTTATCATCTTGCTTTTCAAGCGTAGCATTTTTCCAGAACTCTCTCTGGGTTTGCAGATATATGGGAGCGTCTGCTGTCAACAAAGTTTTGTACTTTGATGTAGATATGGTGTCGAGAATGGAATCGAAGGTATGGTTGTTTGTGAGTTTTGTGAGTAAACCCAAATAGTTGTGAGATTGTTTGTACGGTATTTCGATTGATTCTTCGGTCGTTTGAGCGACCTCATTGGAGGGTGGTGGTGATTTAGGTTTTCATTTTGATTTCGACTTTGATTTTGTCATTTTTACGGAGAAGAATGAAGAATGATTTTGAAGATTTTGAGAAGAAGGGTTGGAAACTGCTATGAGAAGAGAATTTTGGAATTCAATTCGACAGTGTAAAACCCTGTTTGGGTTTTAGGGCAGGGTTTTATTAAAGGAAAGAAAAAAAATGATCACTGATGTGGCAGCGGTTATTATGATCTGAAGGCTAAAAACTGACCACGTGTCAAAACACTGATGAAATGGATGAAGGATGGAGAACAGTTGTTTTAAGGGCCACTGAAGTATCAAGTATCAGTGGTTTCAACGGTAAAAATTGTGGGCAGTGGATGATTTTTACTATCAGTGGATAGCATATTAGTGGATAGGACACTGATTTTGAACATCAGTGCTTGTCAAGAAAGTGAGGGATCAGTGGTTAACTTTCAGCAGTGGACAGTGTTTAGAGATCAGACGTTGGAACAAAACAGTGGTTAGGGTAAATGGTACAGATTTTAAGGACAAGTATACCAGCAACAGTTTTGAGAATTTTCATTCAAGGTTTTGCCACAAGTCAATTTTGAAGGACAGTGGTTTAGTACCCTAGATGATGAAAACTTTATTGCTAAGGCGACTCATTTTTGTTTAATATTCAATTAAAACATGAGTACCCTAGTAAGTCAAGCATAGTTAGCAATCAACCTTTGATAACAATTTAGGAGCAAACCTGAGTATGACATGATTTTGACATATGTATCATTTCCTTTTGACCCACTCATGAGGAGAATAATACCAGCAAAAATAAGGTATTACATCCTGACAGGAACTGAAACTATTGCCAACAAAAACAAGCAAAAGTTCCAAATATATTATTCCAAAAAAAAAATGAACAATATATCCTGCTTATTCGAGAAAATCCGTTTGAACAAAAATGGTTAAGGATTTTCTGAGAATAGTATCAAAAAGGATCTGATGTATTTTCAAAAGAAAACATAATCATATTATTCTCAAGTTATTGAAAATGGTCAGTGGTTTGAAATATTGAATACATTTTGACCACTGTTAAGACCCATTTTATTGTCAGTTGATTGCAAACATGGTTCTCTTTGAAGTTCATTCACTGGAATCAAAACCTTTTCCTGAAGAGATGAATGCATACAGTTGCTTAATGACCATTATTACCCTAAACTTTTACTCATAAGTGTTTTATGTTTATACTCTTTTCTTTTGACATCAAAAATTTTGAAATAAACACACTTCTGAGTTTTTGTGAATTTTCTTCTTCCCTTTTTACCCTTCCCAATTATAAGTATTGAAATACTTACTGAGGGGTATTTATTGGAAGAATACTTGTTCCAGAATCATTTTGCAGTAATGTTTTGAGAGATTTGGTCATTTCTGCACATGCTTATGCCAATCTTCTCGTTACCTATGATCTGGACATATTTGACTCTTGATTTTCTTAATGTATTTTAACATAGTTGATTTTGTCCTTTTGAAGAACTTAACATGTTTTCAACACATAAGATCTGAATGACTAAAGTTTTACTTTCCCTCTTTTTATGTTAGCAAAACACCAATGTTTTATGAACATAGGTTTTGTTAATCTGAGGTTCATATTTTAGTTTTTAATGAAAACATCACAAATTACACATCAACAATTGAAATTAATTTAGAAAATACGAAATAATCTCATAGTTTAACAGATATTGTTTTCAGATCTAGAAACCATGAGTGTCTTGTGCATGAATTCACTTGTTGTGTGAAATTTGTGTGTGATATGACATCTTGGTTGATGTACAGAGTTTTTGAATAACCATTTTGATCATGATTTACCCGTTACTCTGTTTTTCAACTAAATACAACCAACCTTAGTATCAATGAATTTTGAGCTGAACTGTTATGCCAAATTGATTGTTAGATCGAATTTGACTGTCCAGGCTCTGATACCAATTGTTAGGATCTGAGGCTTTCATGATTATGTTTGTTTATATGTTTTGAACAATTTGTGAATATGAAAACATGTACAGTGCAGCGGAAATAAATACAAACTTTGTAAACACAATCAATGGAGAAAATAGTTTGATATCATTTGCTTCACATAGAGTCAAAAGATTACAAATCAAAGCAAAAGATTACAGACATGCTTACAAACTAATCTCCCCCTCAGCTAGATGCCCCAAGGTTGGTTGCACACAAGATGAAAGGATTAGACATGAGGAGAAGAATCCGCTCAGTCAATCAAATGTAACAGTACAGGGTACTGTTACATTTATAGGCAAACCAAACCACTGAGGTATCTCAGCTGACGTCACCATGAAAGCGACGTCTAACAGCCTAACAACCTGTATCTAATGTCCTTTTACAAATACTGCTATGCCTAACCACTGACTATACATAAAACAGATTATTCACAAAATAGCTGCTCTCTTTTTACATCAGTGCTTTCCTCAAGGTTGATCAGTCCTTGATTGGGCAGAGCTTTGTTATCAGCAGTTTGTACCAGCAGTGCTTAGTGTCCAGCAGTCTTCTAAGCTTCATCAGTAGTTATGCAGAACAACAGCAGTTGTATCCAGTCAGTGGATGTAAGAACATCAGTTGTTATAAATCACCTTCAAAGGGGAAGTTTAATGTAAACCGCTGCTTATTGTGGATCCACTGTTGTGACCAGGTTTTGACTTTACATTATCTGTTCCTCTGGTAGGGTTCAATCCCAACACTTTTATTTATAGAAAAACAAGATTTTTCTTGTTATTCCATGTTTAGCATGCCAATCCTAGAGACCAAGCTTTCAAAAGTGGCTGTATCTAGTGCTTTTGTGAGCACATCTGCCAGCTGGTCTTTAGTTGAGACATGATGCAGAGAAATCAAACATTTTTCATAGCAATCCCTCACAAAGTGATGTCTGATGTCGATGTGTTTGGTGGTTGAATGGGAAACTGGATTTTTGATGATATTTTCTGCTGCCTGACTATCCAACATGAGTGAAGTCTTTAAGGCAGTGATACCAAAATCCAGCAATTGATTTTGAAGCGACAGGAGTTGGGCTGTACAGCTTGCAGCAGCAATGTATTCAGCTTCAGCAGTGGATGTGGAGACAGCTGCTTGCTTTTTTGCTTTGCCATGAAACTAAGCAATCACCTAGAAACTGGCACCCTCTTGATGTGGACTTCCTTGTAGTGTTACATCCAGAAAAGTCACTGTCTGAAAAGCCTGAAAGCTTGATATTCCCATTAGCTGGATACCAGATACCAAGTGTGGGAGCACCTTTTATGTATCTGAAGATCCTTTTTAAAGCAATGAGATTTGATTTTCTAGTAGCTGATTGACTTCTTGCACAGACATATGTTGCAAACATGATGTCTGGTCTAGATGCAGTTAGGTACAATAAAGACCCAATCATGCTTCTATATAGAGTTTGGTCAATCAGCTCATCCTTTTCATCAGACATGACAAGCTTATTTGTTGCCATGGGTGTGTTGCATGGTTTACAATCATTCATATCAAATTTAGTCAAAAGTTCTTTAGCATATTTGCTTTGATGAATGAAAGTTCCATTTTGCATTTGCTGAACTTGGAGACCAATAAAGCATTTCAGCTCACCCATTGCACTCATTTCAAACTCAGCTGTCATGAGTTCTCTAAACTCTTCACACATTGTGTTACATGTGCTTCCAAAAATGATGTCATCCACATAAATCTGGACAATCATTAAATCCTTCCCTCTCCATTTTAGAAATAGTGTTTTATCAATGGTACCTCTTTTGAAACCATTTGAGAGTAGGAAGTTGGAAAGAGTTTCATACCAGGCCCTTGGTGCTTGTTTCAAGCCACACAAGGCTTTGTTTAGCCTGTAGACATGATCTGGATAAAATGGATCCTCAAAACCTGGAGGTTGACAAACATACACCTCTTCTTGAATTGTACCATAGAGGAAATCACTTTTGATATCCATTTGAAACACCTTCATGTTGTGGTTGACAGCAAAGGCCAGGAACAGTCTAATGGCTTCCAATCTTGCAACAGGGGCGAATGTTTCATCATAATCAATCCCCTCTTCCTGTCTGTAACCTTGAACCACAAGCCTGGCTTTATTCTTGACAACAATGCCCCTTTCATCAGTTTTGTTCTTGAAGACCCACTTTGTGCCAATGGGACTAACCTCTTCTGGCAGTGGAACAAGCTCCCATACTTGTTGTCTTTTAAACTGTTGGAGCTCCTCTTGCATGGCTTCTACCCAGCTGTTGTCTTTTAGTGCCTCTTAGTACTTGACTGGCTGATGGAGTGATAGAAAACTAGCAAAAAGACAAATGTTTTGGGTTTGGCTTCTTGTGAGCACCCCTTCATTGATGTTGCCAATGATTTGATCAGGTGGATGAGATCTCAAGAAGATTAAATCTCCTTGGTATGGAATGATGGCATTTGTTGGTGAAGGCTGCAAATGTGTATCATCTGAGCTAACCACTGCTGGGGACTTTGATGATACAACAGTGGCTTCAAAAGGTGGTGGAATGGGAGGTAATGAAGTGGACACATGCTGACTTTTATCCACTGTTTGGGGGCTTTTGTCAGC
Source organism: Helianthus tuberosus (assembly GCA_030545235.1). NCBI lineage: Eukaryota > Viridiplantae > Streptophyta > Magnoliopsida > Asterales > Asteraceae > Helianthus > Helianthus tuberosus. The sequence continues at coordinate 135,517,311 of CM060389.1, forward strand.
AGTGATTGAGGATGTGGAAGTAGTGGTTGATGGGCTACTTTGGTCAACAAATGTTGAGGTAGTAGTGGTTGAGCTTTGACAGCTGTTTTGAACATCTGATGCTCTTCCCATTTTGACAGATCTTTGAGGGATGATGATTTCATACCCATAATCTGGTGTTGAATCCTCTGATGGACATGCACTGTTAGTCTTGACAACAGTATTTTCAAAAGTAAATTATCAAACAGATCTGCAGGATTTGCTGGGATTTTCATTGATGAAAGTTCATTAAACTTTACATTCAAAGTCTCCTCCACTGCCTTGGTCCGTGTATTAAACACTTTGTAGGCCTTGGCAGTGGTTGAGTATCCCAGATGATAACCATAATCAATTTTGGCTGCAAATTTTGAAATGGAATCTTTTAAGTTCAAAATAAAGCATGGGCAGCCAAACACTTTGAAGTAAGAGATCGGTGGTTTGATTTTATACAGAATTTCATAAGCAGTCTTTTTGTGCCTGCGGTTTATTAAAACTCTGTTCTGGACATAGCAAGCAGTGTTTACTGCCTCTACCCAGGAAGTTAATGGCAAACCTGAATCTGCAAGCATGGTTCTGGCAGCCTCAATCAAAGTTCTGTTCTTCCTTTCCACTGCCCCATTCTGCTATGGTGTTCTAGGGATGTTGTACTGCCTTACAATCCCTTTCTTCACACAGAAGGCATCCAACTCCTTATTTTTAAATTATGTGCCATTATCACTCCTGAAGCTTTTCACTGGAAGGTCAAATTGCTTTTCAACCTGTGTCACAAAGTCTTGCAAAATGCCTGCAGTCTCATCTTTTGAGTATAAAAAGAAAGTCCATGTAAACTTAGAAAAGTCATCAACAATAACCAGACAATATCTCTTCTTTTTGAGACTCATGACTTGAACTGGGCCAAACAAATCCATGTGTAGCATGTGCAAACACTGGGTTGTTTTGGACTCTTCAATGGACTTATAAGAACTTTTATGTTGTTTTCCTTTTAAACAGGAAATGCAATGTTCAAGACATGAAAACAATTTTTGTGGTAGGCCTCTCACCAAACCAATTTTTTAAATTTCAGTGATTGTCTTAAGATTTGTGTGCCCCAGCCTTCTGTGCCATAGTTCTGTCTCTTTGTTAGAGGCAGCTGAGAACAGACAGGCATCAGCTCTGGGACATTCTTTAGACATATCAACAACATAAACATTGCCACTTCTTTGAGCAACAAGTTTAGTTTGACCAGTTTTGATTATTGCTTCAATCTTTTTGACCATTTCTGGTCCAACAATCCTACAACAATCTTTTGTGAAGAATGACCCAAACCCTTTGTCACTCATTTGAGATACACTCAGAAGGTTGAATTTTAGATTGTCTATTAGATTGACATTTTCAAATTTTACATTTCCAGACTGCACTGTACCAGACCCCAGAACTTTTCCTTTACTATTATTCCCAAAGGATATATCACCCCCTCCTTGGATTTTAAAGTCTTTGAGGAGGGTTTTACATCCTGTCATGTGCCTAGAGCCTCCACTATCTACATACCAAAGACTATCAAAGCATGCAAAAGCTCCATGCACATGAAGTAAAAGGATTAGTTCATTAGGGTCTCCAAAGCCAACAGGGCTTTGGATGGGGTCTCAACAGTGTCTGGGATGGATGCAGATTGATGGACAGTGGTTAGGTCAGGGGTTTGGAAAGTTTTAGTACTGTTTCTTGCTAACCACTGTTGGGGGTCTTGACCAATCACCTGTTGGTACCCAAAAGGATGCCTGTTCACTTTAGGTTTAGAGGGCCTTTTGTAGGCCTCATAAACGTGTGGAATCCTTTGGTAAGACTGCTTTTCTTTGCCTTTTCTGAACTGATTGGCAGGGGGTGCATCAGTAACCTGAACATCTCTTTTGACAGATGTTTGGTTCAGCTGTTTTGTGACAGCTGTTTGAACTGGCACAAACAGTGGTTAGTTCTTGGTGAATTTGACAGATGATGTTGATGGACTCAAGGATGTTTTAGTAGTGTACTCATTCTTTTTCACATCAAAGTTTTTGAGATACACACATGCTTGAGTTTTGTGGTTTGTTTTTCCACAAACAATGCAGCTTTCAGCTGAAACAATGACACTTGTTTTGTTCAAATCATAAGCTTTTAAATGGAAACAGTCTTTTGTTAGATGATTCCTTTTCTCACAGAATTCACAAAACAAGTTATTGATCTTTTCTTTCTTCTTTTTCTTTTCTGACTCCTTTGCAGCAGAGGTTTTAACCTCTGTTGGGATGTCCTTGAGAGGTATGACTTTAGCTTTTGGAGCTTTAACACCATCAGTTGATGTAAAGTCCATGGGCTTGAAGTTTTCAAGAATATCACACTCATCAGACCATTTTGGTTTAAACTGATAATCTTCAAGTTCCTCAAAAGTAAAGGATCCCATTGGTCTGTCAAGTGTGATTTTGTTACCAAGTTTATCAGTGATTTTCACTTCTTGGCCTTTCTTGTTTGTTGGAGTAAACTCAGTGGTTACATAAGTGGTTTGAACAGATTTTCCAAAAGCAGTGTTTTCATCATCATGTTTTCTATAACCAACACCAAATTTCACATTGCTTTTTATCTGTTTTTCAAGCATAACCTCATACCCTTTGCATGATTCCACCCATCTTTCACAGGTGATCTGGGTGGACTCCAACTCCTTTTTGCAAACTTGGTATTTTTCTACCATAGTTTGGAGTTGAGTTTTGGTTATGCTTTGTTCTTCTTTCAGACTGCTGATCTCTTTTTCCTTTTTAGTCAATTTGTTTTTAAGTTCTTTTAAAGACCTTTCAAATTTGACTTCATCAATCAAGATTTTATTCCGAAGGTTTTCATTTACCTCTTTGATGTTAGCAAAAGCAATAATGCAATTGTCAGAACACAGTTTTTCAAGAACTTGAGGTGATACCTTGGAAGCAGCCATCATTGCACAATCACATTGATGATTTTCTTCATCATCAGCTCTTTCTTCTTTCTCACCTGCTTTCTCATTTTTCTCTTCTTCTTTGTCCTCTTTGGACCATGGGTCTGTCAGTGGTTCAATCAGGGTTTCTGAATTTTCTCCCAGCAGCAGTTCACCAGTAACTGCATTAACAACTGCTTCAGTCACCTCATCCACTGTTTCATCACTTAGCTGTTCACCTTCAGATTCAATCCCCTCTGGTATTGACTCTAACGCCATCAAACAAAATTCATCATTAGAAAGTTCATTAGAAGCATAGAGTGCAAAATTTTCATCACTAAGCTCATCAGGCATGCTGCTCCAGTCAACAAAGCCTTGAGTGAAAAAGCTTTGCTGATCTGGTTGTACCACTGCTGGATCAGCTGTTTGAGGTGCAGGTTGCACTTGTGCCTGGGGGACAAGGGTTTGAACATATTGAATCTGGGGAACAGTGGCTTGGACATAGTGCACTGGCACAGGGGCAGCAGCATAATGTGCAGCGTTAACATGAGCTGCCGGGGTATATTAGGCATAGTGCACAGTGCCTTGATTTTGAGGTCTAGGATTTGAGCTAGGGTGAGTGATTATAGGACCAGTAGTTTGACTCCTGCATTCCCTAGCGAAATGTCCCAACCTATTACACTTGTAACACTTGATTTTCGATTTATCCAACCCAACCCTCAGATTCCCATGTAAACCTGGGAATTTTCGCCCTCTTCTTTTGTAGAATTTGCTAGTTCTAACACTTAGCAAAGCCAATTGGTGCAGGATGTCCATTTCCTCTAAGTCAGTGGGATCAAAATGTTGTAAATCATTGAGTTCAAAGCACAAATTATCTGACATCTGGTTTTCAGTGTTTGCAGTGAAAGCATAGTTCGCAGAGTGAGAATTAGGGTTGGTAAAGTTACCACCAGCTGTTATATCATTGAAATGATCATAACCCTGTTCCTTACTACTGCCACCAGATTCTTCCTGACCCAGAAGAGCTGTGCTACCGAATTAGTAATCATCAGTGGCTTTTCCACACTCTTGCAACTTCTTTTTCTGGTTCAACTCCCTTTCATAAGTCAGGAGTCTACCATGAAGTTGGGTCAGGGTCAGATCTTTGAACTCAACAGAGTTTCTAGTCACAAATGCAATTGTGTCCCATTTATCAGGTAGCGACCTAAGAAACCTGCTATTTTGGGTTGATTTTGGAAATTCAACCTTAACAAGCCTTAGCTCACTGATGAGACAACTGAACCGTTCAAATTGTTGGGTTAATGATTCACCCTTAATGTGACAGAAGGTTTCATACTGCTGATTCAGAATTTCCCTATTGTTTTCAATAACTTCTTCGGTTCCCCCAAACTGTTCCTTCAAAGCATCCCATAGCTCTTTGGCGCTGTTACAATGTAACAGTCCAGCATAGATCTCATTTGGTAATGCAGATGCTATGATGCTAAATGCTTTGGCATCCAGTTCGAATTTTTGAAAATCAGTTTCAGTATAGTTTTCATAAGGTTTTGGTACGAACTTCTTTGGATCCTCAGCACTTGGCACCGTAGGAACATGGGGACCAAAAACAACAGACCTCCAACATCCAGTGTTCTGTTGAGCTAGGATGTGACCCATCCTTCTCTCCCAGATGTTGTATTCATTTCTTTTAAGCATGGGTGGTTTAAAAAGTGAGCCAATGTTATTCTTATCATCTTGAGATTGTGACATCATCTTGGTTTTTTTTTACAGACACTGATTAATCAACTTTAATGGTGATTAAGCCTTGCTCTGTTTTTCAACACAAACGAACAAACTATCGATATCAACGATTTTGAGCTGAACTATTTATGTCAAAATGATTGTTAAATCAAATTTGACTGTCCAAGCTCTGATACCAATTGTTGGATCTGAGTTTGGTTTTGATTGTATTTTCTGTTTGAATTAAAATGGAAATGGATGAGTTGTGCAGCGGAATTAATATGGAAACAAACTTTGCATACAATCAAACGAGAGTATTGCTTTGATCAAGACATTTTCAACAAAGAATTGAATGATTGAATTTAATTTCAACAGCGATTACAAAGTAATGCTTGAATACAAACTCCCCCTCAGCCAGAGCTCAGTGTTTGTTCATGCAAAGAAGACGGTGTTGCAAAGAGCTAATAGAACAGTACAGAGCACTGTTCTATTTATAGGCACTAGCAAACCACTGAGCATCTTAGCTGACGTCACCAAGAAAGTGACATCTAACCTCCTAACAAACTCTAACCTCTGATCTATACAAACACTGCTATACTAACTACTGCTATTACATTTTATTTCACAAAAGACACTTAAACAGCTGCTGCATCCTTCCACTATTGTGAACCCAGCAGTGCTTGTCCGGATCAGCAGTACTTGACTCAAGACAGTAGATTGAGCAGCAGATCTTTAGTCTTCTATCATTCTTCACAAGGGCAGTAGATTGACGGTCAGTGGCTTGTACGATCAGTAGATAGGAGGTCAGCAGATGTTGAAACCACTGTCAAGGGGAGAGACTTGTATGTAACATCTGCTTATTCTGGTCCACTGTTCTGACCCAGTTTTGGCTTTAATTATCTGTTCCTGTGGTAGGGTTCAATCCCAACACGTTTCTACGGAATATTGCATCGTATCAAATGATTAACATGCGGATCGAGTAATCTAACGTCGAATCAAATAACTCGCACGCATATCGAGGAATCTCACGTCTAACTCAGACGAAATTGGGAATATACGGGTCGTATAACATTATATGGCCTGTATAAAGTGTTGTATACATTATATACGACCAGACAAAAATCTTATCCTCAAATAGTGTTATACAACCCGTATAACCTTATACGACCCGTATACACCATGTGAGGATAGGATTTTACCATGTGGGATTATTAATGAAACGCCGAATATTTCTCAATGGTCAAACATCATATAAAAACGCTAAAATTTTGAACTTTCGTAACTTAATATAAATTTTGACCAATTCTAACATATTTAATGTACAAACTTTAAACGTACTCACAAAAGACATAAACATTTAAAACGACATTTACAATCCAAAAGTAGTTTGACCCATTGACACTAAACATAAAACGAAAGCGTGTAACAGGCATCATGGAGTGTGTTCGTTCCGAGCGTAGCGCGCCGTTTAGAGTACGACTTTACCTACATAACAACAACAAGAATCAACATTAATTCTACATGTATGCACCACATATTAACTTCTAACTAAAAAATTCGCATTCGTTATTTTACTTCCATAATCCAACCCATTCTCATTAATTTACTTATATAAACATTCTTTAATATCTTATTCTAGTTGTTTGGCGTATTCTCTACATTCCGATTAGATAACATTCTGACATATATTCTATTCGTACGACCCGTTCATATGGTTCGACTATGTAGCATTCCAACATACATTCTATTAGTATGACCCGTTCAAACGGTTCGACAACACAACATTCCAACATACCTTCTATTAGTGCGACCCGTTCATACGGTTCGACTACATAGCATTTCAACATACATTCTATTTGTACCACCCGTTCATACGGTTCGACTACATAACATTTCAAACGTTCATTCTATTAGTGTGACCGGTTCATACGGTTCGACTACATAACATTCCAACATACATTCTATTAGTGTGACCCGTTCATAAGTTTCGACTACATAACATTCCAACATACATTCTATTAGTGCGACCCATTCATACGGTTCAACTACATAACATTCCAACATACATTCTATTAGTGCTACCCGTTCATACGGTTCGACTACATAACATTCCAACATACCTTCTATTAGTGCGACCCGTTCATATGGTTCGAATACATATCATTCCAACATACATTCTATTCGTGCAACCCGCTCATATGGTTCGACTATGTAGCATTCCAACATACATTTTATTAGTGCAACCCGTTCATATGGTTCGACTACGTAGCATTTCAACATACATTCTATTAGTGCGACCCGTTCATACGGTTCAACTACATAACATTCTTTTACTTTCTCATTTTTCTAACAATTCCTTAAATGTTCAACACATCAAATTACCATGTTTTACACTACCACTTTCGAACTAGAATTTGTATAATGAGACTAACATTCATAATCTACATTAAGGATAGACAAAGTTCATAAGAACTTACCTTTGTTTTGCATTGCTTGCGAACCGGATTGACTTGTACCCTTTTCCTTCACGCCCTCTGCTTTAGGGTGCTTAGATGATCATGAAATTAAAGACATGCATGAATTTTAATCAGTTTTCATCCTTCAATTGGTTGCATTTTCATTGTGCTTTCATGGTTGTTTTTCCTCTTTTTCTTCCCTTGGTCGACACCCACATCTCACCCACATTCAGCATTTTTAATTTTGTTACACTAAGTTTTCATATTACACTTTCAGCTCTTCATCTTTTAAAACATGTCACGTTAATATCAAACTATTAACTAGGTTACCTTTCACTACATTAACTTTGTTCTATAATTATCATTTTCCATTTAAGACATCATAAGTAAAACATTATAATATAACATATATAAAAATTTGGGGTGTTACAAGTCTCCCTCTCTTATATAAGGTTTCGTCCTCGAAACCTGCTTCATACATTCTGACAAGTCTACTAGTATCCTTTCGTAAGTACATACCTCGAATTTCGACAACAAGTTTTCATCTGATCAATACACTTGGTAATTCAATCTTGTATGATTCAATATGATCCTATCACATTATTCCATGATCAACGTTCATTCCTTCGAGCTGGTTTTCTTAAAACTTGTATGTCAAACTATGCATACCCACATACCTCTAATGCCCTCTTAGGGAGACAATTATCATAATATTCATGTTTGTTCATTCCTATTTATTCATACAAAATCACAAGTCAAACACCATTTAATAGTTGCTAACTATTTAGCTTCTACATTCACCCCACCCTTTTCTGGACCAATATCAAGCAAAATTTATTTCATGTCACTGGCTTGGTAATTCTTTTCACACTTTTCTTGTAATACCTACGTGTGATCTCTACCCGAGACCAATATTTCTTTCATTGATAATCTATCATATCTGCATGATTAATTGCAATTCAATGCATACATTTATGCAACTCGCGTATATACTATCTTGTTCCATCCCCTCTTTCCGTCGATCCTTTGGTTATAAGGGCCTACATAAGGCTTTAATCACACAACCAATATAATCGTGTGTCAATACTTACATTCATGTAACTCATATTACACCCAAGGTGTTATACGAAACTATTCACGCTACCACATTCCATAGCTATCATACATACATCAGTTCTTCTAACATTGCAGTACATAGGCAAAAACCTAACATCGTACCACGATGGATAACTCTACCTATATACCTACTAAAGTTCTGTTACATACGAGATTATAAGCTTATTACACATGTCATTCCATTCCACGTGTGAGTTACATAAAACTAGGTATAACCATTCATTCAATAATTTGTTTATACTTTACCTCGTAGGGTTGTCCTAAAAAACGAACCAAGAATCCTTACGCATACAAACTCTAGCTCGTGACATTTCTTGGGAGGTTTACCTTCGAATAAGTCCTCATATGTGTTAGGAAACCCAACTACGGGTAGGATTCATTCAAAAATTCATTTATTTACTCACTTAGTCCAAAATTTCTTGCCATAGCGTAATCCCGTCTTACATTCTTTGTAAGGCTCACTTTTGGCAAACTATCTTTTTTGTCCATTCCACCTAATTATTCTTTAGGTAACATTTCACCATTTCTAATAGTTATGCATTCTAATGTTTTCATTCTAACTTCCTTCAACATTAACCTTTCAAATCCTCCATACAATTCTTTCTATTAACTTTTTTTTTTTAAATTTGGCATTCTAAGCATTTACCCTGCTTTGTCACCAGCTCATTACTTTCCTTTCTACTACCCATTTTTCTTGATATGCGGGTTGAATCATACAATATTTAGTAACGATAACGCTCATCATGAGCCTACTACTCAACCCCTCCATTATTATTATCATCATTCTTTCTAATCGCCTCCTTTGTGACATAAATTTTGAATCAATATATGCGTGTATATATATACACGGCACAAGCATTTAGTAACTCCATTCATATTAAGTGCTTGCGTTTTCAAACATTCACAATTTCTTTCATATGCGATATCTAGTTATCTACCTTATTGTGACAAGTTTAATGTTTTACTTCCCAACCATATTACATGTTCAACTTCGTTAGTTAAAACTCCTGACTTTTGGTCATTGCCCTTTCCATCCCCACAATATGGACTAATTCGCACATTTGTACTTCCTTGTTAATTTTAGACATACTTATGTAAATTTTATTCTTGCCATGCCTTGCAAAAATTATCTTTCCTTTGTTAAAATTAAGTCACTCGTTACTCATTAGGGTATCAACCTGTTAGCCATCCTGTTTCTTTTAAATCGTTTACTAATAAGCCCAACAGGTAATTATGCTTACATTTTGGGCCAAAATCCTTCATTCTTGTAATTCGTGCATATCTTTCAAATATTCAAATCCTATCCCTTTCTTTCTTGCAATTCAAGCATATATTTCAAACATTCAAATTCTATGTCTCTTTCTTAATATTTTTACACAATTGTATTCTACTTTTCTTTCTAGTTATTCATCCATTGTTCTCGATTACCCGAGTGTCTTACATCCTCTTTTTCCTTCTTACACATGCTCACTAGGCATATCTGTGATGGGTTTCTACTCGTGTGCATCCTTTCGCTAAGTTTATTAGTTTTCTTCACGTCGAGATCTTTACCTCCTCATCTCATTTCAACTCGGACATACTTACTATTATTTTACCATTTCTTTCAGAAATCTCTACCATTGTTGGTACTTAAATCACCCATCAAGATCTTAGCCCATTATCCATTCTGATCCTCACAAGTCGATCACTACATGTCTAATTCGTAACATATTCAGTGCATCATCTTTCATTAGAATCTTTTATTGCCACAACATCTTTCTATAGATATACTTACTTACACCATCATTTGCTACCACATTTGTCAAATGTTTTACGCTTACTCGTATATCCCGTTTTAGGTCTACCACGGTTAACTATCAACATACCCTATTCAACTTCAAATGTTGTATTTCAACACTACATTCTACATTATGTTTCATGTGTTGCGTCTCAACGCAACATTCTACATTATGTTTCAAGCGTTGCATTCCATATAAATATATTCCTTTAAAATTTTCGTTCTACTAACATTTACTTTTTATTTGACCAGTTTTTCATCCTTAGAACCATACTACACTCGCAACTCTATCATACTTTCACGTTCAATACCTTCTAGGTTTGATCATACTTATCTTTCTATCATTTCAACCTTACACGTTTGGTTTGATGGGTTAGACAGCTTTACTTCATCGCATGTTATTCCATGCCATCACAATTACTTTTTAACAACTTTCGTTTCTTATCCATTATCATCATCATTTATTTATAAGAATCATACAAGGCATGACTTCAAATCACGGGGATTTAAAATCCCTAACCTTCCTTATTTACATTTCCACATCACTTATTTCTTGTAACGTAAACACGTGACATGCTCAAGCTCATACGTTCTCATTAAATATTATGTTACTTTTGGGGGTTTATTGGGGACCATGAAGGTTCGGGGATCAATTACTTGTTAATTCAAAATTTTCATTTGTTGCCTGAACTCCACCGTAAGCTATGGTTACTCTACCGTAGCTTACGGTATCTCTTTTTGTATCTGGGCCTCCACCCTAAGCGGTGGCAATAAAAGGGCTACGGTGACGTCCTACTGCCTTACGGTGGACACAAAATTTCAATACCTACCGTAGCTTACGGTGGCTACCGTAAGCACGGTAGAGCCCAGTACATGTTGGCTGAATTTCTCAATTGCAGCCACTTTGATCCGTTTTCGAAAATGATTTCAATCAAGCCAGCCCCCGAGGTTTCTAAATGCACTTAATGCTAACATTCCTAAATTTTCTTTTCTTTCTAGTCTTTCCATAACGTCATCAATTCATATTATAATTTACTAAAATAATTCTTACAAGTTTACCTCTTCTTGCGTCTTCGAGCGAACACACATCTTCTGCGAGCTTTCGGTTTGAGTCTGAGCACTCTAACGTGCTCAAATCTCTCAAACCTAGGCTCTGATACTAACTTGAAACGCCCAAAATTTCTCAATGGTCAAACATCATGTAAAAACGCTAAAATTATGAACTTTCGTAACTTAATATAAATTTTGACCAATTCTAACATATTTAAAGTACAAACTTTAAACGTACTTAGAAAAGACATAAACATTTAAAACGACATTTACAATCCAAAAGTAGTTTGACCCATTGAAACTAAACATAAAACGAAAGCGCGTAACGAGCATCATGGAGTGTGTTCGTTCCGAGCGTAGCGCACCGTTTAAAGTACGACTTTACCGACATCACAACAACAAGAATCAACATTAATTCTACATGTATGCACCACATATTAACTTCCAACTAATAAATTCGCATTCGTTATTTTACTTCCATAATCCAACCCATTCTCATTAATTTACTTATATAAACATTCTTTAATATCTTATTCTAGTTGTTTGGCGTATTCTCTACGTTCCGATTAGATAACATTCTGACATATATTCTATTCGTACGACCAGTTCATATGGTTCGACTACGTAGCATTCCAACATACATTCTATTCGTATGACCCGTTCATATGGTTCGACTACACAACATTCCAACATACCTTCTATTAGTGCGACCCGTTCATACGGTTCGACTACATAGCATTCCAACATACATTCTATTAGTACGACCCGTTCATACGGTTCGACTACATAACATTTCAAACATTCATTCTATTAGTGTGACCGGTTCATACGGTTCGACTACATAACATTCCAACATACATTCTATTAGTGCGACCCGTTCATAAGGTTCGACTACATAACATTCCAACATACATTCTATTAGTGTAACATTCCAACATACATTCTATTAGTGCGACCCGTTCATACGGTTCAACTACATAACGTTCCAACATACATTCTATTAGTGCGACCCGTTCATACGGTTCGACTACAAAACATTCCAACAAACCTTCTACTAGTGCGACCCGTTCATACGGTTCGACTACAAAACATTCCAACAAACCTTCTACTAGTGCGACTCGTTCATACGGTTCGACTACATAACATTCCAACATACATTCTATTAGTGCGACCCGTTCATATGGTTCGACTGCGTAGCATTTCAACATACATTCCGTTAGTGCGACCCGTTCATACGGTTCGACTACATAACATTCCTTTACTTTCTCATTTTTTTAACAATTCCTTAAATGTTCAACACATCAAATTACCATGTTTTACACTACCACTTTCGAACTAGAATTTATATAATGAGACTAACATTCATAAACTACATTAAGGATAGACAAAGTTTATAAGAACTTACCTTTGTTTTGCATTGAATTCCTTAAACCGGATTGACTTGTACCCTCTTCCTTCACGCCCTATGCTTTAGTGTGCTTAGATGATCATGAAATCAAAGACATGCATGAATTTAAATCAGTTTTCATCCTTCAATTGGCTGCATTTTCATTGTGCTTTCATGGGTGTTTTTCCCCTTTTTCTTCCCCTGGTCGACACCCACATCTCACCCACATTCAGCATTTTTTATTTTGTTATAACACCAAGTTTTCATGTTACACTTTCAGCCCTTCATCTTTTAAAACATGTCACTTTAATATCAAACTATTAACTAGGTTACCTTTCACTACATTAACTTTGTTCTATAATTATCATTTTCCCTTTAAGACATCATAAGTAAAACATTATAATATAACATATATAAAAATTTGGGGTGTTACAATTAACCCCCTTTGTTTAATGTTTTCCAACTTTATGAGGCTTAATATATACTAGTTCATTGTCACTATTGTGGTATGTGTCACAAAGTGGACCACTTAATTTAATTTAAAACCGTATATAAAAAGTTACAAATTTCAGTTGTACGTAAAGTGTGAACACATGAGTTATATGTTATTATAATATATCATAGTTATTTAAAAACCCCTCACAAGCGTACCTTTTAGGAGAGTCCCATTAATTGCGCTTATAGCTTTAAGACACTTAATGGGTTAAAAAAAATACAAGTATTTTACTTAAATACCAACATGAGTACGAGTAAGTAAGGTAGTATCCGCATAAAATTTGTGATTAGTGTAGAAAGATTTAACCGATGAACTACCGTTATCTAAATTGGGATTTAGTTTGATTGTTTGAGAAAAAAAAAACTTAAATTGTTATGAAAAGTGTTTTTTTTTTTTCAGAACGAGAAGAAATAAACCCCACCCGGAATCCCGATTGCTAGTTTAACACAAAAACCTGTTTACCGATTCAAACACCACATAGACATGGCCTTGAAATTAATGTCATTGATTAACGGTTTGGAACAATTTTTAATAATAATTGTAACAACCTACCAATCGGTTAAATTATTCCAATTACCCACAAATTTACCAACCTGCTAACAATGCAAGGAAATCACCAATACGCTTAATAAACGATGAATAATTCAAATATAACAAACGTTTACCAAAATCAGCCAAGTTATCAAGAATATCGGTTATAAGATTCAGAAAACAAAGTTTAAAGTGAAAAACCTAGCAATCGATCATCCGGGGAAGTCACCAAGAGTTTAGCCTTGCAGGGTAGTTATCACAGCTTCAAAACTTGATTTGGTATGAGTTTTCATGAAGAATCTAATTGACTGGGGTGTCAGAAAATCGCCTTCGGGGTGCTCTGGAATCGTCCAAATTGTTCAAAAATGGAATGCCATTATGATTTTATGATTTAGGTTAAATCTATCTTTTCCCGACACATCACTTTCCCACGTGCGCAGGAGAGTCTCCTGGTCCTTCCGCGTGGCGCAAAGGAATGGAGAGAGGCAATGAAGAATGAAATCAAAGCCCTTCAAGCAAATGGAACTTGGTCTCTTGAAAAATTGCCAAATGGGAAGCCTACTATAGGCTCGAAGTGGGTGTATAAAATCAAATACACACCAAACGGGGAGGTAGAATGATACAAGGAGCCAAAGATTTCACCTAAATGGAAGGAATAGACTTCCACGAAACTTTTACGCGAGTGGCAAAAATCGTAACTGTTCGAACCCTTTTAGCCATGGCTTTAAAAAGGGATGGCACATCCACCAATTTGATGTCAACAACGCCTTTCTACATGGAGATCTACACGAGGATGTCTATATAAAAATACCCCAAGGATTTGGAAAACCCAATGATGACAGAGTTTGTAAGCTCAAGAAATCGCGATATGGGCTCAAAAAAGTGTCATGGAATTGGTATAAAAAATTCACCACTTTCTTGCTTGAATTCGGTTCCAAACAAACCGGAGCCGGCCCTTCTCTCTTCATTTTTAAGGAACAAGATATTTTTGTTGCTGCGCTTATTTACGTCGATGATGTTATCATCATGGGTAATGACTCGAACAAAATTAAGAACACAAAGGTTTTCCTTGACAACAAATTCAGTATCAAAGATCTTGGTCCACTAAAATTTCTTCTTTGTATAGAAGTGGCTCGGACAAACGAAGGCTTGGTTCTAAGTCAATGTACATACATCCTTGACATTCTAGAAGACACATGTATTATAGGTTGTCGTCCAAGCCCATATCCAATGGAACAAAACTTAAAGTTGGATAAATGTGAGGAAGAACAACGGGTTGATGGCCAACTATACCGAAGAGCTGTTGGAAGACTTCTATACTTACAGGCCACACGACCCGATGTTACCTATGTATTCGACATTCACACAATTATCAAAATACACAAACCCATCTTTCTTTGATTTATTTCTTTTACCAATATAAAATTATTACTTTCTTAAAGATCTAGCTCTTGATTGCCTTTCGTCTTCTTTCAAGAAGCAAATTCTTGATTACCTAATACCTTCTTTCAAGAAAGGAACTTGGCAACCTTCTTTCCAAAAAATGTTTATGTTTACCTTCTTTACCTACTTAACCTCTTTAGTTCATCATGAAAATGTTCTTGATGACTTACTCAGCTAAACTTCTTCTCGGATGCAAATAACAGCACACAATAAACACATTCTTTTTTTCCGAGATCGTCTGAGACTACCTACTGCCTCGATACTGCCTTGATTTTTCTTTCAGCTGACTCTTACCACTTTCAGCCTTGTGATCGTAATACCTTCTTAAACCAAAACTACATTCCTTAGTTACTTTCTCGGTCAAACCACTTGTGCATTTTTTTCTTCTCCATCGTTGTACATTAAATAGAAAATACCTATTACGATCAATAGACTTGCTTCTCCGCTGCAACTTAATAACCGAGCCTCCTGCCTTCCAACAACCTTCTACCAGCTTGTGTGCAAATTAATAACTGAACCTCCTGCCTTCTAATAATCTTCTACCTGCTTGTGTGCTTGTTCAAATTAATCAAGCTTCCTAGTTGGTTGCTAGCTTCACCACTCTACCTGCATGCTTCTTTTTCTTTGTTGTTGATGGTGAGAGAATTCACCTAGTTGCTTAATTAATTCAGTAATCAGCTAGCAACCATCGAATAGCTGCTGCCCTTTTTTTCCTATTGACTTTCTCAGTTCGTTCTTATTGATTTGCGTTACCAAGTTTTGGGGATGAAAGGCGTTGCTAGCATTAGAGCATAGCAGTCTTGAGTCTACTTGTCTAGGCATTGGGCATTCCCCCCAAAATCCCTGAATTTTCATCACCAAAATTTGAAATTGCTCCACATCTTACATCTTCAAGCCTCAGCTCTCTAGTTGGATTTTCTCTCCCCCAACTCGACCATCTTATTTAGACCTGCAACCTATTCGCTCGACTGAACGACACCTGTACCACTCGTCTACACCAACCGACCTATTCGCTCGACTGAACGACACCTGTTACCCGAATATCTCCTCATATCACCTCACTTGTACACGGTTTGGTATGTTATTAAATTTTGGTGTTTATTTTTTATGTACGATTCTTTCTATGTCAAAGCCAGGGGCGGACCCACTCCCAGAGCCGGGGTGGCGGGTGCACACCTTGAAATTATTTTTAGTGTACTAATTACATACTGATGCTACTACTTTTGGTCACCAAGGTGGATTCTTGTGTTGTGTGATTATTGAAGCGTTTTATGAATTTGAGTTATGACTAATAAATAGTCCAACTTTTACCCGGTTCCGAAAAATGGAATTGAAACGAAGCCGCAAAGGAATGCTTTGAGTGTTCTTCAACCAACTGGTCATGAAAATGATGATGAGTGAATATGATATTTCAAGCAGTGGCTCTAGACTTTTACCTAATTTTACTGTGTTGAGGCCTGATTGAAAAAAAGATGGGGCTGCAAGTCACAGAATATTATATTTTGTTAGGTCTGAAAAAGGTTTATATGTAGAAGTTACGAATTTATAGAATATAGAATATATGTCAATAGCTCTAAAATGAGTATATGCAAGACTGCTACTTATTTGTTATTTTAGACATGTAGGGTTATTTTGATCCTCTATTAGTACAAGTTTGATATAGAGAAGAGTCAAATTTGGATGGCTTTGAGTGAGCACTAGTATTTTGGCCCAAACATGCTTATAGATAGTAACATTACCGAATTTGATCATTTTTTTCAGCTGTTCTTTCTTCTCTTTTGAAATCGGGCTTTTGTTAATTGTTTGAAAATCGGGCTTTTGTTAATTGTACTTAAAATGTATTAATCAAATGTGAAAAAGATAATTTTTTGTTTACATGTTGTGGCAAAAAACGTTACAGAAAATCAGTGTTTCTTTTTGAGTGGCGGCAAATATGGATATATATGGTCAATTAATATTGACATGAGGGGTTAGATTGTAAGCTAATCACTCTGGCTACTTGTAATGAAAAGTTGTTTCTCTGATCTATCTGTATGTTTCTGGCTGCTTGCTTCTGCAATAGTCAACTCACAGCAGCCGCTGCTGTTGGTTCAGGCCCCTTTGATTACACACACGAACACACACTGGATTGACCAAACTATTTGATCGACACTTTTCTTTGATTAAATCTGGAATACAGTAAACAAAAGGAACGAGACTTCCTCAATTTACAACCCTAAACACCAGCTAAATACTACCTAACCGTGCACAAGTTGCACGTAAAAAGCTCCTAAAATCAAGTAAACATAACCCATGATTTTGACCCACTCTTTACACTTTGAAACATAATAAAAGTGACTTAATTAAACTCCTTCTGCTGCAAGTTTGAAGCCAATTCTGACCCGTATCCAAAACCCATAGTCTGTGAACCCGTGACCCGATAATGCGCCGACTCGTGTGACCCGCGAACAAACCTAACAGAATATAGATAATATGGAATGTAAATATGTTAATGATCTTGTGTATATCTCTTGATTAGAATAGGAGATATGATCTCATGTATATATATTATTGATAGATGAATGAAGGATGCCAAGTTTGCAATCGTAACATGGTATCAAACCATTAAACCCTAACCGATCCTGCCTTCATCGCCCCCCCCCCCCCTTCATCCTCTGTGCAACTTTTTCTTCCCTCCTTCTTCATCGTTCTCAACATGGCTTCTCCTATTCATCCCGCTGTCACTGTAACCAACATCAAAGCCCTAATCCCCATTACCCTAGACATTGAAAACGGCCATTATACTGCTTGGTCGGAATTATTCAAGATCCACTGCATCTCCTACGATGTCTATGATATCTTCAGCCGAAGAAGCCTGCCGATACGTCTTCTTCTTCCGACAAAGATCAACCCAAAGACAAGACTACGCCTTCTCCGTCGTGGGAATGCCTTGACTCCATTGTTTTACAATGTATTTATGGGACGATTTCCACCGACCTTCTTCATACCATCTTGAAGCCTAACACTAACGCGTATGCTGCTTGGACGGCCTTGGCAAATATTTTTCAAGACAACAAAGCCACGCGTACCATCGACCTTAACAACAAGTTCGCCAACACTCGTCTTGAACAGTTTCCTTCCATGACGGCTTACTGCAAGCACTCAAGGTAATTTATGACCAACTCACTAATGTTGGTTCTCCTATCACTGAAGAACAGTTTGTCTTGCAACTTCTCATGGGGCTTACGGAACAGTACGAGAGCACGGCCACCATTATCCAGCAAACCAGTCCTTTACCGGACTTCTATGAGACTCGGTCCAGACTATGCATGGCTGAAACGCGCAAAGCCAACCAGGTCCGTAATGCGGCACAGGCCGTTGGTACTGCCCTTGTGGCATCCACCGACGCTTGTGCTCCACCATCGTCTGACACTTATGAATCTCGGCCAACTTCGGGACGCTATGATGCTCGTTCGGACTCCAACCGTGACCAATCCACGCGTGGAAGAGGTCGCGGCCGTGGACGTGGACGCGGACGCGGTGGCTCGGCGGGTTGGGCACGCGGCAACAACTCACAACAGGCCTCGGTTCCACCTGGGTACCCTTCTTGGCCGTTAGGTTTCAACACATGGCCCGACCCAACTCCTAACTATTCTCCTAGGGCTCCTTGTCCCACCGTGCCACCATGTCCCTATCCAACAGTACCACAGCGAGCTACTCACAACAATGCAGGCATTCTTGGTCCACGCCCAACACAATCATATGCAGCAAGCTTTGCCCCGACTGAAGTTGATCAGCCCATCTACACTATGGATACAGGTGCGACCTCGAATATGACCCCTCTCCCTGACAATTTCTCCTCTTTTTTTAATGATGGCATTTTTACAAATATACTCGTGGGTAATGGCAAAACTATTCCGGTTCTTGGGCATGGCAATCAAACACTTAAACCACCCTTCCCACCATTTAAATTAAATCAAGTTTTATATGCCCCTTCTCTAATCAAAAACTTGATCTCTGTTCGTCATTTTACAACTGACAATCATGTTTCTATTGAATTTGATCCGTTTGGTTTTATTGTGAAGGACCTCAAGACCCGGACCCCTATCCTACCATGCAATAGTCTGGGGGGATCTCTACACCCTTGATCCTACACAAATTAGCAAGTTTACCGCACCTTCTACTTTTGCAACCATCTCTCAAGACATATGGCATCAACGTCTCGGTCATCCAGGATCAATTTTACTTCATTCTCTAAAACAATCTCAATTTATTAATTGTAGTTCGGTGAAACCAAAATTTTGTCAGTCATGTGTTTTTGGGAAATAAGTTAGACTACCTTTTGTTGATTCTTATAATACTACGTTTATGCCATTTCATATTGTTCATAGTGACCTTTGGACCTCTCCAATTCTCAGTTGTGGAGGTCATCGATACTATATTTTGTTTCTTGATGATTATAGTAATTTTTATGGACCTACCCACTTTCTAACAAATCTCAAGCCTTTTCTACATTCTCCACTTTTGCAAAGCTTATCACCACTCAATTTAACATTAAAATTAAACAAGTTCAATGTGATAACGGATGTGAATATGCAAACTCTTCGTTTCAACAATTTTGTAATCAAAATGGCATGCAATTTCGTTTCTCGTGTCCTCATACTTCATCTCAAAATGGTAAAGTGGAACGAAAAATACGCACCATCAACAATCTCATTCGCACACTCTTAGCTCAAGCGTCTCTTCCAAATACATATTGGCATCATGCCTTGGAAGTCGCCACATACCTTCTAAATATCCTACCTAACAAACTTCTAAATTACAACTCCCCCACTCAACGATTATATCTCACTCGTCCAACCTATGATCATCTACGAATTTTTGGGTGCCTATGCTTCCCTCTGATACCTTCCACCACTATCCCCAAATTGGATTACCGTTCTATGCCTTGTGTCTTCCTCGGGTATCCACCCAACCACCGTGGCTACAAGTGCCTTGACTAAGCCACACATAAAATAATTATCAGTCGCCACGTTATCTTTGATGAAACAACTTTTACATATACAAACCGTCCGTCATCGGGACTACGGTCCTATGATTTTCTCGATACCTATACTCATCCTCTGTTGTGGTCCAATACTTCCACACCACCCTCACATGTTTCCTCTACTCCTCCTACTAGCCCACAACAGCCCACCCCCACCGGCCCATCCGATACCTCACCACACGACCCATCTCTCTCCTCTCCCAATACTCTTAACAGCCCAACTAATAGCACTCATTCTCCAGCCCACCCTCTATCCATTCTTTCACCACTTACCCAACCCGATCCTACACCACACCTCACTCAATATGCTTCCCCAGACCAATCGGCCCATATCGATCCCAGTCACCCAACGACCCAACCTGACATCCATTCACAGCCCTCCCACAGCTCCTCTCAACCCCCCATACGTCTACTCGTACTATGCGCACTCGCGCCATGGATGGTATCTCCAAGCCACGGCGGTTCCTTAACCTCCTTAGTACTTCCGTCGCCTCCTTACGCAAAACCCCAAAAGATGCCTTGTCCATTCCGGAATGGTATAACGCCATGACCATTGAGTTTAATGCCCTTATTAAAAATAAGACATGGGAACTTGTCCCACGGCAACCTAACATGAATGTGCTACGCAGCTTGTGGTTGTTTCGTCATAAATACAGGTCGGATGGTACACTAGAATGGTACAAAGCACATTTAGTTTGTGATGGTAGTAACCAACAAATTGGGGTGGATTGTGGAGATACTTTTAGTCCGGTTGTCAAACCGGCTACTATCCGTACGGTTTTATCCCTTGCATTGTCTCAATCTTGGAAGATTCATCAATTGGATGTTACAAATGCGTTTCTACACGGTCATTTGCATGAGACAGTGTATATGTATCAGCCAATGGGCTTTCGGCATCAGCAGTTTCCTGATCTTGTATGTCTTCTCAAGAAATCTCTATACAGATTGAAACAGGCGCCACGTGCATGGTACCAACGGTTTACCGATTTCGTTCTCTCTATTGGGGTTCGGCAAAGTCGGTGTGATAATTCTCTATTTTTTTACCATCATGGCACTGATGCGGCTTATTTACTCATCTATGTCGACGACATTATTCTTACCACCTCGACTGATCATCTTCGGGATCATCTTATGCGTCGATTAGGTGACAAGTTCGCCATGAAAGATGTTGGCCCCCTCAGTCATTTTCTAGGTGTTCAAGTTACACGCACTGGCCAGTCTAAGTTTCTATCTCAGCAGCAATATACTCATGACATCATTGAACGTGCCGGCATGACTTCATGTAACCCGGTTGCCACGCCAGTTGATTGCAACTCGAAGCTAATTGCGACGTCTAGTCCGGAGTATGACAATCCAACTCAGTAACATAGTTTGGCAGGTGCACTTCAGTATTTGTAGGATCGAATTCGGACCTAAACGAGTCGCTTAGAAGAGTTTATCTCAATTTGAATGGCGGAAACAGACAAACTGAGTACAATTCAGCAAGTATTCACTATAAACTGTCGATATTATTGATCTGGATAACGTTTACAACCTGTCGACACTTCGGCAGCACTTCGTGGCTCACCGGAAGACGATGACTAGAACTATCATATGAGGTTCGCCTATGTGACTATATATAAGTGATCAGGTCCGCTTTTACATACGTGTTCACATAAGCGGACCTTTACAAATGATATATGAGCGGACCTAACTTATGACCAAATAAGCGGACCTATCTTTGTGACATAAAAATGAACCTGACTTTGACATAAACGAAATCAGAAAAACATGTTGAACGAAATCAGCAATTAATTCAACATAAAGGCTTTTGTCTCTAGTGAGGTGATGTAATAATGACATCACCATTATGATGTCATCATCCAAGATGGTGACATCATCCTCTTTCAGATCCGCAACGAGACTGAAACTCGATATAAGACGTAGACGACAGACGGATGCACCAACAAACTCCCCCTCGGATGTTGACGGAGTCTTCAGTGTTGAGTCTCTGCATCTTCAATCTTTATCAGTCCTCTCGAATTCTTTGAAATGTCTGACGCTGTAAGAATCCTTAAATCTTCTCTCTTTCTCTTTTCATCACCAACAAACTCTTCACGAACAATCTCTACTCAGATGTCTTCAGACTCCCCCTTTCGATATGCTGGGATCGCAGTCTGGCTTGATGAAAACACAGAGTCATCAGGTATCGGAACCTGACACTCTATCTTCAGGTTTAAGATCGAAACCTGGCTATACCTGCACATGCTCTACCCAAAAATAAATTTTCTAATGATAACTTGAACACAATCAGACATCACTCGAAAATGTCACAAAAATGATCTAATATTTATAGTCTCTGATGAACCATTTGAAGAAATATCATTTTCATGTTCAAATAACATACTCTCCCAAACCATCTGTTCATCTTGTTTAGCACTTGGAATTTTGAAAATTAGCTCTTCAACATCAGTTGTCGAAAATCTTTTTGAAGTTTTCAAAATTTTATGCTAAAATACACTGAAAATCTTTTTGGATTTTTGAATAGAATGAAATGCAGTAAAGAAATATATACAGACAATATTTTTGTGAGTTTGTGTAAGAGGATCATATCAGTTTCTGAGACAAATCACCAACACCGTTAAGCTTCATTTCATTTTAAGTTCTAAACGATTCACTTAGATTGTCAGTATACTGATCCACTTAAATTTTCACACAAAGTTCAATTGATCCGAGATACGATATTAATGTTTTAAGCACTTGAACTTATCCGTGTGTCCCACTACTTGAATATACTCCCGTATCCAGATCCCAATATTCAGTCTTACAGGTGAGTATACCACAGATGATATCTGTCAGGGGAATAAATTATAGTACGAGGGCCGTGAGAGCTCAGGTCGATCTTTCGATACGCAGAGAGATGACGACTTCGACTTTTAGTGTGTCCCCTTTAGAGGATCTTTTGCATTACAACAGCAGCGACTATAAATTTTATTGTTTCATCAGCTTGCTGAGGGCGATGCTATGTTTCAAGCATTTGCAGAAAGCATTATCCGGGGACTAGGTCAGAAATTTCTTTCAGCAGAAGTCCCGGGATAATACCCCAGATATCACTGAGCATAAAGACCTAGTATCTCAGAATAAGGGACCTTTCAAACAAGATTTCAGGGGTTACCTATATATCCAAGTTTGTGTTAACCCACAGAACAAGCAAGTTTGAAATTTAGGTTTATATCTCGTCACAATCTACTAAATGTGCAAAAACCTACCGGCACATCATCAATGATACCGTTTATCACATTTTTACCTTTCCATTTCTTTAGCATACTGTGATCGTCCACTGATATACTATCATTTCCTCTTTTATACAACAAAACTCATTTTTTATTTTATCATGTTTTTGGCTTTTTCAAATTTTCAAATGTTTTTGGATTTTCTAAAATTTCTTACTCCCCCTAAAATGCAAACACACTTTAGGAAATTTGAAAATAAACTGTACAATAAAGTGACAACTGATATCAAATCGCATCAATTCGCCATCCACTTGGCATAAACAATCAGAACTCCCCACACAACAAACCATTTTCTCATTAAGATTTCAAAACACTTAAGTTTGTTTTAATCAAAATGATTTTTCCGGAAAATAAGTTTGTTTTTACCACTTGTAAAGTTGGGGATGTGGTTCATCATTATGTCTTCAACCACTTGTAGAAAATCAAGTACAAATTAATGTCCCTGATTTACCACTTGTACGAAAAACACAAACAAAAACACAGAATGATGCCGATTCCTGATCCACGATTACCAACTTGGGATCTCCGGCAAGTCCACAGACTTACTGTTCGTAGTATGTACCATCCCAGTCACAAACCAGGGATGGTTCAACTTTATCTTTCTTCGTCTTCTTCTCATAGAACTCTTTAACCCCTTTGACTTTTCGATCAATCATTTTACCAAAAATGTGTTTCACAGTGGGGTTAAAGACCTTTTCGACATTAAATTCCTTCTTGTCATCATAAAATTGGTTTGAAATTTCAACCTTACCAATTTTCTTTTTAAAATTTTCAGCCTTCAATGGTGGAAAATGAACATCATCCATTGGAGGAACTGAAGTTTTCAATTTTAACTCAACCTGTGGCTCATCTGATTTTGTGGAATCAGATTCATCGCCAGAAGATAGCTCATCTGATTTTGACCTATCAGAATCATCGCTAGAACTACTTCCAGACTTCTTAACAACCCATTTCTGATTGTCATATTTAGCTCTTTTGTTGTAAAACTTGTTTGAGCATTCACCAATTTCAAAAATAGAATTTTTGAATAATTTGGTTCGGTCAATTGGTGGTTCAAACTCAATCACTTTCTCTTTGAATTTACGAGAAACTCCCTGTTTTGATGGTATTGCCTTAGAACAATCTCTGGCAATATGTCCAACAGTGTTGCATTTGAAACAGGTTCTCGTTTCTTTCATCTCTTCTTGCTTCTTTGCAAGGAATTCTTTGTTCGATTGCCTCCAG
This sequence comes from Helianthus tuberosus, assembly GCA_030545235.1. Lineage (NCBI taxonomy): Eukaryota > Viridiplantae > Streptophyta > Magnoliopsida > Asterales > Asteraceae > Helianthus > Helianthus tuberosus. Next base: position 135,541,731 of record CM060389.1, read on the forward strand.
AATTCTTTCTTTTCTTCCTCTTCTGAGCTAGTTCCTGAAACAAATGTCATCTTTGCTTTAAAATCACGAACATATTTTTCATTTTTCTGTTTTTCTGTTGGAATAAATCCAAGACCTTTCTTTTTGAAATTACAGTTAGGGTTTGATTTCTTTTGAAAACCAGAACCAGAACTATAACCCTTTTTCTTGTTTAAACGTTGTTGAACTCTTGAGGTGTAAGGTTTAGGTTTACCATTAAGATTTAAATCTTTTATTTCAGAAATATTAATTTCTGTTAGTTTAAAAACCTTTTTGATCAATTCAGTTTTGACACCTCTTATTGGAAATTCCTCATCAAAATATAATTTGTCAGAATCATTCAATGTATATGCAACTTTGAATGTTTCGTCACTCAAATTAGATTTTGATAACAGGAATTCTTTATTATAAACTCTTTTAACCGAAGAATTTGGACTGTTGACTGTCGAACTCGAACTTTCAGAACCAGACTTTGACTCTGACTCTGACTTTGACTCTGAGTTTGACTCCAACTTTGACTCCTCATTTTCATCTTTATCCAACACCTGATCGACGACTTTCTTTATTAACTCGGACTCATGATCAGTGTCAGATGATGTAAACACAACATCAATATTTTCTGGCAAATTGACCGAGGACTCCGACTCCCATTGTAAATTTGTTGCTTTTTCGACTCTTTCCTGATTTGGATTTCTGGGCAAATATCCATTTTCTAACGGGGGTGGACACTTGTTGTAACCAACATTTTGTTTCCTACCAGAATCCTTTTTATCAGTCTTTTTCTTTGAGTCACTCTTCTTCTTGTTCTTCTTTTCTGGAGTCTTTTCTTCAGTCACTTTTCCATCATCATTCTTTTCTTCAGTTACTTCATCCTCTTCAAATGCCTTCATGCCTTCAACAGTTGGATAAATCCTGTCAATGACATAAGAAGTACATGAGTAACTTTTCAACAAACGATTAACTCTTTCAGTTTCGATTCTTTGCAGTTCCAGTTTCTGTTCAAGAGCAGCACACTTCTCAATGTAATTGTTCACCACTTTTTGCTTCGTCATAAAAGCTCCTTGAAGTGTTTTCATCGTTGTTGCTTGTTCTTCACTAGTTAAATTGTATTGGTTCATTGCTTTGTTCAGTACATCATAAGATTCCTTCAAACTATTCAAGTTATAGATCAATGTACTGTTCTGCTTCTTCACAGCTTCACAGTTTTCACACTTCACTGGAATCTTCTTTGCATCAACTTCCTCATCAACTTTGAACTTTGCAACTTCAACCTTTACTTTCCTTTTGATCACTGGAATTTCTTCGTCATCACTACTCACAGGAGTCTTGACCTTTTTCTTCTTCTTTTTAATCTTTTCATCTTCACTATCACTTTCAGCAATCAATTTCATATCAGCATCAAATTTTCTCTTCCAATATTCAGTATCATCATCACTGTCCTCTTCAACTCGAGCTACAAAAGTTGTGTGAGCTTTAGCTTGATCAGGAATATAGTTATCCCAAGTAAAATTCTCCCAGCTAAAACCCTCAGGTAACTTTTCGTCATCTTGATCTATTATCAAGGCACTACCATTAACTCTCTTTAAAGAATCTTGATTCACTACACAAGCTCTCTTTCCAGAGTCTTCAATAATATGCATTCCATGTGCAGTTTGTGCTTGATGTTGATGTTGTTGAGACGGTTGTTGAGCAACTTGATGGTAGATGGCTTTTCGGTAATAATCATTGTTGTTATTGAAAGGATTCTGAGCTCCACTTGCTTTACGATTGGTGCACTCCCTCTTGAAATGACCTTTCTCCCTGCAACGAAAACAAGTGACTTTAGATTTGTCAAAACCTAAAGTAGAAGTACCAGCCTCACGAAGATCATCTCTTCCAGTGATTTGCTTGAATTTCTCAGCTTTCCTCAACACGCTAGCCAAGAACCATTTTATGTCCATCAGCTCTATCTCTTCAGCATCAATCTGGTCGTAATCTTCCTTTGTTAGCATTGGATTCCCGATACGACCTGCAACAAAACTACCATAAGATTCAAGAACAGTTCCCAATAAAGACATATGGCTTTTAGCAATTTCTACTGAATAGTCGTCATCATTCTCCAAATTCAGTACAATGTTGCACTGAATCTTTTTGCCATTCTTTGTTGCTGAAATGTTTGGATCGAAAGACGGAAATGATGTGAAACTTGTTTTGTTGTTTGATCCTGATGATGAACTTCCAGAAGAATTCTTGGCATTGTAAGCAGTTTCTATTTTTGGAGATAAATTTGTAGACTTCTCATTCACCCCTGCTTTGTAATACAACCCAATATCCTGTTCACCATCAAAGTCTTTCATTCGAATAATCTTTCGTTGCTCCATTTCTTGAGCTTCCAGCTTCTCAATGAACTTGCTGAGTGTCAAACTGCTAAAACCTTTCATGTTTCTAAGCATCATGAGATATGTTCCCCAAGTCTCGTGTGGCAATGAATCAGCAAGCTTTTTGATCAACTCTTCATTGTCTTTCTCGATGCTCAATCTCTTCATGTTTGCTAGCAGATTGCAATATCTTTCAATAATCTGCTTTGTGCTTTCATTCTTCAAACCACGAAACAAATCGAACTCTTTCTTCAGAAGTGACTTCTTGTTCTTTATCATTTCTTGACTACCAACAAACTTTGATCTTAACGCTTTCCAAATCGAGTAGGAAGTTCCATTATGTTGTAATAACACCAAGATGTCTTCTTTCACAGCTTGTTGTAGAAGACTCAGCATCATTTTCTCATCTTTGTATTTCTTTCTAGCATCGGCGCTTAGATCTTTAATCGGAACCACTTCTTCATCATCATTCATTGGTCGAATGTATTTTGTCTCAACACATTCCCACGCATCCAAGTAGTTAGCTTGTACCCAATTCTCGAAACGGCCTTCCCAATCCTTATATTCTTCGATGTTCATTAGTTTGGGCGGTTTTTGCATTGTTCCCGTTTCGTTTTCCAACATCGTATTTTGTGCAAGAGAAATTGGAGTAACAGGAGTAGCGAACGCGTTGTAGAATTCCTCGTCCATGATTCGGTTTTTCAAATGAACTGTATCACCTTGTAAGAATACCTGTCGACAAACAAAACAACAATCAGTTTAAAAATTTATCGATTAACAAAATAAGACTGGTACTCGAACTGATGATAATTCTGTGCGGACTGAAAGTTGACACACTGTGCGGACTGAATTTGATACACTGTGCGGACTGCAGAATGACAAATTGTGCGGACTGCTATGACCCGGACCAATTTCAAACGACCTTTTCCAATGACCTTGCAAACTGAAATCAAACGTGTGATCTGATTTAATGGGTCGAAACTCTTGCTTTAAATGTTGATTGAGCTGTCAACAATTTACTTTACCCAATTATTGATTGGGCCGAAATAACCACTAACAAATGAAATCACATGGGCCGGTGTAATAACATGTAACTAATTTTAGTGACTAGAGCAGATAAAGACAAAATCACATCGATTCTGCCAAATCGATTTATGTGATCACTTGAATTCTGATATTTGATAGAAACAATACAATTTCACATGCAAACCATCAGACAATACTCCTCAACTATTGGACCCAATAATTCACTATCCGACAATTCTAATTGTGTATGAAACTGATTGGCCGCAACTTATGTAATTGACTGATACAATTCAATTTATTCAAGAATAACTGATTGGACTGCAAACTTTGATTAAGACATCATTTAATTTGTTCGACAATGCTTCACTGATATCACATGTTATCAACTGACACACCAACTCGTGATTTTCTTTTCCAATTACTGACAACAAAACACGTGATGACCCTGTTCGATGACTGAGTGTCACAAGAATGAGACTCTATTTGTCACAAAAGCGAACCCTGTATGTTCAAATGAGCAGACTTGATTGTTCAAATAAGCGGACCACAAGAGCGGATCAGATGATGTCCGGATAAGCGGACCAGATGAGCGGATCAGATGATGTCCAGATAAGCGGACCAGATGAGCGGATCAACGGACCTAACAAGCGAACCAGCTGATGACATCATCAATATCACGAGTTCGTATGAGCGAATCTTCAAAAATCCAAGGTTTTAAGTTGATTTTAGTTATGAAACTTTCAAGGATTTATTAATACTAGATTCCGAACATATTGTGTGAATTTAAACCGATTTTGACCGTAAAAATTTTTGATTTTTGGAAAAGAATGGTGTAGAAACAGAATTATCGGCTGAAATGTATAGAACTCTTCTTCACTGGCTCTGATACCAATTGTAGGATCGAATTCGGACCTAAACGAGTCGCTTAGAAGAGTTTATCTCAATTTGAATGGCGGAAACAGACAAACTGAGTACAATTCAGCAAGTATTCACTATAAACTGTCGATATTATTGATCTGGATAACGTTTACAACCTGTCGACACTTCGGCAGCACTTCGTGGCTCACCGGAAGACAATGACTAGAACTATCATATGAGGTTCGCCTATGTGACTATATATAAGTGATCAGGTCCGCTTTTACATACGTGTTCACATAAGCGGACCTTTACAAATGACATATGAGCGGACCTAACTTATGACCAAATAAGCGGACCTATCTTTGTGACATAAAAACGAACCTGACTTTGACATAAACGAAATCAGAAAAACATGTTGAACGAAATCAGCAATTACTTCAACATAAAGGCTTTTGTCTCTAGTGAGGTGATGTAATAATGACATCACCATTATGATGTCATCATCCAAGATGGTGACATCATCCTCTTTCAGATCCGCAACGAGACTGAGACTCGATATAAGACGTAGACGACAGACGGATGCACCAACAGTATTTGACGTTCACCCGACCTGACATCAGCTATGTGGTTCAGCAGGTGATGCAAGCCCAAGTGTGGAGGAGTGGGCTATTTTGTATTTGGAAGCCCAAGATCGTGTAACAAAAGGGGCTTCACTAAAATGCCTCTAACTTGGGCTACGGGGGTCCGTTTTGGGCGTGCAACCAGGCGAAACGAACGTGAGAACGAGCTCTATCTTGCTGCAAATGCCTATGGCGGTTTGGGTCATCGTCCGAGCCAAAAAAACGCTTATTTCTATTAGTTATTTACATTTTTATGTTTTTTAAAGTATTTTGGGCATTTTGTTTTTGGGCTTGTGTTTGGCCCGTTGTCTTTTTGAGGCCCATTTCGAATTTCGGTTTCTATTTATATGTCCCTCTAGTAATATGAATGATCAGACTTGAATTTTGACATAATTGATTTTTTCACTTCAAATTCCGTGCCTTTTGGGTGGAATCTTGGGGGTTGGGGAAGAACACACAGGTATTCTTTGAATCAACGTGTTTGATCTTCGTTTCCGTATCACGCGCTACATCAACAGGTGTGCATGCACATGCAATCTCCTCGTATTGATCATTGGAATGCACTAAAACGCAGTATTCGCTACTTAAAGGGCACCTCCTCTTTTGGTCTCACTTTGGGCTCCTCCGCTGATGTTTCTCTTCGTGCATATATGGATGCCGACTGGGCCGGGTGTCCAGACACACGTAAATCCACATCCGGGTACTGTGTGTATCTTGGTTCTAATCTGCTGTCGTGGTCTTCCAAGCGTCAAGCTGTAGTCTCTCGTTCTAGTGCCGAGGCTGAGTATCAGGGTGTTGCAAATGTTGTTGCTGAATTGTCTTGGCTTCGAAATCTATTATTGGACCTTCACAAACCACTACTCAAGGCTAGCATTGTTTTTTTGTGACAATATTAGTGCTGTGTATCTCTCGGGAAATCCCGTACAACATCAACGTACTAAACATATCGAATTAAATATCCATTTTGTGCGAGAGCTCGTTCAGCGTGGACAGGTTCGTGTGTTACATGTCACATCAAGATTTCAAATTGCAGACATCTTCACTAAAGGATTGCCTCGCGTTCTATTTGATGAATTTCGGTCCAGTCTCAACATTCGGCCACCTCTTGCTTCGACTGCGGGGGTGTAACAGAATATAGATAATATGGAATGTAAATATGTTAATGATCTTGTGTATATCTCTTGATTAGAATAGGAGATATGATCTCATGTATATATATTATTGATAGATGAATGAAGGAGGCCAAGTTTGCAATCGTAACAAAACCGAATAACCCAACAATCACCCCCTTAATCGGTTTTTTCACACCACTCGTTCACGACACCCGAATCACCGTCTCCTCTCGACCATCTCGACTTTTACCGGACACCCGACGTCAACCACGGTCACATCCAAAGTCTTCGTCTACTCGACCTATCCTGGACACCCCGGTCTTCACCTCGACCACGTCCAAAGTCGTACACCACCGGCTATTTTTTGTCACGACACAGAACCCGTTTGCGCATAACACTTCAGTGACTCGAGAGCCTTCTTCCACCGATTAAGAAAACAAAGCCGCCCGCTTCTACCGTTTTCTTTCACCCGCCAAACGAACCGATTCAACGCCACCAGCCTTGAAATCTTTCTGCTCGTTTATCCCGCGACCCGGTTAATCTCTCCATTTTCCAGTGACCTACCCACAACTTACTGCCGAATTTCTTCACTTTCGGTTAAACTTACAAAAAACAAGACGTCACGCCTACGCCTTTTCTTCCTCGAAACCAACTTGTTCTTGACCATCGACCAAAAGAAAAAACAAGGCTCTCTACACTAGTGCCTCTACCGCCTTTTCTTTTCCCTGCTAAGCAAGACCAGATGCACAACCACCTGTTGATGAATCTTTTGTATCTGCTTATCCCGCAAATCTGATCGGAAAGATTTTGCCAAAGAACAAACCAACTGGTTTCTTTGATCACCTCTAACAGCCACGAAACATGTGACAACTCGAAATTAGAACCTTTCATTGTATGCTTGAACGTTAATTGACTAACTGAATTGATGATTTGATGAATGATATATGTGAACTTATATGATTATGTGTTGTAATTGTATGTATGCGTGTATGTATATGAACCGAGACAACAAGGACCCGACTCGAGACCATGCGGTCTCGAGTGAACAGTAACAGTGGGCCGGATGGGCCACACACATCTCATTCAATCCAACCAAAAAGCCCATTAGGGTGCACCACTTGAAACTAGTATATATCCTTGTTTATGACCAACACTATCATCTTTGGACAAACCACACACACTCTCCCTCTCTCTCTCACGAAAACCCTAAGCCACAACACCCTCCTCCCTCACTCTCGGATCAAACCGGTGACCACTAAGGAGCTCCCGGATCAACTCGTATACACCCACTTAGAGGCTTCACTCACACCTTTGAACCCATACTTGAACCGGTTAGTGATTCCTTTGCAAACACATGTATTTTCATGATTAAAGGTGTTGATGTGTGATATTATAGATTAATGTTTTATGTTATGTGTTTACATTCGGTTGATGATGATCATATGTTAATGTGTTGTTTTCATTAGGATGAATAATGTATGCTTGACTATGTATGAGTGTTATCGACTCCATATGGTTTGGATGTTGATACAAGTTGAAATGATTGATGAATGGAAACCGAATGCTTGTAATCGGTTGTGGTAGGTTCACGGTTAGGATAATTCATTGGGTTGATATCATAAGGTGCATGTTAGTAATCAAGAACAAAAATCCGGTTATGTGTCTAAGTGTTGATAAGAGATGTTCATGATTTTTGTTTGATTAGGGTTTATATGAATGATGATATGATGAACTACTTGAATATTTGAAGAACATGATGAATGTTATATGAATGTGTTATGATATTTGAAAATTGCCATGTTTGATCCATTTTAGAAATTAACTAGACAAGGGAACATGTTAGTGCATTGTTATTGGCTAGTACATAATATCATGACCATGAAATCTCATTGGCCAAGTACAATGTGGAATTCAGCACATGTCCCCAGCCGAGAACCTCAATCTCGACTCGAGACCACCGCATGACAGGTCGAGATCTCCAGTTGCGACTCAGGTTGCGAGTCGAGAACACCTGGTCTCGACTCAAGACCACACAACATTAACATAAAACAGCATGACCCGAGATCACGATTTCGAGCCCGGTTGCGACTCGAGACCGTCTGTCTCGACTAATGCTCGAACAACTCGAAACCACATAGTCTCGACTCGAGATCTCTAGTCTCGACTCGAGACCATGTACACGGACTCACTGCTTTGGACTTTCATATTACGGGCTTAGTTGATGGGCCGGACCTTGGGCTTTGTTTACTTTGCAATCCGTAGGCATTATTGCAAACTGCCAGGTTGATACATGTATGCCATGATTATTACTTGAGTACAATACGTGTAGAACATAAGTGCACAACTTGGATACGAACCTGATTTGTATGATACAACTATGTTAGGACGTGGTTGACCCCAGTATTGCTTGATTGACTTTTCTGTGTATCTGCCGAGCAAACCAAGGTGAGTTCACACCCTCTACAAAGCATGGGATTCCAAAGGGTCGGGAATTTGGGGTTAAGGAACATGGGTTCCTCGTCCTCCTTGGGTAGGGCAGCAAAGGTTCAGGAATGTAATTCCTCGTCCTCACGGACAGATAACTCGTACTAGACCAAAACTCTATCACGAAGTCCCTCCTTTTTATATCGACTTAATCGCCGGGCCAATGGCGAGCGGGTCATTAGTTAGATAGCACTATTTAGGTCTGACAAACCTCACACCGTGCCGCAGAGGACGGGCGTGAACTAATGGATCTGGGGCACGTCAATGATGATAGACATTGACAGTTTCAGGGCACATAAACATGACTACAGTCAGCAGTCGATATGGTAACGAGTCTAGTATATACATGGGGTAGCCCCCACGGCCGAAATGCCAGATAACTAACACGGGGTAGCCCCCACGGCGGGATTGCCAGAGTAACCGGGAATAAACAAGTCACGTTTTTAACTATGGGGTAACCCCCACGGCAGGATGCCAGATAAAGGAAACTGTTTTCGAAGCAACTTAAAACGAACACCCAACCGTGAACTCACTCAACTTGTTGTTGACTCGTTACTACATGCTTTGCAGGTCAATAGGTACTTAACTGGAGCTTGCATGGAAGAGAGTCGTTGTGGGACATGGACGGCGGTGTGCCATGTTAAACTTTGAAACAATTAAACTTATGTTTTGATTTAAGACTTATGCTTCCGCTTGCAACTTAACTATGTTTTGTTTGGACACCAATTGTGTTGGTTAAACTTTTATATCTCTTAACTTACATGTTCAATATGATTGGTGGCTGGATCCTGGTCAGTCACGCCTCCAAGCGGTAGTACTCCGCAGGTGGATTTTGGGGGTGTGACAGATTGGTATCAGAGCCATTGGTTATAGAGAACTTGGTTTTAATAAAGGAGATACGTTTTTGTTAAAACCAGACTATAACCTGTACAGTGCTCAACGGTCCACAACGACGCTTCACTCCACATGCAAGGCTCGACATTCTAGGTGATATAATCTGTGTATATATTGCCTACTTGTTAGTTGCATAGTACATTGCTCATGGTATGCTTGGTTAGTATAGCTACTGTTGCTTGAACACGTGTGCACTTACTCACTTCTGACATCGCACTTTCGCGAACCCCTCTCACTCACATTCTTCTTGATATGAAGATCATGTCTGGACGCGTTAACCTGACACAAGCCCAGTTGACGGCTCTGATCAACGAACGAGTTGCCGCAGCACTTGTAGCTGCACACGCAGGAGGTATATCCTGCAGTTCTAACTCATTCTAGGATCTGTGGATCCTACTCTCGTGAACCAACCTTTGTGTTAAACTCTGTCTTTTCTTTCGCCCACGATAGGTCAGCATGCTCAGCCACCCGTGTGCACTTTTAAGACTTTCATGGACTGCCGACCAACTACTTTTAGCGGCACTGAAGGAGCAGTAGGTCTCCTACACTGGTTTGAGAAACTAGAATCTGTGTTCGAAATGTGTGAATGCCCTGAGGCGCGCAGGGTGAAGTATGCTACCGGTACTCTCGAGGGTTTAGCCCTCACGTGGTGGAACGCTCAAGTCCAAATGCTGGGGTTGGTTGCTGCCAACGCCACCCCATGGGAGAATTTTAAGGAGATGATCAGGGAAGAATACTGCAGTCGGGATGAGATTCACAAACTGGAGGTAGAATTCTTCAACCTCAAGATGACGGGGTCGGAAATTGAAGCTTATGTGAAAAGGTCGAACGAACTGGCAATTCTGTGTCCTACTATGGTGGATCCTCCCATCAAACGCATCGAACTGTTTCTCCAAGGCTTGGTGCCAGAAATCCAGAGTCATGTGACTTCAGCGAACCTCGCCACCTACCAGCAAGTTGTACAGTTGGCTCACCGTCTCACGGATCAGGCGGTGGAGCAGAACAACTTACCAAAGCGCATAGGTGCTGCAACTACATCAGGTACTCTTAGTGACAACAAACGGAAGTGGGATGGAACTTCAAGTAAGGGGTCGACTTCTGTTCAGTCCCAGTCTCAGCAGAGAAAGACTGATGACTACAAGAGTCCTAGTCAGCAATCATCTGGTGGTCAAGGTCATGGTGGGTACAAAGGGAATCACCCCAAATGCAATCGCTGCAGCCTGCACCACAGCGGGCCATGCACCAGGGGCAACTGTCATCGGTGCAACAAGCCTGGTCACGCTGCAAAGGATTGCAGGAGCTTATACCCCGCCAATCAGAATCGTCAGCCAGCTCAACAGAACCAGCGTCAGCAGCAGCAGCATGGTGATAACAAAGGGTGCTTTCAGTGTGGAGCTGAGGGTCACTTCAAGAGAGATTGTCCCCAACTGAATAGGAACCAGAACAACAACAACAACAACAACAACAATCAGGGAAATGGTAACAATGGGAACAACAACAACAATGGCGCCAGGGGGCGGGCGTTCGTGATCGGCCAAGGTGAAGCAAGGAACGACCCCAATGTTGTGGCGGGTAAGTTCCTTCTCGATGACTTTTATGTTTCAGTATTATTTGATTCGGGTGCCGATACTAGCTACATGTCACTAGAAGTTAGCCAAATGCTTAAGCGTATTACAACACCTTTGAACAACAAGCACACTGTAGAGCTAGCAAATGGTAAGAGTTTAGAAGCCACACACGTAGTCAAGGGTTGTAAACTTATTCTCGCTGACCAGACCTTCTATATCGACCTCATTCCTATCGTTTTGGGTAGCTTCGACGTTGTCATTGGGATGGATTGGCTATCCCAACACCGAGCAGAGATCCTTTGCAACGAGAAGATTGTTCGTATTCCTAGTACCGGTAATGAACCTCTCATGATTCGTGGCGACAAGAGGAGTGCTGTTGAGAACGTCATTTCTCTCCTTAAGGCCCAAAAGTGCTTGCGAAAGGGTCACACTGCCATTTTGGCTCTCGTTACTGACACCTCAGAAAAAGAGAAGAAGATAGGAGATTTTCTAGTTGTACGCGATTATCCAGAGGTATTCCCTGAGGAATTACCTGGTCTTCCGCCTCATCGCCAAGTCGAGTTTCAGATTGAACTAGCTCCTGGAGCTGCGCCTATAGCTCGTGCACCTTATCGATTAGCTCCATCAGAGTTGGAAGAACTCTCTACGCAACTACAAGAACTCTTGGATAAGGGTTTTATTCGTCCTAGCTCATCGCCCTGGGGAGCTCCAGTACTATTTGTGAAGAAGAAGGACGGTACCTTCAGAATGTGCATCGACTACCGGGAACTCAATAAGGTGACAGTGAAGAATCGTTATCCTCTACCGCGTATTGACGACTTGTTCGACCAGCTGCAAGGGTCGAGCTACTACTCGAAGATCGATTTGAGATCGGGTTATCACCAACTGAGAGTCCGAGAAGAGGATGTCTCTAAAACAGCCTTTAGAACTCGCTATGGGCACTATGAGTTCTTGGTCATGCCTTTTGGGCTGACGAACGCACCTGCGGTTTTCATGGATTTGATGAATCGAGTGTGCAAGCCCTACCTAGACAAGTTCGTTATAGTATTCATCGACGACATCCTGATCTATTCTAAGAGTCGGGAAGAGCATGAGCAACATCTACGACTTATTCTGGAACTCCTTCGAACAGAACAGCTTTATGCAAAGTTCTCGAAATGCGACTTCTGGCTTCGAGAAGTCCATTTCCTAGGCCACGTGGTAAACAAGGATGGGATTCACGTTGATCCATCCAAGGTGGACTCTATTAAGAACTGGCCCGCACCTCGCACGCCGAAGGAAATTCGCCAATTCTTGGGATTGGTAGGTTACTACAGGAGATTCATTAAGGATTTTTCTAAGATCGCACAGCCTCTCACCTCACTGACGCAGAAAGGCGTTGTTTATCGATGGGGAAACGCACAGGAATTAGCATTTCAACATCTAAAGGATAGACTTTGCAGCGCGCCTATCCTTTCCCTGCCTGAGGGCACTGACGACTTTGTGGTTTACTGCGACGCATTAATTCAGGGTCTTGGTTGCGTGTTGATGCAACGAGATAAAGTTATAGCTTACGCCTCGTGCCAACTCAAAGTTCATGAGAAGAACTACACTACACACGACTTAGAGCTGGGAGCTGTTGTCTTTGCACTTAAGTTATGGCGGCATTACCTGTACGGTACTAAGTGCGCCATCTACACCGACCACAGGAGCCTCGAGCATATCTTCAAGCAGAAGGAACTGAATATGCGACAACGACGGTGGGTCGAACTACTGAATGACTACGAATGCTCGATCAGGTATCACCCGGGCAAGGCCAATGTTGTGGCTGACGCCCTCAGTCGAAAAGACACTGCGCCTAAGCGCGTACGAGCTTTACAACTCACGATACATTCTAGCCTTCCTTCCCAGATACGAGCTGCTCAGATAGAAGCATTAAAACCAGAAAACGTCAGGGCTGAAGCCCTACGCGGATCAAGGCAACGCTTAGAACAGAAGGAAGACGGTGCTTACTACGTAACGGGACGCGTTTGGGTCCCACTCTATGGCAATCTACGAGAGCTTGTAATGGATGAAGCACACAAGTCTCGCTACTCGGTACATCCTGGTTCGGACAAAATGTACCACGATATCAAAACCACGTATTGGTGGCCTAGCATGAAGGCCCACATAGCAACTTACGTTAGCAAGTGCTTGACTTGTGCGAGAGTCAAGTCCGAATACCAGAAACCCTCAGGCCTACTCCAACAACCAGAGATACCACAATGGAAATGGGAGCAAATTTCCATGGATTTTGTTACTGGCCTACCTAGATCCCAGCGCGGGAACGATACTATTTGGGTGATCGTGGATCGACTCACAAAATCTGCGCACTTCCTGGCCATCAAGGAGACGGATAAATTCTCCACTCTTGCAGAAATATACCTCAAGGAAGTTGTTTCGAGGCACGGGGTGCCCACCTCCATTATCTCGAATCGAGATGCACGTTTCACGTCAGAACTGTGGCAAGCAATGCACAAATCCTTCGGCTCACGATTAGATATGAGCACAGCGTATCACCCTCAGACGGACGGGCAGTCCGAGCGCACTATTCAAACCTTAGAAGACATGCTTCGCGCATGTGTAATCTATTTTGGCAACTGCTGGGAGAAGCATCTGCCACTTGTGGAATTCTCGTACAATAATAGCTACCACACCAGCATTAAAGCTGCTCCATTTGAGGCATTGTACGGACGTAAATGCCGGTCACCTCTTTGTTGGGCAGAGGTGGGAGATAGTCAGATCACTGGTCCAGAACATGTGGTAGACACAACCGAACAGATTGCTCAAATACGAAAACGCATGGCGGCAGCTCGTGACCGACAGAAAGTTTACGCCGATAAGGGCAGAAAACCACTAGAGCTCCAGGTTGGGGAGCGGGTACTACTCAAAGTTTCACCCTGGAAGGGTGTGGTTCGTTTTGGTAAACGCGGCAAACTTAACCCACGATACGTCGGACCTTTCGAAGTCATTGAGAAAATAGGCAGGGTGGCCTACAGACTGAACTTACCAGCAGAACTCGGTGCGGTTCACAACGTTTTTCACGTGTCAAATCTGAAGAAGTGTCTGTCAGATGAGACCCACGTAGTTCCTCTGAAGGAACTCACTATCGACGAGCAGTTGCGATTCGTCGAGGAACCAGTCGAAATCACGGACCGGGATGTTAAGGTCCTCAAGAGCACTAGAATACCTCTCGTTCGAGTTCGTTGGAACTCACGTCGCGGCCCAGAGTTCACCTGGGAGCGCGAAGACCAGATGAAACAAAAGTATCCCCAACTGTTCGCAAACAGTACACCCACTACTGAGGCCGAAGCTACGGAATTTCGGGACGAAATTCCAGATCAACGGGGGGTGGATGTGACACCCCAGGAAAACCGGGAAAACCATACAACTTAACTAGCTTCCTCAGTGAGTGCCTATCAAATTTCGGGACGAAATTTCTTTCAACTTGGGGATGATGTGACAACTCGAAATTAGAACCTTTCATTGTATGCTTGAACGTTAAGTGACTAACTGAATTGATGATTTGATGAATGATATATGTGAACTTATATGATTATGTGTTGTAATTGTATGTATGCGTGTATGTATATGAACCGAGACAACAAGGACCCGACTCGAGACCATGCGGTCTCGAGTGAACAGTAACAGTGGGCCGAATGGGCCACACACATCTCATTCAATCCAACCAAAAAGCCCATTAGGGTGCACCACTTGAAACTAGTATATATCCTTGTTTATGACCAACACTATCATCTTTGGACAAACCACACACACTCTCCCTCTCTCTCTCACGAAAACCCTAAGCCACAACACCCTCCTCCCTCACTCTCGGATCAAACCGGTGACCACTAAGGAACTCCCGAATCAACTCGTATACACCCACTTAGAGGCTTCACTCACACCTTTGAACCCATACTTGAACCGGTTAGTGATTCCTTTGCAAACACATGTATTTTCATGATTAAAGGTGTTGATGTGTGATATTATAGATTAATGTTTTATGTTATGTGTTTATATTCGGTTGATGATGATCATATGTTAATGTGTTGTTTTCATTAGGATGAATAATGTATGCTTGACTATGTATGAGTGTTATCGACTCCATATGGTTTGGATATTGATACAAGTTGAAATGATTGATGAATGGAAACCGAATGCTTGTAATCGGTTGTGGTAGGTTCACGGTTAGGATAATTCATTGGGTTGATATCATAAGGTGCATGTTAGTAATCAAGAACAAAAATCCGGTTATGTGTCTAAGTGTTGATAAGAGATGTTCATGATTTTTGTTTGATTAGGGTTTATATGAATGATGATATGATGAACTACTTGAATATTTGAAGAACATGATGAATGTGACATGAATGTGTTATGATATTTGAAAATTGCCATGTTTGATCCATTTTAGAAATTAACTAGACAAGGGAACATGTTAGTGCATTGTTATTGGCTAGTACATAATATCATGACCATGAAATCTCATTGGCCAAGTACAATGTGGAATTCAGCACATGTCCCCAGCCGAGAACCTCAATCTCGACTCGAGACCACCGCATGACAGGTCGAGATCTCCAGTTGCGACTCAGGTTGCGAGTCGAGAACACCTGGTCTCGACTCGAGACCACACAACATTAACATAGAACAGCATGACCCGAGATCACGATTTCGAGCCCGGTTGCGACTCGAGGCCGTCTGTCTCGACTAATGCTCGAACAACTCGAAACCACATAGTCTCGACTCGAGATCTCTAGTCTCGACTCGAGACCATGTACACGGACTCACTGCTTTGGACTTTCATATTACGGGCTTAGTTGACTTAATCGCGAAGTCCCTCCTTTTTATATCGACTTAATCGCCGTGCCAATGGCGAGCGGGTCATTAGTTAGATAGCGCTATTTAGGTCTGACAAACCTCACACCGTGCCGCAGAGGACGGGCGTGAACTAATGGATCTGGGGCACGTCAATGATGATAGACATTGACAGTTTCAGGGCACATAAACATGACTACAGTCAGCAGTCGATATGGTAACGAGTCTAGTGTATACATGGGGTAGCCCCCACGGCCGAAATGCCAGATAACTAACACGGGGTAGCCCCCACGGCGGGATTGCCAGAGTAACCGGGAATAAACAAGTCACGTTTTTAACTATGGGGTAACCCCCACGGCAGGATGCCAGATAAAGGAAACTGTTTTCGAAGCAACTTAAAACGAACACCCAACCGTGAACTCACTCAACTTGTTGTTGACTCGTTACTACATGCTTTGCAGGTCAATAGGTACTTAACTGGAGCTTGCATGGAAGAGAGTCGTTGTGGGACATGGACGGCGGTGTGCCATGTTAAACTTTGAAACAATTAAACTTATGTTTTGATTTAAGACTTATGCTTCCGCTTGCAACTTAACTATGTTTTGTTTGGACACCAATTGTGTTGGTTAAACTTTTATATCTCTTAACTTACATGTTCAATATGATTGGTGGCTGGATCCTGGTCAGTCACGCCTCCAAGCGGTAGTACTCCGCAGGTGGATTTTGGGGGTGTGACAAAACACACCAGTGTTCACCCGTCACCCCCGTCATCCTAATCGGTACTCTCCGTATGACAATGACTAACATGAACTACCTCCCGGTCTCCGTCTTCTGCTGTATAACGATCCCGAACCTTTCTTTTACGCCTGCCCTCCACCGACCAACACACCCAGCGGCGGCGGAGGCTTCCTCCGATCTTCTCGAGCCCTAGGCTCTGATACCAAATGTTGGTACAGGCCCCTTTGATTACACACACTGGATTGACCAAACTATCTGATCATCGACACTTTTGTTTGATTAAATCTGGAATACTGTAAACACAAGGAATGAGACTACCTCAATTTACAACCCTAAACACCAGCAAAATACTACCTAACCATGCACAAGTTGCACGTAAAACCTAAAATCAAGTGAACATAACCCATGATTTTGACCCACTCTTTACACTTTGAAACATAATAAACGTGACTTAATTAAACTCCTGCTGCAAGTTTGAAGCCAATTCTGACCCGTATCCAAAACTCATAGCCTGTGAACCTATGACCTGATAATGTGCCGACTCGTGTGACCCGCGAACAAACCGAATAACCCAACAACTGCTAGCTTTGAGATTTCAGTTTGGGATCTTTTGATATGCATAGTTCTATGGATAGGAGATACAGAGACAGCACAACCACTATTAAGACACAAATTACTCACTTGATTATCAGAATGAAAGGAAGCAATAAAAGTATAAGAACAATGGAAGCAAACTGAATGAATTAAGCCCCTTATGGGCATCAAGTATAGCATAGAAAGATGGATGAAATACAACACCATAAAATGAACGATTTACACTTATCGTAGTTTTACATTAAACCTTAAAGACGAAATTATGTTAAAGCTCGCCCTAAAGGGCTACATGTCCCCCTGTATAAGATCGAGCCTGTTCCAGCTTGGTAGATACAAGTCTCTACCTTCATCTGCCACTAGCAATGGGCAACATAGTATGCTTGCTCATGCTATCGAAGGTGCTTGAGCTTACAATGCTTATACTGCCACCATTTGCATATTCATCGTCGTTTGTTAGTCCTTTTAACAAATACTCACCTTCATTTTCGTTTGGACTACTTTCCACCCATGGATGTTTTTGAATCATTGAAGCCAATATTCCTTGGAGCTCGATTGCTACTTCCTTCATGGTACGCCTTTCGTCGCCTTTAACGCGTAAGCATCTTTCAGCCAGTCTTGAGACTTGTATAATCTCGCTAGGAACATCGTTTAGCTGCAAGTGTTCATCAAGAACCTGGAGGAGTCTCTCCTCTTTTAAAGAATATATAAAATATATAGCTAGGTTCCTCTCTGCCTCTGGCCTATCAAAGCTAAGAGCCTTTTTTCCAGTTAAAAGCTCCACCAGTACCACCCCAAAACTATAAACATCGCTTTTATCCGTGAGTTGGTTTGTCTGCAAATACTCTGGATCTAAGTAGCCTAGTGTTCCTTGCACTATGGTGGCCAATTCAATCTGGTCAATAGGAATTAGCTTAGATGCTCCAAAATCAGCCACTTTTGCTACATAGTTTTCATCCAAAAGTATATTCATTGGCTTGACATCCCGATGGATGATTGGAAAAGAAATGCTGCAGAATGTAAGTATGAAAGTGCTTCAGCTGTCTCCGTTGCTATTCTGAGACGGATGTCCCATGTAATAGACGATGACTTGCCTTTGTTGTGGATGTGATCAGAGAGTGTTCCATTTGGAATGAACTCATAAACCAATAACGGGATTTCTGTTTCCAGGCAACACCCAATCATCTTCACCACGTTCCTATGATTTATTTGGGACAAGATAACCACTTCATTGATAAATTGCTCTATCTGAGCCTGTGTTTGATCTCCTAATTTAGACTTCTTTATTGCAACTACTCTGTTATCAGAAAGAAATCCTTTGTAAACGGTACCATAGCCACCCTTACCGATAATCCTGCTCTCGTCATAGTTATTGGTTGCCCTCTTTAGCTCCTCTATCGTGAATACTCTTGCTTGATCATGAGAGCCCCCATCTCCAGAAATTCGTTGCTGTAACATCATTCCACCATTTTGTTCAAAGAATTTTTCTCTCAGCATCATGAGCTTTGGCCTTTTGAGCACCAAGTACAACCAAGTGACAGTTATAAGGAGAAAAACAGCAGAAGCTAAGGTGCCTGCAACAACATGAACTAACTTTTAGCACGGATGCATGCTGATTTGATTTCTAAAAGTAGGTTTAGATATAAGCAGAAAAAAATATTGCATGATTACTTACTTACAACTATCTTTATAATGGCGGATTGATCAGCAGTACAACCTGTTCCATTTTTCCTACCATCTCCAGAGTAACCTTTTGGACAAGTACATGTATAATTTCCTGCTGTATCATGTTGGTCCAGGCCCAAGAACACACACAATACACACTCAATTTAACGTACTCTTTCTGTTATCTTGAAAAGTGATTACAAGAGCCCTTTAAATAAACAAACCTATCTACTACTTGCATAAAAGAAGGAAAAGATAAACAGAAACAATCCCACGTAAACTCTTGCATATTCCTCCATGATTCTCCAATATACCCGGTCAACAAGTTGAGTAATTCACAACCAAAGCTTGCAGCAAAACCTCAACAATTTACGTAATAAAATGCTGGTTTTTGACCCTTTTACCCCTGGATCAATCCTGCCCTTGATCCGTTACTTTGTTGACCGGAAAACCATGACCCGCATGAACCGTGAATTGACCCGTGAACAACCGACTCGTGACCCGTAAACAAACCGAATAACCCAACAATCACCCCCTTAATCGGTTTGTTCACACCACTCCTTTTCGATACCCGAATCACAATATCCTCTCGAACCATCTCGACTACTACCGGACTCCCGATCTCAACCCCGGTCACGTCCAAAGTCGTCCTCGACTCGACCTATCCCGGACACCCCGGTCTTCACCTCGACCAGTCCAAAGTCGTCTCTGATCGTGATTTCACTATTCTGTCAAACCCTTCCTTGATAAGCACACCTTGCGTATCAACCACCAACTAGACACCAGCCACCCGCTGCACCGTCTTCGAGTCGCTAAACGAATATCTCAGCCACCCCGCTATTTCGTTTCTACCGCGCTACACCCGTTGGTTTTTCTGCCCAAAGAATTCTGCACCTCTTGCAATTCTTCTCCTAGGCTAGAAAGAGTATCCGACAACTAAAATACACGATCTCTTCTTCGTTCTTCGATCAACAAACTGGGTTGACAAGCCCGCTGATTTGGCCTAATCACGACTCGTCTCCACTACCCTCTTGACCCGCTAGAACGTAACCCTCGAAACCACCGACCTGCGATCACCTAGTTCTCTCCGATCACTGCTGATATGTCACCTCCGATCACTGCACACCGGTAACCTCTGATCGCTACAATCTTTTCTTCCACTTTAATCACAGCTAACAGCCACAAGACACACCGATGTTCACCCGTCACCCCCGTCATCCAAACCGGTACTCTCCGCATGACAACGACTGACACGAACCACCTCCCGGTCTCCATCTTCTGCTGTTACTAGTCTCCCGTGATTTGTGTATAGCAACACCCCCTAGTTGCGACCTGAACCGGCAGCCAAACACGCTGCGATTGTCGACCCACCTTGCTCCTGCTGCTCTTGCAGCCCGCACCCGAAGGCTACTCCTATCTTCGAAAGTCGACTCTCAAAACGGCTCTTGTTTAACCTTCGCTCTGATACCAAATGTTGGTCCAGGCCCAAGAACACACACAATACACACTCAATTTAACGTACTCTTTCTGTTATCTTGAAAAGTGATTACAAGAGCCCTTTAAATAAACAAACCTATCTACTACTTGCATAAAAGAAGGAAAAGATAAACAGAAACAATCCCACGTAAACTCTTGCATATTCCTCCATGATTCTCCAATATACCCGGTCAACAAGTTGACTAATTCACAACCAAAGCTTGCAGCAAAACCTCAACAATTTACGTAATAAAATGCTGGTTTTTGACCCTTTTACCCCTGGATCAATCCTGCCCTTGATCCGTTACTTTGTTGACCGGAAAACCATGACAACCGTGAATTGACCCGTGAACAACCGACTCGTGACCCGTAAACAAACCGAATAACCCAACATATCAGCACATTCATGTTCGCAATCATCATTTCCTCGTTCACACTCATTAATATCTGTTGAACAAGGTAGTGTCGATCATTTGTTTGAGGTGAAAGCAAATTAGGAAAGCAAAAACAAGAGAATGTGAAATGAAAGCTTACTCTTGCAGCCATCTGCAACATAAGGGTTGCCTTCATAACCTTCAAGGCAACGACAACGATATCCCGGACCTCCATAATCCTGATCACATTTGCTGGTTCCCTTGCATAAGAAGTTATTTGTGCCCTTTGCTTTGTCACAAGTCAAGTTCCCAATTCCCCAATCCAGTAACATTGGCATCTCCCTTACACTTCCAAAATTAACAAGGTTAGTTGTAGAAAAGTTGAACTTCCCTTCTTCAACAAAAAATGCATAGCTACAAGGGTTGAAGTCCGTTATATTCTCATGGTTATTAAAGCTACCAAGAATCGTACTACTCCTATCATTATTAACACCACCACACATTATTCTCATTAATTGCATTCATACTCTCCATTCCATTGCATTGGATATTAATTGCACTCATACTCTCCTTTCAATTAGATTGTAATTAATTGCATTCACATAGATTGTTTCTGTATATATATTATTGCTTGTGATAAATCAAAGGTAACTTGAGAAATAACAGTTAACATCTTTACCAAGTTCAATAATCATAAGATTTCATTCCTTCTGGAACTGCTACTTCGCAGCATCCAACTCCCGAGCAAGAACCGTTTATAAAAGGGCTGTTTCTATCACATGTAGAAATACAACCGGTACCGTGAGAATCATTCCCACTTCTTACTCTTAATTGTGCATACGTATCACACCCGATCGCTACAAGTTTGTTCCTGTCAGATATTTGGAAATTTCCAGACCTTAAAGATGGTCGGTTTCTACTGACTCGGCCAGAACTATTGTAGCAATCACGCGCTACAGACAGCATAATCTCCACCTCACCCTTTTCTATGGACATATTTGAAATAACGACATTTCCTGTGTTTCTTCGTTGTCCAAAGATAAGTGTTAGTTCCCTAGACGATCGGTCACAAGTTACGAGGAAACTGCGACTGTAGTAGCATCCATTTCCTGAACCAAATGGGAAAGCAATAGACACATTGCCACATGAACTTTCACAAGCTGGTCCCTCTTGAGCACTTGCTGCCACCAAAGCTGCAATAGCTACTGCTAGTAGCATCTTTAAATGCATAGTTGCTTTCTTTGTGTTTTTGTGTTTATAATTATTTTTGGGCATTTGATTTGAGATGATGTGTGATTATATACATAACAACTTGATCATTTTATCGAGAGATGCTATTAGGAAGCAGGTTCCTAATAGCAATTAATATATACCCACCAGTACTTAATAGTTGAAAGGTCTTTAAACACTTTATTTTGGACAAAGGCATGTATAAAATAATGAAAATCCTGTGGGCGATAGTTTTCACATTCATTCCTTATCATTCAAATTTTATCATACATACGTTCAACCTTGACACATGGCTTGCCAAAAACTCATATTCAGACGTAAGAAAATATTTCATTACTCGTAGGTAATAAATAGTCTACAAGTTATAATCAATGACCATTCAGAAAGAAAAGCAACTTTAGTGCTACAAAATTGACGGAAATCCTCTTTGAAATAGCGTGTGCGTCCAAGATTATTGACCAAGCCTTCAACATTTTCTTGGTTGCTTCCATTTTTGTTACGCTTAATATGATTTTTCTTTTCTTGTTTAAATAGGTGGTTTAAAAGAAATGAAAGTGTTTGTGGGTGGTCAATCAGATTTCAAGCATATCTAGGTAGTCCGTTTGTCGGGGAAGCGGACTTGCGAAAGTCAGTTTGTGTGAGTCGTGGACTTTTAGATTTTTTATTTTAATATTTTTATTTAATAACTTATTTACTAATAACTTATTTTTTTTTTCTCTAGTAACTTGTAATATGTAACATTTTCTAAAATCAAAATACATAGCCAGTTTGTTTAATTTTTTATCCTTTTTTTATTTAATAATTTATATACAAATAATTTGTTTTTTCTCTAATAAGTTGTAATATCTAACGTTTTCTAAAAATCTAAATACATAGCTAGTTTGTTTAGTTTTTGGCCCTTTCTTTAATGAAAACCAAGTTATTTCAAAAAGTCTTTTATGTGTCATAAAAATACTTATTTTGAAAGAACTCCACGAGTCTCTCATAAAATTTATACCGGAATGCATAAAAATAATAAATCAAAAGTAAGTATTTAGCTTTTTTAAAAGTTAGATATTACTAGTTATTGTTGGTCAGGCCCTATGTTCCATGAACATGAACACAAAATTTGAGCTAAACAAAGATAGACTTTTTCTGTTTATTATAAAACTTAACACAAATTATTTATACCAAAATATAAATACTAATCTTACTTAGATACTTCTCTCAGTTGTAATCTAGCGTAAATTATATTTTGAGTACCTGTGATTTAGTGGTTTTAATCACTTGAATTCAAAATAAAAAAGTTTAATGCCCTGAGTAGTCCAATTTTTTAACGCCGTTAACCAAGTCAGTTAAGTATAAGGGCATTTTAGTTATTTTACACCAAGGTACAACCATTTATGCACAGCATTCTTACAAAATACTTTTAGCCATTTTTTCATTAATTTATATATACATACACAAAGCAGCAAGACTCTCTCTCTCTCATTTTTTCCTCGCCAGAGACGATTAACTTTCTGTTAATCTTCTTCGTCTTTTCCGATCCTTTCCCGGAACCGTGTAACATTCATGTGACCGAATAGGTATCCCTGTCTTATCTGTTCGGTACAAGCAGTGTTAGCGGAGTTTGGGTCTGATCGGAGTAGGTTCTTTTGATTCACGTTCGTCGTTTGCATGTTTTATCCGGATCTTGATTGCTTAGTAGGTCTGTGATCGGTCGCGGCTATTTTTGTAGTTCAGCTAGATCGGTACGAATTCTATTAACCTCTCGTTGATCCGTGATATCTTTGTTTCCCGGCCATGGGTAGTAGTCGCTGGAGGGGGCAGTCAGTCACGAATGCCCCGCCGTTGTTTAATTACTTACAAAGAAAGAAACAGGAGGAACTTAGCAAGATTAAGAATACGCGTTACTACAAGGAGGATGACTAGAATAAGGTGCTCAGTAGGAAGGAAGCCAGGCAGGAGAGATCCTTCGTTAACAGAGAACTTAGACTCCGCAATGCAACTTCTTTCTTTATCTCCAACCTCCCTGACTCATTCTCTCGGGCAACCTTATGGAAGGCTTTTGATCATTTGGACAATCTGGAGGATGTTTTCGTTCCTTTCAAAAGAGATAAAGCTGGTAACAAATTTGGATTTATAAAGTTGTCCAAAGTTGTGGAACTAGTCTGGTGGATTGAAAAGTTGAAGGAGGTAAGGATTGACGGCGCTGTGATTGGTGTCAACCTAGCTAAGTTTGATAGGAATGGTTCAAAGATTGATTTGCAAAACAAGGGTGATAGAGTCTCGGTGTTCGACAGGCTTCAAGGTCTGGAACCGGTTTCCAAACCAGTCGGAGCCCCGGGTACGTCTGTTATTCAGCAACAAGGAAGGAAAACTTATAGCTCAGTGGTTCAATCAAATGGGAGTGATAGCAATCTCGTTAATGTCGAACTTCCCCCGATGAACACAGTAACTAAGAAATCTTTTGAATACAAGTCTCTCATTGGCGAAGCAAAAGACATTGACATCCTAAACAACCTGAAAATTAATCTTTCAGGGGTATTGGAGGAAGGCCTTGATTTGAAATACTTAGGCGGTCTAAAGGTTTTACTTTGCTTCAAATGCCCTGAAAAAGCGGAAGAATTTCGGTATCATATGGTGAATGATTGGGAGAAGTGGTTCTCGAGACTCTATGTATGGGAGGGTTTCCCACCTCTTTATGAGAGAGTTGCATGGATCAAAGTTTTGGGCGTTCCTGTCTCTCTATGGGATCGTCATGTGATTAATAAAATTAGGGAAAGATGTGGTCATCTCCTGGTCAAGTCGAAGGTGGAGGCATTTGATGGGAATATGGCAGAAGATCGTCTGGCCATTTTAGTCCATACGGGTAAAAGAATTGCTTCGGAATTCAATCTGATTTGGAAAGAGCAGATCATTAAGGTATGGGTGGAGGAAATTTCCGGGCAATGGCATCCGGTGTTTCTGGATGAGGAGGTTACGGAGCTGACCTCCCCGGTGAGGCCGTCAGAATGTGGTGTTTCTCCTTTCTCTGGTGATCCGGTTCCCAATCGTTGCATGGCTGGCTTTTCGTCTCCATGCATGGGAAACCCAACGGGCATCACGTCCCCATATGCTGAGGAGGAAGCGCAGGTGTGTGGGACGCATGGGGACCAGAATATGCATACTTCTGTCTTTAATGAGGACAGAGAAATTGAGAGGCCTGCGTCGCAATATGGAGACTTCAATGATGATCAGAACACACCAGAAGTCGAAAGGGTTATGCAGTGTAACGGGAAGGAGTCGGACGTGTGTACTTTGGAAATTCCTCGGACGTGCATGGGTAATCAAACGTCTTTTCTTTCTCCCAATGTTTTGGCAGGAGCGCATGGGGAAGTTTCTCATGGGGATCAGGGAAAGTGGGCGGACACAGTTAATGAGGAGAGAGAAGTTGAAGTGGCTGGTGGTCAATGTGGTGGGCCAGGTAACTCTATAGCAGGGTCTGGAGTGGAGCCCAATAGACCTAGTTATATTACATCAAGGCCCAAACATAAGAAAAACAAAAACAAAAATAAGCAGGCCTAGATCTTTGTGATACATGATCTAAATAACTCATTAGCAGAAGGGGATGACTCAGATCCATTCAACCTTGAGGAGATATTCAGACTGGAGGAAGAGGAAGATAGGGGGATGGAGGTGAATCCAAGAGGTCTGTCGCAATTAGAGCCAGATCCATATCAGAGAGAAGGGATGGAAAACGAAGTCTATACTACGCTCGATCTCGGTGCTCGGCTAGGTATCGAGGTTAGTGGCTTTGTAAATCATGTGAAGAAAATTTTTAGTGGGGAAATGGAGGCTAACAACTGTCAATGAATTTCTTATCTATCAATATCAATGGGGTGATAGCGGGTAGTAAAGGTTTTTGGGTGCGGAATTTAAAGAGTAAGTTGAAAGCGGATGTCATCGGGCTTCAGGAGACTCACCAGATGGGGATGTCGGAAATCGACCTCCGTCGTTTCTGGGATAGCTCGAGTATGAAGGCTTGTGCGGTGGATTCGGTGGGTAGATCGGGGGGGCTATCGCTGATGTGGAACCCGTATGTTTTTACTGAGGATTCGATTCTTAAGAGCCAAATATTTATGTTGGTTTCTAGTAAAGCCAGAGGCATAGAGGACAGTCTCCGCATGTTAAACCTCCATGCCCCCAATGATGCCTGTCAAAGAAGAATGATCTGGAATGAAATTGCAGAGTTAATTAGTCAGCGCAATGGTCTTTGGGTTGTTTTCGGTGAATTTAATGATGTTCGGGCGTATTATGAACGTGTTAACTCCAGATTTGATCGTGGTGCGACGGATGCTTTTAACGAGTTCATCAATAGGGCAAGCCTGCTTGAATATCCGTTGACAGGGGGTAAGTTCACGTTCGTCTCGGGTCACGCTGAAGTTAAAATGAGTAAGCTTGATAAGTTTTTGGTGAATGATGAATTTTTGAACCATTGGCCGCTGGCTAAAGCAGAAGTCCAGGACAGAGGTGCCTCTGATCATTGTCCGATTTCCCTGTCGTGCAATCTAGTTAATTTTCGCCCTATCCCATTCAATTTCTTTAACTCTTGGGTGGGGGATCAAAATGTAGCGAAGATTGTGCAAAATGTTTTAGCTACCACTGATTTGGGGGGTAAGAAGGACGTAGTGTTGGCTTCGGTTCTGAAACGGATCAAAGCGGATATCAAAAAGTGGAGGATTGAAGCTAGAGATGCTAAAGAGAAGGAAGTTAAAGAAAGGCTGCCTTTGGTCTGTTAACGGCTACAGATAAAAAGAAAAGAACTGAGCTCAGGGTTAAGGTTAATGGGCTGGACTTGATAAAATCTAAGAATGCTTAGCAAAAGGCTCAGATAAATTGGTTGAAGTTTGGTGATGATAACAGTTCGTTTTTCCACAAGATGGTGAATGTGAGTATGGCTAGTAACAGAATTAATGGTCTCAAGTTCAATGGAAGTCTTTGTAGGTCCACTAGTGGAGGATCTAGTTAACTGTATCCTTGTTATGCAACAAAACCGGTTGTGCGGAATCCAACCGGTAAGTTAAACCAAGCAACGAACACACACACAAGAAGACATATATATGTTTCAAAGCATAACTGTATTTCACAATAGAGTTTGTTACAAAATAATCAACAATGGTTCTCTCAAACTAACTTGAAAATACTCTCGGTGTTCTATCAGTGTGCTCTCTCATGTCTCTATATGTAACTGGTTTGCTGCAGGACTTTATAATGGAATCTTATCCACATCTCTACGAAGAGTTGGTCTGATCCACGAAGCATAAGGGACCCCACGAAGAGTGGGTCTTCGTTCATAGATGATCTCAACGAACAATGGGGACTTCGTCACATAGTCTTTGTGGACCAGCAAGGAGTCTTCGTCTCATGCATGGAGTCTTCAGCCATATTCATTGTTCGTCTACCTGGGGTCTTTGTCCAAGGAGATTGAGTCTTCATTGCAAGGAGAAGGACGAACCCTCTCGTTGATGAGACTCTTCGTGGCAAACCTTGGAGTCTTCGGCCAGGTGTAGGTCTTCGTGGATATGGACTGCATTCAGTCTGATCATAAATAACAACAGCACCAGACAACACATATGTAGATCAGCAATTATCACCGAGACTTGATGGGGGATATCAAGTCTTGGTCTTCAACTCATAGCGATGTCGAACCGAATGGGCCGCGTCCACATAATATGTATCAACAAACTCCCCCTTGGACGCTGCTCGTGATGGTTCTTTCTTCACATTGTCGTCGGATCTTTCAGAATCTTCACGTGTCACAAACAGGGAGTGTATCAGCAAACTCCCCCTTGATTGATGTTCGTGAAATGTTGATCTTCGAATTTTAGATCCTTGCGGTGTTGAGAAGTGGTCAGCTGCAACTCGATCATCTTGATCTTTTGATTGCATCCATGTCGTGTCTTCATTCCACAGTTTGTCTTCTAACACGTTCTCTTCACCTTTAGCTGGTCCGGATGCCGCATCTGCACATACAAGAAAGCTAAACGCGTAATGAGAACAACTACTTGGAATATAATCAAACGACACACATATGAACAACTCTCATTTAAACACCGACCGACAACAGCTTGAAAGTTGTAAAAATTTGATCAATTTTAGTTTTTAACTTTCAACATTTGTTAATTTTGACCGTTTATGAAGATGCAGTTGTTTTAGGTTTCGATCATGTTTTAGCTGGAAAAGACTTGAGATCCAACATCGTACAATCGAAAATAAGATAGAAATAAAATCTTTTTGGCTTTTATAAAGTTTATATTAAAACACACCTAAAATCTTTTTGGTATTTTTGAATTTTTGAAATGTAAAGACGGAAAGCAGTAAATAAATATATACAGAGATGCAGAAATGAAAAGCATTAAATAAATATTTACAGACATTCTTTTTGCGAGTTTCGAGGGTAAGAGAATCATATCAGTGTACGGTCATGCCAAAACGCTCTTGTTGTTCAATTAGTTAACACTAAGATAAGCATCCTATAACAATCATCAGTATTGTTGTCCACATAAGGTCAACATATCATATGTACTCACGGTTAGGGGATACGTTAAGGTATGATTTATACTTACCGACCGGTGTTCATCCACACACGACACATTCCCGTATCAAGGTATGCACGAGAGTTCATCTTACTGGTGAGTATACCATTTATCATCTGTTTTCAACGTATATGATGTGAGATACTCACTTATTTTTCGATGAATACAAGCCCTATGTGATTAAATCACTTATTGATGAGGAACTTGATATTCGATATACGAGGGCACAGGAGCAAGTTCGTGAACATGTTAGTACCATCGTACAGACAAAGAAACGAACTTGACTCCCGGAAAACTGTGATATTTTATCACTTATTGATTTGGACATGTGATTGTTTATCACTTATTGAGGTCGTATGCATCATGTATTATATACATGTTTGAATGATATGTACACGTATGTAAGGTATCATGGAAGCTCTAGACTTGCGTCTCCGTTGTTTTCGGTCAAAGAAACAACCATGATACCTAGATGATAAACAGCAAAAAGACCACGTATCTTAGAACCTCGGCAATCTATCAAACGAAATTTCGGTACCAAGACCATATGCCAATGAGCGGTTCCCACGCGGTCTTTAGTCGATTTAGGTTTATATCACCCTGCACACTTTAAAATGAATGTGAGCCTACCGATACATCTTATATAGAGCTGCTTATCGTTTTTCATTTTAGGTTCAAAGAGGTTTCAATAGACAACTGATGTACTATCATATTCTCTTTTTCTCGCCAGGAAACTCATTTTTGCTTTTCTATTGTTTTTGTGTTTTTGAAAATTTTCGATGATTTTGGATTTTTAAAATTTGTCAATGTTTTTGTATTTTTGAATTTACTCCCCCTAAAATGCAAAAAGTATGAGAAATTAAGAAAACACAAACAAATATTTACAAAAATGATTTTCCGATGTTGGTTTTACTCTGGCTTGACCTTAATGCCATTTACCATTAGTAAATAGTCAAATCGTGATTTGTCAAATGCTTTGGTAAAAAGGTCGGCACGTTGGTCATCGGTGTGGACCTTAACAAGATCGATAAGTCTTTTATCAAAACAATCACGTATGAAGTGATATTTGATTTCGATGTGTTTGGTCTTTGAATGCTGCACAGGATTTCTAGTGATCTGTAAGGCAGCAGAATTATCAACGAAAATAGGAGTAGATAGGAATTCAAAACCGTAGTCACGCATTTGTTGTTGAATCCACAGGACTTGGGAGCAACAACTTGAGGCAGCAATGTATTCAGCTTCACAGGTTGATGTAGCGACACAAGTCTGCTTCTTGCACTGCCATGTGACCAGGCGATTTCCTAAAAACTGACATCCAGCCGTTGTGGATTTGTCGTCGATTTTGCAGCCACCAAAGTCAGAATCACTAAACGCAATCAAGTCGAAGCTATCATCCCTAGGGTACCAGAGATCGGTGTCCGGGAAACCCTTCAAATAGTGAAAAATCCTTTTTACAGCTGCTAGATGTGAGGCCTTCAGGTTGGCTTGATAGCAAGCGAGCAGGCACGTTGGATACATTATGTCGGGCCTCGAGGCTATGAGATACATAAGAGATCCGATTATTTCGTGATAAAATGAAGAGTTAACGCTTTCACCCTTCAAGTCCGGAGTTATCTCGTGATTCTGCGGAAGTGGGGTACCATTGGGCGTCGCTTCGGACATTTGGAACCGGCTCAAGATGTCTCCGACATATTTAGTCTGATGGATGAATATCCCAGACTCCATTTGTTGAACTTGTAGGCCCAAAAAGAAGTTTATTTCCCCCATGGCGCTCATCTCGAATTTCTCTTGCATAACACGCTCGAAGTCCCTACACAAGACATCATTAGTTGAACCAAAAATAATATCATCTACGTATACCTGAACCAATAGAAGATCTCCATCCTTTTCTTTGATGAAGATAGTGCAATTGATATGACCCCGGTGAAAATCGTTCTCCAGCAGATAGTTAGATAAGGTTGCGTACCAAGCTCTCGGTGCTTGATGTAAACCGTAGAGAGCTTTGTTGAGCAACCAAACCCGATCAGGATGAATAGGATCTTCAAAACCCAGAGGTTGTTCGACATACACCTCTTCTTCAACCACACCGTGTAAGAATGCACTTTTCACATCCATCTGGTAAACCTTGAATCCCTTGAAGGAAGCATAGGCTAGAAAAATCCGAATAGCTTCAAGACGTGCAACCGGTGCATAAACTTCATTGTAGTCTATCCCTTCAATTTGACGGAAACCTTGAATAACTAATCTCGCCTTGTTTCGGACAACTACTCCACGGTCATCTTTCTTGCATTTGAAAACCCAACGGGTGCCAATCTTCTTGTAGTTTTCAGGCTTCTCAACCAGTTTCCAGACACCTAGCTTCTGGAATTGTTGCAGTTCCTCCTGCATAGCTTCCATCCAAGAATTATCTTTTAATGCTTCTTTCCAAGACCTTGGTTCTTCTTGTGAGACATAACACGCGAAGGACCAATCATTCAACAAACCCGGTTTTCTAATCGCTGCATACAAGCCAACATTGTTGTTGTTTCTCAACTGATTCCTCGTCTGCACGCCACTATGAACATTACCAATGATGTTTTGTTGAGGATGGGTATTATGAATTCTTGTTTCTGGATTATCTGGAACTGGAATATTTATACCATATTGTTGAAGTTGAGATCAACAACCAAATCAATACCCTGAACTGGCGAAGAGGATGATGTAGTAGCTTCAGCCGTTTTAGGGCAGTCCTCAGGGGGCGTAGCCTCAGAAGCACCATGCACAACAGGAACTTCTTGGTCTGCATCGAGAAATTCATCATCCTCTGAAGATTCATTCAGTTCAGTAGCATCGTGAAGATCCTCATTCTCGAGAGCATTATTGTTAACTGATGATGATTCCTGATTGTTGACAATAATTAGACGAACCAACGGTGAATCTGTTGCGTTGTCACTCTCGAAAAACATCTGTGCCACAGCATCTACAAATTCTTCCTCAATATTGATCGAATTGAAAAAGTCATCATACTCAAACATCCATGGTTGACCCGGACATCTGACTGGCAATGTGTGCCTTTGTACTCTGACTTCAGACCACTCCTCGATCCTTTTCGTTTCAAGATTCCAAACTCTTAAATTTGGGGTGGCATACCCAAGAAAGTATACCTCAATTGCTTCTGCCCCAAACTTTCCATCCGGATTGATCATAGTGCAAGGAGCTCCAAACGGTTCAAGAAATTGTAAGTCTGGTTTCCGTTTGTGAAGAAGCTCAAAGCAGGTCTTGTTGTGTCTTTTTACTGTAAGGAATCGGTTCAACGTGTAGCATGCAGATGCCACAGCTTCACTCCAGAAGGGAATGGGCAACTGTGACTCTACCAACATAATCCTACCAGTTTTGATCAATGTGCGGTTCTTACGCTCAGCGACGCCATTTTGTTGAGGAGTGTATCTAGCATTGAATTCGTGAAGAATACCTTTGGATCTACAGAACTCCTCCATTGCATGATTCTTAAACTTGGTTCCATTGTCGCTGCGTATGCGTCTAACTTTCAAAGTATACAAATTCTCAATCGTTGTGATCAAGTTTTTGATTATTTCGAAAGTTTCACTCTTGTGTGCCATAAACGCCATCCAAGAAAATCTTGAATAATCATCTGTCACCACGAGGCAGTACGAGTCATTACTGATGCTTTTACGATTGACATGACCGAATAAATTCATGTGCAAGTGTTCAAGTGGCACTGCAACTGTGTTGATCTTCTTTATCGGGTGCGATTTCTTACTCTGTTTTCCTTTCTGGCACGAAACACAGACGTCTTGCAAGTGAAAGTTTTTGACGGGAACACCATTTACTAACTCATTCTTCACCAGATGATTCATTTTCCTTAGGTGAATGTGTCCCATCCGTCTGTGCCAAGAGATTGTTTCCTTTTCCGTCGCTTTAGTAACAAAACATGTTACTTGTGCAGACGTTGTAATTGCTTGGATCATATCGAGGACATACAAATCATTATCCCTTGGTGCAGATAAGAGAATCCAGTCTTTCGGGATCTTGAAACCGGGCTTCAGCACATAACATCCATTAGCATCAAAGTGCACAGAAAACTTCTTATCATAAATTTGAGAAACACTGAGAAGATTGTGATCAAGCTGTTGCACAAAGTTGATCTTCTCAAAACTGACAACCCCGTTGGAAACCATTCCTTCACCAGTAATATATCCGCCTTTATCTCCAGCAAAAGCAACATAACCTCCTCTAATAGATTTAACATCGTAGAGAAGTTTCATGTCGCCGGTCATGTGCCTGGATGCCCCACTATCAACAATCCAGAGACTACTGATAGTTCCTCTTGGAACACCCTGTACATGTACCCAAATGATCAGTTGGAGATGGGTACCCAAGCCTTCGTGGACTTGGGTCTTCCATTTTCATCGACAAAAGTTATTTCAACTTCGCGATGGTTTGGAAAGGGTGATGCTCCCCCTGAAGTTGTGGTCATTTTAGGTTTCCATGTCCTTTGAGTCTTACTAGTTTGATTGTTAGAAATTTTAACTTCGTGATTGTTTGAAGTTTTTGAAGTTTTCAAAGTTTCTGGTTTGACTGAAATAGGTTGTTTTTGAACCACATTTGTTTTAAGTGCCTTTT
This sequence comes from Helianthus tuberosus, assembly GCA_030545235.1. NCBI lineage: Eukaryota > Viridiplantae > Streptophyta > Magnoliopsida > Asterales > Asteraceae > Helianthus > Helianthus tuberosus. The sequence goes on from CM060389.1 coordinate 135,574,752, forward strand.
CAATTACCTTGATTTGCTTGCGTTTCTGTTTCTTCTCCCTTTCTTTCACAAGACGGGGATGTTGTTTTGGAGAAACAGGTCGCCTTTGGTAATTTTGTTCATGGGGAACATCAACTTTAGCTTTTAACTTATGAAGATATGGACAATTTCGAATGATATGTCCAAACTCACCAAACTCAAAACATGATCTTCGTTCAACAAACCACGAAGTATCATGTTTATGTCTCGTTGATGAACTTTGTGGTTTCGAGGTACTTGGTCCTGAGTTATTTTGATCATTTCTTTTCAAAATTTTAACTTGTTTAACATAATCTATGTTAGATTTGTTTTCAAATGTTTCAATTTTATATGTTCCCTTCGACTTCACAAAGTTCACCCTTTTGTTCGTTCTTTGGTTTTGTTCCTTTCGACCTTGAGTTGTCGATTTTCCTTTTGGTTAATTGTGATTTTGCTGAATTTTCTCTGTTGGTAATTTTTTATTGGCATATTGTTTTCGAACTTCAGCTTTTGGAATTGGAGGACATTGTGTTCCCACAACTCGTGAACTCGACTCTCCCAAAAACTTACTTGTTGAATCCTCAAAAACTTTACAGATTAATGATTGATTTACGTTTTTAATTGGAAAATCTTTGTTTGAATAAACTTTATCATTACCAACTAGAGTGTATAGCAAATTCACACTCTCAGACTCTTGTGCAGAAGTGGACTCGACCTGAACAGTCTTAGCCGGTTTTGCAAGAGGATCACACATAATGTGATTCTCGTGAGGTATGTCCTCTTCTTTGATAGCTGCATCAGACTGTGCAGAGTCAGTATAATCAGATTCATCATCTGAAGAATCAGCATCCTCAACAATGACTGGAGGATCCTGATTTTGTTCAGCAGTTGATACTTTCGTATCTGCTGACACATCCGAATCTGATGATACTTCCTTTTTGTAACCAAGTCCAGCTGCAAATTCCTCAACACTTAAAGGAACGGATGGCTCAAATTAAGGTTTATCTTCCTCATCAGGCATTGCGGTATAATTGTGTCTGTACGGTGGAGGACACTTCTTATATCCAATGCACGTGACATCCTTTTTCTCCTTCTGTATGTTAATGATGTGATCTAGCACATACCTAGAGTTTGAGTAACTATCTATCCTAAGCTGGATCGCCTCATTTTCACACTTGACACATGCCAACTCCTTTTGTGCTTCCTCGAGCCTAGTAATGTAATTGTTTATGGTAGTTTGTTTTCTTGAAACTGTTTTTACTAGCTTGGTCTTATCTTCCCTTAAGGTGTCAATTACCTTTTTAAATTCTTTTTCATGATTTTTATGCAACAAGTTGGCCTCTGTGCATTTTGCGAGATCCACAATCAAACTTTGATTGTGGATAAATGTCACGTCATACTTGCTTCACAAATCATCATATTTTCTTTGCAAGTCTAACAATTTCCCACCCAAATCAACACATTTATCATATTTATCAGATTTAGATTCATCGACACATACCTGACTTCACGAACTGTCAACATTAGCCATAAAGGCTGAATGATGAGAAGAAGAAAAAGAAGAATAAGCAGCTTGATCCACCAGAATAGATCTTCTGTCATTTCCTACTTTAGCTTCACTTAAGAGCTCCTCAACATCTGCATCAATGGACTCATGTGACACTTCATCCGTGCCATCTTCTCCTGAACTTGAGGTTTCCTCATCTGAGCTTCCACTATAACCAGAACTGTCTTCATCAGAAGATTCTCCACCACACGCTTGTTTTAGGTCCTTGACAACTTCAGCAAAACAAGCTGTTCCACCCTGATCACCTCCACTTAGTTGAATCGACCAATCACAGCCTTCATCAACTTGAACCACAAGAGCTCGATTGTTGTTTGGTGGTCCTGCTTGATGAGTATTGTTTGCAGCCATCAAGGCACGCTCATTATTCCTATTTTGATTCTGGTTTGGTTGGTTGCCTTGATTCCTGAATGGATTCTGGTTCCCATGCTGAGCTGGCTTCGTACATTCCCGTTTGAAATGACCTTGTTCACCACAATTGAAACATTTAACCGCTTGCTTATCAAACCCATACTTGGTATCCTTCTTGATTTCCAAGCTGGTTCTGCCAGTTCTTTCCATGAAGTCTTTTGCTCGCCTCACAGCACTAGCAAATGCCCACTTGATATCCATCAAATCCATTTCATCCTTATCTATCTGCTGATAATCTTCTTGAGTCAAATTGATGTTCCTAATTTGCCCTGCCACTAACCCACAGTAGGCGCTTACCAAAGTATTTAGCAGCTCCATATGTTCCCTTGCCACCTCGACACTTACTTTTGAAAAACTTGAAGTGTCTACCCGAGCTGTGTTTGGATTAGTTAACTGACCAGCATTGACTGTTGATGAAGTGTTTCCATAATAGGCTTGTTGTTCACCTTTGTAGTTTGGATCAAGAAATGATGGTACTCCAGTAGGCTTATAGCTTTGCTCCGTGGCTACTGGTTGTGGTGTTCCATACATGTCGGTGCTCGAGACAAAAGCCGTTTGTAGCTGAGCAAGTTGAGCAGGTTTTGCAACTGTGCTGATCCCTCCACAGTTTCCATAGTACATTTCGGGATTTTGTGGAACCGGCACTCTTTTTGCCTTCCTGATTTCCTCTTGATCTTTGTTCTCCAAGAGTTGAATGAAATCATGGATGTTGGTTGTAGCCAGCGTGCCATTATATTTCAGAATCTCCAAGAAACCATTCCATTGAGCTGGCAATGCGTCGGCAAACTTAGTGACAACCTCTTCCGGAGTTGCTGCAACCTGAAAATTACCCATTTCACTCAACAGATGATAATATCGACTTGTCAGATCTCCCAACGACTCCCTTTCCATACACATGAAGCCGTCGAACTCCTTTTTGAGAAGATCATGCCTCAGTTTGCGTGACAACGCATATCCTTGACCTCTCGCCTTTAATGCGTCCGATAAACCTTTTGTCGTTTTGAAACCCACAAATTGATGATAAATATCTTTATTTAAGGCTTGAGTTAGAATTGAAAATGCTTTCGTTTCTAAATCATATGCCTTTTTATCATTGACAGAAAGATCCGCAAATGTTGCAGCATTAGAACCGGCTTCTTCAAGTGCTAGATTGAATTCCTTGGTAAAAGACAACCACAACTCCATGTTTTGCCCAAGTACATACGTATGAAATATTTCTTCCCAAGCTGGGTAATCGTTCAAGTACATGAGCTTTGGTGGGCGGTTGTTGCTACCGGTTTCAATTTTGCTAAAGAGAAGATTTTGAATACTTTGGTTTTGATTTGTAACAAACGCCCACTGATTTGCGGTAATCGAACTCAATTGTGCTGATGACGAAGGCGTGGGAGTCTGAGCCCATGAAGGAATTGGACCTGAACCTTTACTCGTATACTTATCCGCATTAGGATCTGGTTTCCAACCCCACCAGTCGGAGGTCATATTTGGTTGAGACTAAATGACAAACCCTTGAAAAAAAATTAAGTAAGTTTTGATGTGAAAAATAAGTGTTCTGTGAAAAATTTAAACAATGAGACCACGAAGACTCAAGTCTATGAAGACTCAAGTCCCACGAAGTCTTAGAGGTTCACGAAAAATTGACTCCCACGAAGAGTGCAATAACAATGATTCCTACGAACACTTTGAGCCCAAAATAAAAATCACTAACTATTTGAACCCAAAGGAAAGCCACGAACAGTGGAATGATGAAAGGAGGCCCAAGGTTTGTATAAGGCCCAAAGTAGATTTAAATTAAAAAGAGAAGGCGCACTAGGACTTGGAAAACCCATGAACACTTGAAATTGTTTGAAGCCCACGAACAATTAACTGTTCGTTGGCAACATATGACACGAAGAGAGTATTGTTCGTTGAGAATTGAACTTTGTGAAAAGTTTGAAAAGTTGGAAAAGACAAGAAAAAAAATATTTTAATCAACCAAAATCCATTCAAACAGTGAGGATAGTGAGTTGGTGAGCAAAAATCTCAAACACCATACTTACTTTCGGTGCAAAGGTCAAACTCACATCACTTTTCTTACCAACGTTTTGACAACAAACGCTAATTTAAGATTTTCAATAAAACAAATTTAAAAACAAACCCAGAAATATGAAGAAACACAAGAAAACTATGAGTTTTTCGATGAAATATATGAGTTTACCTGCGACCAAAAAAATTTCCAAACAACAATTTTGCACAAAAGTTTAATAAAAACCCAATCTTAACATGTATACATGTATTCTAACAAGGTTTTTTGTCAAAACTAATAGCAAAACATCAAGATTTTCAAGACTTTAAACATGTTTTTCCAGAAAATATGATATTCAAAGTTCAAAATCAAGAACAAAATCTGAAAAACACATGAAAATCTTTAAAAACACAAGATAACGACTTGGTTTTAACAAGGAAAAGAGCCAAGGCTCTGATACCACTTGTAGGTCCACTAGCGGAGGATCTAGTTAACCGTATCCTTGTTATACAAAAAAACCGGTTGTGCAGAATCCAACTGGTAAGTTAAACCAAGCAACGGACACACACACAAGAAGACAGATATACGTTTCAAAGCTTAACTGTATTTCACAATAGAGTTTGTTACAAAATAATCAACAATGGTTCTCTCAAACTCACTTGAAAATACTCTCGATGTTCTATCAGTGTGCTCTCTCGTGTCTCTATATGTAACTGGTTTGCTGCATGACTTTATAATGGAATCTTATCCACATCTCTACGAAGAGTTGGTCTGATCCACAAACCATAAGGGACCCCACGAAGAGTGGGACTTCGTTGATAGATGATTTCAACGAACAATGGGGACTTCGTCACATAGTCTTCGTGGACCAGCAAGGAGTCTTCGTCTCATGCATGGAGTCTTCGGCCATATTCATTGTTCGTCTACCTGAGGTTTTCGTCGCAAGGAGAAGAATGAACCCTTTGAGGGTTCGTTGATGAGACTCTTCGTGGCAAACCTTTGAGTCTTCGTCCAAGTGTAGGTCTTCGTGGATATGCACTGCATTCAATCTGATCATAAATAACAGCAGCACCAGACAACACATATGTAGATCAACAATTATCACCGAGACTTGATCAACAATTATCATTCGGATCCTACGGAGCTCAAGAATGAAATTAGGAGCTGGTTTAAAAAACAATTCTCGGAACTGATTAATCGGTGGCCGAAGTTCAACGGAGATGGGTTGCCGAGGATTTCGATTCAAAGTGCTTCGCTTCTAGATGAGTTGTTCTCGGAAAATGAAGTGTGGCGAGCCATTAAAGATTGTAACGGAGGAATGGCCCCAGGTCCGGATGGATTTACATTGAAATTTTTCAAGGTTTTTTTGGAATGATTTGAAGCATTTTATTATGGGGGTTATGAGAGACTTCCATAACAGTGGCATCATCAGCAATGGATGCAACTCCTCCTTCGTTGCTCTTATTCCGAAAACCAATGATCCCCAAGAGCTTTCAAATTATCGGCCGATCTCCCTTGTCGGGTCGATGTACAAGATTATTGCTAAAGTTTTAGAGAACCGGTTAAATTTGGTTATTAATGACGTGATTTATCCGACCCAAACGGCTTTTCTTGGGGATAGAAACATCTTGGATAGCCCACTTATCATTAGTGAGACGGTTGCTTGGGCAAAGAAGAATAAAACGAAGCTGTTAATATTCAAAGTTGATTTTGAGAAGGCTTACGACTCGATCAACTGGAAATTCCTTTTTCAAATGATGACGTATATGGCTTTCCTGGAAAAATGGATCTCTTGGATCAAAGGCTGCCTCAAATCCGGTAAGGGTTCGGTCCTTGTTAATGGTTCGCCAACGTCCGAGTTTAAATTCAGGAGAGGTTTAAGGCAGGGAGATCCTCTTTCCCCTTTCCTCTTCATTATTGCTATGGAAGCTATCAATTTGTTTATGAAAAGAGCAACTGCTGATGGCCTTTTTTATGGTCTTCAACTCCCAAATGGCGGACCAATGATATCTAATTTATGCTATACGGATGACGTTCTTTTTATCGGTACGTGGTCGGATCAAAACGTGGCCGCTCTCAACTGTCTTCTGAGGTGGTTGGGGTTGGTTACGGGTCTGAAAGTTAATCACAGAAAGTGTAAACTTTTTGGGGTCGGTATTGAAGACGTGGATGTGGCTCGATTGGCTAGGCTGATGAACTGTGAGGCGGGGGATCTGCCTTTTATGTATTTGGGAGTTCCTATTGGGGCGAATATGAAGAGGGCAAAATATGGAATCCAGTAGTTGAAAGGGTTAATGTGAGGCTATCGAAATGGAAAGCTAGACATTTGTCCTTTGCTGGTAGGTTGACCTTAGCTAAGATGGTATTAGGGAGCCTCCCGGTTTACTATCTGTCCTGGTTCTGTGCCCCTAAGTGCATTATTAGCAGGATTTGATAAGATTCAGAGTGATTTTATTTGGGGTATAACGGACACAAGAAAGAAACTAATATGGGTTCAGTGGAATGATGTGCTGAGATCGAAGAAGTTAGGCGACTTAGGGGTTGGGAGAATCAGAGATTTTAATTTGGCGATGTTGATAAAATAGTGGTGGAGGTTAAGTCTAACCCGAACCAGCTTTGGGCTAAAGTTGTGGCGTCGGTTCATATAAACAACCCGGTGGAACAGCTTATCCCGATTAAAAAAATCGATTCCTGGGGTATGGAAGGATATCGGTTGTATGGATATGGAATTTCGGAAGCTGGGTATTAATATAAAAGAAAATCTAGTTATGGATAACGGGAACTGGAAATCGTGGAACGATTCGAATGAGCTTTTTTCGGTCAAGCAGGTGAGGCATGATATTGAAGGCAAGCTGGGGGCTGATTCGAGCAGTATTCCGGGTTTCGAATGGATCACTTGGGCCCCCCTAAAGCCAATCACTTGCTGTGGAGAGCTATCCTTGGGAAGATTGCGTCCAGGGAAGGCTTATCCCATAGGGGAATTTCGTTGTCCGATGTCTCTTGTCCCCGTTGCGGAATTGGTGTAGAGAACCCAGATCATATTTTCTTCAACTGCTTATGGGCTAGATGCATTTGGTGGAATGTGCTGACCAGGGTTCGGTTAAAATTTCTAGCGGATTGCACTACGTTGGCTAATCTTTTAAGCTATATTAAAGAGTCTCCGGGTGGGTGTGTTTGTAAAAAGTTGGTTCGTATAATCGTTATGGCTACGGTATGGAGGATCTGGAGTGCTAGGAATGCAAAAGTTTTCGAAGACTGTTTTATTCCTATAAAGAAGACAGTGGAGCTCGTGAAGGAAGACGCTTTTCTTTGGGTATGCAATCGTTCAAAGCTCAAAAGCCTACTTGGGAAAACTGGCTGATGTTTGATGTTGTAGACCTTTTATAAAGGTCGTTCTTTGTTTTTTTGTTTTTGGTTGTTTGTTGGTTCCCAGTTTCTTGCTGTCTCTTTATATATATATATATATATATATATATATAAAGTGGTTTTGCCGTTCAAAAAAAATATATATATACACACACATTCATTCACTCTCTCACATAATCTCTCAGTCTATAAGTACTTTTACACCACCATCAGTCCACCACCATTAAAACCAACCAACAACCACCACCCGCCGCCCCTTTCTACAAACCACCGCCGCCTGCAACCATTTATGCCCAATCCACCCAATAACCCCAACTATTTAAACTCCTTATCCTCGTCCATTTCTTATTCCCTCGTACACATAACTCAAACCCTAGCCCCCATTCTCCTACACCCACTTTCTAGAGAGAGAACCGGAGAGAGAGAAAGAGTCACGATGTAACACCCCTAAAATGTAAACCTTTATTATAGATACGATGTCGGTAAATAAACCCAAAACGAACTAACTAGGAATAAAAATGACCTAGTTAGAGGAAAAGTCTTGTAGTGACATACTAGTGGGTTAAAACACCTAAAATAAAAACCTGATAATAGATGGGGGACCAAAGTTGTTAAGTTGAAACTTGAATTATTAAAAACAAAATAACACACACCAAACACACCTGAGTGTGTGTCTGGTTCGATCAAAGCACAGGGCGACCAAAGAAACCCTCCATCAAACCCTAGTTCACACAAAATTCACAAATTGAAGATCAAATTCAGTTCCAAATCAAAATCCGATTATAGAATAGTGATCCCCTCTGAAAAGGGGTCATAAGGTATGTAAATTTCATAGAAAATTTCCATCTAAAATTCTAGATGAATGCAAGAAATTCGAAGTTTATGTTGCATGATTGTTGTATGTATGAAATTGAAGTGAAATAGTGCCTTGGAATAAACCCTTGGATTGATGAAATTTAGTTCAATACTTGTGAATTCACAATCACCATTGAAGGTGATAAGTGGGTTTTGTAGGAACATGTTAAACATTAGAATTGTGAATGTTATTCTAGTGTAATTTGAGTTCTAGGAAGTAAATTCAGATTTTGATAATGTGAAACTTGATATAAACATACATAATTAATGTTAATCTTGGCTAAATAACAAGCTATGGACTTGATTGTGAATTGTGTAAAATTATGCTCTTAAGGTATTTGTAAAAATGCCCAAGAAAAGGCTAAATATTGAAATTTGAACAAAAACGCATACTTGTACAATGTGGTGAACGATGCGTTATATGTTAAGAAAAGAGTTCTAAATGAATTGTGGTTGAACTCTATAGGAAAGGAAACCGGAACGTCAAGTGGACAAGCCGGTGGTGACGCGCATTTGAAGGGTGTGCTTTGAAGGTATGTAACTTGTTTCGTTACATTATGTAAATTTGTTATTATAATCATTCATAGTTGTGTTTTAGAATAAAGATTGGTATTGGTTGAAGTGGCAATGTTCACTACTTGATTGAATGAGTTAAAATTAGATTAGAAAGCGTTTGGTAGTCATTAGAAATGGAGGGTTCCATAAATGAGCCAAACGGGTCGAATAATTGTTTAGTAACTAGTAAAATGTGTTTTGAATACCTTTTGGCGACGATTAATCACAAAAGCATGAAACCATAGATTTGGTAACGAAATGACGGTGATTGTAAGCCCCGGATGTTGGGTAAATGCGCCTTAAGGTTACAATAACATTGGTAGTAAAATTGGTGCAAACTTAGTGGGTTGAATAAACATATTGGTGATTTTAGTCATTTGGTCCGTAAACTAAATTTTTGGTAAAATAAATGTAATAGACGCGTCGGTAATTAAATTACAGACGTGTAGGAAAAAGAATCGCCTAAAACGGACTTTCGGATCAAAAGTTATGAATGTTTGAAGTTAGAATTGTGCCAAACTTAAGAGCTGGGAATCTGCTGCTCAAACCAAGCATCAGTCTGTCGAAAACAGGGTGTCGCGTCGCGCAACACCAAACCAGTGAACTCGTCGTGTAACCCGACGTCTGTCGCGGGCCGCGTAAACTAAGGAGGGATCTGTTGCGTGCCGCGACAAACCCAAACTCCAGAATTTTTGTTTCGTTTTCGTTGTTTGATACCAGAACTTGTTTATACGTGTTTTAACATTGTCAAAGCTAACATTTAACGTGGTTTTGACATTAGGTGATGTTGGTCTCACTCCGGATGGCGATCAAGCATGTTTTCAAGAACCGAACACAACCTTTTGAAGCGTCCGCGATTAATTAACTTTGTTTTAGATAATGTTCATATTATAGACACTTAATTATGTGTTTTTGGGATGTTTAAACTAGTTAGTAGTTAACTAGAATGCTAACATTATGCAAACTTCCGTTTGGTCTAAATTATGAAATGAAGTATTTTGGTTTTTAAAAACATGTATTTTTATATTAAATCCTTATATATTTGAGACGGGTGTTACAAGTTGGTAATCAGAGCTCAAGGTTGTCAACAAAGTGTGTTCGGTTCAAGCTTGATCAATCATTCGGTAAGAATTAGTTATTTTAGTAGATCTTATCATATGTAAGTAAAAGGGATGTGAATTAATGTGCACGGGAAGAGCGTGTTAACACACTCAAACCTGGAAAGTGCACTGAATGAAAATGGTCAAAGCAAGTTATGAACTTGGCTAAACCGAAGCAAATAAAGTATATATTATAAATGAAATGTTTAAAAATTGATATAAACATTACAGTTTCAAGATGACAGAAAAGGGTAAGAATGATCCGGTGCCGACAGTCACCGAACAAATGAAAGAGGGAATTGTCGTAGAAGTAGGGAAGGCAATTGAGAATAGTCTATCCGGTTTCATAGACAAATCCAAGTACGGTGCTTTCGTTAGTTGAGGAATGGGTTAAAAGGTTGGAAGACAATGTCAACCTTGTGAAAGAAAAATCCAGAGAATGTAAGGGTTGTTCATACAAGGAGTTTATGGCGTGTAAACCACCAATTTACAACGGGGAAGTTGACCCGATAATATGCCAAAGGTGGCTAAGTGATGTTGATGGGGTATTTGAAAGGACCCACTGTGACTAAGCGATTGGTGGGATAATAAAAAGAAGGAGATTGGAGCCGAAGCGTCAAGGGTTATGACGTGGGACGAGCTTAAGGTACCATTCCTTAAACACCATAGTCCCAAGGCGGTTATCAACATAATCGAGGATGAATTCATCCAGTTAAGGCAAAAGGGTGAAACAATTGATAAAATCACGGGCATTTTCATGGATAAGCTGAGATTCTGTGATGAGTTAGTAACTACCGAGGAGCAGAAAATATATTATTATTATTATTATAATATGTTAAGTGCTGAATATCGGGAGTTTATGACTCCTTCCAAGTATGAGACGCTCACTAAGATCATAAATACGGTTCGGGAAAGAGAAATTGAACTCAAAAAGCAAATTGAATGAGGCGAACGAAGGGCAACAGATGTTAACCCGAGCCCTACAAAGAAGGCTCGAACGACTGAGTCGGTAAAGAAGATGGATGCGGAGGGTGGATCACCGAGTTGCAAAGTGTGTGGGAAAGGGCACAAGGGTGAGTGTCGCTTTAAAGACAAACTGTGTCCCTTATGCGGGAAGACGGGGCACACAGCATCCCTATGTCCGGGTAAAGTTTCTGTTTGCTACAAGTGCTATTAGCTGGGTCACAAAAAGTCTGAATGCCCAGAGTTGGTTGGGAAAAAGAATGAGAAAGATGTTCAAGTGGAGACCCAAAAGGCGAAGGCTAGATCCTTCCAATTAACTACAGCTGAAGCAAAGACAGAACCCAATGTGGTCTCAGGTATATTCGAAATAAACTCGATCCCTGCAGGTGTATTATTTGATATGAGTGCGAATAGATCCTTTATTTCACATGGATTTATTCGACATCCTTCATTTGTATTAACGAAAATATCTGTGCCCTTAGAAGTTGAAATAGGGGATAACAAGAGTTTCATAGTGTGTGACGTTTGTCAAGGCTGTAAATTGAGTATCGATGACGAGGAATACTCAATAGATCTAATCCCAATGTCGATGGGAGAGTTTCAAGTGGTCGTCGGGATGGATTGGTTATCCCGACACCACGCAAAGGTCGTGTGTTTTCGTAAGGAGATAATGTTAACATCTCCAAGCGGAAAACACGTCACTATATATGGTGAGAAAGGAGGCAATCCTGTGATATGTTCAATGTCAAAAGCTCACAGGCTCATGAGGCACGGATGTAGAGCATTTGTGATATACGCGAATGAACCAGGGAAAGAACTGCCGAAGATTGAAGACGTACCGGTGGTACGTGATTTTGAAGATGTGTTTCCGGAAGACTTACCGGGAATACCGCCCGAACGGGAAGTAGAGTTTGGAATTGAATTGGTTTCGGGCGTGAAACCCGTAGCCAAGGCGCCGTACCGACTAGCGCCATCGGAGTTACAAGAGTTAATGTCGCAAATTCAAGATTTGCTCGACAAAGGATTTATAAGGCCGAGTGTGTCTCCTTGGGGCGCACCAGTATTATTCGTGAAAAAGAAAGACGGGAGCATGCGAATGTGTATCGATTACCGGGAGTTAAACAAACTGACGGTGAAGAATCGATACCCGCTTCCGAGAATAGATGATTTATTCGATCAACTACAAGGTGCGAATTGGTTTTCAAAAATTGACCTTAGATCGGGATACCATCAGTTAAAGGTCAAAGAAGAGGATGTACCGAAGACAGCCTTCCGTACGCGGTACAGACATTACGAGTTCCTCGTGATGTCTTTCGGATTGACGAATGCACCCGCGGCTTTCATGGACCTCATGAACCGGGTTTGTAAGCCAATGTTGGACAAGTCGGTAATGGTGTTTATCGACGACATTCTAGTGCATTCAAAAAATGAGGCGGATCACGCGCATCATTTAGAAGAGGTGTTAGAGACGCTCAGACGAGAAAGATTGTATGCGAAATTTTCTAAGTGTGCCTTTTGGTTACGAGAGGTACAATTCCTCGGCCACATCATAAGTGCCGATGGAATATTGGTAGATCCGTCAAAGATAGAAGCCATGACGAAATGGAGCCCTCCGAAGAATCCTTCAGAAATTAGAAGTTTCTTTGGGCTTGCGGGCTACTACAGGAGATTCATTCAGGATTTCTCCAAGATTGCTTCACCGCTAACTAAATTAAATCGAAAGGAGGAAAGATTCATATGGGGTGTTGAACAGGAAAGGACGTTTCAAATGTTAAAAGAGAAGTTAACTCACGCTCCGGTATTAACGTTGCCGGACGGAGTCGAAGATTTGGTAGTCTACTCGGATGCGTCACATTCGGGGCTCGGATGTGTTTTGATGCAACGAGGCAAGGTGATAACTTATGCCTCGAGGCAATTAAAGGTGCACGAAAAGAAATACCCCACACACGATCTTGAATTGGCGGTGGTGGTATTTGCGCAAAAAATATGGAGACACTATCTATACGGAGTAAAGTGCACTATATTCACTGATCACAAAAGTTTGAAATACTTCTTCGACCAGAAGGAGTTGAATATGAGACAGAGGCGGTGGTTAGAAACGGTGAAAGACTATGACTGCGAGATACATTATCACCCCGGGAAAGCCAATGTTGTGGCAGATGCTTTGAGCAGAAAAATAGATTATGTCCCAATACTAGTGCGGTCGATGCAGCTTGTTGTAACCTCGGGTTTACTTGAACGAATCCGAGAAGCACAAGCCGAGGCGATAAAAGAAGAAAATTGGAAAAGAGAAAGAAGCGTTGGCCAGTTGAAAGAGTTAACGGATAATAACAATGGGTTGAAAACCCGGTTTGGCAGAATATGGATTCCTAACTTGTGTGGGGTTAAAAAGCTCTACTTGATGAAGCACATAAAAGTTGTTACTCTATCCATCCGGGGCGACCAAGATGTATAATGACCAGAAGCAAAATTATTGGTGGTCCGGAATGAAAAGGGATGTGGCTAAGTATGTTGAAAAATGCTTGACTTGTTTACAAGTCAAGGCGGAACACCAAAGACCCTATGGCAAGCTTCAGCCATTGGATATTCCAGATTTGAAATGGGAACATATCACTATGGAGCTGTTGACCAAACTACCAAAGACGAACCGAGGATTTGATGCTATATGGGTGGTGGTTGATAGGCTGACGAAAAGTGCTCACTTTATTCCTATACGTGAGACTTATACGTCAGAAAAGATGTCGGAGGTGTATACCAATGAAATAGTGGCACGCCACGGAGTACAGGTATCCATCGTGTCTGACAGGGATACCTGGTTTACTTCACACTTTTGGCGAGATTTCCAAGAACAGATGGGAACGAAACTTTTTATCAGCACTGCATACCATCCTCAGACGGATGGACAGAGTGAGAGAACGATACAGACGCTAGAAGACATGCTGAGGGCGTGTATTATCGATTTCGGGGGTAGTTAGGATGTGTATTTGCCGTTAGCAGAATTTTTTTATAACAACAGTTATCATACCAGTATCGGCATGGCCCCGTATGAGATGCTATATGGTAGAAAATGTAGAACCCAAGTATGTTAGGGGTGAAGTGGGTCCGCGTGAACTGGCCCACAAAGACGTAGTTCAAGCCACTAAAGAGAAAATTGACGTGGTTCGAGCTCATTTGAAAGTGGCCCAGGACAGACAAAAGTCTTATGCCGACAAAAGACAAAAACCGATTGAATTTCAGGTGGGCAACATGGTTATGCTAACGGTTTCCCCATGGAAGGGCGTTATCCGATTCAATAAAAGAGGGAAACTAAGCCCGAGGTTTATCGGGCCATTTAAAATCATCCAACGGGTTGGCAAGGTAGCATATCGCCTTGAATTACTGGACGAATTGAGCGGAATCCATGGCACATTTCATGTGTCACAACTCCGAAAGTGCTTAGCTGAGGAAACGGCTTATATCCACTACGATGATATCGAGGTGGCAATGGCCTTAATTATGCGGTAAGGCCAATTGAGATCCTAGATCGGAAGGTTAAAGAATTGCGGAATAAGAAAATTGATCAAGTTAAGATCAAGTGGGAGTATAGAAAGGGTTCGGATACTATATGGGTGTCCGAAGAGGAGATGCGGCGTCTCTACCTGACATTATTTGGTACGTGTTCCTGTTTCGAGGACGAAACCCTTTTTAAGGGGGGTGGACTTGTAACACCCCAAAAATGTAAACATTTATTATAAATACGATGTCGGTAAATAAACCCAAAACGAACTAACTAGGAATAAAAATAACCTAGTTAGAGGAAAAGTCTTGTAGTGACATACTAGTGGGTTAAAACACCTAAAATAAAAACCTGATAGTAGATGGGGGACCAAAGTTGTTAAGTTGAAACTTGAATTATTAAAAACAAAATAACACACACCTGAGTCTGTGTCTGGTTTGATCAGAGCACAGGGCGACCAAAGAAACCACCCATCAAACCCTAGTTCACACAAAATTCACAAATTGAAGATCAAATTCAGTTCCAAATCAAAATCCGAGTATAGAATAGTGATCTCCTCTAAAAAGGGGTCATAAGGTATGTAAATTTCATAGAAAGTTTCCATCTAAAATTCTGGATGAATGCAAGAAATTTGAAGTTTATGTTGCATGATTGTTGTATGTATGAAATTGAAGTGAAATAGTGCCTAGGAATAAACCCTAGTCATTGGATTGATGAAATTTAGTTCAATACTCATGAATTCATAATTACCATTGAAGGTGATAAGTGTGTTTTGTAGGAACATGTTAAACATTAGAATTGTGATTGTTATTCTAGTGTAATTTGAGTTCTAGGAAGTAAATTCAGATTTTGATAATGTGAAACTTGATATGAACATACATAATTGATGTTAATCTTGGCTAAATAACAAGCTATGGACTTGATTGTGATTTGTGTAAAATTATGCTCTTAAGGTGTTCGTAAAAATGCCTAAGAGAAGGCTAAATATAAATTTGAACAAAAACGCATACTTGTACAATGTGGTGAACGATGCGTTATATGTTAAGAAAAGAGTTCTAAATGAATTGTGGTTGAACTCTATAGGAAAGGAAACCAGAACGTCAAGTGGACAAACCGGTGGTGACGCGCGTTTGAAGGGTGTGCTTTGAAGGTATGTAACTTGTTTCGTTACATTATGTAAATTTGATATTGTAATCATTCATAGTTGTGGTTTAGAATAAAGATTTGTATTGGTTGAAGTGGCAATGTTCACTACTTAATTGAATGAGTTAAAATTAGATTAGAAAGCGTTTGGTAGTCATTAGAAATGGAGGGTTCCATAAATAAGCCAAACGGGTCGAATAATTGTTTAGTAAGTAGTAAAATGTGTTTTGAATACCTTTTGGCGACGATAGATCTGTGACCCATGTGCCTGCGTAATCATTATCCGAACTCAGAACTGTTCTCGATGAAACAATGTATTTTGATCCCTATACTTGTTTAGTTATTATTAGAAATTTCTCGTTTCAATTCTTGTTCGATTTCGAGCTCTAAATCGCTTTCTGGAAAGTTATACGTGAACTGATGCGTAAACGTAATCAGTTTAATGCAACAAACACTCCAGAATAGCAACATAGGCTTAACATACCTTAAATAACCTTTACATAACTTAGAAATAAGTTTTGGAGGGTTAGGTGTGCCGAAATCAAGTTTATTCGATCACAGGGACTATTTGCGTCAAACTGCGAAAGTCTACCGATTCATATAGTAACGTACCTTCCGGAACATGATCATGAGTTAAACATACCCTAAATAACCTTTACATAGCTTAGAAATAGGCTTTGAGGGGTTCGGTATGCGAAAATAAACTTATTTGACCAATCAGGGACTAAAAGCGTCAAAAAGTGCACAAGTTTGCATTTACGCGCATATCTTACGTTCTGAACACATCCGGACATCCAAAAATTTTGTAATCATTAAAATATTTTATTTTAGTGATTGGAATGCAAAAATACCATTCGTCACGTAATTTGGATCGTTTTTCGAGTCCGTTCGAGTTTCGTCGTAATTAACCGAACAACGCAACCGTACGACCAAACAAACCGACATCCGAGAACTTTTCAAGCATGTTTCAAGTCCCATATACTTAAACTTCATTATTGAGCCTTGAAAATGGGTTAACGGGGTTTAACGCATCGAAAATGGCTTAAACATGCTGCAGGGACCAAACCTGCCATTTTTTGAAACTTTCTGGACCTGGGCAGTGGTGGCGTCGCGCCACCGGGTACCCCCCTTGCTGTGGCGTCACGCCACAGCTACATCTGGGCAGAAATTCCATTTTTCAGCAACTAGCTTGAAGTTCAGGGTCTTTTATGCAACTTTTGCAATACATGGAGCTAGTTTTCAAGTTTCCCTGGTATTAGAAACAATGTTCCACACATGTAGGGTCAAGATTTCACCTTCTAAACACTTAGAATGATCTCCTTGATCCATACTTTCTATAAATACCCACTTACCTCATTTGCATTTTTCACACATTTGATCTCAACTTTGCTCTAAGTTGAAGCTCTCCTTTGAGAAGCTTCATACCTGAGTATTTTGAGTTCAAATCTTCAAGGCTTGGACCTTTTGTAAGTTTCTTTCATGCTTGTTCATACATTTCAAGCATGAAAGTCAAACAGTGTTTGACTCTCTGTTTTGACCAGTCAATGGTCAACACAAAGTTCGTTTGAACTTTGCAACGTGAGCGTAATCACGATGGTTATAGTCCCTTGTGACTATACCTACTGATTACCACGTTGATTAGGCATAGTGACGAGTCATAGTTTCGGTCAAAATACGTGTTTACGCGTATTTTGCAACGAAGCTATTTTCGGGTATCAAAACACTTTGTTTTGATATCAAACTTGTTTCCTAACTTAGTTAAACATGTTTTAACATGTTTACCTCGTCACTTTTAGTTTAGTGCTTATATAGGGTCGTAAGATAAGCGGTCTAAACAACCGCTTAGACTTTCGAACCTGACCCGTTTGGTCGATCTTTAGGATCCGACCAAACATATTTTGTGACCATATTTGTATAGGGAATAACCTTCCGAGGTTATACCTTATGGTCACTTAGTTTAAATTAGTTGTATAATAGGTAGTTTATATGCCTTAGGAAAATGACCAAAATGCCCTTTTTACGCATAATTTCATTTTAAGCATATGTAACCTAAATTTTGTCACTTAAACTGATTATGCAATATATTTAAACATGTTAGGGCATATAATACTTGTCATAGGACTAGTTAGGCTACTCGTTTGCGCTTTTGCGCAAATGACGCGCTAAAGTAGCGTAAGCTACCTAAACGGGTCATAAGAACTTATGATAGGTTCCGATTTAGTATGCAGGCTTTGTTAAACTATATCATATGAGTTCCAATACTCATTTGGTTTACGAAACCTCCTTCTATCCGATCTTCCGATTTATGTCCGGTTTATTAACATAGTTATCTATATTAGGTGCCGATTGATTCCGTGATCCTTCTAACGTTATTTGATTGTTATCTCAAGACTACTAAGCATTATCAAGTGAGTACATAGTCCCCTCTTTTACAGTTTTCAATATTTTGGGGTGAAACACATGTGCCTACATGTTACTTTCGTGCTTTTCGTGCTTTCATAAGATAAACTTTCTATGTTTATTAGTACACATATAGTACACGATTTCATTTATGCTTTGCTATGTATGTTGATTGAGCATGCTAGCTAATTGATTTCATAAATACATTTGTTTCATCTGTTCATTTCAGCATATATACACATTGATTTACATCACATTTTTGCTATGTATATTCATTTAGCGTACTTAGTACATTGTTTTCACATAACATGCTTTCATTTGGTATAACATGGGTTTGTTTAACGGGTCAAAAATACATTCATTAACATTGATCACGCCGCATGGTAGTATGTAGTGGTACCATAAAAATTAACAACTCCCATTCCTTGAATCCTAGGTTTGTTTCGATAAAAGGGATGACTGAATCTGATATACATAATCAATAAGCCTTTAACTTGTTAAGGGTTTGTTTTCAGTCGCAAGACTTGAATGTATGCGATAAACATTACTGCATAAGTGTTCTATCAATTAAAGCATTGTTTTATTTTCAAAACATAACTTTTGATTCAAACATTTGTTTATTCAAAAACATTGTTTTGTGCATAACATTGATTTCACATGACATTTGATTATACAGTGACATTTTACACATGACATTGAAACATTAAACATTGTTATACATAAACATCTAACATTAGCTTAAACAAGACATTTTTGATGGTTTATTTGGTAAGTGATTTACGTAACTAGGCGATGTGTAATATGATAAAAGCATGGTGGATGATATTACATAGCGTAGCGTTATCTAAACCACTTTGACAGAAACAAAGACATGATACAATTTACAAAAGTAACATATTTTCACAAGTCATTGTTTTACAAACGACATATTTTATACAAATTCGTTTTTACTTGGTTATTCACTTATCCATACTTCATTCTCTTATATCATTTGATTTCCTTATCGATTTTCGTATGATTTATAAAAGAAAACAATTTTTTACAAGGTTCATGACTACTTTTTGCTAAACACTTTTTTTTAACTAAAAGTCATGAATCCTTCATCAACAAAACCTATGTATCTCACAGGTATTTTTATGCTGACGTACCTATTTTCACATGTGTTTTTAGTAGCTAATGCATAGGGTTGTTCAAGATACACTTAGGCGGACTCGGGCCTTAGTGACAATAAAAGATGCAAGACTAGTTTAATTATGTTATGTTTCCTTGTTTTTAAGACAATGTAATCTTTTTAATTCAAATAAAATGAAACCTTAAATACCATGGTTGTGAAACAATGATTCTGTTGCTCTACTCCCGGACATTTCCGTCACGATTTGTTGTTTTACGCGGTCAGGGTGTGACAGAAGAGTTGGTATCAGAGCTCATGGTTATAGGGAATTAGGTTATTAGTAATGCTTTGCCCTAGTATATAGCCTTCCTAGGACCCTAACACAAGATTCTTGTGTTTAGATCTTAAAACAATACCGTCACCTATCTTTAGGCGACAACCACAACAAGAACACAAATTACGAATCCATTTTGAAAACCAATCATCTATTCCAGGGAAATTTATTATAAGGTTTTGAACCTTCAAAGTTTTCAAAATCTCGTCAAAATTCGGGTCTTTATAATGTGAACATGTGCAATCTGGAAGGGTGGGTGCCTGTATCCCAAGTTTTCTGTCTAAGGCTAGAGTGTTCATACACATCCACATAATCGGACCAGTCAGTCTTACCCGGGAACTCTTGGGATGAGTGTCCATTTATAGGCTAAAGCATGTCTTCACGATACATTAATGCGACCCGTTTACTTTGATTAGTCACCGTGTCATTTGTTTGCCTTAGGTAACTAACAAATGATCACACTCTTTATGCGTTGTCGATATATTTAAACATTCTGTTTTGATTATCCAATAACATCTCACTTGTTTCCTCCCATGTCTTCCACTATCTTTAGGATGCCTCATCATCACAGCGACACTCAAATGTCTGAACGAGCTGTTATGATTGGCCAACGAATAGGCGTAGTAATCCAGAAGACTACTGAATTAGCTATCGCCATGTCTCGTCTCAAGGATTAAGCCACCCAAGAGACACCATAGGAAACAAAAGCCAAGCCTTCATGAAGATCAAGGAAGCGTAAAGCTTCAAAGAATCCTCCAGCGGTAGCTCCAAATCAAGCGGGACCTAGCCAGGTGGCAGCACCACCAGCTAAGAAACCATACAGAGGAAAAGCTCCTCTATGCAACCGATGCAACTGTCACCATCTGAATCAAACACCATGTCTCAAATGTACCTACTGTGGGCGATGGGCACATTTGGTCAAAACGTGCCATTTTGCTATCCAGAACAAAACTGTTGCAAATCCTACTGCTGCTCAAGCACCATACGGAGGAAAAGCCCCTTTGTGCCATCAATGTAACCTCCATCACCATGCCAGTGTCAAGTGCCGAAAATGTTTGAACTGCGGACTTTTTGGTCATACGGCAAGGGTCTGTCGTTCTACCACTACGCCAAACCCGGCTATTCAAAACCTTGTTCAACTTCAAGCAGATCCAGCACAAGCTCGTTTTCCTCGTGGTACTTGTTACAACTGTGGCAAGACGTGTCATTTCAGGAACAAATGCCCAGAGCCTGTCAATGCAAATCTAACCCACGAATGAGCGTCTAGCTGACTGGAAGATGATGCTGCTTTGAAATAACTAGAATCTTATGCTTATGTTTCTTTTGTTTTCCTTCAGCTCTGAAACAATTTGGTTGGTCTATAAATAAATGGTTGTTCACAATTCTGATGTACAAATATGGTTACATATGTGTATGACATACCCCTATGATAACCGACGCCAAGGAACTGTGTAGTTTGCAAGACAAACTACTCTTGTAGTTCTTCCATTCATGTGATCGCTCACGATCTTCACAAAAACCCTAAGTACTTGTTTCCTTCTGTCACGACCCCCGACCCACCCTGGACGGAATCGGGAGTTGCGAACAGCCCAGTGGTACCGGTGATAATTTTTATAAAACATTGCAGCGGAAATTTTATCAGGACCGTGAGTTAGGAAAAATATCAGAGTTTAGAAACACCGGATTTTATTTATTAAATAGATGGGATAAACCCATGTTTTATAAAGGTAGCTTTAATAAAGATAAATTTTATTACATGAAACAATATTTCTTAATTTGATTTAATTAATAAATTAAGCCACTTCTTGATGCCTTTCAATGCCGTATCCAATGCTTACTTCAATCTACTGTAATTACCTGAAAAGTATTTTAAAAAGGTTTTGTCAGCGGGAAATACTGAGTGAATCATTCTATTTTGCAAAATGTTGCATAGTTATTAATTACAGCATAAGAGCGATTACAATGGCTTCTATCTTATTTTTATCTGGCTTTCTGTCACAATGGTGACAAGTCATAATGGTGACAAGTCATAATGGTGACGATGGTCATACCACTATTAGATCAATGAACCTAAATAGTGATGATTATCCCTGTAGGTCAATGAACCTAACAGTGACTATCCCGAGTAGGTCAATGAACCTAACTGGGAGAAATTAGTAATGTGCACAATACCCCACTAACAAGTAATTCAAGATATCCACGACTTAGTCCCTATAATTATAACCTTGAAAATAATTTGAGGTATTGTAAAATAGTTGATAAAAAGAGAATGACTCACATTATAAACATGCAGATTCATACGGACAAAGTTTAGTCTACAGATAAGCCTTGATATATTGCAGATTTTACAGGCAGAGCTTAGCCTATTGATTTAGCCTTGTAACCTAGTGCACACGAACTAGGTAAATAACTAATACAGCTTTTACGATTACTCACGAGATTAAAACCCTCACAACGAATGACAAAGTGCAATCACTTAAACATCCATCGGATTCACAACAAAGGACAGAGTATTCCCCGAGTTCGGGTGGCACTCAACATCCTGTCAGAATCACAACGAATGACAAAGGATCACCCTAATGTGGGCAGCACTTAAACATCCATTGGATAGTTTCTATCGATCGGACATTGAGTCGTAGCAGCGATTGAGTTAATACCCGGCATCGTAGCAGCATCCCCCTACTAATTAGTGTTTTGTGTGTGTTTGGAAGAGTAATTGGACGATTTCTCGGTGCCTGAAGAGAATTTCTTCGTCGAACGAATGCCCAGAAGCAAGTCCCGAAGCGTGCTATTTATAGCCAGAAATTGACATCCCTTGCGCACCGTAACAATTCTTTCCTTACGGTCCGTAACCACCCTTGCGCACCGTAACAATTATTTCCTTACGGTGCGTAAGGAACACCTAAGCACTATAGGTTTGCCACGCGTGGGACTAGGCCTGCTGAGTCGATAGATTTAATAAATTCGAATTATATAACGATTTATATGGATAATCGTTGAGTAGGGAATGCCCCCCCCCCTGAGTTTTAGGGGCCCTGATCCTGATTCTGATTGTTCTGATAATTTTAGGGTTTGTGTAGAATCACTTGGGTGTCTCAATTAGGGTTTCCTTTTGGTTAAATTAAAATAAGAAATAGTATTTTAAATGAGAGTTGTTATATCAGGGGTCCGGGTTTATACTTACGGAATGTTTTTAGGACGTTTTTGTGTGAGTCGTTACATTCTCCCCACCTTAATAAAAATCTCGTCCTCGAGATTTACTGGAATAAGTAGGAATACTTTTTCTTCATCTTAGATTCCAGCTCCCAAGTGTATTTGGATTATTATATTTCTTTTGGAAATATGTCACCTTTTAGTTAATAAAAATAATATTAGGGTAGATGATACATAATTAAATTATCAAATTTTTGTGAATACAAGTTATACCCTAAGTAGGATTCAATGATTCCACTGAATTAGTTTGAGAAATCGATAACAAATGAATGAGATGAAATGATATGATTTCCAAAGTGACTAGATTCAAGTCAAAAGATATATGATCAATAGATATTTAGAATGAATGTGAAGGACTTTTTAGAATTAATAAAATTCTTTGTGAAAAGAAAGCTTACTTTGATTGGCAATTGAGGAAGACTTTGACAGTTTCCAAATGAAATCAAAGCATGAAAAATGATTTGTCAAATATTTATGATATGAGAAATCAAAGTGTTGAGAGGAGTGAATTGCAAAGATACACCAAAAGACAATAGAGTTAGTGTATCATTTTAGAGTTTCAAGTTGTTTTATTTATGAAACAATGTGATAGTATCCTATTAGTAACCATATTTTTCATACGATGTCCTAAATATCGAAATATAATAAGAACAAGTTGTTTTGGCATGACCAACCATTTATATTATATTTGTAAAGCAAATGTAATATATATTATTTGTGTTCCTGTCTGAACCGTATCTTACATATCAAATACTATGTATTATATATATATATATATATTACAAAATTCCGCAATGAAAAAAAAATATTTTAGTATTTTTGTAAAAGAAATCACTATTATTTATATTGTTTTATTTGTCCCTTTTATTGGATGAAAATATGTCTTCTCCAAAGTATATATATTTTCATATATAATTAAAATTTACTAAATAAGTATGATGACTTAATTTACATTAACTAGTCATTATCATGGTGGATATTGGTTAATGCTCCCTTGTTTAAGCATAGGTGATCAGTCCATGCCTAACTAAGACTAGGCTATCCAATACCTACCTTTGATAATAACCCTAGTATTTAAAAATAATCTTAATACTACTACTAATAATAAAATTATCAATAATAAATAACTAAACAATAACTTTTAAATAAAAGTATTCCTCAAATATAATTTCTTTACCGCAATGGTTTAAAATATAGTAATACTATATTTGTAAATTTAGGTAATTTTCATATATAATCAATTAAATTTATATAATGTTTTTCAATCAACGATGATAGAACAATAAATTTTACGAAAGGCTCGATTGATATTGTAATAATTATTAAGAGATATACCGAAATATGAATCTGGGTATCATTATCTGAGCACATGATTGTTTTAAGATTCCTTGTATAGAATAAAAACAAAGTGGATTTAATATAAATAATTAAATGATTAAATCCGAGATTAGCGCAATCTTCAGATTTTGTGAAAATGTTACCTCAAAGTGATTGTGATCATAGAAATGATTTAGTGAAGTCGAGGATCACACAAGCATGTTATAGTTCAAGAGAATTGAAATGCTTGTTAGGATTATTTTGAATATGATGGTTTTAATTCATCATATGGAACTTTGAATTGAATATGTAATGCGAGCAAGTTCAAACAATTGAACTTGGTTTAAACAAAACGAGTTTAAATAAGAAAAAATTCGGACATGGTCATAACAGAAACCCTGGATGCCAAAGAAAATTGAGTTTTTCAAAAATTTATTGACTCGATATTAAGAGTCATTGTTTAGAAATAATGCGGTCCACCGTGCCAAAATCAAGTCTAATTAAAGGATATTTGAGTTTGGATAAAACGACAAATTAGAATGAAGCCCTCCAGTGGAAATTCAGAAATAAAACGAACCACATGCGAGACAAACGGTGCATGTGTAACGTGTTGATTTACCAAGAAATGAAATGAATCAATACTCGTTACTATGAAATAAATCCTCCTGGTATGATGATCATTAGGGGAAGTAGAAACACGAAAGTTAATTTATTATATGCAAAAGTCAAAATTTCAACGAAAGAAATATAGGAACTTCTATCCGGAATTTCGTGTGATAACTGTTGTTAAGTGACATTATCAGGGAATGTCGAAAAATGAAATAGGGAATTTGCAAAAGTATGTGACTCCTTTTTGCAGTGATAATAATTATGACTCTGATTAGACTGTGCACGGATGTTTATGAAATCTTGTTACAACGTATCTCAGCGAAATTTCATGTTGCTTGTAGGATCATGTGGCAAAGTGCTGCTTTTAGTTCTTCTACTGACGGAATTTAACATTGGTGTCATTGTGCCCAATTTATATTTTCCAAAGATCTTGCCTCGAAAGTTGTGTGTGATATACTTCAACTTTTGTGGACTTATAATTAAATTCTCATGTGTTTTCTTGTAAATTATCACAACTTTACATGCTTCTTACTTGCGTTAATAGTTTATGGTAATGCGTTAGAAATTCTTTATACTTTTGATGATATCCCAACTTAATGGGTTTCTATTGTTATTATTGTCGCTCAAGTTACTAGACAGATAATCAAACGAAATAATGTTTGATGTCGGAAAAGAGATTCTTAATAAAGAAATCTAGACACTGATGCTTGTGCTTTATTCCAAATTGTCAATCCTTATGGTTTTTGGATTTCCTTATAGATATACATATCTATTAAATCATATATTTCACATACTGAATTAAACATACCATCTATCAGGTCAATGTATTTAATAGATTCATATTTCCAAAAACAAGTCAGATATCTGGTCATGATACTATTTAGGGAAATCTTGTCACTTGTTTGACATATTATATACCCCGTCTTATCCGGTTCATGCCGGAGAGGTAATTCCAGTATATCCGAATAAACTGGAGAGTCTACCATACCCAGTCTTGCCGGAGAAAATTTTCCATTTCCCATAATTAGTATCTTTTCAAAAAGTGCCTCTCTTATTAGGGCTTTTATTCAGAATTAAGGAAATTTGTATTTCCATAACATATCTTATTATTATATTGATCACTAGACGATTCCTGTGACAGTGTCAATTTACTATTGATCATTCTTTCAAATACTGACTCAGGTCATATTACTGTTGATCATTCTTTCAACTAGTAATTGTGGTCATATCACTGTTGATCATTCTTTCAACTAGTGATTCTAATCATAACACTGTTGATCATTCTCTCAACTAGTGCTTTTGGTCATGTCACTGTTGATCATTCTCTCAACTAGTGACTCTGGACTTAGTTGTCCCGTGACATTACTTTATCAATTACTTATGGCACCCAAAAATCTATCATATTTATTTACACAAATACTTAGCTTATCGTGAAGCTAATACTAAGGCATCTTTTCTTAAGTTCAAGTCTAAATGCTACCAGTTAACAGTAATCTCCTAACTCTTTTATATAAATTTAGATATTATTATTACAACACCTAAAGGCGTAAAGCAGTGGCTCTTTGAGTTGGCTCTGATACCACCTTCTGTCACGACCCCCGACCCACCATGGACGGAATCGGGAGTCGCGAATAGCCCAGTGGTACCGGTGATAATTTTTATAAAACATTGCAGCGGAAATTTTATTAGGAACGTGAGTTAGGAAAAATATCAGAGTTTAGAAACATCGGATTTTATTTATTAAATAGATGGGATAAACCCATGTTTTATAAAGGTAGCTTTAATAAAGATAAATTTTATTACATAAAACAATATTTCTTAATTTGATTTAATTAATAAATTAAGCCACTTCTTGATGCCTTTCAATGCCGTATCCAATGCTTACTTCAATCTACTGTAATTACCTGAAAAGTATTTTAAAAATGTTTTGTCAGCGGGAAATACTGAGTGAATCATTCTATTTTGCAAAATGTTGCATAGTTATTAATTACAGCATAAGAGCGATTACAATGGCTTCTATCTTATTTTTATCTGGCTTTCTGTCACAATGGTGACAAGTCATAATGGTGACGATGGTCATACCACTATTAGATCAATGAACCTAAATAGTGATGATTATCCCTGTAGGTCAATGAACCTAACAGTGATTATCCCGAGTAGGTCAATGAACCTAACTGGGAGAAATTAGTAATGTGCACAATACCTCACTAACCAGTAATTCAAGATATCCACGACTTACTCCCTGTAATTATAACCTTGAAAATAATTTGAGGTATTGTAAAATAGTTGATAAAAAGAGAATGACTCACATTATAAACATGCAGATTCATACGGGCAAAGTTTAGTCTACAGATAAGCCTTGATATATTGCAGATTTATACAGGCAGAGCTTAGCCTATTGATTTAGCCTTGTAACCTAGTGCACACGAACTAGGCAAATAACTAATACAGCTTTTACGATTACTCACGAGATTAAAACCCTCACAACGAATGACAACGTGCAATCACTTAAACATCCATCGGATTCAAAACAAAGGACAGAGTATTCCCCGAGTTCGGGTGGCACTCAACATCCTGTTGGAATCACAACGAATGACAAAGGATCACCCTAATGTGGGCAGCACTTAAACATCCATTGGATAGTTTCTATCGATCGGACATTGAATCGTAGCAGCGATTGAGTTAATACCCGGCATCGTAGCAGCATCCCCCTACTAATTAGTGTTTTGTGTGTGTTTGGAAGAGTAATTGGACGATTTCTCGGTGCCTGAAGAGAATTTCTTCGTCGAACGAATGCCCAGAAGCAAGTCCCGAAGCCTGCTATTTATAGCCAGAAATTGACATCCCTTGCGCACCGTAACAATTCTTTCCTTACGGTCCGTAACCACCCTTGCGCACCGTAACAATTATTTCCTTACGGTGCGTAAGGAACACCTAAGCACTATAGGTTTGCCACGCGTGGGACTAGGCCTGCTGAGTCGATAGATTTAATAAATTCGAATTATATAACGATTTATATGGATAATCGTTGAGTAGGGAATGCCCCCCCTGAGTTTTAGGGGCCCTGATCCTGATTCTGATTGTTCTGATAATTTTAGGGTTTGTGTAGAATCACTTGGGTGTCTCAATTAGGGTTTCCTTTTGGTTAAATTAAAATAAGAAATAGTATTTTAAATGAGAGTTGTTATATCAGGGGTCCGGGTTTATACTTACGGAATGTTTTTAGGACATTTTTGTGTGAGTCGTTACACCTTCTAAGAAACAAAGTACAAGTTACAATTTCGGACGATTACTTAAAATACCACTTTAAATCCTTGATTGGATAACTAAGGGTATTTTTCTTAAGCCCTTCAATAATCTTATGCGATATGTCTATGTACATATCATCACATTCTGATTTTCATACATAGTATATGTTTTCAAAACATCCTTCATGATTTCAAGATATTTCATATAGTTTGAAAACATTTTAAAACAATACATTTACTTAATATACCAAGTGCATGATTTCAAAAACATTGTCCATGCTTTAAAAAACCTTATACATGATTTCAAAAGTCCATCTCACATAGTTTTAAAACATTTTATAAACATATTTACCTAATACACCTACTATATTATTTCAAAAACAATATCAGTATTTTCAAAAACCTTAAACATGATTTCAAAATTCATCTCACATGAATACACTACCATATGATTTCAAAAGCATTAAGTAAGGTTTCAAAAACATTAAACACGCTTTCAAAGAACCCCATGCATAGTTTTTGAAAACACTCTGCTCATATGTTGACTTAACAAATGTAGTACACGACCTCCAAATTATGTTTCATATGCCACCTTGGCATATTAAGCGCCTCAACTTCATGAACACTTCACCTCATATACTGACTTAAGTACGTCTAGTACAAGGTTTCCAAACATCTCTCGCTACACGAATTTCAAAATCCTTATAGGATCTTCCTATCTTCATGATTTGATCCTTGTGAATGATTAAAGCACAAAATCAAAATCCTTAATTGATTTCTTTGCATGCTTTAATACGTATATTACGATTCAATAAGGACAAAGCCGAATTCCTATTAAGATCTTCCTATCTTCATAGTTAGATTCTTAAAGATGTTTAAAGTGCCAATTGAAGTGCATGGATTGGATTCCTGGTATATTTTAAATACCCGTGTACGAACCGATAACAAGTTGATAAACAAAATTTATAACAAATTGATAACAAATTGAAGACCAAGATAAACAATTACGTGATTATGTGTTTATGTGTTTTTTTGTATAATCCAAATGTTCGCTGTCCAAATCCTCGTAGAATCTTCCATATCTTCATATGAGGGATTCATAGTAGGATTTTCAAAGATACTACCTTAAATCCTTAATGATCCTCTACGTAAAAGTTAAGACCCTTGGATTATAAAGTACTATTCCATAATTCAAAAGAGACCCCTTGAGTGGTCCAATTAAAAAGATTGATTCGTTATCCTGGTTAATGATATCAAGAGATGATGTAGCTGAAAAGACCCTTTAGTGGTCTATTTTAAAAGATCATTTGATTGATCTAACTAAAAAGGACCTTTTGGAAGTCTAGCCACAGTCATCGCAGGTTTATTCATTTGATTTTCTTCCCCTACACATTATAAAATGCATTGTGCGGACTGTGCAAGGAATTACGTAATTATGGATGCATACATAATTATGGAATTCAGTGCACCGAAACCACAGTAAGATTTGTCATGTGTAAGAACCATAGTGGCAAAAATAACGGAACATGAACAATGTAATGGAGGTACGGTGGAAGCACCGATGGCGCTACATATATTTATATAAGTGTCCCTCTTACATTGCAAGCATGACGTTATTTAAGTTACAAGAAGTTCAGAACCTTAACCAATGTTGTTTTATATTTTTGACTTCAAGTTTCGAGCTCTCACAAGTTTCCTATGTTAGCCTCCACTAGAAACATTCTTTCTATCCTTTGTTCGAAACTCCAACTTCTCGTCGAATTCACACACTCTCTGCATTTCACTACAACAAGGACGTCATTTTGACAATTCCATGGCACTCTTGAGGTTTGGTACATCCATACCCAAACTCATCAAAACGGAGTTTAAATCTTCGGATCTAAACCCTTCCCTTTAAAACAACCGACTAGTACAGATAACAAAAGCTTGCTAGAAATCCGAATGTGAACCAGAGATTCTACTTTGGGAATGGAGGATTTATAAAAAAAAACATCCACATCTACTCTCACAAGTTTCCTCTAAATAAAATTCGGGACGAAATTTCCTAAAGTAGGGGAGACAGTGACACCTGTGCTTGCGTAGTCAATATCCGAACTCCGAACAGTTCTCGATGAAACAATGTATTTTGATCCCTATACTTGTTTTGTTATGATTATCAATTTCTCGTTTCAATTCTTGTTCGATTTCGAGCTCTAAATCGCTTTCTGGAAAGTTATACACGAACTGATGCGTAAACGTAATCAGTTTAATGCAACAAATACTCCGGAATAGCAACATAGTCTTAACATACCTTAAATAACCTTTACATAACTTAGAAATAAGTTTTGGAGGGTTAGGTGTGCCGAAATCATGTTTATTCGATCACAGGGACTATTTGCGTCAAACTGCGAAAGTCTACCGATTCATATAGTAACATACCTTCTGGAACATGATCATAAGTTAAACATACCCTAAATAACCTTTACATAGCTTAGAAATAGGCTTTGAGGGGTTCGGTATGCGAAAATAAACTTATTTGATCAATCAGGGACTAAAGGCGTCAAAAAGTGCACAAGTTTGCATTTACGCGCATATCTTACGTTCTGAACACATCCGGACATCCAAAAATGTTTGTAATCATTAAAATATTTTATTTTAGTGATTGGAATGCAAAACTACCATTCTTCGCGTAATTTGGATCGTTTTTCGAGTCCGTTCGAGTTTCGTCGTAATTAACCGAACAACGCAACCGTACGACCAAACGAACCGACATCCGAGATATTTTCAAGCATTTTTCAAGTCCCCTATACTTAAACTTCATTATTGAGCCTTGAAAATGGGTTAACGGGGTTTAAACACATCGAAAATGGCTTAAACATGCTGCAGGGACTAAACCTGCCATTTTTTGAAACTTTCTGGACCTGGGCAGTGGTGGCGTCACGCCACAGGGTACCCCCCCTTGCTGTGGCCGCATGCCACAACTACATCTGGGGAGAAATTCCATTTTTTAGCAACTAGCTTAAAGTTCAGGGTCTTTTATGCAACTTTTGCAATATATGGAGCTAGTTTTCAAGTTCCCTTGGTATTAGAAACCAAGTTCCACACATGTAGTAGGGTCAAGACTTCACCATCTAAACACTTGGAATGATCTCCTTGATCCATACTTTCTATAAATACCCACTTACCTCATTTGCATTTTTCACACATTTGATCTCAACTTTGCTCTAAGTTGAAGCTCTCCTTTGAGAAGCTTCATACCTGAGTATTTTGAGTTCAAATCTTCTAGGCTTGGACCTTTTGTAAGTTTCTTTCATGCTTGTTCATACATTTCAAGCATGAAAGTCAAACAGTGTTTGACTTTCTGCTTTGACAAGTCAATGGTCAACACAAAGTTCGTTTAAACTTTGCAACGTGAGCGTAATCACGATGGTTATAGTCCCTTGTGACTATACCTACTGATTACCACGTTGATTAGGCATAGTGACGAGTCATAGTTTCGGTCAATATACGTGTTTACCCGGATTTTACAACGAAGCTATTTTCGGGTATCAAAACACTTTGTTTTGATATCAAACTTGTTTTCTAACTTATTTAAACATGTTTTAACATGTTTAACTCATCACTTTTAGTTTAGTGCTTATATGTAAGATAAGCAGTCTAAACAACCGCTTAGACTTTCGAACCCGACCCGTTTGGTCGATCTTTAGGATCCGACCAAACATATTTTGTGACCATAGTTGTATAGGGAATAACCTTCCGAGGTTATACCTTATGGTAACTTAGTTAAAATTAGTTGTGTGATAGGTAGTTTATATTCCTTAGGAAAATGACCAAAATGCCATTTTTACGCATAATTTCATTTTAAGCATATGTAACCTAAATTTTGTCACTTAAACTGATTATGCAATATATTTAAACATGTTAGGGCATATAATACTTGTCATAGGACTAGTTAGGCTACTCGTTTGCGCTAATGACGCGTTAAAGTAGTGTAAGCTGCCTAAATTGGTCATAAGCACATAGGATAGGTTCTGATTTAGTATGTAGGCTTTGTTAAACCATATCATATGAGTTCCAATACTCATTTGGTTTACGAAATCTCCTTCTATCCGATCTTCCGATTTAGGTCCGGTTTATTAACATAGTTATCTATATTAGATGCCGATTGATTCCGTGATCCTTCTAGCGTTATTTGATTGTTATCTCAAGACTACTAAGCATTATAAAGTGAGTACATAGTCCCCTCTTTTATAGTTTTCAATATTTTGGGGTGAAACACATGTGCCTACTTGATACTTTCTTGTTTTTCGTGCATTCATAACATAAACTTGCTATGTTTATTAGTACACATATAGTACATGATTTCATTTTTGCTTTGCTATGTATGTTGATTGAGCATGCTAGCACATTGATTTCATAAATACCTTTGTTTCATATGTTCATTTCAGCATATATACACATTGATTTACATCACATTTTTGCTATGTATGTTCATTTAGTGTACTTAGTACATTGTTTTCACATAACATGCTTATATTTGGTATAACATTGGTCTATTTAACGGGTCAAAAATACATTCATTAACATTGATCACGCCGCTCAGTAGTATGTAGTGGTACCATAGGAATTGACAACTCCCATTCCTTGAATCCTAGGTTTGTTTGGATAAAAGGGATGACTGAATCCGATATACATAATCAATAAGCCTTTAACTTGTTAAGGGTTTATTTTCAGTCGCAAGGCTTGAATGTATGCGATAAACATTACCGCATAAGTGTTCTATCAACTAAAGCATTGTTTTATTTTCAAAACATAACTTTTGATTCAAACATTTGTTTATTCAAAAACATTGTTTTGTGCATAACATTGATTTCACATGACATTTGATTATATAGTGACATTTTACACATGACATTGAAACATTAAACATTGTTATACATAAACATCTAACATTAGCTTAAACAAGACATTTTTGATGGTTTATTTGGTAAGTGATTTACGTAACGAGGCGATGTGTAATATGTTAAAAGCATGGTGGATACGCCGCTGGTACTTCCTATATATAAGTGCTTTTATGATATTACATAGCGTAGCGTTGTCTAAACCACTTTGACAGAAACAAAGACATGATACAATTTACATAAGTAACATATTTTCACAAGACATTTTTTTACAAATGACATATTTTATACAAATTCATTTTTACTTGGTTATTCACTTATCCATACTTCATTCTTTTATAACATTTGATTTCCTTATCAATTTTCGTATAATTTATAAAAGAAAACAATTTTTACAAGGTTCATGACTACTTTTTGCTAAACACTTCTTTTAACTACAAGTCAAGAATCCTTCATCAACAAAACCTATGTATCTCACATGCATTTTTATGCTGACGTACCTATTTTCACATGTGTTTTCAGGAGCTGATGCATAGGGTTGTTCAAGATACACTTAGGCGGACTCGGGCCTTAGTAACAATAAAAGATGCAAGACTAGTTTAATTATGTTATGTTTCCTTGTTTTTAAGACAATGTAATCTTTTTAATTCAAATAAAATGAAACCTTAAATACCATGGTTGTGAAACAATGATTCTGTTGCTCCACTCCCCGGCATTTCCGCCGTGATTTGTTGTTTTACGCCGTCGGGGTGTGCCAAGATCACAAAAACATGAAACCATAGATTTGGTAACGAAATGACGAAGATCATAAGCCCCAGATGTTGGGTAAATGCGCCTTAAGGTTACAATAACATTGGTAGTAAAATTGGTGCAAACTTGGTGGGTTGAATAAACATATTGGTGATTTTAGTCATTCGGTCCGTAAACTTAATTTTTGGTAAAATAAATGTAATAGACGCGTCGGTAATTAAATTATAGACGTGTAGGAAAATAATTGCCTAAAACGGACTTTCAGATCAAAAGTTATGAATGTTTGAAGTTAGAATTGTGCCAAACTTAAGAGCTGGGAATCTGCAGCTCAAACCAAGCAACAGTGTGTCGAAAACAGGGTGTCGCGTCCCTGGACACCAAACCAGTGGTACATGGTGGTGTGGTGGTGACGGTGGAGGTGCAACGATGGTGTGGTGGTGACGGTGGATGTGTAGTGGTGGTGGTATGGTGGTGACGGTGGAGGTGTAGTGGTGACGGTGGAAGCGTAGTGGTTAGGATGGAGGTGAGAGAAAAAAGAAATGGGAGGGAGATGCAAGTTTTTTTAGAGAGGGAGAGAGATTGTGTTGTGTGTATGGGTGGATATTATAATAATATAATATAATAATAAATTAGCTTTTTTATATTCCTTAAGGCTGGAGGGTGTGGCTAGGGGCTTTATCACCTCCACCTCAGCGTCACATCACCGCCACGTCACACAAGGTCTTTAAAGCCCCCTTCTTTAACTTGAAGGGTGTGGCTAGGGGCTTTATAGTGCCCCCTTTAAAGCCAATCAAATTCGATGGAGCCCCCTTTCTTCCATTACCATCTTGGCGAAACAATCATGCCCCCCCTTAAAGATGACGGTATGGGTGGTGGAGCCCCACCGGCGCCATTGAAGGTGAGGTGGCAGGGGTGGCGCCTACACACCCTCCAGCCTAACTATAGGGGTTATTTGGTCATTTAACAATAGCTAGCAACAAAATTCTAATGGTATTAAAAATTTGGATTCAAAAGGTTATAAAATGTGTGTTTAGGTAATTAGGGCGTTAAACTTTTTAGTTTTGTACCAAAGCGGTTAAAATTACTAAAACACAGAGACTCAAAAAGTAATTTACTCTATAATCTAATACTTATTAGATCATTATCTCTAATAATTAAAACCTAGTAGATAACTTGAAAATTTTAAATAAATTAATTAAATACTAATTAATAAACTTGCCACTTTGACCCTTTCAACTTTCTTTCAACTTCGTTTAGGATTAAAACCTTCAATCTCGCCCTTAATCCTAAAATCCCACCATGCTTCTCTTGCTCGATACCCTGATCAAACAACACGGGGTTTGTTCGTTCTTGGTTCTTAATCGTTCATCATACTTTCTTGCTTTCACACTTTCTTTTCTTCTTTCTTTCTATCTTCAAGACCGCCTAAGATCTAGCTCTTGATTGCCTTTTGTCTAGCTTCTTTTTAACAAGCAAATTCTTAGATTACCTATTACCTTCTTTCAAGAAACGAACTTGGCAACCTTCTTTCCAATAAACATTTTTGTTTACCTTCTTTACCTACTTAACCTTCTTTAGTTTATCATGAAAACATTCTTGATAACATACTCAACTAAATCCACACAAAAATCACCTTTTTCCAAGATCGCCTGAAACCACCTACTGCCCCGATTTTTCTTTCAGCTGACTCTTACCACTTTCAGCCTTGTGATCGCAATACCTTCTTAAATCGAAACTACTTACCTTAGTTACTTTCTCGGTCAAACCACTGTTGCATTTTTTTACTTCTTGATCCCTGTACATCAAACGGAAAATACCTATTACGATAAATAGACTCGCTTTTTCGTTGCAGCTTAATAACTGAGCCTGACTTGCTTCTCTGCAGCAACTTAATAACCGAGCCTCCTGCCTTCTAATAACCTTCTACCTGCTTCTGTGCTTGTTCAAATTAATCAAGCTTCCTAGGTGGTTGCTAGCTTTACCACTCTACCTACATGCTTTTTTTCTTTGTTGTTGATGTAAGATTAAATATATTATGTTTTAATATTTAATCTAGTAGCCATTATAATCATTTACATAATATAGATCAAAATATATAATAACCTATTATATAATTAGTTGGTAATTGTTGATGGACCATATTACCCTTATTAACTAATTAGGTTTCCTCTTGGGTGCTTATATAAGGAGACTTATGTAGAGGTTAAAGGGTTACACACTTAGACACATAACCTAATCATAACATCATCGGCCTCTTCTCCATATCGAACTCCCTATTCGGTTTCATAATCACCATCATCAGTCTGCACCCTAAGGAGGAACCACATCACACTGACAAACATGTCGAACTCGATGGCATCATCCCTTACTAGATTCTCCACTGCACTGTCTGTTGTAATAGGTATGTTTTCATGTTTTCCCTCATGTTTAAACAGAACTGAACCAACATGTGATATCAGAGCATATGTCGATTAGTCAGTTCTGTTTTGTATCCATAAATCTGGAATAAAACTGGAAAACAGAATTTGAAAACCCTGATAAAATTCTGTGTTACCATCCGAGATCCTCATCTCGGATCTGAATCATGTCATCTCAGATCTGAATAATGCATCTCGGATGAATATTTACATATAATTCTATCCGAGATCATATGTTCATCCTTAACTACTGTTCCAAAATCAACATGTTTAGAAATATGTTTAAATGTGTAATAATTTCCAAATTTTGGATAAATGTTTGAGTGTTTTAATTTTAGGGTTCATCATATGTTAATGAGAAAATTCGAAAAATTCCTTTAATTTTGGAATGAATTCGGATCATTGGGTGTTTGTTCCTATTTGATCTAATTTTATCCACTTAAATTTTCAAAAATCTGTTTTCCTATAAATGGATATAATTTTCGAAATAAACAGATAAATATAATTAATATTCAAACAGGAAACTTAATCCCATAATCCCTAAAATTTAGGATTTTGAACATTATCAATTATTAACTGCCAAAATTAAGGATTTGACAGCTTGCAGAACATATCTCGGATGAACATCTGTTCATCCATCACGGATCAGTAACTAACCATCTCGGACCATCTCGGACCATCTCGAACTAAGTGTCTCGGATCATCTCGAACTAAACATCACCATCTCGGATGAATCCAAGACATAATTCATCCGGAATCATGAGTGTTCATAAAATGTCAAGACTTATTTGAAATCCCATTACTTTATTAAACAGTTAATATGAACTAAAATTTTGCTCGG
The DNA here is from genome assembly GCA_030545235.1 of Helianthus tuberosus. Taxonomy (NCBI): domain Eukaryota; kingdom Viridiplantae; phylum Streptophyta; class Magnoliopsida; order Asterales; family Asteraceae; genus Helianthus; species Helianthus tuberosus. Next base: position 135,611,324 of record CM060389.1, read on the forward strand.
GGCTCTGCCCTAATAGGTGGTTTGCTATTAAATAATTGGTTTTGTAAATACTTAGTTATTTAATCAGAATCAGATAATGTTTTACAAAACCAAAATGGCTTAACTTGAATGAGCTTCTGATGTATCATTCTGGCCAAAGCTGATTTGATACATCTACTTATCGTTCAAGTATTACGAAAGCTATGTTAAATGTGCATTACGAACATGAATGTCTTAATATCTAGCCAAAGCTGATTTAATTCATTCATGTATACCATACTTAACAAGTGCATAACTAAAGTGATAGTTTTATTTCTAGCCAAAGCTGATTTGTCACAACCACTTTGCACATATGCTTAAATGATTACACTTCTGGCCAAAGCTGATTTATCTTCGTTTAAGTATAATTTTAACTAAGTCTATTATTTTGATGTTAGTATTAGACAATATCACCGCTTCATAATTAAAATGGTCATTATTTATGCCTGCCTTAGTATAACGTGCCCTTAGATCACATTAGAACTTCTTTCTTAGTATCATAACTTGCTCATCTTATTTCCACTATCAGCACCCAATTGCGGGATTCCACATTTGACTGATGATAACTTTGCTGCATGGAAGGATGCTCTCATGCTTACGCTTGGGCTGCTGGACTTTGATTATGCTCTAAGAGAGAATAAGCCAGCGGACCTTACTACTCAAAGTACTGCTGCTGAGCAGTTGACTCACGAAAAGTGGACTAGGTGTAATCGCATGTCTCTCATGTTCATGAAGCAGTCCATCAGCAATGCAATCAAATGAGCTATTCCTGATTCTGAAGATGCTAAAACCAACTTGGCTTCTATGGAGGCGCAATTCAAGGGGACGTCTAAAGCACACGCTAGCACTCTTATCATCAAGCTGGTGACAACTAAGTATGATGGGAGGAGCGGCATTCGCGAGCACAACATGATGATGAATGACATGGCTAATAAGCTGAAGGGGCTGGAAATGGAAATCAGTGATGGTTTGCTCGTACATTTCATCATTACTTCGCTTCCTTCGTCCTTTGAAGCATTCAAGATCAATTACAATAATCAGAAGGACAAATGGACGTTGAGTGAGCTGGTCGCTATGCGCGTGCAGGAGGAAGAGCGTATGAGGATGGATCACACTACCGATGTTGCTAACTTCACCACCTCCAACTCTAAGAAAAGGAAGAACAATCATCAGAGGAAGGATGCTTCTAAAGTCCAAAGGCCCAATCCTAATACAAGTGCACCTTCAAGCTCTAAGAACTCCTTAGGCAGAATCCACTGCAAGTTCTGTAAAAAGACAGGACATATGCAGAAGGAATGCCCTGATTTTAAGGAGTGGCTGGCTAAGAAAGGTAACAATTATTTTATGATACTTGAGTCCTATAATTTAAATGTTCCTGCTAATTCTTGGTGGTTTGATTCTGGTTCTATGGTTCATGTTACCAATTCAACTTAGGGATTCCTTACAATCCGGAAGCTGGAAAGAAACCAAAGAACGCTAAAGGTTGGGGATGATCGAGAATTAGAAGTGAAGGCCATTGGAACATTACAATTATTTATGGAAACTGGTTTATGTATTAAACTTTATGATACCTTATATGTTTCTGAGGTAACTCAGAACCTTGTATCAGGACCAAAGTTAGACATGGACGGTTTTATTGTTTTCCATGGTCATCGCAAACTCTCTATCCTCTATGATTCTGTTCTCTTTGGTACTGGTATTCTGGATGGTGGTCTCTATAGATTAGAACTAGATGATGACTTTTCCAAATCTTTGTTGTCATATAACATTAATGAATCACTCAAAAAGATGAAAGAGAAACGAGACTAAGAGACTTCATGCATGTTGTGGCATCAACGTTTAGGCCACATCTCAAGAGAACGATTAAATCATCTCGTAAAGGATGAAGTCTTACCTCCTCTTGATTTCTCTGATTTTGGAACATGTGTCAAATGTCTTAAGGGTAAAATGACATTAGCGAATAAGAAAAGTGCCACTAGGAGCTCTAATTTATTAGAACTCATTCACACTGACATTAGTGGTCCCTGCCAAATCGCTGGCATAACAGGACATACTTCATTTATCACTTTCGTTGATGATTATTCTCGTTACATGTACTTGTATCTAATTAAGGAAAAGTCTGAATCTCTTACAACTTTTAAAGATTATAAGGCTGAAGTTGAAAAGCAATTAGATCGTCAGATTAAAGTTGTGAGATCAGATAGAGGCGGTGAATATTATGGAAGACATACTGATGTGGGACAAGCTCCTGGTCCATTTTATGAGTTTTGTAAGGGCCAGGGGATTGTGAACCAATACACCATGCCTGGTACACCTCAGCAGAATGGTGTCGCTGAAAGAAGAAATCGTACCCTTATGAACATGGTGCGTAGTATGTTAGCCAACACTAATTTACCATTATTCCTCTGGACTGAAGCGTTAAAAGCAGCTGTTCATATACTCAATAGAGTTCCTTCTAAGTCTGTCCCTAAAACTCCTTACGAACTTTGGACAGGAAGGAAACCGAGTCTTAAATATATGAAAGTATGGGGCTGCATTGCTGAAGCAAAACTTTACAATCCTTTCCTAAGGAAACTTGATCCTAAAATAGTTACCTGTTTCTTTATCGGGTATCCTGATAATTCAAAGGGTTATCGTTTCTGTTGTCCTTCTCATGTCACCCGTATTGTTGAAACCAAGCGTGTTGCGTTCCTGGAGGATTTCAAGGTCAGTGGGAGCAGTACCAACCCTTATGAAGAATTGCAAGAAGTACAAGACGCGGGGGGAGAGACTCATCGCTTACCATTATTCCGATCACTCCTCTTGTACCCAATGCAACTACTGCACCTGAAGCTACTGCACCAACTCTGAATTCACCTCTACAATCAGAACCCATTATACCTCATGACGAAGGCATATCAAATGCTCAAAACCAAAACAACGCTGAACCCGATAATCCACTCAGGAGGTCATCTAGGCAAAGAAGGCCTACTAATTGGGATGATTATGTTACCTACCTGACTGAAATGGATCCCGGAAAGCTCAATGATCCTATCTCTAACAATGAAGCCATTAGCAGTGATCAGTCTTCTGAATGGAATAAAGCAATGATTGATGAGCTTGAATCCATGAAGAAAAATGACATTTGGGATTTGGTAGAATTACCCAACGGTGCAAACCAGTAGGATGTAAATGGGTGTTCAAAACAAAATTGGATCCAAATGGGAACGTTGAACGCTACAAAGCGAGATTGGTTGCAAAGGGCTACACTCAGAAAGAGGGAATTGATTATCAAGAGACGTTTTCACCTGTCTCTCGTAAAGATTCATTAAGGATCGTCATGGCCCTAGTAGCTCATTTTGATTTAGAGCTGCATCAGATGGACGTTAAAATCGCTTTCCTTAACGGAGACTTAGACAAAGATGTTTACATGAAGCAACCTGAAGGCTTTAAACCTGAAGGTCAGGAGCATCTAGTCTGTAAGTTGAAGAAATCCATTTATGGGTTAAAACAAGCATCACGTCAATGGTACCTCAAGTTTGATGAAGTCATGAAGAAACAAGGTTTTATGAAGAATCAAGTGGATTAATGCACCTACCTCAAGATGAGTGGGAGCAACTTTACTATACTTGTCCTTTACGTAGATGATATTCTATTGGCAAGTAATAGTTTAGACATGTTGCATGAGTCAAAGCGGTTACTCTCGCATAACTTCGACATGAAGGATCTCGGAGATGCTTCTTACGTCATTGGTATCGAAATTCACCGAGATAGACACAAAGGGATCTTAGGATTGTCTCAAAAGGCTTACATAGATCGTGTCCTTGCACGTTACAACATGCAACAGTGCAAACCCTCCGTTGCTCCAGTAGTTAAGGGAGATGTTTTCGGTTTATTCCAGTGTCCGAAAACAGAGGTTGAGAAGGAGCAAATGAGCCAGATACCTTACGCGTCAGTAGTCAGGAGCTTGATGTATGCTCAAGTCTGTACTCGCCCAGGTATCGCTTATATTGCCGGAATGCTAGGCCTTTAGCAGACTAATCCTGGCCTAGATCAATGGAAAGCAGCTAAGAAGGTACTTCGATATCTGCAAGGGATGAAAGACTATAAACTGACTTATAGAAGAAGTGATCATTTAGAAGTGGTGGGCTATTCTGATTCTGACTTTGCCAAATGCAAAGATGACAAGAAATCCACTTCAGGCTATATGTTTATGTTAGCAGGTGGACCTATCTCATGGAAGAGTCATAAACAACAGTTGACCACAACTTCCCCAATGATGGCATAGTACATTGTTGTTTATAACGCAACCTGTCATGGAATGTTGCTTAGGAATCTGATCACTGGACTCAAAATTGTTAATTCCATTTCTAGACCATTGAAGCTTTACTATGATAACTCAGCTGCCGTTAGTTTCTCGAACAGTAACAGTTCGACTGGAGCTGGTTTATATCTCGATACAAAATATCTGTTCGTACGTGAACGAGTTGAGGAAAATAATCTTTGTATCGAGTATATTAGTACTAAAGATATGCTTGCAGATCCGATGACTAAAGGTCTCCCTCCTAAGGTTTACGAAGAACATGTTCGGAATATGGGATTTAGTAAAGACCTTGTTTAGCATATTGTACTAGCTTATCTTTTATGATTAATGAAATTTCCTCTGTTTGATTTTGTATGTCTCTTAGAATATGTTCAACCGGTATAATGGCATATAGACAAATAAAGTTACAAATCAAACAAAGGGCTTATGCGTATTTTGATCATAACGATTAGGTTTAAATTAAGGCTATATTATGACTAATGGGGGTCCTGAGTCGCATAATGATTCAACGGCTGTATTTCTCTGCTATAGTACTTGTTTAATGCTAAAATGAGTGTTAACTCCTGATCAGGCTTATCTAATATTCATAGTAAATGATTACTCGGCTAAGTGGGAGAATGTAAGATTAAATATATTATGTTTTAATATTTAATCTAGTAGCCATTATAATCATTTACATAATATAGATCAAAATATATAATCACCTATTATATAATTAGTTGGTAATTGTTGATGGACCATATTACCCTTATTAACTAATTAGGTTTCCTCTTGGGTGCTTATATAAGGAGACTTATGTAGAGGTTAAAGGGTTACACACTTAGACACATAACCTAATCATAACATCATCGGCCTCTTCTCCATACCGAACTCCCTATTCGGTTTCATAATCACCATCATTAGTCTGCACCCTAAGGAGGAACCAGATCACACTGACAAACATGTCGAACTCGATGGCATCTTCCCTTACTGGATTCTCCACTGCACTGTTTGCTGTAACAGGTATGTTTTCATGTTTTCCCTCATGTTTAAACAGAACTGAACCAACAGTTGATGGTGAGAGAATTCACCTAGTAACCTAGTTGCTTAATTAATTTAGTAATCAGCTAGCTTGTAAATGGCGTACAAAGGATATCAACCATCGAATAGCCGCTGCCGTTTTTTTCTTATTGAGTTTCTCAGTTCGTTCTTATTGATTTGCATTACCAAGTTTTGGGGATGAAAGGTGTTGCTAGCATTGGAGCATAGCAGTCTTGAGTCTACTTGTTTTGGCATTGGGCATTCCCCCCAAAATCCTTGAATTTTCATCACCAAAATTTGAAATTGCTCCACATCTTACATCTTCAAGCCTCATCTCTCTAGTTGGATTTTCCATCCCCCAACTCGACCATCTTATTTAGACCTGCAAGCTATTCGCTCGACTGAACGACACCTGTACCACTCGTCTACACCAACCGACCTATACAGTTGCCACCCTGTTACCCGAATATCTCCTCATATCACCTCACTTTTACACGATTTGGTATGTTATTATTTTTTGGTGTTTTTTTATTTTTGATGTACGATTCTTTCTATGTCGAAGCCATGGGCGGATCCACTCCCAGAGCCGGGGTGGCGGGTGCACACCTTGAAAATTTTTTTAGTGTACTAATTACATACTGATGCTATTAGTTTTGGTCAACACGGTGGATACTTGTGTTGTGTGATTATTGAAGCGATTTTATGAATTTGAGTAGTTGACTCATAAATAGTCCAACTTTTGCCAGGTTCCGAAAAATGGAATTGAAGTGAAGCCGGAAAGGAATGCTTTGAGTGTTCTTCAACCAACTGGTCATGAAAATGATGATGAGTATGAATATGATATTTCAAGCAGTGGCTCTAGACTTTTACTTAATTTTACTGTGTTGAGGCCTGATTGAAAAAAAGATGGGGCTGCGAAGTCACAGAATATTATATTTTGTTAGGTCTGAAAAAGGTTTATATGTTGAAGTTACGAATTTATAGAATATAGAATAGATATCAATAGTTCTAAAATGAGTATATGCAAGACTGATACTTATTTGTTATTTTAGACATGTAGGGTTATTTTGATCCTCTATTAGTACAAGTTTGATATAGAGAAGAGTCAAATTTGGATGGCTTTGTGTGAGCACTAGTCTTTTGGCCCAAACATGCTTATAGATAGTAACATTACCGAATTTGATCATTTTTTTCAGCTGTTCTTTCTTCTCTTTTGAAAATCGGGCTTTTGTTAATTGTACTTAAATGTATTAATCAAATGTGAAAAAGATAATTTTTTGTTTACAAGTTGTGGCTAAAACGTTACAGAAAATCAGTGTTTCTTTTTGAGTGGCGGCAAATATGGATATATATGGTCAATTAATATTGACATGAGGGGTTAGATTGTAAGCTAATCACTCTGGCTACTTGTAATGAAAAGTTGTTTCTTTGATCTATCTGTACCTTTCTGGCTGCTTACTTCTGCAATAGTCAACTCACAGCAGCCGCTGCTGTTGGTTCAGGCCCCTTTGATTACACACACGAACACACACTGGATTGACCAAACTATTTGATCGACACTTTTCTTTGATTAAATCTGGAATACAGTAAACAAAAGGAACGAGACTACCTCAATTTACAACCCTAAACACCAGCTAAATACTACCTAACCGTGCACAAGTTGCACGTAAAAAGCTCCTAAAATCAAGTAAACATAACCCATGATTTTGAACCACTCTTTACACTTTGAAACATAATAAACGTGACTTCATTAAACTCCTTCTGCTGCAAGTTTGAAGCCAATTCTGACCCGTATCCAAAACCCATAGCCTGTGAACCCGTGACCCGATAATGCGCCGACTCGTATGACCCGCGAACAAACCTAACAGAATATAGATAATATGGAATGTAAATATGTTAATGATCTTGTGTATATCTCTTGATTAGAATAGGAGATATGATCTCATGTATATATATTATTGATAGATGAATGAAGGAGGCCAAGTTTGCAATCGTAACATGGTATCAAACCATTAAACCCTAACCGATCCTACCTTCATCGCCCCCCCCCCCCCCCCTTCATCCTCTGTGCAACTTTTTCTTCCCTCCTTCTTCATCCTTCTCAACATGGCTTCTCCTATTCATCCTGCTGTCACTGTAATCAACATCAAAGCCCTAATCCCCATTACCCTAGACATTGAAAACGGCCATTATACTGCTTGGTCAGAATTATTCAAGATCCACTGCATCTCCTACGATGTCTATGACCATCTTCAGCCGAAGAAGCCTGCGGATACGTCTTCTTTTTCTGACAAAGATCAAGCCAAAGACAAGACTACGCCTTCTCCATCGTGGGAACGCCTTGACTCCATTGATTTACAATGGATTTATGGGACGATTTCCACCGACCTTCTTCATAGCATCTTGAAGCCTAACACTAACGCGTATGCTGCTTGGATGGCCTTGGCAAATATTTTTCAAGACAACAAAGCCACGCGTACCATCGACCTTAACAACAAGTTCGCCAACACTCGTCTTGAACAGTTTCCTTCCATGACGGCTTACTGCCAAGCACTCAAGGTAATTTATGACCTACTCACAAATGTTGGTTCTCCTATCACTGAAGAACAGTTTGTCTTGCAACTTCTCATGGGGCTTACGGAACAGTACGAGAGCACGGCCACCATTATCCAGCAAACCAGTCCTTTATCGGACTTCTATGAGACTCGGTCCAGACTATGCATGGCTGAAATGCGAAAAGCCAACCAGGTCCGTAACGCGGCACAGGCCACTGGTACTACCCTTGTGGCATCCACCGATGCTTGTGCTCTGCCATCGTCTAACACTTATGAATCTCGGCCAACTTCGGGACGCTATGATGCTCGTTCGGACTCCAACCGTGACCAATCCACGTGTGGAAGAGGCCGCGGTTGCGGCCGTGGACATGGACGCGATGGCTCAGCGGGTCGGGGATGCGGTAACAACTCACAACAGGCCTCGGTTCCACCCGGGTACCCTTCTTGGCCGTTCGGTTTAAACACATGGCCCGGCCCAACTCCCAACTATTCTCCTTGGGCTCCTTGGCCCACCGTGCCACCATGTCCCTATCCAATAGTGCCACAGCGCGCTACTCACAACAATGCAGGCATTCTTGGTCCACGCCCGGCACAATCATATGCAGCAAGCTATGCCCTGACTGAAGTTGATCAGCCCATCTACACTATGGATACAGGTGCGACCTCGAATATGACCCCTCTCCCTGACAATTTCTCCTCTTTTTTTAATGATGGCATTTTTAACAATATACTCGTGGGTAAGACTATGGGGTATGGGGCGGGGGTTTGGGCGTGGGTTGGGGGAAAACGCCCAAGCCACCACCCCGGGTGGGCTTGGGTTGGGCGTGGCCCTTGGGGCATGGGTTTCAAGCCGGGCGTGGGGCGGTCTGGCCAAGCTGACATGGCGGGCTCTCACTGGACAAACCAAACTAGCCGTTGGCCAACGGCTATCTTAAAAAAAATATTTTTTCACTATAAATATCACATTTTTCTTCCATTTTTACCACATTCAACCACATCTTCTATAATCATCTTCAATTCTACGAAAAAATGCATCCTCATAACCGTCCTTTTGACCCGAAAAACTCGTATGCATTCCAAGAAAATAATCCTAGCCCACCACCCATTCGTCCAATGCCTCGTCCATTTTTGATACACTCTTCTATGCCCCAAGAAGCGAGTTATGCATCGTATCTTGGGAATTGTTTGTTTACTAACTTCCCACACACCGATGATTCGATACCTACCTTGTTTACACAAACGCCCATCAACCTTTCACCAACCTCCATCGACCTTTCACAAAACGAAACCGTCCCCGAAACTCAACCACCCAACGATGGTCCTTCCGCATCGAACCCATAAAAAAGAGAAGCCATAAGAAAAAATCCGAGGCGGATAAAGCACTTGAAACCGCCAAGCGAAAACAATTAAAATGGACCGTTCCTGAAGAACTTGCATTGGCGAGGGGTTTGTTTCAACAAACTCAACATGCAACTTTAGGTATTCTTAAACTTTGTTTTTATTAATAGTTTTTTTATATAACTTTGTAATATATTAAATTTTGTTTTTATAAAAATAGGAAATTCTCAACATCGCACCCATTTGTGGCAAGGGGTTAGTAGAGTATTCCATCAAGAATTGGGAAGAGAGGTTTATCGTGAAAACGATAGCTTATCCTCAAAGTGGAGCGAGATAAGCGGCCAACTTACAAAATATAGTGGTTATTTAAATAAAGCAAATCAAAACCCAAAAATTGGTGAAACCGAAGCCGACATTGTGACGAATGCATTGGTTCAATTCAAATCAAATGTGGGGACCGACTTCCGTTTCATGCATTGTTGGGAGATTTGTAAGTTCCATCCAAAGTGGGCGAATATCCCTAGTGGTAGCGAAAGTAACACGTCTTCCAAAAGGTCAAGGGCCTCGTCCCAAGCCCAATCTGATGCACGAGATCAAGAGTTTGAGGACCTTTGGGATGATTCGGCAAGCCCAAACCGGCCTGAGTATGGAAGAGATGTCGCAAAAAGGCGTGTTCAAAAATCAAGATCTGATACGGCCTCGCCTTCAGCCGGGAGTTTGGGCTTGCATAGGGGAATATACAGCGAGCAGTTGGATGACATTTCATCCAAGTTAGATACATTCAACGTCTTCCAACAACAAAGGGCCGAACAACGAAGGAGCAAAGAAGCTAGAGATGCCGCTAGAGATGCCCTGAGACAAAGACGGGATGATTTGAAAATTCTATCCTAGTCGATTGATCACCTACAGGGTGACGAGTTACAACTAGTCTTGGAGATGAGAGAAGAGATAAAAAACAAATATAAACATTAGGAATTTTTTTTCTGTAATTTTCTTTAATTAAAAATATTAAAAAAATTAAATTTGTTGTTTTAAACAAACAGGCCAGCGGGTCAGCCCAGCGAAGCCCACCAAACCCACGCCCCAAACCCCCGCCCCACCATACCGTGTTTAAATGTGGGTTGCCCCATGTCTGCCCCCCCCCCCCCCAAGCCACGTGTCAAAAAATGCCCCAACCCAAGCCTAACCCAAGCCCCACCATACCCCACGGTCTAATGGTAAAACTATTCCGGTTCTTATGTCACGGCCCCAACCCCGGTTTGACCCGGTCAGGAGCCGCAGGACAGGAACTCGTGGTATTGATAATGCGACAGCGAAAGATTTTTAACCGGATCTTTTAAAACTCAAAATGCCCAATTCTTTTATTTCATAATTTTGGGATAAACCCCGTAATTTACAATAGAGGAATTTTAACTAGGAAATTCCCTGATTTATTAAAACATGTTTATTCATTTTAACTGAGCCACCTCTTCAAGCTTGTTAGTGCTCCGTAGCACGTTTCCTTGATTTACAGCAGATCGCCTGAAACATGTTTTAAAATATTTTATCAGCAGGGAAATGCTGGCGAGTCACTCAATTTGAAGAAAAATAACACAGTTATAAATTACAGCATAAGAGCTATTACAATGGCTTCTATCTTATTGTTATCTGGCGCCGTGTCACCTCATGGTGACGATGGTCATACCACTATTGGGTCTTGTCACCCAATTAGTGATGATATATCACTGTTAGGATTTATTAGCCTAACCCGTGAGAAAATAGTAATGTGCACAATACCCTACTAGCCAGTGATTAAGATAACCACGACTTACTCCCTGTAATTATAACATTTGAAAATGGAGTATTGTAAAATGCTTTTGATAAAAAGAGAATGACTGACATTGCAGATTTACACGGGCAGAGTTTTAGCCTAACTGATTTAGCCTTGTTCCCTAATTTAAACAATATGCACACAAACTAGGTCAGTAACTAATACATCATTTACGATAACTCATGAGATTAAACCTTCACAACGAATGACAAAGCGCGATACTTAAACATCCATCGAATTTACGACGAATGACAAAGCATAACCCTAATGTGGGCAGCACTTAAACATCCATTGGATAGTTTTAATCGATCGGACAATGAATCGTAGCAGCGATTGAGTTAATACCATGTATTGTAGTAACACCCCACTATATTTCCAGTAATTTCGACTTCAGAGTATTATAACTTCCTTTTTGAAAGTATTCGTCGACACAGAATGAAAGCCCCTGAGCTAGGCTATTTATAGGTGAAATTTATGGTTGTCGCGGCCCGCGTGAGCTTTAGCTCAACCTTTACGCTGCCCGCGTGGCCACCTAGTCTACGTATAGGTTTGCATGGTCATGCATGGGTTTGCCAGATGGGTGATACGTGGCCTGGTTATGCTTATCCGGTCAAACACATGTTGACGCGGCCCGCGTAAGGTTAAACTAACCCTTACGCGGCCCGCCTGAAACCCACAAATTTTGATTTCTTGATTTTTTTAACATGGATTAGGGTTTCATGGGTTCGGGTATTTACTTACGAGTCAATTTGGGACATTTTTGAGAGTCCTTACATCTTCCTCACCTTATTTAAAATCTCGTCCTTGAGATTAATTGGAATAAGTGAGGATACTTACGCTTCATTTCCGCTTCCAGCTCCCAAGTGTATTCGGGTCCTCTTTTTGAATCCCAGTTGACTTTGACTAGCACTAACCGTTTGTGTTTGAGAAACTTAACTTTCCTGTCTTCTATTTGAAGAGGTTTCTCAACAAATTTTAACTTTTCGTTTACCTCTATATCTTGAAGAGGTACTACCAAAGATTCGTCAGATAAACATTTCTTAGGTTGGACACATGAAATACGTCATGTACTCCAGCTAACTCTTCTGGTAGTTGTAAACGATAAGCAACTGGTCCCATACGTTGAAGTACCGAGAATGGTCCTACGTATCTTGGACTCAGCTTTCCTTTCTTTCCAAACCGGACTACTCCTTTCCAAGGAGATACTTTTAATAGTACTTTATCTCCGACTTGGAATTCTAACGGGTTGCGTCTATTGTCTGCATAACTTTTCTGGCAATCTCGAGCCGTCTTTAGTCTTTCCTTGATCTAAGTAATCTTGTCGGTAGTTTCTTGAACAATTTGGGGACCTGATAATTGACTTTCTCCTATTTCTGCCCAACAGACTGGAGTTCTACACTTACGTCCGTACAGTGCTTCGAACGGGGCAGCTTCGATACTTGCATGATAACTATTGTTATAGGAGAATTCAATTAAAGGTAGATGGTTGTCCCAATTTCCACCAAAATCAATCACACATGCCCTAAGCATGTCCTCCATGGTTTGGATCGTCCTTTCACTTTGTCCATCGGTTTGAGGATGGTGAGCAGTACTTAAATTTAGTCGGGTTCCCATTGCTTCTTGGGAACTTTTCCAGAAAAGGGAAGTGAAACGACTATCTCTATCCGATACAATGGAGAGTGGGACTCCGTGTAAGGATACTACTTCATCTACATACAACTTTGCCAAACTTTCCATACTAAAGGTTTCTTTCATGGGTAGAAAATGAGCTGATTTGGTTAATCGATCCACAATTACCCAAATCGCATCATTACCTTTTCTGATTTTGGGTAACTTAGTAACAAAATCCATTGTTATGAGTTCCCATTTCCATACAGGTATTTCTAATTGTGTTAGTAGACCTGAGGGTTTCTGGTGTTCTGCCTTAACTTGTGAACAAGTAAGACACTTAGAAACATATCTAGCTATGTCCTTTTTCATTCCTATCCACCAGAAATTATTTCTTAAATCTTGGTACATCTTATTGTTTCCCGGGTGCATAGCATACCTAGATTTATGAGCTTCCTCTAAAATCTTATTTCTTAATTTTCCGTGCTTAGGTACCCAAATCCTTTTCTTATGGAATCTCCAAATTCCATAATTTCCTTGCTCTAATTCTTTTATTCGTCCTTTCATTCCTTCAGCAATATCCTGGATTGTTGTTTCCTGAACCTTTTTCAATTGTTCCATTAAATCTAACTGTAAATTTAATCTAAGAGCACGAACTCGTCGTTGTTTCTCATGATACTTACGACTTAAGGCATCTGCAACTACGTTTGCTTTTCCTTCGTGATATTGAATATCACAGTCGTAGTCACTTAGGATTTCCATCCATCTTCTTTGCCTCATGTTTAATTCTTTTTGCCCAAATATGTATCTTAAGCTCTTATGATCTGTATAAACAGTAAACTTACTTCCATACAGATAGTGTCTCCAAATCTTAAGGGCAAAAATTATGGCTCCTAACTCTAAATCATGAGTTGTATAATTTTCTTCGTGCTTTTTCAATTGCCTTGATGCATACCCGCAATTACCTTCTTACGTTGCATTAGCACACATCCTAATCCTAGTTTTGAATAATCACAATATACTTCAAAAGCTTCTGTTCCTTCAGGTAAAGCTAGAATTGGAGCTTTGGTTAATTTCTGCTTCAAGATCCTAAAGGCTTCTTCTTGTTTAGGTCCCCAATCAAACTTAACGGCTTTACAGGTTAGCTTAGTTAATGGTACAGCTATCTTGGAAAATCCTTAATAAACCGTCTATAATAACCAGCTAAACCTATAAAACTCCTAATTTCCATTGCTAATTGTGGAACCTTCCATTTGGTGATTGCTTCTATTTTAGCAGGATCTACGTGAATACCTTCGTGATTCACCATGTGTCCTAAGAATTGCACTTCTTGTAGCCAAAATTCACACTTCGAGAATTTGGCGTAAAGCTTTTCCTTTCTTAACAAAGTTAAGAGTGCCTTCAGGTGCTGACAGTGCTCATCCTGGCTTTTGGAATAAATAAGTATATCGTCGATGAAGACAATGACAAATTTATCCAAGTACGGTTTACAGATTCTATTCCTCATGTCCATGAATGCAGCAGGTGCATTTGTTAGTCCAAAGGGCATGACTGTAAACTCGTAATGACCATACCTAGTTCTGAAAGCAGTTTTAGGTATGTCTTCTTCTTGTACCTTCAATTGATGATATCCGGAGCGTAAGTCTATCTTAGAAAAATATCTTGCTCCCTGAAGTTGATCAAAAAGATCATCAATCCTAGGTAATGGGTATCGATTCTTAATTATTACTTTATTCAATTCCCTATATTCGATACACATTCGCATCGAACCATCTTTCTTCTTTACAAACAACACTGGAGCTCCCCAAGGGGATGAACTAGGTTGTATAAATATTTTGCTTAGTAATTCATCTAATTGCTTTTTCAATTCTAACATTTCAGTGGGTGCTAACCGATAGGGTGCCTTGGCTATCGGTGTAGTTCCAGGAATTAGATGAATTCTAAATTCAACTTCCCTATCAGGTGGTAATCCAGGTAGTTCTTCTGGGAATACATCTGGGTATTCAGATACTACTGGAATTTCCTTGAGTTCCTTACCTTTAGTGTTAATGATTACTGAAATCATATACACCATTTCTTGTTTCCTTGAATAACTAGCCAATTTCATTATTGAAATGAATTTCAGTGGCTTTCGTGGCTTATCTCCCGTAATTACCTCTACTTCTCCTATGGGTGTGTGAATTTCTATAGAATTCTTATCACAAAGAATTCGAGCATGGTTGGCTACTAACCAATCCATTCCTAACACCACATCGAATCCGGCTAAATTCATAGGTAACAGGGTTGCAGAGAATTTATAGCCTAATAGTTCTATCTTTCCTTCTCGCACAACCTTATCTATTTTGACAGAATTTCCGTCTGCCGTTTCGACTGTAAAAATCTGCCTAAGTTGGGTTAATGGTAAATTAAGTGCTTGGCAGAATGAAGTATTTATAAAACTTTGGTTTGCACCAGAGTCAAATAATACTTTTGCATAAACGTTGTGAACTAGGAACGTACCAGCTATCACATCAGCAATCAGTTCGGCTTCCTGAGTCGTCAATTGGAAGGCTCTTACGTTCTTCTTGGTAGCTCCTTCTGCAGGTTTAGCTTTATTGTCAGCTGGTTTGTTTAGTTTTGGGCAGTCTGGCCTAATATGTCCAGCTTCTCCACAGTTCTAGCATATTGTGGATCTCTTCTTCCTTCAATCTTCCTCTTGATGCCCCGGATTTTTTGCAGAAATTACAATATACTTTGCATCTTCCAAAATGCTTTCTTTTACAAGAATTTCAAAATGGACCAGTGGAAGATTGCCCAGTTCCCCTTCGCTTGAAATTATTACGGTTACCCATAGGGAATCCTTGGGTAATCTTTTGGGCCACTTCCTTCTTTCTATTTTCTTCTCGCGTCCGTACCAGTTCGTCGGTTAGAGTATTGGCTAAATCTACTGCATCATCAATCGTGCGAGGTTTCGCAGCCTTGACAAAATTACGGATTTCACCAATCAATCCCCAAATATAGCGGGAAATAAGTACTGGTTCTGGCGAAGCCAAGGTTGGTACTACTCTCGCATACTCGAAGAATGTCGAAGTATACCCTCGACAGTCTACATCCACCATCCGATGTGTCAGGAACTTATTTGCCATTTGTTCCTTTTCGTACTCGGGAGAGAATTTTCTTTCCA
This sequence comes from Helianthus tuberosus, assembly GCA_030545235.1. Taxonomy (NCBI): domain Eukaryota; kingdom Viridiplantae; phylum Streptophyta; class Magnoliopsida; order Asterales; family Asteraceae; genus Helianthus; species Helianthus tuberosus. The sequence continues at coordinate 135,627,139 of CM060389.1, forward strand.
CAAGACTCTTAAATTCTTCCCAGTTCATGGCATAAGCCACACTCCTTCCTTTGGCTTGTAGCACAGTGTTCCACCATTCTAGCGCCCCTTCTTTAAAAAGATTTGACGCATACATAGCCTTGTCGTCCTTAGAACATTTACATATCATAATTACTGCATTGGTTTTCTCTAACCAACAGAGTGCAACAGTTGCTTCTTCATTACCTGCTAATTCAGCTGGTTTACAGGCAAGAAACTCCTTATAAGTGCAACCAGGCGTTGCAGCTTTTATTTTCTTAAAGAGTGGAGCTTGCATCCCATCGTTGTTATTATTATTAGTATGATTGCCGCCAACATTCACACTATTACTGAAATTATCTTCGTTTGTACGTTTGCTAGGAATGATTTGATGAGGTGCAATCGGATGTTGAGCAGCAGCAAGTATTGCTGGAATAGCATTGGCTATTCCCTGAGCAACGATATCCTCGATATCTTGCCTATTCAGCAATTGCTCTTCCTGATTTTGCTCAGATTGATTTACTTCATTCACAGGTTCATTACCAGCGTTTGCCATCTGGTAATTAATTTATATAAGTAATTAGCATAGATAACAATTAATTAACTATAACAAAACACTTTGCACAGAATCACGTAAATATGCATAATCAAAACATTCAATATTTTATATATATTAGGTATCCATACAACTGATTATTTTACAAAAGTTTTATTTTTAAGTATTACATAAAATTTATTATTATTATTACACACAAGTTCCTACAACCACATATTCTCCCATCACTTGGTTTATCAGAAACGACGCTCCCTTTCATCGTATTTCCAGGTAATTCGTTCTCCCATATCCCTAATTCGGTTTCCCGCATCGATCAGCTCCTCACCCCAATGACGAAGTTCAGTCGGATTTTCAAGGCTCATTGATGGGTGTAGTGGAGGTTCCGGGTCGAATTGAGTGAAAAAGGTATCAGGGTTATTTAGGAGATTCTGGATCTGTCAATCAGTGGTCCACCATTCCTCTAGTTCTGCTGGTTGAGGTTGGGTGTGGATAATAGGATCTGGTATAGTAGGTTCCAGATTGACTGGAAGTTGGGCTTCTGCTGGGTAGTTAAAAAGATCTTCTTCGGTAAATACGAGGTTTTTATTAGCAGGTTCGAGGTTTCGATCGGCAGGTCCGATGAGTTCACTACGTGCTAATTTCTGACCCAATATCTCCCAGGGTGTCATTTCTTGGTTTTGCCTAGAACTTTCACCAATTTCCATTCCTATTTGCTTAGAGGCTTCCTCCATCTCAATCCCTTTTCCTTTATCCAAGGAATTTTCTATCTTGGGAACTCTCCTTGTTGCTGGTTTCCTTCTACGTACACGTCTCCAGCCCACAAATCTTCCTCTCTTTTTGGGTTTAGGTTTTGCTTTTTCCAGAGGTGGAGTTTGAAATTCCATAGGTTGTTCCATATCAGCTAGGTAACCGGTAAAATCTCTTGAAACTTCTATTTTCACAGGATAGAGGTTGAGACTCTCTAGGGCTTCAGATAATTCATTCATACAGTTTTAGCATTTATGAAGAAACACACAAAAGTCTAGGTTAAAAGTTTGTAAATTAAATTTTTATAGAATCACAAAATGGAATCAGAAATTTAATTTTAAGTACAATTATCTAATAACCCATTTTATTGAAACAAAATATTTATTTATTTTCTGTACAACTAAAATATTAAAGTTGCTAGTTTATTGATAATATGGGTGCTACTACTGGTTTGAGATGTTGGTAGTTTAAAGGTTAATATTTTCTGCTACAGTGGCTAACATATAAAGATTTGCCCATTTTTCTTCTAGTTTATCTTCCCAAGGTGGGTTGTGGTTCATTTCCTGGGTTTCTTGTGATTTCTTCATTTTCTCTTGACTTTTTCTAATAATCCAGCTTCTTTTATTAGGGGAAAGTGTTCCCTCATAGTGTGCTTTACGAACAAATATTCCTTCCCCAGTATCTCCCGAATTTCTGGAGGAATTTGATTGGGATGTAGTTCCCTTATATTTCGGTGAACTGTCTAATTTATGATAGATGTCCGAAAGTATTTGCTTACCCATACTGTAAATAGTCAAGATAAAATCACATAATCAGAGAATGGAAATTAGGAAAATTAAGTATTTTAAATACATAATAGGCTTAAATCAACGGCTCGATCAATGGCTCTGATACCACCTTTTCCTGTCACGGCCCCAGCCCCGGTTTGACCCGGTCAGGAGCCGCAGGACAGGAACTCGTGGTATTGATAATTCGACAGCGGAAGATTTTTAACAGGATCTTTTAAAACTCAAAATGCCCAATTCTTTTATTTCATAATTTTGGGATAAACCCCGTAATTTACAATAGAGGAATTTTAACTAGGAAATTCCCTGATTTATTAAAACATGTTTATTCATTTTAACTGAGCCACCTCTTCAAGCTTGTTAGTGCTCCGTTGCACGTTTCCTTGATTTACAGCAGGTCGCCTGAAACATGTTTTAAAATATTTTATCAGCGGGGAAATGCTGGCGAGTCACTCAATTTGAAAAAAATGACACAGTTATAAATTACAGCATAAGAGCTATTACAATGGCTTCTATCTTATTGTTATCTGGCGCCGTGTCACCTCATGGTGACGATGGTCATACCACTATTGGGTCCTGCCACCCAATTAGTGATGATATATCACTGTTAGGATTTATTAGCCTAACCCGTGAGAAAATAGTAATGTGCACAATACCCCACTAGCCAGTGATTAAGATAACCACGACTTACACCCTGTAATTATAACATTTGAAAATGGAGTATTGTAAAATGATTTTGATAAAAAGAGAATGACTCACATTGCAGATTTGCACGGGCAGAGTTTTAGCCTAACTGATTTAGCCTTGTACCCTAATTTAAACAATATGCACACGAACTAGGTCAGTAACTAATACATCATTTATGATAACTCACGAGATTAAACCTTCACAACGAATGACAAAGCGCGATACTTAAACATCCATCGAATTTACGACGAATGACAAAGCATAACCCTAATGTGGGCAGCACTTAAACATCCGTTGGATAGTTTTAATCGATCGGACATTGAATCGTAGCAGCGATTGAGTTAATACCCTGTATTGTAGCAGCACCCCACTATATTGCAAGTAATTTCGACTTCAGAGTATTATAACTTCGTTTTTGAAAGTATTCGTCGACACAGAATGAAAGCCCCTGAGCTAGGCTATTTATAGGTGAAATTTAAGGTTGTCGCGGCCTGCGTGAGCTTTAGCTCAACCTTTACGCGGCTCGCGTGGCCACCTAGTCTACGTATAGGTTTGCATGGTCATGCATAGGTTTTCCAGATGGGTGATACGTGGTCTGGTTATGCTTATCCGGTTAAACACATGTTGACGCGGCCCGCGTAAGGCTAAACTAACCCATACGCGGCCCGCCTGAAACCCACAGATTTTGATTTCTTGATATTTTTAACATGGATTAGGGTTTCAGGGGTTCGGGTACTTACTTACGAGTCAATTTGGGACATTTTTCAGAGTCCTTACATCCTCCTCACCTTATTTAAAATCTCGTCCTCGAGATTCGTTGGAATAAGTGAGGATACTTTCGCTTCATTTCCGCTTCCAGCTCCCAAGTGTATTCGGGTCCTCTTTTTGAATCCCACTTGACTTTGACTAGCACTAACCATTTATGTTTGAGAAACTTAACTTTCCTGTCTTCTATTTGAAGAGGTTTCTCAACAAATTTTAACTTTTCGTTTACCTCTATATCTTGAAGAGGTACTACCAAAGATTCATCAGATAAACATTTCTTGAGGTTGGACACATGAAATACGTCATGTACTCCAGCTAACTCTTCTGGTAGATGTAAACGATAAGCAACTGGTCCTATACGTTGAAGTACCAAGAATGGTCCTACGTATCTTGGACTCAGCTTTCCTTTCTTTCCAAACCGGACTACTCCTTTCCAAGGAGATACTTTTAATAGTACTGTATCTCGACTTGGAATTCTAACGGCTTGCGTCTATTGTCTGCATAACTTTTCTGGCGATCTCGAGCCGTCTTTAGTCTTTCCTTGATCTGAGTAATCTTTTCGGTAGTTTATTGAACAATTTCGGGACCTGATAATTGACTTTCTCCTATTTCTGCCCAACAGACTGGAGTTCTACACTTACGTCCATACAGTGCTTCGAACGGGGCAGCTTCGATACTTGCATGATAACTATTGTTATTGGAGAATTCAATTAAAGGTAGATGGTTGTCCCAATTTCCACCAAAATCGATCACACATGCCCTAAGCATGTCCTCCAGGGTTTGGATCGTCATTTCACTTTGTCCATCGGTTTGAGGATGGTGAGCAGTACTTAAATTTAGTCGAGTTCCCATTGCTTCTTGGAAACTTTTCCAGAAATGGGAAGTGAAACGACTATCTCTATCCGATACAATGGAGAGTGGGACTCCATGTAAGGATACTACTTCATCTACATACAACTTTGCCAACCTTTCCGTACTAAAGTTTTCTTTCATGGGTAGAAAATGAGCTGATTTGGTTAATCGATCCACAATTACCCAAATCGCATCATTACCTTTTCTGGTTTTGGGTAACTTCGTAACAAAATCCATTGTTATGAGTTCCCATTTCCATACAGGCATTTCTAATTGTTGTAGTAGACCTGAGGGTTTCTGGTGTTCTGCCTTAACTTGTGAACAAGTAAGACACTTAGAAACATATCTAGCTATGTCCTTTTTCATTCCTATCCACCAGAAATTATTTCTTAAATCTTGGTACATCTTATTGTTTCCCGGGTGCATAGTATACCTAGATTTATGAGCTTCCTCTAGAATCTTATTTCTTAATTCTCCGTGCTTAGGTACCCAAATCCTTTTCTTATGGAATCTCCAAATTCCATAATTTCCTTGCTCTAATTCTTTTATTCGCATTTCATTCCTTCAGCAATATCCTGGATTGCTGTTTCCTGAACCTTTTTCAATTGTTCCATTAAATCTAACTGTAAATTTAATCTAAGAGTACGAACTCGTCGTTGTTTCTCATGATACTTACGACTTAAGGCATCTGCAACTACGTTTGCTTTTCCTTCGTGATATTGAATATCACAGTCGTAGTCACTTAGGATTTCCATACATCTTCTTTGCCTCATGTTTAATTCTTTTTGCCCAAATATGTATCTTAAGCTCTTATGATCTGTATAAACAGTAAACTTACTTCCATACAGATAGTGTCTCCAAATCTTAAGGGCAAAAATTATGGCTCCTAACTCTAAATCATGAGTTGTATAATTTTCTTCGTGCTTTTTCAATTGCCTTGATGCATACCCGCAATTACCTTCTTACGTTGCATTAGCACACATCCTAATCCTAGTTTTGAATAATCACAATATACTTCAAAAGCTTCTGTTCCTTCAGGTAAAGCTAGAATTGGAGCTTTGGTTAATTTCTGCTTCAAGATCCTAAAGGCTTCTTCTTGTTTAGGTCCCCAATCAAACTTAACGGCTTTACAGGTTAGCTTAGTTAATGGTACAGCTATCTTGGAAAAATCCTTAATAAACCGTCTATAACAACCAGCTAAACCTATAAAACTCCTAATTTCCATTGCTGATTGTGGAACCTTCCATTTGGTGATTGCTTCTATGAAGACAATGACAAATTTATCCAAGTACGGTTTACAGATTCTATTCATCACGTCCATGAATGCAGCAGGTTCATTTGTTAGTCCAAAGGGCATGACTGTAAACTCGTAATGACCATACCTAGTTCTGAAAGCAGTTTTAGGTATGTCTTCTTCTTGTACCTTCAATTGATGATATCGGGAGCGTAAGTCTATCTTAGAAAAATATCTAGCTCCCTGAAGTTGATCAAAAAGATCATCAATCCTAGGTAATGGGTATCGATTCTTAATTGTAACTTTATTCAATTCCCTATAATCGATACACATTCGCATCGAACCATCTTTCTTCTTTACAAACAACACTGGAGCTCCCCAAGGGGATGAACTAGGTTGTATAAATCTTTTGCTTAGTAATTCATCTAATTGCTTTTTCAATTCTAACATTTCAGTGGGTGCTAACCGATAGGGTGCCTTGGCTATCGGTGTAGTTCCAGGAATTAGATGAATTCTAAATTCAACTTCCCTATCAGGTGGTAATCCAGGTAGTTCTTCTGGGAATACATCTGGGTATTCAGATACTACTGGAATTTCCTTGAGTTCCTTACCTTTAGTGTTAATGATTACTGAAATCATATACACCATTTCTTGTTTCCTTGAATAACTAGCCAATTTCATTATTGAAATGAATTTCAGTGGCTTTCGTGGCTTATCTCCCGTAATTACCACTACTTCTCCTATGGGTGTATGAATTTCAATAGAATTCTTATCACAAAGAATTCGAGCATGGTTGGCTACTAACCAATCCATTACTAACACCACATCGAATCCGGCTAAATTCATAGGTAACAGGGTTGCAGAGAATTTATAACCTAACAGTTCTATCTTTCCTTCTCGCACAACCTTATCTATTTTGACAGAATTTCCGTCTGCCGTTTCGACTGTAAAAATCTGCCTAAGTTGGGTTAATGGTAAATTAAGTGCTTGGCAGAATGAAGTATTTATAAAACTTTGGTTTGCACCAGAGTCAAATAATACTTTTGCATAAACGTTGTGAACTAGGAACGTACCAGCTATCACATCAGGAATCGGTTCGGCTTCCTGAGTCGTCAATTGGAAGGCTCTTACGTTCTTCTTGGTAGCTCCTTCTGCAGGTTTAGCTTTATTGTCAGCTGGTTTGTTCAGTTTTGGGCAGTCTGGCCTAATATGTCCAGCTTCTCCACAGTTGTAGCATACTGTGGATCTCTTCTTCCTGCAATCTTCCTCTTGATGCCCCAGATTTTTTTGCAGAAATTACAATATACTTTGCACCTTCCAAAATGCTTTCTTTTACAAGAATTGAAAAATGGACCAGTGGAAGATTGCCCAGTTCCCCTTCGCTTGAAATTATTACGGTTACCCATAGGGAATCCCTGGGTAATCTTTTGGGCCACTTCCTTCTTTCTATTTTCTTCTCGCGTCCGTACCAGTTCGTCAGTTAGAGTATTGGCTAAATCTACCGCATCATCAATCATGCGAGGTTTCGCAGCCTTGACAATATTACGGATTTCACCAATCAATCCCCAAATATAGCGGGAAATAAGTATTGGTTCTGGCGAAGCCAGGGTTGGTACTACTCTCGCATACTCGAAGAATGTCGAAGTATACCCTCGACAGTCTACATCCACCATCCGATGTGTCAGGAACTTATTTGTCATTTGTTCCTTTTCGTACTCGGGACAGAATTTTCTTTCCACAACACTCTTAAATTCTTCCCAGTTCATGGCATAAGCTACACTCCTTCCTTTGGCTTGTAGCACAGTGTTCCACCATTCTAGCGCCCCTTCTTTAAAAAGATTTGACGCATACATAACCTTATCGTCCTTAGCACATTTACTTATCATAATTACTGCCTCGGTTTTCTCTAACCAACACAGTGCAACAATTGCTCCTTCATTACCTGCAAATTCAGCTGGTTTATAGGCAACAAACTCCTTATAAGTGCAACCAGGCATTGCAGCTTTTATTTTCTTAAAGAGTGGAGCTTGCATCCCATTGTTGTTATTATTATTAGTATGATTGCCGCCTCCATTCACACTATTACTGAAATTATCGTCGTTTGTACGTTTGCTAGGAATGATTTGATGAGGTGCAATCGGATGTTGAGCAGCAGCAAGTATTGCTGGAATAGCATTGGCTATTCCCTGAGCAACGATATCCTAGATATCTTGCCTATTCAGCAATTGCTCTTCCTGATTTTGCTCAGATTGATTTACTTCATTCACAGGTTCATTACCAGCGTTTGCCATCTGGTAATTAATTTATATAAGTAATTAGCATAGATAACAATTAATTAAATATAACAAAACACTTTGCACAGAATCACGTAAATATGTATAATCAAAACATTCTATATTTTATACATATATTAGGTATCCATACAACTGATTATTTTACAAAAGTTTTATTTTTAGCTATTACCCAAAATTTATTATTATTATTACACACAAGTTCCTACAACCACATATTCTCCCGTCACTTGGTTTATCAGAAACGACGCTCCCTTTCGTCGTATTTCCAGGTAATTCGTTCTCTCATATCCCTAATTCGGTTTCCCGCATCGATCAGCTCCTCGCCCCAATGACGAAGTTCAGTCAGATTTTCAAAGCTCATTGATGGGTGTAGTGGAGGTTCCGGGTCGAATTGAGGGAAAAAGGTATCAGGGTTATTTAGGAGATTCTGGAACTGCCAATCAGTGGTCCACCATTCCTCTAGTTCTGATGGTTGAGGTTGGGTGTGGATAATAGGATCTGGTATAGTAGGTTCCAGATTGACTGGAAGTTGGGCTTCTGCTGGGTAGTTAAAAAGATCTTCTTCGGTAAATACGAGGTTTTTATTAGCAGGTTCGAGGTTTCCATCGGCAGGTCTGATGAGGTCACTACGTGCTAATTTATGATCCAATATCTCCCAGGGTGTCATTTCTTGGTTTTGCCTAGAACTTTCACCAATTTCCATTCCTATTTGCTTAGAGGTTTCCTCCATCTCAATCCCTTTTCCTTTATCCAGGGAATTTTCTATCTTGGGAACTCTCCTTGTTGCTGGTTTCCTTCTACGTACACGTCTCCAGCCCACAAATCTTCCTCTCTTTTTGGGTTTAGGTTTTGCTTTTTCCAGAGGTGGAGCTTGAAATTCCATAGGTTGTTCCATATCAGCTAGGTAACCGGTAAAATCTCTTGAAACTTCTATTTTCACAGGATAGAGGTTGAGACTCTCTAGGGCTTCAAATAATTCATTCATACTGTTTTAGCATTTATGAAGAAACACACAAAAGTCTAGGTTAAAAGTTTGTAAATTAAATTTTTATAGAATCACAAAATGGAATCAGAAATTTAATTTTAATTACAATTATCTAATAACCCATTTTATTGAAACAAAATATTTATTTTCTGTACAACTAAAATATTAAAGTTGCTAGTTTATTGATAATATGGGTGCTAATACTGGTTTGAGATGTTGGTAGTTTAAAGGTTAATATTTTCTGCTACAGTGGCTAACATATAAAGATTTGCCCATTTTTCATCTAGTTTATCTTCCCAAGGTGGGTTGTGGTTCATTTCCTGGGTTTCTTGTGATTTCTTCATTTTCTCTTGACTGTTTCTAATAATCCAGCTTCTTTTATTAGGGGAAAGTGTTCCCTCATAGTGTGCTTTACGAACAAATATTCCTTCCCCAGTATCTCCCGAATTTCTGGAGGAATTTGATTGGGATGTAGTTCCCTTATATTTCGGTGAACTATCTAATTTATGATAGATTTCCGAAAGTCTTTGCTTACCCATACTGTAAATAGTCAAGATAAAATCACAAAATCACAGAATGGCAATTAGGAAAATTAAGTATTTTAAATACTTAATAGGCTTAAATCAGTGGCTCGATCAATGGCTCTGATACCACCTTTTCCTGTCACGGCCCCAGCCCCGGTTTGACCCGGTCAGGAGCCGCAGGATAGGATCTCGTGGTATTGATAATGCGACAGCGGAAGATTTTTAACAGGATCTTTTAAAACTCAAAATGCCCAATTCTTTTATTTCATAATTTTGGGATAAACCCCGTAAATTACAATAGAGGAATTTTAACTAGGAAATTCCCTGATTTATTAAAGCATGTTTATTCATTTTAACTGAGCCACCTCTTCAAGCTTGTTAGTTCTCCGTAGCACGTTTCCTTGATTTACAGCAGGTCGCCTGAAACATGTTTTAAAATATTTTATCAGCGGGGAAATGCTGGCGAGTCACTCAATTTGAAAAAAATGACACAGTTATAAATTACAGCATAAGAGCTATTACATTGGCTTCTATCTTATTGTTATCTGGCGCCGTGTCACCTCATGGTGACGATGGTCATACCACTATTGGGTCCTGTCACCCAATTAGTGATGATATATCACTGTTAGGATTTATTAGCCTAACCCGTGAGAAAATAGTAATGTGCACAATACCCCACTAGCCAGTGATTAAGATAACCACGACTTACTCCCTGTAATTATAACATTTGAAAATGGAGTATTGTAAAATGATTTTGATAAAAAGAGAATGACTCACATTGCCGATTTACACCGGCAGAGTTTTAGCCTAACTGATTTAGCCTTGTACCCTAATTTAAACAATATGCACACGAACTAGGTCAGTAACTAATACATCATTTACGATAACTCACGAGATTAAACCTTCACAACGAATGACAAAGCGCGATACTTAAACATCCATCGAATTTACGACGAATGACAAAGCATAAACCTAATGTGGGCAGCACTTAAACATCCATTGGATAGTTTTAATCGATCGGACATTGAATCGTAGCAGCGATTGAGTTAATACCCTGTATTGTAGCAGCACCCTACTATATTGCAAGTAATTTCGACTTCAGAGTATTATAACTTCGTTTTTGAAAGTATTCGTCGACACAGAATGAAAGCCCCTGAGCTAGGCTATTTATAGGTGAAATTTCAGGTTGTCGCGGCCCGCGTGAGCTTTAGCTCAACCTTTACGCGGCTCGCGTGGCCACCTAGTCTACGTATAGGTTTGCATGGTCATGCATAGGTTTGCCAGATGGGTGATACGTGGTCTGGTTATGCTTATCCGGTCAAACACATGTTGACGCGGCCCGCGTAAGGCTAAACTAACCCTTACGCGGCCCGCCTGAAACCCACAGATTTTGATTTCTTGATTTTTTTAACATGGATTAGGGTTTCAGGGGTTCGGATACTTACTTACGAGTCAATTTGGGACATTTTTGAGAGTCCTTACATCCTCCTCACCTTATTTAAAATCTCGTCCTCGAGATTCATTGGAATAAGTGAGGATACTTTCGCTTCATTTCCGCTTCCAGCTCCTAAGTGTATTCGGGTCCTCTTTTTGAATCCCACTTGACTTTGACTAGCACTAACCGTTTGTGTTTGAGAAACTTAACTTTCATGTCTTCTATTTGAAGAGGTTTCTCAACAAATTTTAACTTTTCGTTTACCTCTATATCTTGAAGAGGTACTACCAAAGATTCGTCAGATAAACATTTCTTGAGGTTGGACACATGAAATACGTCATGTACTCCAGCTAACTCTTCTGGTAGTTGTAAACGATAAGCAACTGGTCCTATACGTTGAAGTACCGAGAATGGTCCTACGTATCTTGGACTCAGCTTTCCTTTCTTTCCAAACCGGACTACTCCTTTCCAAGGAGATACTTTTAATAGTACTTTATCTCCGACTTGGAATTCTAACGGCTTGCGTCCATTGTCTGCATAACTTTTCTGGCGATCTCGAGCCGTCTTTAGTCTTTCCTTGTTCTGAGTAATCTTGTCAGTAGTTTCTTGAACAATTTCGGGACCTGATAATTGACTTTCTCCTATTTCTGCCCAACAGACTGGAGTTCTACACTTTTGCAAAGCTTATCACCACTCAATTTAACATTAAAATTAAACAATTTCAATGTGATAAAGGACGTGAATATGCAAACTCTTCGTTTCAAAAATTTTGTAATCAAAATGGCATGCAATTTCGTTTCTCGTGTCCTCATACTTCATCTCAAAATCATAAAGCGGAATGAAAAATACGCACCATCAACAATCTCATTCTCACACTCTTAGCTCAAGCGTCTCTCCCAAATACATATTGGCATCATGCCTTGGAAGTCGCGACATACCTTCTAAATATCCTACCTAGCAAACTTCTAAATTACAACTCCCCCACTCAACGATTATATCTCACTCGCCCAACCTATGAACATCTACGAATTTTTGGGTGCTTATGCTTCCCTCTGATACCTTCCACCACTATCCCCAAATTGGATTACCGTTCTATGCCTTGTATCTTCCTCGGGTATCCACCCAACCACCGTGGCTACAAGTGCCTTGACTTAGCCACGCAAAAAATAATTATCAGTCGCCACGTTATCTTTGATGAAACAACTTTTACATATACAAACCATCCGTCATCGGGACTACGGTCCTATGATTTTCTCGATACCTATACTCATCCTCTGTTGTGGTCCAATACTTCCACACCACCCTCACATGTTTCCTCTACTCCTCCCACTGGCCCACAACAGCCCACCCTCACCGGCCCATCCGATACCTCACCACACGGCCCATCTCTCTCCTCTCCCAATACTCTCAACAACCTAACTAACAGCACTCATTCTCCAGCCCACCCTCTATCCATTCTTTCACCACTTACCCAACCCGATCCCACACCACACCTCACTCAATCTGCTTCCCCAGACCAATCGGCCCATATCGATCCCAGTCACCCAACGACCCAACCTGACATCCATTTACAGCCCTCCCCCAGTTCGTCTCAACCCCCCACACGTCTACTAGTACTATGCGTACTCGCGCCATGGATGGTATCTCCAAGCCACGGCGGTTCCTTAACCTCCATAGTACTTCCGTCGCCTCCTTACCCAAAACCCCAATAGATGCCTTGTTCGTTCCGGAATGGTATAACGCCATGACTATTGAGTTTAATGCCCTTATTAAAAATAAGACTTGGGAACTTGTCCCCCGGCAACCTAACATGAATGTGCTACGCAGCTTGTGGTTGTTTCATCATAAATACAGGTCAGATGGTACACTAGAACGGTACAAAGCACGTTTAGTTTGTGATGGTAGTAACCAACAAATTGGGGTGGATTGTGGAGATACTTTTAGTCCGGTTGTCAAACCGGCTACTATCCGTACAGTTTTATCCCTTGCATTGTCTCAATCTTGGAAGATTCATCAATTGGATGTTACAAATGCATTTCTACACGGTAATTTGCATGAGACAGTGTATATGTATCAGCCAATGGGCTTTCGGCATCAGCAGTTTCCTGATCATGTATGTCTTCTCAAGAAATCTCTATACAGATTGAAACAGGCGCCACGTGCATGGTACCAATGGTTTACCGATTTCGTTCTCTCTATGATAATTCTCTATTTGTTTACCATCATGGCACTGATGCGGCTTATTTACTCATCTATGTCGACGACATTATTCTTACCACCTCGACTGATCATCTTCGGGATCATCTTATGCGTCGATTCGGTGATGAGTTTGCCATGAAAGACGTTGGCCCCCTCAGTCATTTTCTAGGTGTTCAAGTTACACGCACCGGCTAGTCTATGTTTCTATCTCAGCATCAATATACTCATGACATCATTGAACGTGCCGACATGACTTCATGTAACCCGGTTGCCACGCCAGTTGATTGCAACCCAAAGCTAAGTGCGACGTCTAGTCCGGAGTATGACAATCCAACTCAGTACCGTAGTTTGGCAGGTGCACTTCAGTATTTGATGTTCACCTGACCTGACATCAGCTATGCGGTTCAGCAGGTATGCATGCACATGCAATCTCCTCGCATTGATCATTGGAACGCACTAAAACGCAGTATTCGCTACTTAAAGGGCACCTCCTCTTTTGGTCTCACTTTGGGCTCCTCCGCTGATGTTTCTCTTCATGCATATACGGATGCCGACTGGGCCGGGTGTCCAGACACACGTAAATCCACATCCGGGTACTTTGTGTATCTTGGTTCTAATATGCTGTCGTGGTCTTCCAAGCGTCAAGCTGTAATCTCTCGTTCTAGTGCTGAGGCTGAGTATCGGGGTGTTGCAAATGTTGTTGCTGAATTGTTTTGGCTTCGAAATCTATTATTGGACCTTCACAAACCACTACTCAAGGCTAGCATTGTTTTTTGTGACAATATTAGTGTTGTGTATCTCTCGGGAAATCCGGTACAGCATCAACGTACTAAACACATCGAATTAGATATTCATTTTGTGCGAGAGCTCATTTAGCGTGGACAGGTTCGTGTGTTACACGTCCCATCAAGATTTCAAATTGCAGACATCTTCACTAAAGGATTGCCTCGCGTTCTATTTGATGAATTTCGGTCCAGTCTCAACATTCGGCCACCTCTTGCTTCGACTGTAGGGGTGTAACAGAATATAGACAATATGGAATGTAAATATGTTAATGATCTTGTGTATATCTCTTGATTAGAATAGGAGATATGATCTCATGTATATATATTATTGATAGATGAATGAAGGAGGCCAAGTTTGCAATCGTAACAAAACCGAATAACCCAACAATCACCCCCTTAATCGGTTTGTTCACACCACTCGTTCACGACACCCGAATCACCGTCTCCTCTCGGCCATCTCGACTTTTACCGGACACCCGACCTCAACCACGGTCACATCCAAAGTCTTAGTCTACTCGATCTATCCTGGACACCCCGGTCTTCACCTCGACCACATCCAAAGTCGTACACCACCGGCTATTGTTTGTCACGGCACAGAACCCGTTTGCGCATAACACTTCAGTGACTCGAGAGCCTTCTTCCACCGATTAAGAAAACAAAGCCGCCCGTTTCTACCGTTTTCTTTCACCCGCCAAACGAACCGATTCAACGCCACCTGCCTTGAAATCTTTCTGCTCGTTTATCCCGCGACCCGGTTAATCTCTCCATTTTCCGGTGACCTACCCACAACTTACTGCCGAATTTCTTCACTTTCGGTTAAACTTACAAAACCAAGACATCATGCCTACGCCTTTTCTTCCTCGAAAACAACTTGTTCTTGACCATCAACCAAAAGAAAAAACAAGGCTCTCTACACTAGTGCCTCTACCGCCTTTTCTTTTCCCTACTAAGCAAGACCAGATGCACAACCACCTGTTGATGAATCTTTTGTATCTGCTTGTCCCGCAAATCTGATCGAAAAGATTTTTCCAAAACAACAAACCAACTGGTTTCTTTGATCACCTCTAACAGCAACGAAACACACCAGTGTTCACCCGTCACCCCGCCATCCTAATCGGTACTCTCCGTACGACAACGACTAACATGAACTACCTCCCGATCTCCGTCTTCTGCTGTATAACGATCCCGAACCTTTCTTTTACGCCTGCCCTCCACCGACCGACACACCCGCCGGTGGCGGAGGCTTCCTCCGATCTTCTCGAGCCCTAGGCTCTGGTACCAAATGTTGGTTCAGGCCCCTTTGATTACACACACTGGATTGACCAAACTATCTGATCATCGACACTTTTCTTTGATTAAATTTGGAATACTGTAAACACAAGGAACGAGACTACCTCAATTTACAACCCTAAACACCAGCTAAATACTACCTAACCATGCACAAGATGCACGTAAAACCTAAAATCAAGTGAACATAACCCATGATTTTGACCCACTCTTTACACTTTGAAACATAATAAACGTGACTTAATTAAACTCCTGCAGGAAGTTTGAAGCCAATTCTGACCCGTATCCAAAACCCATAGCCTGTGAACCTGTGACCCGATAATGTGCCGACTCATGTGACCCGCGAACAAACCGAATAACCCAACAGCTTCTAGCTTTGAGATTTCAGTTTGGGATCTTTTGATATGCATAGTTCTATGGATAGGAGATACAGAGACAGCACAACCACTATTAAGACACAAATTACTCACTTGATTATCAGAATGAAAGGAAGCAATAAAATTATAAGAACAATGGAAGCAAACTGAATGAATTAAGCCCCTTATGGGCATCAAGTATAGCATAGAAAGATGGATGAAATACAACACCATAAAATGAACGATTTCCACTTATCGTAGTTTTACATTAAACCTTAAAGACGAAATTATGTTAAAGCTCGCCCTAAAGGGCTACAAGTCCCCCTGTATAAGATCGAGCCTGTTCCAGCTTGGTAGATACAAGTCTCTACCTTCATCTGCTACTAGCAATGGGCACCATAGTATGCTTGCTCATGCTATTGAAGGTGCTTGAGCTTACAATGCTTATACTACCACCATTTGCATATTCATCGTCGTTTGTTAGTCCTTTTAACAAATACTCACCTTCATTTCCGTTTGGACTACTTTCCACCCATGGATGCTTTTGAATCATTGAAGCCAATATTCCTTGGAGCTCGATTGCTACTTCCTTCATGGTAGGCCTTTCGTCGCCTTTAACGCGTAAGCATCTTTCAGCCAGTCTTGAGACTTGTATAATCTCGCTAGGAACATCGTTTAGCTGCAAGTGTTCATCAAGAACCTGGAGGAGTCTCCCCTCTTTTAAAGAATTTATAAAATATATAGCTAGGGTTCTCTCTGCCTCTGGCCTATCAAAGCTAAGAGCCTTTTTTCCAGTTAAAAGCTCCACCAGTACCACCCCAAAACTATAAACATCACTTTTATCCGTGAGTTGGTTTGTCTGCAAATACTCTGGATCTAAGTAGCCTAGTGTTCCTTGCACTATAGTGGCCAATTCAATCTGGTCAATAGGAATTAGCTTAGATGCTCCAAAATCAGCCACTTTTGCTACATAGTTTTCATCCAAAAGTATATTCATTGGCTTGACATCTCGATGGATGATTGGAACAGACGCTGAAGAGTGCAAGTATGAAAGTGCTTCGGCTGTCTCCGTTGCTATTCTGAGTCGGATGTCCCATGTAAAAGCTGACGACTTGCCTTTGACGTTGTGGATGTGATCAGAGAGTGTGCCATTTGGAATGAACTCGTACACCAATAAAGGGACTTCTGTTTCCAGGCAACATCCAATCAGCTTCACCACATTTCTATGATTAATTTGGGAAAGGATAAGCACTTCATTGATAAATTGCTCTATCTGGGTTTCAGTTTGATCTGGTAGCTTGGACTTCTTTATGGCAACTATTCTGTTATCAGAAAGAACTCCTTTGTAAACAGTGCCATAGCCACCCTTACCGATAATCCTGCTATCGTCATAGTTATTGGTCGCTCTCTTTAGCTCCTCAATGGTGAAGACTCTTGCTTGATCATGAGAACCCCTATCTCCTGAAATTCGCTGCTGCAACATTATTCCACCATTTTGTTTAAAGAATTTCTCTCTCAGCATCATCAGCTTTCGCTTCTTGAGTATCAAGTACAACGATGAGACTAAAATAAGGAGAAATATAGAAGAAACTGAGATACCTGCAACAACACAAACTAACTTATAACACCATTTCATGCTGCTTTGATTTCTCGGGTAGTGTAAGATATGAACTGAAAAAATATTGGATCATTACGTACCTAGACCTATCTTTATAACTGTGGATTCATCAGCAGTGCAACCTGTTCCAGCCTTCCTACCATCGCCAGAGTAACCTTCTCGACAAGTACACGTGTAATTTCCTGGTATATTAACGCAATGAGCCTCATGTTCGCAATCATGAGTTCCAAGATTACACTCATCAATATCTGTAGAATAACCAATGGTCAATCAGTTCATTGGGGTGAATGTAAATTGGAAAAAAAAAACATGCGAATGTGAAATCAGAACTTACCCTTGCAACCTGCTGCATCTACAACATAAGGGTTTCCTACATAACCTTCACGGCAATGGCAACGATATCCAGGACCTCCATAATCTTGATCACATGTGCTGTTTCCCCTGCATAAGAAGTTACCCGTCCCCTTTGCTTGGTTACAAGTCAGGTCTCCAATTGCCCAATCAAGTAACATCGGCATCCTTTCACTTTCAAAATGAGCTATATTAGTCATAGAAAAGTTGAACTTCCCTTCTTCAACAAAAAAGGCATAGCTACAAGGGTTGAAGTCCGATATATTCTCATGGTTGTTAAAGCTACCAAGAGTTATACTATAATAAACATTCATTCCTTCTGGCACTGCTACTTCACAACACCCAACTCCCGAGCACGATCCGTTTGTAATAGTGCTATTTCTACCACATGAAGAAATGCATCCGGTAAATATATCAGAATCATTCCCTCTTCTTCCTCTAAAACGTGCATTCGTATCACACCCGATGGCTACAAATTTGTTTTTGGAGGAGATACGGAAATCCGTCAACGTCAAAATTCGCTGATTACTTTCGACAAGGCCAGATTCATTGTAGCAGTCACGAGATACAATGGGACTAATCTGTACCTCACTCTTGCTTGTCGACATATTTGAAATAACAACATTGCCTGTTCCAAAGAATGGTATTGGTTCCCCGGATGATTCGTTACAAGTCACCAGGAAATCGGAACTGTAGTAGCATCCCTCACCTGAACCAAACGGGAAAGTAATGTTCACATTGCCACATGAACTTCTACAATTCGGATAGTCTTGAGCACTTACTGCCCCCAAAACTGCAATTGTTGCAACTGCAATTAGTATTTTTAAATGCATAGTTGCTTTCTGTGTATTTTTTTGGTTTGTGATTTTGGGCATTTGATTGGGGAAGGGAGATTAGTTTATATCAACATGCTATGAAGACTTGCTCATTTTATTTAGAAAATTATTATAGTTTATTTTTCGTTCAATCCTTTTCTCTAGTATAAGGCAGGTGGGTGCGGTGCGTTATAGCACCGTGATACACAAATTCAACGCGTGATACAAGAACAATTCCCACCGCCACCTACTTTTTCAACGTGTGATACATCAAGACCGTGATAAAATCAACGCGTTATGGCTTGAGAGTGATAAATGGATGTGAGGGGGTGTGGGGGTTTATTGTTGGGTGTTGTTAGTGATGACCATTGCCACCAAAAAACGTTGTGAGTGATGGAAAAATGATTGATGACATGGCGGAACTTGATTGGGTGCTTGTGAGTGATGGAATTCTATCACTAGTGACCACCCTCACTCCCCTAAGACAGCCAGGGGTGTTATTATTCATGGAAGTTCATATTTACAAACAATCAAATTAAAACAAAATAAAATAATTCTATTCTTCTTATTAACTGATAAGTTTTTATAAGAGAAAAATGCCCGGATAGTCCCTGTGGTTTTACCTTTTTTCACCTATAGTCCCTATCTTTCTAAAACTACTTGAATAGTCCCTGTGGTTTTCCGTTTTGTTCTCGGATAGTCCCTGGGTCTAACTTCAGTTACTTTTCTCAGTTAAGTAGGTGTTGAAATGACCAAAATACCCTTTCCTTAAAAGGCCAAACCATAGGGACTATCGGGGCACCTTCTTCATTTTTAGAGAAAAACCCCACCATCACACTTTTTCTTCAACCTCCACCCACCATCACCCTCCTCCACCCTCCACCATCACCACCACAGTCACCTGAACTGCCATTTGACCTCTGTTGACCTGCATCTGAACCGGGTTGAACCAAACTGAAATCCTTATAAATTGAGTCACCAGAGTTGACTTGTGCCTGTGAAACAAACAAAATCAGATCTGCACTGAGCTTGTTGTCGTCGACCCGTAGCTCCGGTGGTCAGGCCGTCGCCGGCCACCACCTTCATCATCGTCATCATCAACAACAAACATCACTATCATCATCATCATTTTTTTTAGAAAGAAAAAGATGAGAAACAAACTGAAATATGTCCGAACTGTTCGAAATTACACCGAAACTCAATCAATTTCACTGAAACAGACTGGATTTCAACTGAACTTGATCAAATCAGTCCTGATTCGAAACAAATCGAATCAGATCGGAATTTGTTTGAAATACGTCAAAAATCAACCGGAATGATCCGAAATTCAACCAAAACAATCCGGAACTTGATCAAAATAGTTCGAATTGAAACATATTGCACGTATTCTTAACAGTTTATGCCGTTCAGATTCAGATTATGCAGTTCAAAGAACAAAATCAGATTCACAGCTTATGCCATCCAGATTCAGATCCAGAAAGTTCAGTTTTTTTATCAAAACATATTAAAATCAAACATAATATTTAAATCTTGTTCGAAACTTGTCCGATTCGAACACGATTACACGCAGAGCTTCCGTAGCTCTGAAACCACTTGTGAGTTCAGGAACGGATCGTAATCGATCACAAGATCTGCGTTTAAACAGAAGAAAAAGGAAGTTCGATATTGTTGTTGCAGAGTACATCGAAGAAGAAGAAAGAGTTTAATGTGGAGATGGTGGTGGTTTAATGTGGAGATGGTGGTGGTCTAACGGCGGCGCTGCCGTCTAACTCCGCCGCTCTCTCTCTCTCTCTCTCTCCTCAGTTCTACTCTCGATTTCGTTCTCTCTGTTCTTCGTCACCGGAAAAGAAGAAACCGAGGTAGTGTCGGTGTTGTGTGGTCGCCGGTTAATAAACAAGGGAGGTGTATTTGAGGTGTCGTGAGGTGTGTGTGTGACCGGAATAACAAGGATCGGAGGAGGGGGGTTGTCGGCTTCCTCGTTCACCAGGGTGGCGGGAGAGGGTGGAGGAGGGTGATGGTGGGTGGAGGTTGAAGATGAAGTGTGGTGGTGGGGTTTTATAAAAAAATGAAGAAGATGCCCGGATAGTCCCTGTGGTTTGGCCTTTTAAGGAAAAGGTATTTTGGTCATTTCAACACCTACTTAACTGAGAAAAGTAACTGAAGTTAGACCCAGGGACTATCCGAGAACAAAACGGAAAACCACAGGGACTATTCAAGTAGTTTTAGAAAGATAGGGACAATAGGTGAAAAAAGGTAAAACCACAGGGACTATCCGGGCATTTTTCTCTTTTTATAATAAATTCTTCATATTAGTTTTTAAACGTAATTTAAAAAAAAAAATCATGTAATTTATAAGAGAAAGAATTTTGTTTTAAAATAAGTGTTTCATGCATGTCAATTATTCATCATGTAACTTTTGCTTTTGCTTTTGTTTAATGTTTTCCAACTTTTGCATGTCAATTATTCATCATGTAGCAAAGCTGACAGTGAAATGTCTTTGAAATAACTTTTGCTTTTGTTTAATGTTTTCCAACTTTATTAGGCTTAATATATACTAGTTTAGGCCGGAGGGTGTGGGGGGCGCCACCATCTCCAGCTCACCAACTATGGCGCCGCCGGCGCTATACCCCCACACCGAGCACTTCAAGGAGTTACAACGCAAGTTCCAATATGTTTAAGCCGTAAGCTAATACAATTCAATAATTCAAAAAAGATTTTAAAAACTACAACTAATCAGAGGGAGGACGCCAATTCTTCGTAAATTCTTGAAGTTGTTTTTGAAGTTCTTCCCTTACTTTCCTTTTTTCGTCAACTAAATATCCATCCCTACTTCAGATCATTCAAATAAATTACCGTATCACAAATCACAAGAAACAATGTCATCTTCATTACATGAACATACATATCATAATTTAAGCTGCAAATGAAGATTCTTAAGGAGCTGAACTCATTTGATGCTAATAAGAATATAATATTAAAAGATAGATTTAAAAAATAATAAATTTATTAGATTTACTTCGTTTTTTCAAAAAAAAAAAAACACAAATGTTACAACGTTGTTTATAATTAATAAAACTTGATTTAAAAATCATTCATTAGATATTAGAATGTATTGTTCCAACAAGTCATTTACAATGTTATTTAATATTATTATGAATTATTAGAAGTGGCAGACATATAGACCCCACCAGTACCCCACCTGTTTTGTTTTATTTCTTTTTCTTTTCTATATAACGAATGTTTGGGTATTCGATAGAGAATAATGATTGAGAAATATTGAGAAAGTGTTTGATCTAAATCTCTTTGTTTTATAACACGTTATCAGCACAAGGGTTCTCTACCAAGCAAATCAACAAAAGCAAAGGAGCTATTACCATACTCAATGTAAGAATTTCATACATTTAAATACATACATATGTGTACATATATATATATATATATATATATAGGGGAAGGTTCAAATGAAAACCACTAGTTATTGTGAAAACTCGAAAACTAATTAAAAACCACTAAAAAGATGGGGGGGGGTAGACTTTTAATGAAGGAGGGGTAAAATTGGAAAAAAAAAATATGTAACTTTTCAAACATTTCCCATTTCTCCATACGTTATCATTTTAAAACAAAAATGGCACCATAAGATCACAAATTTTTGTATCTTTCATTCAAGTATATTCGAGCATATTTTTTATGACATAAAAAAAGATTTATGGTGTCGTCTTGTTTTCAATACTATTATTATAGTAGTGCACATGTGCAATATAACATGTACTACAATTGCATTACATGCTTAAAATTAGTTTTTTGAGTCTAGTTTAGCTTTTAGGGTTAGTTTTTTTTGAGGTTTATGATTAGGATTAGGTTTTTGGGTGTGGGGGGAGTGGGTTTAGGTTTTTGGGGGGTGGGGGGTTAGGCTTTTGGTGGGAGGGTGAATTTAGGTTTTTGGGGGGTGGGGGTGGGGGGTTTAGGTTTTTGGGGGGTGTCGGTGGGAGGTGGGTTAAGTGGTTTAGACTTTCCGTATTAGTGTAGTACACATGTGCAGTACAACCCAAAAAATTTTTGAAATATTTTTTTTCATATATAAAAACCAGCGAAATTTATAAAAAAAATTGAAAAAAAAAAATTTTTTTGTGTGTTTTTTAGGCTTTTTTTAGTTAGTTTTCGAGTTTTCACAATAAAAGTGGTTTTCATTTGAACCATCCCCTATATATATATATATATATATAGATTGAAAGCTTAAGGGTGCACCAGTTGATTGTAAAACCATACACCTTTAGGATGATATTTTAGATCTCGTTTCTCCTTTATATATATGTATATTTATAATATAGTTCTTTGATAAATAAAAATGAGTACAGGGTACCTATTGCTATGGGAATATAATAATAATGGGACTACTAACCATCTAACATTTATTTATGAATTTAACCTTTATACATCTAACGTTTATTTACGCATCTAACATTCATTTATGCACGCTAACATTTATTTATGCAACTAACATTTTAATTATGTGTATTGTTATATTTTATCTCATTTTAATAAGTATGTAATCCTAATATTTATATATTTGTATTTAGTAACAAAATGGCAAACATCGCGAAACTTGAATTTCCAGCATTGAATATCTCCGGAGAAAATTATATGACTTGGACAGCAAATGTCAAAAGACACCTAAAAGCAATGGGTGTAATAGAAGTCATAAATGAAGAGAATAATTGTTCGGATCAGGAAAAGGCCAAAGCTGATGTGTTTATTCATAAACACATTGATAATTTACTACAACATGAATATTTCAATTCTGATGATCCATATGAATTATGGACGGATTTGAAGAACAGATTTGATAATCAAAAGTAAGTTTTACTTCCTACAGCTAAAAATGAATGGAACAATCTGAGGTTCCAAGATTTTACAAAAGTAAATGATTACACATCTGCTTTATTTAAAATAGAGTTATTGGATTTTATCACCCCCAACTATCGGCCTTTGGCCGTTGCCACCCGCAACTAACACTTTGACACCCGGCACCCCCAACTTGACTTTTTGTTTGCAATGGCACCACTCAGTTAAATATCCACTAACTAGGTTTGTTTTTTGTCCGACGTGGCACATATTTGCTGACTTGGAGATCATTACGTGGCGATGATGTGTATGTAAACCTCATCTCCTTCTTTATAACACAGCCAAGTCGGAAAAAAACCCTAATTTCATCTTCCCCAATTGTATTTCTACGCCAACGACAAAAAACAAGAAAAAACAGCTTTGCTACTTACTTGATTGATATCTTTCTTGATTGATT
Source organism: Helianthus tuberosus (assembly GCA_030545235.1). Lineage (NCBI taxonomy): Eukaryota > Viridiplantae > Streptophyta > Magnoliopsida > Asterales > Asteraceae > Helianthus > Helianthus tuberosus. The sequence goes on from CM060389.1 coordinate 135,650,710, forward strand.
TCCGAAGTATAAATGCAGCCTCGGTTCCTCCTTTCTTTCTCGATTGTTTAACACTAAAACGAATTGGTTTTTTTCACCCCATTGATCAACTGTCGCTGCTTTCTTTAATTCTTCAACCTGCTTGTTGCTATTGATGATCGGCTCTTGCGATTCTTGCTGCTTTTCTGTTCGGGATTGCCCTTAATTAACACCACAATTTTCTTACTCTTATCTCTCTCAGACCTGCTACAGGGATTTGATTAGAAAACCACAGCAACTTGCTCGTTTGCTTCTTTTTCAGAATTCCAGCCGTAAATCAAATAAAGTTTGTCTGCTCTTTTCCATCTTGATTATAGCAGTCGTGAGAGTGCTTGTCAACTTGATTTTATTTAATTGTGGTGCTTGCCTGCGTGCTTCACCTACTTTTCGGTAGAACTATGTTGACTCCAATCAATTAACCTACTTGGTTGGTTGGTTAATTAATTCTCATGCTTGTACCTACCACTTAGCTTTCAATTCAATTTCTTTTCTTTGATACTCCCAAATTGGCAACCGTAAAACACTATCTTCCTCAACACCCACAATTACAAAATATTTTCAACCCCTAATAAATCAAGAAGTAAACCTGCTAAGAATTTTCCGATTGGTTCCACCTCCTGCTTTCTAACTTTCTTTTCCTTTTGATCTAAGACTTCCTTCTCAGACCCGCAGCCAACAAGGGCTGCTCCCCTTATCAACAACAATTGGGGAAGATGAAATTAGGGTTTTTTTTGGACTTGTCTGTTATAAAGAATAAAGAAGGAGATGAGGTTTACATACACGTCATCGCCACGTAATGATCTCCAACTCAGCAAATTTATGCCACGTCGGACAAAAAACAAACCCAGTTAGTGGATATTTAACTGACTGGTGCCATTGCAAACAAAAAGTCAAGTTGAGGGTGTCGTGTGTCAAAGTGTTAGTTGCGGGTGGCAACGGCCAAAGGCCGATAGTTAGAGGTGATAAAATCCAATAACCCTTTAAAATATGCTCAAAATTAGAGTTTTGTGGGCACCCTGTTACTGAGAAAGAAAAATTGGAGAAAACTTACTCCACATTTCATGCATCACATATAAGTTTAGCACAACAATATCGATTGTTGAGATTTTACAGATACTCTGATTTGAATGCACATCTCCTCATAGCATAACAACATAACATACTTCCGATGAAAAATCATGAAGCCCGTCCCACAGGATCATTAACTATACCTGAAGCAAATGTTGTTAATAATTATCAAAATAAAAGGGAACAAGGCCGTGGGCGAGGCCAAGGACGAGGCCGTGGCCGCGGTCATGGGTATTTTGGTAAAGGTCATTATAATTGTCACAACCATACTTTCAAAGGTAAAAAAAATTACCGTGGTTGTGGACGCGGTCATGGCCGTGGCCGAAATCAAAGAACTACAAATTATCATGCTCCACAAGATAATACTTTCAATTTTCATAATCAAAGGAATGAAGCCGGTGTGTCCGAAAAAAATGATAATTCTTGTTATTGATGTGGAAGTATAAATCACTGGTCAAAAACTTGTAGAACAGATCCACATCCATGTGAGCTTTACAAAGCCTCTCTTAAAGGAAAAGAGAAGGAAGTAAACTATTTGGATAAATTCGAAAAAATTGTTAAGCTAAACGCCGCTGATTTTGATGAAGACATTTAAACAAAATGTTGCTTGATCTCAAAGATTTTATGTAACAATTAAGTGTGTATTTTTATTATGTCTTTCTTTCATATAATGTTTTTTTAATAAAGTTATTATTAATAATTATAATATGTTAATCATACTGTTATTATTTTTCTTTTTATAATTGTAAGATTAAAATGGATATCATTGAAGCTCAAGATCGAATGAATGAAGCGAATATTTGTATAGCGGATAGTGGAGCCACACACACTATATTTAAATCTAAAAAATATTTTTATGAATTGAAACCAACAAGGGGAACTATCAATACAATATCAGGTCCTAAGAACTTGATAGAAGGAGTGGGAAAAGCTAATATAGCACTACCAAATGGAACAACACTTGAAATAGAAAATGCTTTATTTTCCCCCAAATCAACAAGAAATTTGTTAAGTCTCAAAAACATATATCATAATGGATATGATACTCAGTCAAAGACTGTTGATAATGAAAAATATTTGTATATCATGAGCAAAGATCAGATATTGGAAAAACTGCCAACGTTTCAATCTGGTTTGCATTATACATATATTGATGTGCCTCAAGCACATATGGCAGTAAAAGAAAATTTTTGTGATCCTGAAACATTTAACTTATGGCATGACAGATTAGGCCATCCAGGATCTACAATGATGAAAAGAGTGATTGAAAAATACTCATGGACATCCATTGAAGTATAAAAAGATCCCAAAATCTGATAAAATTTCTTTATGTGTATCTTGTTCTCTGGGAAAATTAATTACAAGACCTTCGCTTGTAAAAGTTGAAAAGGAAATTCCAATGTTCCTTGAAAGAATTCAAGGAGATATATGTGGACCAATCCATCCACCATGTGGACCATTTAGATACTTCATGGTTCTAATAGATGTATCAAGTAGATGGTCTCATGTGTCTTTGTTATCAACTCACAATATGGCTTTTGCAAAATTTCTTGCACAAATTATTAAATTGCGAACACATTTCCCAGATCATACTATTAAAAGGGTGAGACTCGACAATGCTGGTAAATTTACATCACATGCTTTTAATGATTATTGCATGTCTGTAGGAATTATTGTTGAGCACCCTGTTCCTCATGTGCACACACAAAATGGTTTAGCTGAATCATTAATTAAACATCTACAACTAATAGCTCGACCATTAATAATGCGGACAAAACTTCCTGTATCCGTTTGGGGTCATGCAATCTTACATGCTGAATCATTAATTCGTATAAGACCAAGTGCAAATCATGAATACTCTCCCCAACAAATTGCATCTGGCCAACAGCCAAATATTTCCCATATTAGAATTTTTGGATGTGCAGTTTATGTCTCAATTGCACCACCACAACGCACAAAAATGGGACCTCAAAGAAGATTGGGAATATATGTTGGATATGATTCACCTTCTATAATAAGATATCTTGAACCTTTAACAGGTGATGTCTTTACAGCACGGTTTGCTGATTGTAAATTTAATGAAACAACTTTCCCTGTATTAAGGGGAGAGAATAAAGATAAAAATAAGGAAAAGGATGTCACATGGTGTGAACCTTCATTATTATATCTGGATCCAAGAACTAAACAATGTGAGACAGAGGTTCAAAATATAATACACTTGCAAGAAATTGCAAATCAATTACCTGATGCATTTACTCATATAAATAGGGTTACTAAATCTCATATACCAGCTGCTAATGCTCCAGCTCGAGTTGAGATCCCTAATAAGGCAATAGATAATAATATGACTCATGAGTCTCAGAAACGTTTAAAACGTGGAAGGCCAATTGGTTCGAAGGATAAAAATCCTCGAAAAAGAAAAGCGCTTATAAATGAAGTTGACCATAAAGATAAAAATCTTGATCAAGCGGTAAATACCGAAACCTCTCATGAGGAAGATGTTGATGATACTAACAAAGAGATATCAATCAACTATGGTCATACACATATAATATGGAACCGATATGAAATGGAAAATATTGGTGAAATATTTTCATATTCGGTTGCCAGAGAGATTATGAGCGGAGATGATGCTCCTGAACTAAAGTCTGTCAATGATTGTAAAAATAGACATGACTGGGGAAAATGGAAAGATGCTATGCAAGCTGAATTAAATTCATTAAACAAACGAAAGGTTTTTGGGCCTATTGTTATCACACCTAAGGCAATAAAGCCTGTAGGGTATAAATGGGTTTTCGTACGGAAACGAAATGAGAAAAATGAGATTACAAGGTATAAAGCGAGACTTGTAGCTCAAGGTTTTTCGCAAAGGCCAGGGATTGACTATGAAGAAACATATTCTCCCATGATGGACGCGATAACCTTTCGATACTTAATCAGCTTAGCAATATCTAAAAAGTTAGAAATGCATCTTATGGATGTTGTTACAGCTTACTTATATGGATCACTTGATAGTGACATATATATGAAAATTCCTGAAGGATTTAAACTCCCTGAAGCGTTAAGTTCAAAACTCAAAGAAATATATTCGATCAAATTACAAAGGTCTTTATATGGGTTGAAACAATCTGGGAGGATGTGGTACAATCGTTTGAGCGATTACTTGATAAGTAAAGGTTATACAAATAATATTATATGTCCATGTGTCTTTATTAAGAAGACAACGTCAGGATATGTGATCATAGCTGTATATGTTAATGATCTAAATATAATTGGGACTCAAAAGGAAATTCATGAAGCAATTATTCTTTTAAAGAAAGAATTTGAAATGAAAGATCTTGGAAAAACCAAATATTGTCTTGGTTTACAAATTGAACATATAAACAATGGAATACTTGTTCATCAGATGAATTATACTAAAAAGCTATTGAAACGTTTCAATATGGACAATGCAAATCCTTTGAGCACCCCAATGGTCGTTAGATCACTTAATGTTGAAAATGATCATTTTCGTCCTTGTGAGGACAACGAAGAAGTTCTTGGTCCAGAGACACCATACCTTAGTGCAATTGGAGCACTTATGTATCTTACTAACTATACGAGACCTGACATTTCTTTTGCAGTTAATTTATTAGCAAGATTTAGTTCAGCTCCCACTAAAAGACACTTGAATGGGATTAAACATATTTTTCGATATCTTCGAGGTACTGTTGATTTAGGCTTGTTTTATCCTAACGATTCAAAAGAAGGGTTAGTTGGTTATGCAGATGCAGGTTATTTATCTGATCCCCATAAAGCAAAATCTCAAACTGGATACATATTCAAGACTGGAGGAACTGCAATTTCATGGCGTTCTCAGAAACAAACACTCGTTGCAACATCGTCAAATCATGCCGAAGTCATTGCACTACATGAAGCTTCAAGAGAATGTGTATGGTTAAGATCTATCACACAACACATACTAACATCTTGTGGACTAGAGAAAAACGTAAATCCAACTCCAATCTATGAAGATAATGCAGCTTGTGTCGCGCAAATGAAGGAAGGGTATATCAAAAGTGATAGAACAAAGCATATACCACCAAGATTCTTTGAATATACTCGAGACCTTATTAAAGACAATCAAGTCGAGATGAGATATGTCCAATCCAGCAACAATTCAGCCGATCTTTTCATAAAAGCACTACCTACAGCATCTTTCAGGAAACACGTTTATGATATCGGGATGCGACATGTACGGAAAATGTGATAATCCACACATGACAATTTAAGGGGGAGCATTATACACGTTGCACTCTTTTTTCCTTAGCTATGGTTTTATCCCACCGGGTTTTTCTTAGCAAGGTTTTTAATGAGGCAACATATCTGATCCACTGTGTATAATGCAAGCTGCACTCTTTTTCCCTTAGCACTGCACTCTTTTTCCCTTAACTATGGTTTTGTCCCACTGGATTTTCCTAGGAAGGTTTTTAACGAGGCAGCATGTCAAAGCCAAACACCAAAGTTGTAGAACAACATACCACAAGGAGCTAATGATTTATTCATCAAACAAATAAATGGGCATATGTCTGACGGGTGGTCCGTAGGACAACCCTTAAGAGCCTTTAAATGATTAAAATCCCATACTATACACGGATATTTGCTTGAACATGGTAATCACTAGAGGACTTGATGTGCAGGTATTATAATGCTTAAGATGCGGGTTTTAGAAGGTTGGATGGATGCTAGGAGTTGCTGGGAATGAAGTGTGAAGGAGCTAGAGATGTTATAAGGAAATAAGGAAAAAATACACTGACCACCGTAACCTACGGCTATGGGCCGTAGGTTACGGCTCCCATCATGATCCAAAGTTGCCACCGTAAAACAGGAGGTTCCAAGCGTAAAAGAGTGATGCTAGCCGTAAGTTACGGCACCCAGCCGTAGCTTACGGCTCTGGGTTGACTTTCTGAGCTGGTTGACTGCCGTAAGCTACGGCTGAGAGGCATAGCTTACGGCTCCGTCTGAACCAAAATGTGTAACTCCACATTAAATGCGGTTTTGAAGTAGTTTTATGGTGGCTTTTCACTTGTTTTCGGTTATCAATCATTGTGGACGAATTTGTGAGCTATCTTGGAGACTTTTTGGCAACAAGAACACTTCTCAATCATTAGGTTTGTTGTTTTTGATCTTGATGAACATTGAAACTTTTGTTAAGATGTTGTTTGAAGCTATGCGTGGCTAAACACTCTATGATCATCCTAGGTTGAAGGTTTGTTTAAGACGGTTGTGTTTTGATTCCATATTTCTAGAATGATAAACTTTATCTATGTTTTGTTTATCATGGTGTGTGATTGCTTAGTTGTAAATTGTTAATTCTTATGATTTTTTCTAATTTGAAACCATACGTTCTTGGTGCCGTTGGCAATCGAGATATCATGGGTAAAATTAGGATTGGGTAAGGGTTGATTGGTCATCGGGTAACAACCTCACGTTCTAGGAATCTGAGTACTTAGTTCCCTTTTATCACAATAAGTAATTACACACGAACTATGTCTATGTAGTTCTTTCTAGTGGATGATAACACAATTGTTGAAACAAACCGGAAACTTAGGATGCCAAAATTTGACGTGATGTCGTGGTCACAATCAAATTTAATCCCAATAACAACTATATAGATAGTGGCAAGTGGGTATCGAACACAGGGAGTTTGTGGAATGTGTGTTATTTGAAAGTTTATCTAATTTTAACTAAATTAATCTAATTGCAAAAGAAATAAGATTCGAGAGTTTATGTGAGTGAATTGGTTTTAGACTAAATTAAACTAAGTAAATTGCAAGAGAAAAGTTTGGTTGTAAGCAAATTAGAGACAAATGACCATCCTAGATTTCCGGTTTGTTTCGACATTCATATTATCATTCCACTAGAAAGAACTACATAGACATAGCTCATGCGTGATTACTTGCAGTGATGAAAGGGAACTAAGTACTCAGATTCCTAGAACGTGAGGTTGTTACCCGATGATCAATCAACCCTTACCCAATCCTAATTCTACCCATGATATCTCGATTGCCAACGGCACCAAGAACGTATGGTTTCAAACTAGATTACCATAAGAATTAACAAGTTACTAACAAACAATCACACACCATAACAAACCAACCATAAAGATAAGGATTGCTATTCTAGAAATTAGGAAATCAAATACAAAATGTCTCAAACAAACCTTCAATCTAGGACGATCATAAAGTGTTTAGCCACACATGGCTTGGACAAACATTGTAGCAAAATATGATGAAATTGTTTAATACAATCCAAAGCAACAATACTAGATGGATAGTAAATGATAAGATTGTCTTTTTTTCTTCCCAAAGTCTCCAAGATTAGCCAAAATTCGTCCACCAATGTTATGTAACCGAAAACCCATGATAGGAGAGCATAAAACATCATCAAGTGGCCCATTAATGCATGAGTTACAATTTTAGAACAGTCGGCGCCGTAAGCTACGGTCTTGGCCGTAGCTTACGGCAGGCTTCAACATGAAAACTTGTTTTCAGCATAACTTTTTCGTTCCAACTCCGTTTTCTTCACCGTTTTCGCCTACGTTCTCGTAATTTCATCCTCTATCATGCAATCCCCTTAATTCTTCAATTCCAAAAATTGATTTTTTCATTGATGCTCCAAATTACTTCCCTTTTAAGCTCCATTTGCACCTACACGTCCAAACAACTAGTAGTTACCAAGTTCAAACAATTAAACGTGTAAAGCATGGGATTTTAATCTTTTTAAGGCACTTAAGGGTTGTCCTACGGACCACCCGTCACATCCCCACACTTACCCGTTGCTTGTCCCAAGCAACTCATTCACTAACCATTTCAAAACCCCAAGCGATCAACATGCAAACCAAGCTAAAATGTACCATCCTTTTACAAACCTTTTATCAAACCACAAGACACACCCCTCACAACAACTCTCGGTGACAAGTAATATTAGCAACATTATGCTAACACGCTCAATGCAAGTGTGTGATTGTGCGACAATAAGCTTGTATACAAATCAAGTTTCCTCCTATCAAATACCTAGCATGCTTATGAATCAAAAGGACATTCGGGTTGTAACGGGCTATGTGTAAAGGTAGGAACATGGTGGAATATATATGCAAATAGCTAATTGATTTGACCCGGTTTTTATTTCTACTGCTAAACAAAGCAAACATCAACTATATACACAACTTCTTTAACATTCTCAACTACTATTGCAACTAAATACTTTTTTTTTCATATTTTTCTCTTTCTCTTTTTTTTTCTCTTTTTTTTTCATCATTTTTTTTTTCATTTTTTTTTTCATAACACATCAAACTCAACAATATATACAAGAACATCAATACTACATACTGAATCTCCTAAACCGGGTCATCTCAATAGGTAAAATTTTGTAGGAAGTAGGTTTGGGTCACAACCGAATGGTATAAGGCTCAAACATGGCTTTCTAAAGACCAAACCCCAACCCCTCACAATACCAAGCTCATATATGTAACGTATGAGGTCCAACCCCTAATTCCCATACTCTCACACATCTAGACGAGGCTACCTAAAAATCCCCTATCATTTTCAAAAATCCCCTATCATTTTTGCACATCTACACCCATAACATGAAGCAAGTGTGGGGAAGATTAGGAAAAGTATTAACTTGATTTGTTTATGTGGTTGATGTTTGAATGTGTGTAGGCATGGTGACGAAAAAAGGGAAAGGAATTGCAAGTTCTTCTAATGTGCCTCAAGAGGAGCAACAAAAGAGGAGGAGATTGACCCGTGTTGGTGACCCGGACTCGGAGGAGGATGCACCTCCAAGGGGTCCGAAGCCGGATTGGACAACCGGCTCATTGTTAGATCAACCTGAGGAATGGAGAGAGGATCTGTTTCATGAACAAATGAACAACTTAAAACAAAGGGGTGAAGCGTTTATTTGTGAGAAGGAAATCAAAGAGGTTGAATTCGGGCCATTCGGGATAACGGACAGGTTTAAAGCATTGGGTTGGGGTGCAGCTTTAAAATGTTATGACGGGGAAGTGAAGAAGATGTACGACAAGCAGATTCAAGAATGGGTGGCTTCACTTGAATGTCCCCCGTATAAGTCCCCAAGCAAGATGAGGCTCGTTGGACGGTGTAATGGGGTGAAAGTAGAAATGTGTTATGACTCTTTGCGCAAAATAGCAAAGTTTGACGACATACCCGCAAATGAGTACATTAACCCGAGTCTCAAAGATCTCTACCACGAGCCCAACAAGCATCCGCAATGGCAAAATATGCTTGACTACCTTTTCCTTCCGGGCACAACACATGGGAAGTTATATAGGAGCAATTTGAGAATGGAAGCGAAATTGTTGTTGGCATTGTGCATATATAATGTGGTTCCAAGGCGGAGTGACAAGATGGAAGTGCGGCATCAAGAAGTACCGATTCTATATATGATGATGCATGGATCTCCCAAGGTCCCTTTCCGATTTCTTGTGTTGCATAATATCTGGTTGAGCAAAATTAGTGGAGAAAGAAAGATTATACCTCATTGCCGGTTGATTACAGCATTGTAAAAAAAATATGGGGCAATTAAAGGTGATGAGAAAGGTTCTTACAAGAGGTTTAGACCATTCGACCTTAAGAGACTTGGGTCAGATTGGATTTACACAGAAACGGAGAGGTATCATAGGTTGAAAACAGATGGGAGAAGGTGGAGAGCGTTGAAGGTGGACGCGAGGCCGTTACGACCGGGTGAGGCTGAGGAACCGGAGGTAAGTGGAGATGAAGAGGTAAGTGGAGATGAGGATTACCGCGAAGATGCCTTTATGGTTGATGCTCCAGTTCAAGGGGCCGGTGTGCAAGCTGGTTATGTGGGGGGTGCATTTGATTATGCACAGCAAGCCTACGATCCTTATTGGGCCCACACGGGAGATATGGGTCAAATTATTGAACAAAGGCGGCCTCCCACTTTTGGAGGATGGAGTGAACCAAACCAAGTGCTTTTTGATCAACAAACTTTCATGGGGGCAAGTATAGAAAGGGCTTTAAAGCGGAATTATGATAGGAGTGAGCATTGGAACCGTGCTCATATGTATGCTCATGAAGAAGAAGTAAACAACCGCTATTTAGATGATCGTCAGAGACGCGTACATGACCAGTGGCATTCGGGCCAGCCAATTGAAGCGGATCCGCCAGTTGTGGACTACACTACATTGCCACCGTATGACGGTAGTGTGTCGTATCCCACCCCACCATTGCATCATTCTCAGTGGGTGGATCCACATGCTATGAGTTATCAACAGGCGAATCCGAGTGATGATCAAGGAAGCAGCAGTAGCGGTGGAGCATTTGGTTTTGGCGAATGGAAGGATATGATGACATCCATTTTCGGGCCTCCACAGCCGAAATATTACTAGCCAGGTCGTATATTGCTCCTTTGTATATTTTTGTATATTTTTATGTAGTTTGTTTATGCTATGGTTGGGAGGTAGGATGGTGTTTGATGTTGATATGTTGTTGGGTTGTGAAAGTTGGTGGTGTCTTTATTAAAAAAAAAATATATATATATATATACAAAAAGAAATTTGGGGTTTGAGAGTGTTAGCGAAAGCTAATGTTTTGGTTAAAGCGATCTTTTCCTCAAAACCATACATTGGGACAATGTATCCCAAGTGTGGGGATGGGGGAATTTTTGAGAATTTTAAAATTTTTGTAAATCCGAGCGAAAATTGTTAAAATTTGAAAGCTTGATATTGTACCATTTGACACACCGACACCCATTCCTAGTCTTTTCTTGGTGAGGATTTGAGCCACACATGATTGTTATTGATATTTCATTGTTTGAGTGGCGGTGTGTGTTGTGTGTTAATAGAACTTTTGTGTGAATACTTGTTAAATCCTAGAATTAGCATGCTTTTGAAAATGATAGGGGGACTTTTAGGAAGCCTCGTCTAGATGTGTGAGAGTGCGGGATTGGTGGGTTGGACCTCATACTTTACATATATGAGCTTGGTATTGTGAGGGGTGGGGGTTTGGTCTTTAGATTGCCACGTTTGAGCCTTAAACTGTTCGGTTGTGACCCAAGCCTACTCCCTACAAAATTTTACCGATTGAGATGACCCGGTTTAGGAATTTAGTTTGTAGTGTTGATGTTCTTGTACTGATGCTTGAAGTTTATTGTTGAAAAAAAAAAAGAGAAAAAAAAGAGAAAAACATGAGAAAAATACAAAAAGAAGAATGTAGTTGCGTTGGTAGTTTAAAAGTTGATGAATTTTGTATATAGTTGATGGTTGTTTTGCTTAGTAGTGAAAATAAAAACCGGGTCAAATCAAATTAGCTCTTATATATATGTTCCACCATTTTCCTACCTTTGCACCTAGCCCCGTTACAACCCGTAAGTTTCCCTTGATTCATAAGCATGCTAGATATTTGTTAGGAGGAAACTTGATTCTTATACAAGCTTATTGTCGCACACACACATACACGCATTGAGTGGTTTTGCATTACATACTTGTAATTCTTGTCACCGAGAGTTTGGCAAAGGGTGTGTCTTATGGTATGGTCGAAGGTTAGTAAAAGGATTGCTTGTTTTAGCTTGGTTTGCATGATTGATCACTTGTGTTTGCTGAATAGTTTTGAATAGGTTGCTTGGGACAAGCAACGGGTAAGTGTGGGGATGTGACGGGTGGTCCGTAGGACAACCCTTAAGAGCCTTTAAATGATTAAAATCCCATACTATACACGGATATTTGCTTGAACATGGTAATCACTAGAGGACTTGATGTGCAGGTATTATAATGCTTAAGATGCGGGTTTTAGAAGGTTGGATGGATGCTAGGAGTTGTTGGGAATGAAGTGTGAAGGAGCTAGAGATGTTATAAGGAAATAAGGAAAAAATACACTGACCACCGTAACCTACGGCTATGGGCCGTAGGTTACGGCTCCCATCATGATCCAAAGTTGCCACCGTAAAACAGGAGGTTCCAAGCGTAAAAGAGTGATGCTAGCCGTAAGTTACGGCACCCAGCCGTAGCTTACGGCTCTGGGTTGACTTTCTGAGCTGGTTGACTGCCGTAAGCTACGGCTGAGAGGCGTAGCTTACGGCTCCGTCTGAACCAAAATGTGTAACTCCACATTAAATGCGGTTTTGAAGTAGTTTTATGGTGGCTTTTCACTTGTTTTCGGTTATCAATCATTGTGGACGAATTTGTGAGCTATCTTGGAGAATTTTTGGCAACAAGAACACTTCTCAATCATTAGGTTTGTTGTTTTTGATCTTGATGAACATTGAAACTTTTGTTAAGATGTTGTTTGAAGCTATGCGTGGCTAAACACTCTATGATCATCCTAGGTTGAAGGTTTGTTTAAGACGGTTGTGTTTTGATTCCATATTTCTAGAATGATAAACTTTATCTATGTTTTGTTTATCATGGTGTGTGATTGCTTAGTTGTAAATTGTTAATTCTTATGATTTTTTCTAGTTTGAAACCATACGTTCTTGGTGCCGTTGGCAATCGAGATATCATGGGTAAAATTAGGATTGGGTAAGGGTTGATTGGTCATCGGGTAACAACCTCACGTTCTAGGAATCTGAGTACTTAGTTCCCTTTTATCACAATAAGTAATTACACACGAACTATGTCTATGTAGTTCTTTCTAGTGGATGATAACACAATTGTTGAAACAAACCGGAAACTTAGGATGGTCATTTGTCTCTAATTTGTCTACAACCAAACTTTTCTCTTGCAATTTACTTAGTTAAATTTAGTCTACAACCAATCTAATCAGACAATCCAACTCTTTGAATTTACTTTTTATTGCCATTAGTTTAATCTTAGTTAACTTAGATACACTTCTAAATAACACACATTCCACAAACTCCCTGTGTTCGATACCCTATTACCGCTATCTATATAGTTGTTTTTGGGATTAAATTTGCGTGACCCACGACATCACGTCAATGTCTGAGGGGGAGTATTATGAATTATTAGAAGTGGCATACATATAGACCCCACCAGTACCCCACATGTTTTGTTTTATTTCTTTTTCTTTTCTATATAACGAATGTTTCGGTATTCGATAGAGAATAATGATTGAGAAAGAAGAAAGATATTGAGAAAGTGTTTGATTTAAATCTCTTTGTTTTATAACAAATATCACTTTCTGAAAAAAAATAATATAAAACAATTATTGAAGAGATACAAGAACATATTGTTTCAACATGTAATTACATAGTAATTTTCTTTTACTATTTGGTTTTGATTCAGTAGCGTTTACGAAAATTTTCCAAATGATTATCCTATGCTAGACTTTCTGATGCAGAATGATAAAATCAAAGCTCATAACCTAAGCCCCAAAAAAAGAAGAAGATGCATAATAAAGAAATTGAAAAACTCACACACAGCAAAAGATGCAGAAATAATGAAACAAACCCTTACAATGATTGCCTAATAAGATGCAGCTAACAGATCTCTGATTATTTTTTGTTCTTTACATTCTTTCTCGATCTGTAGTGTTTCCTGCTAAATCTTTACAGAATATAAATTCATTAGAATCTACAAAACCTATACATAATACAAAGCTACTGGAATTGATAGACTGTAAGTTCCAAAAGTCTGGGATAAGGAGTTTACTTTGTTGACTTCAAAAGCGTATGAAGATTTGTAGCTAGCATCACTTAATGGACTTGTTTAAGGAACCAGTTGGCATTAGAATATGAAGCATATTACCTTTGTCGGTACCGAGTTCATCACTATCCTAATTGATCATCAAGAAGTATCTACTCATTCACAAACACAATAAGATTATATAGATAATGAAAAAAAAAGCTACTTAAAAACCAAATCAACTGAATTGTAATAAAATTTGCTTAACTGCATTGATTTTAAAATAAGTATGCACATAAACAACTTATCCATCTCCTTATTCTGAAATTTATCTTCAACATTTATAAAACCACTTCATTTAGTGAGCAAATTCATATGAGAACCCAGCAACCACTGCCAAAGGGAACACATCCCAATATCCATCGACGAACAAACCAGCGGCTGCAACTTATATCCCACAACCGAATCTGTAACACGTCGTAAAATCATGTCCAATCAGGTGTTGACACGTGTACTAAACCCTAATAAAGTCAAATGTTGACTATGAGGGACTAAATTCGTCAAAAACAAAAAAATATGAATATAGAAGGACCAAAAGTGTCATCATGCCAAACTTGTGCCTCTGAATGACCATACACGAAGAATATATTCTTAAACGAGTAATAAAATTGGATATAAGAAGCCGTTTATGAAAATAATCAAAGGATTATAAACTACAGGGGTTAAACGTGTCAACATGTTAATTTTTACCTCTAAGTGACCTTTTAACAAACCTGAGGCTTCGTAATATTCAAATATACTCTCAAGAATAAGTGATATCAGTTTCACGTGGTTTCGAGATCGTTACGCAAGTTTTCAAGACTTTGGGCTAAAAGCGTCAACATATATAATTACACCTCTGAATGACCTTTTAACGAACCCGAAGTAATATGATGTACAATCATACTCTCGAGAATGCTTAACATGAGCTACATAGGGCTTTGATGCTATTAGATGATGATACGCGCAAGTTTTCGCGCTAAAGGGACCATAAGCGTCAACGTCGAAAAATACACCTTTGAGTGACCTTTTAAGCGAACTGGAGCGTCGTAATATTTGAGCATAAGCTCGGGAATGCCTAGTATTGGCCATGGAAGGCTTTGATATCGATAAATGATATTACGCTTTACTTGTGTGTAAAAAGGACTAGAAACGTCAATGTGCGAATATATGCCTTAAAGTGACCTCCTAAACGAAGCAGGAACTCCGTAATGCTCGATATTACTACCGGGCATGCCTAAGATGGTCACTTATGATAATTATACCTTATATTAACATAATACATAATATATATGAAGTTTTGTGCCAAAAATGTCATAAAAGAAAGTTAAAGATGGCATTTGTGAAAGACAGGGACCTAATTCGACATTCTGCCAAACTTAGAAACTGGGCTGCAACCCTAGGCGGGCTGCGTAGGCCTGGGCTGCCTCCTTACGCGGGCCGCGAGGCCCATGCCAGCTCCAATTTTTTTTCTTGTTGTCCAAACAAACAGCCTATCTCACTTGTTTCGAATCTATGGGCTGCAAACCGACTTAAGACACATTATTAGCCACTTGTCATCATCTTAGGGACCCTCCAAATACCTGTTAATCATTCAAGACTCGCCCAAAAACTATATATAGGCCTTGAGTCCATCCTTTTTCTTGGCTAATTTCATTCTATCATCTTATCTCTCAAACCTGGAGCTTTCTGAGCTGATTGGGAATTCTTTTAAGTAGAAAATATTGCTAGGACCCTTTGTAAGTGTCTTAGTTCCCTCTTTAGTTCAGTTTTATAATTTAAAAACCAAAAAGTCAAGTTATCGTAAATTAACTTTGACCTTCGGTTTAAACTCAAATGGTCCAGCCATTGTTCGACATGAATGTGGTTATGTGACCATAGTTAGGTAGGTGATTAACCTTTAAAATGGCACCTCCTAATTATTTCATTTGCTTAGATAATTGTCGGGTCAAACTATATACTTAAAAAGTCAAACTGGACAGAATCTTGCTATATAATTAAAATTAATAATTCAGAGGTTATAAATTATACTTTAACACTCTTATAACTTAGTAATTATTATTAGAATATGTCCAAACAGGTTCAACCCGACAATTCTAACTCTAAGGTCGGTTCGCAACCGAAAGTCGCAAAAGCTTGACTTTTGCTTTGACTTTTAGTTCTGACCCAATTAAGCTTAAATCCTTTATGTTTTAAGCTTCCAATAGGACCGTATAATGTTGTAGTATAACCCTCTGGAGTTATATTACTTGGTCATTAGTATTTTGAATTATATGCTCATGTCCGTTTTTATGCTTATTAATGCCCATTTTTCCCCTTTAACATATAAACGAGATTTTTGAAAATGTGAGAGGATAAAAACCTTTATTACTGATATTAAGTATGTCCCGAAAATTTGACATCAGTTTTTGGTCTCAAACAGAAGTTATGCTCGATATCGTAAATTGACCCAAAAATCATTTTTTGGTCTCACCCGAAAATTTGACATCAGTTTTTGGTCTCAAACAGAAAATTTGACATCAGTTTTTGGTCTCAAACGAGATTTTTATTAAATAAATTACGCTATCTTGCATAAGTCATGTTTAAGCATAGGTTTTGACCCAAAAATCATTACCTACTGTTATGATATTATTTTTAGGGATTTTTGGAATTTTTGTTCAGATTATAATCTGATCATATCATAGAGTTCTTGTATAATTTGGTAAATGACGATAATAACCTTTTTATGCATAAAATGAGATCAACAAATAATTTGAATGCCAAACCTTTTTCTACTGATCTTATATATTAAATAAATTATTTTGAGCATTTAAGACTGATCAAAATCTCAGATTTACATAAACATTCTTAATTATCGTCAATTAGCGATTTTACGCTAATTAGGTGCATAGTATGGTTTTAAACCATATTTAACACCTAAGACTTATTACCTACTGAAATTTTAAGTAAATTCTAATATTATTATAGTAAGTATAAGTCATGAACTCAGACTTCCAAAATTTTCCTTAAAAGCATATGTGAAATGACCAAAATACCTTTTCGGGGCATAGTTTGGCCATAAAAGGTAAACCTCACATATGTATGATATCTTACTGATATAACTTGATAAAATAAATATTTTTACTGAATGTTTTAGACCAGAACCTCAGTTTACTATTGAACCTCTCTTATAAAGGGTAAAATGACCAAAACGCCCCTACGGGACTTAATTTGGTTTTAAATACTTTTTGGGCATATATGTTAACATCCTACTGATGTATTAACATATTTTAAGCATAATAACATAAGGGACTTGTATATGGTTCATTTGGTTGCCTGTTACGCATTTACGCATTCGGATCGGTTTACCTAACTAGTTTACGTAAGTTTGCCGAAACGGGTTTAACCTTATCGTTTTTATTTCAAAATCTGGAATGTACTTAGTTTACCCATATTATACAAGTCTTCGTACCTTTTGGGTCTAAATTACATTCTATTCCGGTCATCACTTAATCTAGCGTATCGTACCACTTTAGATACTTTAAGCTAGCCGGTCTAAGTCTACAACTTAAATAAGACCGTTAGCATTCTGAATTGGTTATATATTACCATCATTCCAGACTAGAGCCACCCGGTAAAAGCTACCTGCATTTAGATAGATTGGATACGACTGAGTTATTTTGCTGTGAATCAAGTATTAGCTCAGGTAAATACTTTTAACTTATTTTCCCTTATACGGGCTTGGGATATGGTATTATAATAACACCGCTTGGTCGGGTATGATATCATTTAATCGGATTGTGATTAATAAATTGCATAACTCGTTTTAATCTGTATTGTTTGATAACATAAACATTGGGGGTTAATACGACCATGTCCTGGATATCCTCGGCTCATTTCATTTGAAAATGGCCACGACCTATGCACGGGGTGCAGGCATACGCCTGACAGATGCAAATGCTAAATAACCCACATGTTGGGGATAACTCCTTTGTGGGTTTCATAGTGGTGAGTCGGTTAATCATGACCGGCTTCTAAACCGGCCCCATGTGTATGACAAACATGTAAAACTGTATACAAAATTTTATTAAAGATTGTCCTAAGTTATAAATGGTTTATGCCTTGTGCACTTAAATCAATTTTCATAAACACTTTTCAAAAGAGTCAGTTAATTGTATTTACCAGTGAAAACTGACGTATTTTCAAAAGATTAAGTGGCAGGTACTACTCGTAATAGGCTGGGAGTTGGTCGGTGTCGAAATAGAGGATCTTGCAAATCCTTAAATATGCCTTAAAGTATACTAAACTTCATTTTTACATTCTGTGAAAATCCACCTGTGGATTTGATATTACAGACTCGTCTATAATAAATACTTTGATATTTTCAGACATTTTGGTTTGTAATAATAATTTATATTCCAAGACTTCCGATGTGCTATTCTGTGTATGTTTGACCATGATAATATCAACTATGTCACGATACTCCCCCACCGGGCCCACCGGTAATATGTGGAAATATCGGGGTGTGACAGGTTGGTATCAGAGCCAACGTTTGAGTGAATTAAACACTAACCCTTAGTGTTTAATCTCAAATGACACAGTAGCATATTCCTTAGACCTTTTGAGTCTAGACTTAACATAGGAATGCTCTCATCCCTATTAAGTAAACATTGTTTTCGATTTTATGTATTTTGAATAAGTCGCCAAGCAAGGAAGCCGTTGATGGAAATTCTCTTCATCCGAAGCCAAGGAATGCTAAGCTTCAAAATACGGCTAGAATAAGCATGCGACCGGTTTGGAGAAAAGACCTTTAAGGACACTCATTCCTAAAACCAAATCTATTGAATTGCAATCAGACTTCGGAGTCCATACCGGAGGTCCCTGAGGCTCAAATTTTAAAGTCTGTGCCAGTGGAGCCCATACCAGGTGGTCCCTGAGGCTCCCGTTTTGAAAATAATGCTAGTGGATGCTGATGATCCTTATTTCTTACCTCCAAGTTTTGGAATCCCAGACTTGGATTATATCAGTCGAAACCCAATCCGTGATCCATGTCATTCCTTAACCATGGAATCCTTGAATTCTACTTCTATAACGGATCCTGATTGGAATACTTACCTTATTCACTGAGGTCTTCAGTATCTTTACCATGTTTGGTAAACAAAGAAGAGAAACAATCGAAATGGAGCAAGGAAGGCATTAGAGAATCCTTCTTTCATAATATTCATTGTCTTTTAAGTCCTCATAAGGACCTATCGCTTCTATATAGTCCCTGTGTGGACATACCTTTTGACTTAAGACCCTATATGGGCATTTTCTATTTAGTCCTTTCATGGACATTATATTTCAATATAGTCCCTTGGTGGGCATGCTACTTCAAAATAGTCCTTTCATGGACAATATACTCCACTATAGTCCCTTCGAGGACATGTTCATTCATCAAAGTTGCTTTATGGACATATTATTTCATTAAATCCCTTTAGGGATACGTTATGTCGAAATAGTCCCTTTGAGGACATGACATTTCATTATAACCCCTATATGGACTTATAATAATTTATAGTCCTTATACGGACATATATTTTTCCTCTTAGTCCTCTGTGGACAAATAAGATTACTGAAAGTCCTGATAAAGGCACTACTGTAGGTTTCCTAACGATTTATGGAAAGTTTTGAAAATTTTATGTAGGTATTCGTTTCGTCCTTTATCCAATGATTGTTCTGAATTTTACTCAAACTTTATCGATCAACTGGAAATTTCAAAAGATCTTCTTAATGGTATAACCTAGCCTATATGTCCATGAACATGGCTATGATGGTAAAACCCTCTTAGGATAATTAATCTTTGTTAACATCTAAAAACATGTTAACACTCCTGGCAGTGTGGCTTGAGAAACTACACCAGCCGTCATGGTATTTGGACTACGTCCAAGCATTAAAGCCTATATGATCAAAATAGATCATGGCAAGCATCATCAATGTGATGATCATATCATAAACATCCATTAGTGGTGAAGTGCCTACGGGCTATACTTATTATCCAATAAAGACAACGACAGTTGTGGTCTACGACTCCCTGTCTAAAAATATTGGACTATGTCCAAACATAATAGTCTATATGATCAATGCGATCATGACTAATATCATCTAATACGATGATCATGTTACTTAACATCCTTTAGTGATGTTTTGCCTACAGGCTATAGTATATTGTCCATTTGAGACATTGACATTGTGATCTTTATGATCCCCTGTCCAAGGTAGTGAGCTATGCTCAAGCCTAATAGTCTATATGATCAATTCGATCATGACTAAAATCATCAATATGATTATCATATTTAACATCCTTAATGATGTTTTCCCTACGGGCTATATTATATTGTCCAATTGTGACAAGACAATAGTAGTCTTTTATGATTCCTTGCCTAAGGGGGGTGAGCTATGCTCAAATCCCATAGTCCATGTGATCATTGCAATCCTGACTAATATCATCAGTATGATAATACTAACATCCCTAGTGATGAAGCGTGTACGGGCTATATTTTACTTTATTTTCGATAAGACAAAGATAGTGGTGATCTTTATGATCCCCTATTCAAAATGGTGGGTTATACCCAAACCTAATAATCAATATGATCAATGTGATCATGACTAACCTCATCATCATCTCAGTCATACTAAACATCCTTTAGTGATGTCAATTGAATTACCTTACGCCAAAAAGGATCGTCTTCCAAGACGATGACAGTTGTAGTCTATGACTCCCTGTCCAAAGGTGAAGAACTATGTTCAAATCTTAAAGCCCCTAATCTAATAAGATTGCAGCTTATAAATTAATGTCCTTCGTGTCAAACCAAAGAGTTATATTTTAAAGTCATTCATGACAAGCCGATGTGCTATAATTTGTCATTCGTGACAAGTTAACATACCAAATGTTAACATTCTTTGTGACAGGCCTTTTGCGCCAGATTCTTTAATGTCCTCCGAACAGGCCTTTGGTGCCATATCTTATAATGTCCTTGTGACAAGGCCAATTTGTGCCATATCTAAATGTCATTTGCGACAAGGTATTCGCGCCATATGATTATATATGTCTTTCATGACTAGGCTTTATGCCATATCCTTTTATGTCCCTAGTGACGGGCCTCTGTGCCATATATATATTAAAAGTCCTTTAAGGCTAGCCTTTGAGCTATTCATAATCGTCTATGTGACAAAGACA
This sequence comes from Helianthus tuberosus, assembly GCA_030545235.1. NCBI lineage: Eukaryota > Viridiplantae > Streptophyta > Magnoliopsida > Asterales > Asteraceae > Helianthus > Helianthus tuberosus. Next base: position 135,671,631 of record CM060389.1, read on the forward strand.
ATTGTGACATTGTGATCCCCTGTCAAAAAGGTAATGGGCTCGGTCCAAACCTTAAATGCCATTGATGGTTCTCTTGTGACCTAGGCTAAATGAAACTAATATTCCTTCAAATAACATTCATTAGGAATGTTCGAAACATAATAGCCTATACGGTTTATTGATGCCATGGCTAATCTATATCAGGTCGTCAGGATGATGACTAACAATTGTTTAATTTGGTGGATAGTACCAAGCTTCGAGTATGGCAAACTCGGATAAGGTAGACAACAGTCGCGATAATAATGATACGACCAAAGCTAATGATGCTACAAACCTAAACCTCAATATTAATGGAATTAATCTCCAAGCTGTGATTGACACAGCTGTAGGAAAGGCCATGGAAAAGGTCATGAAACAGTTTAAAGTGCCGAGCGCTGCTCGCTCCAAATCCCATTCTAAACCACACTCAATTGCTCATGAAAAGAGCTTTGTTCACACTTTGAATGTGAAGGATGAAACAAGGAAGATAATGTATAATGAGGATCTTCATTCCTCCAAAGGATGTACTTAAGAGTCCTTCGTCTCTTGCAAGCTAAGAGACTTCAATGGCGAAAAAGGAGCCATTGATTTCTTGAGTTGGTTGGACGAAATGGAAACCGTTGTAGAAATCAGCGGTTACGCTAAGGAAGACACTGTGAAGTAAGTATCACAGTCGTTCAAGGGTGATGCCCTTACTTGGTGGGAGACATTAATCAGGTCCATGGGGAAGGTACCCCTATGCAATATGGAATGGTCCGAGTTTATGGACCTTGTCAGAAAAACCTATTGTCCACGACATGAAATGGAAAAGGTGGAGTCAGATTTTCTAACTCTCACCATGAAAAATCCGGACTATCGACTGTATGTCGCCGACTTTAAATCATTATCCGGGATAGTACCCTATTCGGTTAACCCAGGATCTAAGCGTAATGCACAATGTAGTGGTGATTTAGCACCAGAAATAAGGGAGCATGATAAAGCTTCAAAGCCTACTTCTTATAGATCCGCTATGGATCTATCTCAACCACTCACACTGGATAGGTTGAGAAATAAGTCAGCCAAAACTGAGACTGACAGAAAAAGGAAAGGGGAGGAAGATAACTCTCAGAAATCTAAGAAAAAGAACAAGTTCGGGTTCGATAAGAACCGACAAAAGTCTAGTAAAAAGCCTATATGCAAAACCTGCAATAAGAGGCACTGGGGACAGTGTCGAATAGAACAAAGACTAAAGCAGTGTGGCATCTGCAATAGAACTGGTCATCAGTCCCATGAATGTAGGGACATAAAGAATGCAGTCTGTTACGGTTGTGGTGAGAAAGGCCACACCAGAACTAGATGCCATAAAGCTGCCAAAGAAGGTGCAGCTAAGCCTGGAGAAGCTAAGAAGGGAAATGCTTGAACTACCTGATGAATGCCAGAGGCAGTACATATTAATAATATCATCAGGTACACTCCTTATCATTTATCAATGATAATTTCTACTAAGTGTCCTGTTTTAATGCAGACAATAATAAGTCTTTCATAGACCATAAGCTTAGCAAACTTTTGATGATACACATAAGAACTCCAGATACTAAGTAAGGTAGAACTTACCAATGAAACCATAGAAACCTTCCCTTTTAATCTCATCAAATAATCCTCATTCATAAAATTCAGAAGTACTCTTTCCCCAGATGGAGTACGACAATATATGTTATTTTAATTATTTTCTCATTGATTTCTATCAACTGCGAGTGCCAACTATGATTGATAAAAGCGCCATATGAGGATTGGCGTATCCCTGTGTGTCCCATAGATTGCGTCCATGCCTGATCAGTATGGAGGTTTAATGCATGGAACCACTAAGATATTCCAATGGTCATATAGTACTAAAGTAAGCTAGTGGTGTTCAAAGAAGATATCCATTATAGAAATGCCTAAGTAGGCGTCTCTACTTAAGGCATCCATGCACTCGTAAAATAGATATGTCATTTGCATGGCACAAGTGATGAACTACCCTGTTTACCTCCTAAGAGGCAAAGTGGAATTAGGGTTGACATCCAGTAAGAGTTGTATCTGTTACAGAAGCTCAATATCGGTTAGCATCAATGGATATGGAAGAACTAAGAGCTAACCAGATGAGTTTATGGAAAAAGGCTTGTACAGCTTAGCTCATCTTCTAAAGAGCTCCGATTATTGTTAATAAAGGAAAGCACGAGGCAATACGCTTGTGCATTGATTACTACAACCTAACTAGGAGACGATTAAGAATCGTTATTAGTTGCCCAGGATCGTTGATTTGTTCGATTAACCATGAGGATAGTAAATTCTTTAAGACTGATTCGGGTAGTAGTTGGAATGACTATCTCACCCTAAATAAGTTCTCCTATAACCAACAGCATTATATAAGCATCAAGGTTGCTTCCTTGGAGACCTTGTATGGGAGAAGTGACAAAAGCCCGTTTGTTGGGCAGGAGTTGAGAAAAACCCAAATTTCAGAATCTAAGATTGTCCTAAAGAAGACGGATAAGATAATATGAATCTGTAATCGTCTGAAAGCTGTGAGTAATCGACAGAAGAGCAATGTGAAAGAGAGACGCAGATCTCTTAAAGTTCATAGTAGGGAACAAGACCCTATTGAAAATACCAACATGGAAAAGTACCATATGTTTCAGTATAAAGGGCAAGTCGAGCCCTGGATATTTAGTACCATTCGAGGTCATCGAATGTGTCTGCAGTATAGCTTATAAGCTAAACTTGCCTGAGGAGCTTAGTGGAATTCACAATGTATTCCACATCTATAACTTATAGAAATGTCTAGCTGATAAATCGCTAGCAATGTCTCATAAAGACGTACAGATTGATGAAAGTCTGAGGTTTATTGAAAGACCTATATCGATCAAGGATCGACAAGTTAAAAGCTCCAAAGGAAGCATGTACAGATTGTATAAGTTAAATGGGATGCCCGTAGAGGCCCTGAATATTTGTGGGAGGTTGAGTCCACTATGCGACAAAAGTACCCTCACTTGTTTCGGTAAATCTCAAGGTCGGGATTTCTTTTAAGGGGGTGAGGATGTAACACCTCATAAAATCGTGTCCAATCAGGTGTTGACACGTGTACTAAACCCTAATAAAGTCAAATGTTGACTATGAGGGACTAAATTCATCAAAAACGAAAACTATGAATATAGAAGGAGCAAAAGTGTCATCATGCCAAACTTATGCCTCTGAATGACCATACATGAAGAATATATTCTTAAACGAGTAATAAAATTGGATATAAGAAGCCGTTTATGAAAATAATCGAAGGATTATAAACTACAGGGGTTAAACATGTCAACATCTTACTTTTTACCTCTGAGTGACCTTTTAACAAACCCGAGGCTTCGTAATATTCAAATATACTCTCAAGAATAAGTGATATCAGTTTCACATGGTTTCGAGATCGTTACGCAAGTTTTCAAGACTTTGGGCTAAAAGTGTCAACATGTATAATTACACCTCTGAATGACCTTTTAACGAACCCGAAGTAATATGATGTACAATCATACTCTCGAGAATGCTTAACATGAGCTACATAGGGCTTTGATGCTATTAGATGATGATACGCACAAGTTTTCGCGTTAAAGGGACCATAAGCGTCAACGTCGAAAAATACACCTTTGAGTGACCTTTTAAGCGAACTGGAGCATCGTAATATTTTAGCATAAGCTCGGGAATGCCTAGTATGGTCCATGGAAGGCTTTGATATCGATAAATGATATTATGCTTTACTTGTGTGTAAAAAGGACTAGAAACGTCAATGTGCGAATCTATGCCTTAAAGTGACCTCCTAAACGAAGCAAGAACTCCGTAATGCTCGATATTACTACCGGGCATACCTAAGATGGTCACTTATGATAATTATACCTTATATTAACATAATACATAATATATATGAAGTTTTGTGCCAAAAATGTCATAAAAGAAAGTTAAAGATGGCATTTATGAAAGACAGGGACCTAATTCGACATTCTGCCAAACTTAGAATCTGGGCTGCACCCCTAGGTGGGCCGCGTAGGACTGGGCTGCCTCCTAACGCGGGCCGCGAGGCCCATGCCAGCTCCAATTTTTTTTCTTGTTGTCCAAATAAACAGCCTATCTCACTTGTTTCGAATCTATGGGCTGCAACCCGACTTAAGACACGTTATTAGCCACTTGTCATCATCTTAGGGACCCTCCAAACACCTGTTAATCATCCAAGACTCACCCAAAAACTATATATAGGCCTTGAGTCCATCCTTTTTCTTGGCACATTTCATTCTATCATCTTATCTCTCAAACCTGGAGCTTTCTGATCTGATTGGGAATTCTTTTTAGTAGATAAGATTGCTAGGACCCTTTGTAAGTGTCTTAGTTCCCTGTTTAGTTCAGTTTTATAATTTAAAAACCGAAAAGTCAAGTTATCGTAAATTAACTTTGACCTTCGGTTTAAACTCAAATGGTCCAGCCACTATTCGACACGAATGTGGTTATGTGACCATAGTTAGGTAGGTGATTAACCCTTAAAAGGGCACCTCCTAATTATTTCATTTGCTTAGATAATTGTCGGGTCAAACTATATACTTAAAAAGTCAAACTGGACAGAATCTTGTTATATAATTAAAATTAATAATTCAGAGGTTATAAATTATATTTTAACACTCTAATAACTTAGTAATTATTATTAGAACATGTCCAAACAGGTTCAACCCGACAATTCTAAGTTTAATGTCGGTTCGCAACTGATAGTCGCAAAAGCTTGACTTTTGCTTTGACTTTCAGTTATGACCCAATTAAGCTTAAATCATTTATGTTTTAAGCTTCCATTAGGACCGTATTATGTTGTAGTATAACCCTCTGGAGTTATATTACATGGTCAGTAGTATTTTGAATTATATGGTCATGTCCGTTATTATGCTTATAAATGCCCATTTGGCCCTTTTAACATATAAACGAGATTTTTGAAAATGTGAGAGAACAAAAACCTTTATTACTGATATGTAAGTATGTCCCGAAAATTTGACATCAGTTTTTGGTCTCAAACAGAAGTTATGCTCGATATGGTAAATTGAAAGTTTTTATTAAATAAATTATGCTATCTTGCATAAGTCATGTTTAAGCATAGGTTTTGACCCAAAACTCATTACCTACTGTTATAATATTATTTTTAGGGATTTTTGTAATTTTTGATCAGATTATAATCTGACCATATCATAGAGTTCTTGTATAATTCGGTAAATGACGATAATACCCTTTTTATGCATAAAATGAGATCAACAAATAATTTGAATGCCAAACCTTTTTCTACTGATATTATATATTAAATAAATTATTTTGAGCATTTAAGACTGATCAAAATATCAGATTTAAATAAACATTCTTAATTATCGTCTATTAGCGATTTTACGCTAATTAGGTGCATAGTATGGTTTTAAACCATATTTAACACCTAAGACTTATTACCTACTAAACTTTTAAGTAAATTCTAATATTATTACAGTAAGTATAACTCATTAACTCAGACTTCCAAAATTGTCCTTAAAAGCATATGTGAAATGACCAAAATACCCTTTCGGGGCATAGTTTGGCCATAAAAGGTAAACCTCACATATGTAAGATATCTTACTGATATAACTTGATAAAATAAATATTTTTACTGAATGTTTTAGACCAGAACCTCAGTTTACTATTAAACCTCTCTTATAAAGGGTAAAATGACCAAAACGCCCCTACGGGACTTAATTTGGTTTTAAATACTTTTTGGGCATATATGTTAACATCCTACTGATGTATTAACATATTTTAAGAATAATAACATAAGGGACTCATATATGGTTCACTAGGTTTTTACCCGGGATTGCTTCCCGGGCTCGGGAAAGTTATTTAGATTAATTAATTACAATTTGTTATTAATACGACCACATTACATCAACCATCTTATTCTATTCAACAACATTGTCTTAAAATCACGGAATTAGATCTATTCAACAACAGGACCACATGAATAACATTATTTCCAATTTTACTTCAATGCACTTAAATGATGGGGTGATTTGGGATTTTGTAAAAATGTTTGTTCTTGTACTTCTTAACAAAATAAGATGTTGACCAAAATTCAAACAAATGTTGACCAAAAGTAAATCAGATCAGATGTTCAACATAAACACTGAATCTATAACAACAGACACTACAGGCACTGATTATATTCAAACTACTGATACATAAACATTGATTCTTCATTCCACTGTTGTAATCTAAGCACTGATGTTGAGGATCAGTGCTATTTTCAAAGGGTGATCAGAGCTTGAATGACAATGCTTTGATCTTCAAAAATGCTTGGATCCCATCAGTAGTTTGAGGTTCAATTTTTATGCTTCATCAGTGGTTGGATTCCAATGTATGTAGAAGCTTTGCTAAGCTGGCATCTTCAAGTGCCATTGTCTTGATAGCCTGTTTAAAATATACAGCTTCTTGCTCTTTATCTTCTGCATCAGTCAACTTTTGCCTCTTTCTTTGGTTTAACATAATGACAGAGGTATCTGATGATGTGAACAGTGGTTCAGAATTGTGGAGCTGCTTCTTTGACATGTTAATAGTTTTGTAATCAGGCTTCTTTGGAAGGCTAGGATCTGTTTCTCTCTTTTTTCTAAGCCTTTCATAAGCTTCATCAGTGTACTGCATTGTCCATTTTGCTATGGCCTTGGCAGTTGCAACCTTTGCATCAACCAACTCTTGTTTCTTTCTTTTATACTCCAAGGTAAGATCATCAATAGCCTTTTTGTATTTACGCCAATTTGGTGCTGACCTTTTCATGCTTGGATCTCTTTTTACTCTTTCAATTCTATTGAGTTCTACTTTGAGACCAACAAATGGCCAATCTTGGAATTGCTCTTCCTTGGCAGGGTAGAACTTCTCACTCATGATCAATGCCAGAATATCTTTTCTCACATCTTTTTGCAGGCCAGGTTCTGGTGGTAAATTTGACATTTCTTTACTCAAATCTCTAGCATAGTCTTCCATGAGCTTGACTTTGGTGAGTAAAAACTGATAATGACTTGAATACACATTGTCATTTTCTCCTTCGCATTCAACCCTAGCTATTATTTGAGCTTGTCTAGCTTTTAGTTTTAGATATTCATCCATGTTTTTTGGATTTCTAAAACCAACCAGAGAAGGGAATTTCCGTTTTGAAGGATCATCAACTGTGTAAAACTGCCTCATTTCATTCTTTACTGCATGGAGTTCTAGTGGATAACTGGCAGCTACTGGGGTACCATCTGCAGACTCATATCCTTGAAGAGCTATTGGATCTTTGATTGGATTGACCAATTTTGGAGGAATGAAAGATTCAGGTTTGGTGATTTTGTAAGGTACAGATGAAACAGGATCAGGTGCTGGTATATCATCATCATGCACTTGAAGATTTTTTCTTCTAGTATACACATTTTCAGGAGGAGGTGTTTCTATTTGAGGTTTTGGAACAAACAGAATTATGGCTTGGGAAGGATTGTTAAAAGTGGTAGGTAATTGACTAAGAGTTGTCGAAACAACTGGTGTCTCAACCACTGTTGATGTATCAACAGTTGTCTTTTGCTTTAAGGCAGGTGGTGAGTTTTGTGATGATGGTTTTGTTTGGGGTGTTTGAGTAGTGATGGTGTGTGTTTGACTAACAGCTGTTGAAACAACTGGGGTTTCAACCACTGTTGCCATTACCACGGATGATGTGTCAACTGTTGTCTTCTGCCTTTTAGCAGGTGGTATTGGTGGTGGTGAAGGGATTTTTCGTAATGGAGATAAGACAGTGGATGTAGTGTGTGTTGAAGTGGTAGTGGTGAAAGTTTGGATAACAGATGTTGAAACCACTGAAGAAGCAACAACTGTTGATACAACAGGTGTTTTAACATCTGTTGGTTTCGAAGATTGATGTGTGGAGCTTTTGGAAGGTTTGGGAGTTTGTTTTGTGGATTTGGGAGGTGTGGTTTTGGGTTGTATGACTTTTCTAGTAGACTTTCTTATGGGTTGAGAATTTTCTTGATCCTTTGGCTCAGAAGTACCCTATTCATTGATCTCCATAAAAACTATCTTCTCCTGTTCAAACCTTCCTTTATCCTTTGCCTCCATATCCTTTTTCACCCTTGCTTTTGCATCAGCAATGGCATTTAAGGTTACATCAACCTTTTTGGAACCATCTGGCAAAGGGATGTGTGCAAGCATTGTTGAATTATCTGGTGCAATGTACAGACCATCTTCATATCCCTTTTTCTTCAACTGCCTCATTTTCTCCGCCTTTTTGGCATTATTTGGTAGTGGGCTGTCCACAAAGATGATAGGGGGAGGAGCAGTGCCAGTGGTGTTCATAAATTGAGCCTTCAGGGTTTTTATATCTGCCTGAGTGTCTTTGAACCTGGCTTCCATTATATTTCTGATATTTTGAAGCTGAATTTCATGTTTCTGATCAGCATTTGCTCTTTGTTGGTGAAGCAGAGGTTGAAATAATGCCCAAAGATCAGTGGGAGCAGGTGGTGCCTGCTGTTTTTGTAACAACTGTTGCAGTATGGTTTTGATTTCTGCAATAGATGTATCCAGTTTGTTAAGCCTCTCCCTCAATTCTCGGTACATTAAACCATCATCCAATTTAATGGGATCATCTGATTTCCCACCAGAGGTGGTTGTAACAGTGGTTGACTGAGGGAGACTTTCCCAAAAGTCATCCCCTGTTGCCCCTTTTTCTTGGAACTGGGGACTTCTTTCCTCAGCAGAGGTTACCAATCTAAGCTCACTAGTGTATACAGGATACACACCAGTATTTAGAAAGGTTCCCATAGAAGAAATTGCCTTCAAGGAAGTCTGATTAATGAAACTACTGTCCAAGTGTAAACCAGTGGGTTCAACACTTGTAGTAGCTGCTTCAGTTGAACTACTGACAGGAAGTACTTGTACATCCTGCAGTGTAACCTCCTGAGGTGTTGTTGGTGGGTTAGCAATGATAGGGAGCTCAGACACAGTCACTTTCTGTGGCATGCTCTCAGTGATAGGGGGTTGAGAGGAACTGATTGCTATCTGATTTATATCAACTGCATCCAACAAAAGTTTTGTTTGTGGTGGAATTGTAACAGTGAGTACGGGAGTGGAAAGAGGATTTGCCCCGGGCAGTGGGCTGGGGATGATGGATTCAAGTGAGTCCAAAGCAACATAATTTGATGTCCCTATTCTTACAACCTGTTCTTTTTGAAAAGAAACAGGAGGAGTTTGAGGCTCAGGTTGAGATATTTCTACCATCTGCTGTGAGGAAGTAGCAGCAGTGGTTTCTGGTGACTTTTGTGTTTTCACCGGCAGTGGCTCTGGGATCTCATCTTCCAGAGTTGCCTTTGTTTTAGGTTTGAGGGGCTTTTGTGTTTTCTTTTGTCTTGGTCTTTTGGTGGATTTAGGTGTCGGTTTCACAGCAGTTGTTTTGCTGCTGTGATCACCTTGAGCAGTGGGCTCAGCAGCAGGTGCCTGAGGAGCAGTGGTAGCTGCTAAAGTCTGCTCAGGAGCCTGTGCTTGTGTTTTGGACACTTTTGATAGCCTTGTAAATGTTAACGGTGTAAGGCCATTTATTTGAAAAGGTTCACCCTGGATGAGTACATGAGCATCATCCTTTCCAAATTTCTTTTGAAAATAAAAGCTTAGGAACCTTGGAAATAGTAAAAATGATTTGCTATCAACATTTTTTACCAAGTCATTAAAGATCTCCTGTGAATAGTTAAAGTTTTCCCCATGCAAGATAGCATATGCCAGGTATTGGATCTTTAATGGAATTTCATTGAAAGCAGTGGTCTTATTAGAAACACACATTAAGAGGGTATGAAACAAAAACCTTGGGGCAGGGGGAAAACTGCCTTTTTGCAAAGTGTTTTTTTTCATTTGCTTTGCATACCCTCTTTCTAAAAAATCTGTTTGATACTCTATTTTAGGGAAAGAAGTCTTACCTTCAAGATCATTGAGTTCAAACACCTCAGAAATGGTTTGTGGTGTGATTTTAACATCAACACCCTTTATCGAGGAATTGATAGCTATGGGTGTTTTATCTTGATATTCAAGTTTTGCATTTTTCCAAAATTCCCTTTGGGTTGCCAAGTAAATCGGAGCATCAGAAGTCAACAAAGTTTTGTATTTTGAAGACGAAAGGGCATCTATGACGGAATTGAACGTTTCAGTGTTACTTGGTTTTGTCAAGAGACCCAAGTAGTTATGGGGAGCTTTGTATCGAATTTGTATGACCTTTTGACTGGATTTCCTTTTAACTGATGAAGACCATGATTTTGCCATTTGAGGAAGAAGGACGATGAGGAATTTTGAGAGAAATGGAGGATAACTGCTTTGAAAAAGGAAAAATGAATTCGATTCGACAGTTAAAACCCTGATTGGGGGTTTTGATCAGGGTTTTATAGCAGGAAAAGTGAATGCTGACGTGGCAGCGGTTAAAAAAGATCTGACGGCTATGAACTGTCCACGAGCCAACCCCTGATGAGTAATGGAACACAGTTGTTTTATGAAGACACTGATGGAATAATAACAGTGGTTGCAATGATTACACTGAAAAACAGTGGGAGACTTTAAGTTATCAGTGGATAGCCTTAAAACATTTTAATGCTTATAATTCATAAAAAAAAATCATTTTAACTATTTTTAAGATGAATGTTGAGATTTTTTAAATAAAGTATTACATATAATCAGTTAGCATGCTGGGGTGATGTGATAAATACCGTTACATATAAACAACCCTATGATATGAAATTTAACAATCTAACAGAGTATAAAATACTGATGTTGAATCCACTATAGATGCTGAAGCACTGCTGCTACTGAGCAATGTTTTTCCTTTCGTTGATCAGGCTTTAGGAACATAAGTGCTTGTCTTTAACATGGCTTTGTCTTCAACAGTGGATAGGCCTCATCAATCTTTAAGAACATCAGTATTTATAAGGAGCAGTGGTTAATTATAACAGTCCTTAGAATGATCAGCTGTTATAACGACTCAAAAACCTCTTTGAGAGGAAGCATTGAAAGTATTAAACCTCTGTTGTCTTATCAAACAGATGTTCAGACACAATTCAACATCAACATAATTTAAATCGTACTCAAACACTAAATAATAAATAAAAATAGAATACAACATAGAAACACTGGTACATAAATACTAAAGTTGAATCCACTATAGATGCTGAAGCACTGCTGTTACTGAGCAGTGGTTTTCCTTTCGTTGATCAGGCTTTAGGTACATAAGTGCTTGTCTTTAACATGGCTTTGTCTTCAACAGTGGATAGGCCTCATCAGCCTTTAAGAACATCAGTATTTATAAGGAGCAGTGGTTAATTATAACAGTCCTTAGCATGATCAGCTGTTATAACCACAACATAACCCTTTGAGAGGAAGCATTGAAACTATTAAATCTCTGTTGTCTTATCAAAAAGATGTTCAGACACAATTCAACATCAACATAATTTAAATCGTACTCAAACACTAAATAATAAATAAAAATATAACACAACATAGAAACACTGGTACATCAATACTAAAGTTGAATCCCCTATAGATGCTGAAGCACTGCTGCTACTGAGCAGTGGTTTTCCTTTGGTTGATCAGGCTTTAGCTACATAAGTGCTTGTCTTTAACATGGCTTTGTCTTCAATAGTGGATAGGCCTCATCAACCATTAAGAACATCAGTCTTTATAAAGAGCAGTTGTTAACTATAACAGTCCTTAGCATGATCAGCTGTTATAACCGCAACATAACCCTTTGAGAAGAAGCATTGACACTATTAAACCTCTGTTGTCTTACCAAACAGATGTTCAGACACAATTCAACATCAACATAATTTAAATCTTATTAAAACAGTAAATAATAAAAAAAATACAACATAGATTCATAAAATAAAATTTATTAATTTATTCATGACCTTAAAACTAAAAGTCCAATAATTACATGACATACTAAACAGTATTAAAGTTCAAATCTAAGAATAACAGCAAGAATTAAGAAAGTTTAGTTTCAACTCCATCCATTGCTGAACCTCTAGATGTATGTACTTCAGCATCGCCAAGAACTGCAAGTCTCTATCACCGCACTCTATATTACTGACAACACAAACAAGAAACAAACCTAAAATGCAAAGGTCTCTTCTCAACTGTTGTAGCACATCTAAGTTTTCAAGATATTGCAAGAATCTATCCATACTTTCTATAAAAGAAGAAATCCCAATGACAAACCTGACACAAGAAAACCTGACTTTCGATTTAACGAAAATCGAACAACGCAACTTTTCACGATGTTGCAACAATGATACTGCAACATCCATATTGAAAGGTTGACTTGTGATGGGAATCTTCATTGAAACGACGATGTTGGAACAATGATACTGGAACGATAACATGTTCAACAAACATTCGAACAAAGAAGTGTAATCGGAGATTAGCGCCTAAATCACGAGAAAGATGCATTTGAGAGAGAGATATACGCACACATATATGAGCGAGCGAGCGAGATTTGAATGTGATAGTAGATAATTATATCTTATTTATAGGATTAGAATATACAGTTTGAATTTTCAATTTTGAATGTGGGAACAGATAATTATTAAATTATCTTATTTATTGGGAACTGATGTTTATTGGGAACTGATGTTTATACGTAATCCACAGTAGTATATATCCTTATCCTCTCTTTATTAAAATATTAAATATTTGAATTGTTATGCAAAGTAGGAAAAAAAAAAGAGAGAGAGAAGGTCAATTTTTATGATGACTTTTCTGTAGTTACTGATGATGATTTGAAAGCAACTGTCATTGTCATGATGACTTTTCTAATTTTTAAAAACATAATAACCGTGAGTTTGAAATTCACATTTTGCATGTTTTAAATGTCCAAATCTCAAGAAATTAACATTAATTACTGATTTGATTTGCAACAAATAGTTATAAAGAATTTTTTTTATTTTTTAATTTAATTTTAAATTTTGTGATCAAAACAATGTTGTTTGAAATCTTACCTCATTGGTATGTAAAGATGAGGTAAAATGGTAATTTTATTGTAATTCTACTTTTTATTTGATAATTTCAATCTATCACTAAACTAAAACAATCAATAACAAAAAAGTGAGCAATGGCCGTTTTTTAGGAAAACCACTGATGGTCAATATCAATATTTCTCAACAATAAAAAAAGTGAGCAGTGGCTATTTTTCCTATCAGTGGATACCCCACAGTTTTTTAAACACTGATGTTTGGTCAGTCAATGGTCAACAGAAAGATGCATTCGAACAAAGAAGTGTAATCGGAGATTAGCGCCTATATCCTTATATACTCCTTTATTAAAATATTAAATATTAAATATTTGAATTTGAATTGTTATGCAAAGTAGGAAAAAAAAGAGAGAGAACGTCAATTGTCATTATGACTTTTCTGTAATTACTGATATTATCAGTAATTACTGATGATGATTTGAAAGCAACTGTCATTGTCATGATGACTTTTCTAATTTTTAAACCATGAGTTTGAAATTCACATTTTGCGTGTTTTAAATGTCCAAAGCTCAAGAAATTAGCATTAATTACTGATTTGATTTCCAACAAATAGTTATAAAGAATTTTTTAAATTGTATGATCAAAACAATGTTGGAGGAAATATTACCTCATTGGTATGTAAAGATGAGGTAAAATGGTAATTTCATTGTAATTCTAGTTTTTATTTGATAATTTCAATCTATCACTAATTAACACCATCAATAACAAAAAAGTGAGCAGTGGCTGTTTTTAAGGAAAACCACTGATGGTCAATATCAATAGATGCCAACAATAAAAAAAGTGAGCAGTGGCTATTTTTCCTATCAGTGGATACCCAACAGTTTTTTAAACACTGATGTTTGGTCAGTCAATGGTCAACAGATTTTGAAGAAACATATGTTTCGCCTTAAACAGAACTTTGCCCATAAACAGAAGTTTGACCATAAACAGGTGTTTGCACATAAAGAGATGTTTATCTGGTGGTTTAAAACCACTGTTGGGTCAAACAAATTTCACAACAGGACCAATACTCAAATAGATGTTGACCTTAAACAGATGTTTGGTTTAGAGCCAAACATCTGTTAAAGCCCAAACATCTGTTTAACCCTGAACAGATGTTTAAGTTAATAACATCTACTGTTCAACCTAACAGGGGTTTCCATTAACTATTGACCAAATTGCAAACATATGTTAAAACCACTGTTTGTTATTGTACTTCTTTACAAAATTACATAGAATTCAAGAAAACGAAACAAACACTTAAAGAACTATAATTTAACACATAATCTAATCGGGCAAAGCAATCTATTATCTAAGAATTCACTGATTCTTACAACATGAAACAAACTCATAATGAAATACTAAAGTTACATAAGAACCACTGATAATTAAATACTAAATTTGAATCCGTTGTAGATGCTGAACCACTGCTGATACTAAACAGTCGTTTTCCTTTGATTAATCAAACTCTAGGTACATAAAGTGCAAACAGTCGTTTTCCTGAACAGATGTTTAAGTTAATAACATCTACTGTTCAACCTAACAGGGGTTTCCATTAACTATTGACCAAATTGCAAACAGATGTTAAAACCACTGTTTGTTATTGTACTTCTTTACAAAATTACATAGAATTCAAGAAAACGAAACAATCACTTAAAGAACTATAATTTAACACATAATCTAATCCGGCAAAGCAATCTATTATCTGAGAATTCACTGATTCTTACAACATGAAACAAACTCATAATGAAATACTAAAGTTACATAAGAACCACTGATAATTAAATACTAAATTTGAATCCGTTGTAGATGCTGATCCACTGCTGATACTAAACAGTCGTTTTCCTTTGATTAAGCAAACTCTAGGTACATAAAGTGCTTGTCTTTAACAGGACCTTATCTTCAACAGTGGATAGGCCTCATCAGTCTTTGTTCATAAAGAGCTCCTTTAAAACAAACTTTATGCTTCTTTTAATACAAAAAAGGTAGGAAACATCATTACTCTAGACTCTCTAGTAACATAAAATCTTATCCTACAACAATAGCAGATCCTTTCTTGCGTTTAGTAGGAACTACTGTGGGTTCTCCATCATCATCTTCTGCACAAGTCAATTATAATCATCATCATCATTTAGACATAAGCAAAAATTATTTTAACTATAAATTTAATAATCTTTCTTTGTGTTTAATTAAACTTTATGCTTCTTTGAATACAAACCTATAATAACCCGCAGCAGATTGTATGAATTTCAAACAACTGTGATTAGACTGAAATATAAACCGAGAATTAGAGTATATCACTTCAAAATAAAAAAACTCAAAATTGAAAATCAGAGTAGCAAAAACACACATACTTTAAACGATGTTGGAACAATAATACTGGAAACAACCGTGGAACAATCATCATCATTATATGAGAATACCCTTAATTTATGGAACCTGTAGAATGAAATGCTCCACTGTTGGGTTATTAACTTTCAACCTCACTTTCCCTAAATTTATCAATTCTAATTTTCAACAGGATGTAATACAATTATTACCTTAATTAAGATATCTTCAACTGCAAACAACAATAGCAAACAACATCAAACAATAATAGCAAACAACATCAGATAATAATAGCAAACAACATCAAACAATAATAGCAAACACCTGATGTTGAATCCACTGTAGATGCTGAACCACTGCTGTTACAAACAGATAATACCTCGAGAACTGGAAATGAAACTCTAATTTCAGAAAGAATAATGGCTGAACATACTCAAACATCAATAATCAACAGATGTTATACTCATATCATCACCATCTAGAAAAAAACCCTAATTTCAAAACATATTCAAACATACCAGCTTATGGCAGAAATCTATCCGCAGCTAAGCGGATTTCAACTTTGATGACAACAACCCTGGAACCATATGATTAGATTACGAGTAGAAATTAGGATTAGTGTAAATAAGAGGAAATCATGAAAGTATTTCAACTAAAAAAAAGAACAAACCTTTTGATGAAGTAATCGATGAACAAAAGAAGATTTTATGGTGGCGTCTGAAGAAGATTAAGGTTTGGATGGAAAGAATTATCTCAATAATTTGTAGGGTTTGTGAAATTTGAATTTGAATCGCCCGAATATAGAGAGAGAAAGAACCCAAGGTTTGTAAACAAAGATTAGAAGTGAGAAGAGAGATTATATAAGGAAAAGGGGATGGCACTGTTGGGCGGGAAAAGAGAACTGAGGATGCCCTAATCAAGTGACACGTGGCCCAAATAACTTTCATTTATTATATATAATAGATTTGGTTGCCTGTTACGCATTTACTCGTTCGGATCGGTTTATGTAACTAGTTTACGTAAGTTTGCCGAAACAGGTTTAATCTTATCGTTTTTATTTCAAAATCCGGAATGTACTTAGTTTACCCATATTATACAAGTCTTCGTACTTGTTGGGTCTAAATTACATTCTATTCCGGTCATTGCTTAATCTAGCGTATCGTACCGCTTTAGATACTTTAAGCTAGCCGGTCTAAGTCTACGACTTAAATAAGACCGTTAGCATTCTGAATTGGTTATATATTACCATCATTCCAGACTATAGCCACCCGATAAAAGCTACCTGCATTTAGATAGATTGGATACAACTGAGTTATTTTGCTGTGAATCAAGTCTTAGCTCAGGTAAATACTTTTAACTTATTTTCCCTTATACGGGTTTGGGATATGGTATTATAATAATACCGCTTGGTCGGGTATGAAATCATTTAATCAAATTATGATTAATAAATTGCATAACCCGTTTTAATCTGTATTGTTTGATAACATAAACATTGGGGGTTAATACGACCATGTCCTGGATATCCTCGGCTCATTTCATTTGAAAATGGCCACGACCTATGCACGGGGTGTAGGCATACACCTGACAGATGCAAATGCTAAATAACCCACATGTTGGGGATAACTCCTTTGTGGGTTTCATAGTGGTGAGTCGGTTAATCATGACCGGCTTCCAAACCGGCCCCATATGTATGACAAACATGTAAAACTGTATACAAGATTTTATTAAAGATTGTCCCAAGTTATAAATGGTTTGTGCCTTGTGCACTTAAATCAATTTTCATAAACACTTTTCAAAAGAGTCAGTTAATTGTATTTACCAGTGAAAACTGACGTATTTTCAAAAGATTAAGTGGCAGGTACTACTCGTAATACGCTGGGAGTTGCTCGGTGTCGAAATAGAGGATATTGCAAATCCTTAAAGATGCCTTAAAGTCTACTAAACTTTATTTTTACATTCTGTGAAAATCCACCTGTGGATTTGATATTACAGACTCGTCTATAATAAATACTTTTATATTTTCAGACATTTGGGTTTCTAATAATAATTTATATTCCAAGACTTCCGCTGTGCTATTCTGTGTATGTTTGACCATGATGATATCAACTACGTCACGATACTCCCCACCGGTAATATGTGGAAATATCGGGGTGTGATAGTTTCACTAACTTCATCTGGGTCACAATCGGTCAAAATCAACCCAACTTTGCCGTTAATGTGAGGAATTGCGCCAACAAAATCATGGTGACTCAATAAAAACAAGCTAATAGGTAGTTCTAAAGCAACGATCTCGTGAGAGTGATCTATTCTTAAGCTCCCTTTTAGGTGAACATTACCCAAGTGAAAAGAAATACAATGTAACACTCGAAAAATAGAACGCACTTCAAAGTTCAATTTGATCAGTCATATCACCCAAGCCTTCAAATCAGTCAGTTAACAATAATGTCAATTTATTAAAGAAACCACCATCAACATTATATACAATAATCAACATCTAAATTTGTTCTAATAACATATAGTCAGGCAATGAAGTCAAAATAAGAGAAACCCACATAAAACCTTAACAGCCCTAATTTTAAAAATTATATGTGATTCAATCAGAGCTAACATTTTTTATACAATTCACAAAAAATAGGTTAATTTGTTTGATATTATCAAGCGTAGGAAACTAAATAAACTTGTGCAATCGACTCTGTTTCCCACGGGTTGAATCTGTTGTAGTCTCGTTTGTTCTTCCTCTTCAGTCTTCACAACCGACCACCACAAACCGCCCAACATTCAACACCATCGGTCATGTGGCCGTCTGATAACTTAATTGAAGTTTATGGTTCTAGTGATTTTGGGGAGCAGCCTTCATTATCAAAACCCTAGATCTGATAACTTAATTGAATTTTAGTTTGTTTTTGTTTTTTTTTTTTTTTTTAGGGGAACGAAATTTAGGGCTAATGGATTTGAGGGAGCGGGAATGTGAAATGTTGAATTACTTTAGTGGAGGGAAATAGTTTTAGGATATAACTAGTACTAACACCTGCGCGCGTTGCGGCGCGGGTATGCTGTAAACGTCGAATGGACTAATCCAAGTGTTATGTAATGCGTTAACCATATGAAAACATGCATTGCGGACGTATCCTCTTGAACTCAAGGTAACCTGCGGTTTGATCAAAACATAAAGTAAGTAAAATTTATACCGTATAATCATAACGTATTATTTTTTACCCGACTAACTCGAATTTATACCGTTAAGTTAAAACTTATTAGATGCGACTCGATTCATACGTAGGAAACATACAAAATAAAGCACGGAAGCGTACACCAAGTTTACGTTGAAACGTAGACAAACTCGAATTTATACGAAAACATATTAAAACCATATTATACCTCACACGGTACAACTTTATAAATTTCAAAAAGTATTTTAAACGAAAGACACTAATTACCTCTCGTGCGTTCCAGCGGGGTCTTACGATGACATTAACGTGTTAAAGGGCACGTTTTCAAACTTCAAAAGCAACATCGAAACATTGTTGCGAACCAGGTTACGGTTGTGAAATCGACATCGCTAGGGACTTGCTTAAACTATCTAACCCTAATATGTAAACCAAAACTATACAGCCGCCTCTAAACCCTCTCTCTCTCTACTCTTCTTCTTCTTTCTTTTATCCTGAAAGTTCTATATACATTTAAGGATTTTGAATGAAATCCACAATTTTCTCCTAAAAATCTTATATTTCTAAGGTTAAGATCAGTTTATAGCTATCGGTTTTGAACCAAAATATTTGATTTTAGATGGGGATATTGGGTTGCTTCAGTCATGAATACGTCTTGCTTGAATGAGAAGACGTCGGAGATGAGATAAGGGTGATTTATATGTACTTACCAATCCGAGTGCCGAACTTGTCTGACCGGCGGACCACTAAATCGCCCGAATCGGCGACGGCGTAGGCCATTTTCGACATTGATTTTAGGATTACCACAGTCCCGATCTAGTATTGCATGTGGTTTTCTCGACATGGTCTGTGTCGGCTAGGGTTTCACAGTAAGCTTCCGACCTCTTTTCTGATGTTCTAGCTACAATATTTTTTCTTTTTCGGCTTTAAAAGACATTCCCGTCGTATCAGGGATTTTTTTAGCAACGATAAAGTGGCTTTAATAGTTGTTGTGGAATCTGATGCCGTGCGTTGCGTGAAGATGGTGGTTGTATGTATCTCGAAAGTTGCCCGGTAAAAAAACGCCATGTAAAAACAGTATTTGTATGCATAGGTAGCATGTAGGTTGAAATGAAGGGTAATTCTATAATTTTAGACAAACGACCGAATTGAAGGTGTGTCGGTGGCACTGTAGCCACCGACTTTCACTTTTAAGATTATATCAATGTGAAATTCAGACTTTAAAAATAATATTAATATTAACATCAAAAATACTTCTTTTTACGAAAACTACAAAAAATTGAATATATAATGTAGAGTTAATTACTATTTTTGTCCCTGTGGTTTGTCAAAAATCACTATTTCAGTCAATTAGTTTAAAAATTGCGATTTCAGTCCCTGTGGTTTCACTTTCGTAACCATTTCAGTCTACCTCCGTTAACCCCATCCATTTATTCTGTTAAGTACATGTGAATTGACCATAATGCCCTTATTAATAAAATAACAAAAATATATCTAAATGAGTTAATTATTGTTTTCGTCCATGTAGTTTGTCAAAAATCACTATTTCAGTCATGTGGTTTCACTTTCGTAACCATTTCAATCCAGTCTCCTAACACCGTCTATTTTACCGTTAAGTTTTTAATGAAATACCTAAATTACCCATGTTTTAATTAAATAAAAAAACCATGGAAATTTAAAAGATTGTATTCTAGGACCCACTTGTTAAAACACAACCCCACGCTACCCCACCCCACTCCATCCCTGCTCTCATTTCTGGCAGAAGTTTCCAGTCATCTTCTCCAGCATCACAACCCCACCCTCTTAATGTCCGGTGACCCGTTACCCCACCCCAATTAATATCTTCTTAGCAGTATCAGTTAACATAATAACTTTGAAAAATAATGCTTACCTGGACATTTTCTCATTCTAAAATCCAAAATTAAAATTTTGGAACCTTATATGTAAAAATAGTGCCAGACTTCTACTTCTTCTGAAGCCATGGTGGGTCGAACCCTACACTCCAATTTAGGTATTTCATTAAAAACTTAACGGTAAAATAGACGGTGTTAGGAGAATCGACTGAAATGGTTACGAAAGTGAAACCACAGGGACTGAAATCGCAATTTTTAAACTAATGGACTGAAATAGTGATTTTTGACAAACCACAGGGACGAAAACAATAATTAACTCATTTAGATATCATTTTGTTTTTTTATTAATAAGGGCATTATAGTCAATTCATGTGTACTTAACAGAATAAATGGATGGGGTTAACGGAGGTGGACTGAAATGGTTACGAAAGTGAAACCACATGGACCGAAATCGCAAATTTTAAACTAATGGACTGAAATAGTGATTTTTGACAAACCACAGGGACGAAAACAGTAATTAACTCTATAATGTATCATATATTATAGTATATTGCATAGTATACTATAGTACATAACATACTATAGTATAGTAATATAGTGTAGTATAGGTACATAGTGATCTATTAGGCCCTAATATGGTCCACTGAGACATGTATGATGCACTATTGGTCGTTGTAATCCATTTATACCCAATATGGTCTGTTAAGACATTTACGATCTACTATTGTCCATTGTGATCCATTTAGGCCAAATATGGTTCATTAAGACATATATGATCTACTATTGTCCATTGCGATCCATTAAGGC
Organism: Helianthus tuberosus; assembly: GCA_030545235.1. NCBI lineage: Eukaryota > Viridiplantae > Streptophyta > Magnoliopsida > Asterales > Asteraceae > Helianthus > Helianthus tuberosus. The sequence continues at coordinate 135,692,843 of CM060389.1, forward strand.
CCAGTATGGTCTATTAAGTCATGTATGATCTACTATTGTCCATCGGGATCCATTCATGCCCAATATGGTCTATTAAGGCATGTACGATCTAATATTGTTCATTGTGATCAATTAAGATCTGATCTATTCCATTAGAACATGTAGAATCTACTATTGTGCACCGTGGTCAATTAAGGCCAATATAGTCTTTTAAGACATGTATGATCTAATATTGTCTAATGTGATCCATTAAGGCCTAAAATGGTCAATAAAGACATGAATGATCTACTATTTGTCATTATGATCCATTAAAGCCTAATATGATTCATTAAGACATGTATGATCAACTATTGTCCATCGTGATCCATTAAGGCCCAATATGGTCCATTAAGACATTTATTATCTACTATTGCTCATTATGGTCCATTTAATCCTAGTATGGTCCATTAAGACATATGTTATTGGTCACATGAAAACAAATACTGTGATCGTAGATAACATTTGGCCACACTTTGCCAGTGTGGCTAATATATGTCACAACTTTTTTAAAGTGTGGCTAAAGGTGTCAAATACATGTGTTTTTGGTCACGTAACACAAAAATATGTGGCCATAGATCATATTTGGCCACACATATCGAGTTGTGGCTAATATGTCAAATCGGTCAGGTCTATGAGCGCATCGGTGGGGACCGATGGAGAGTCCTTCACGGCACAATCGACACAGGGACCACTATCGTTCATGTTTTCACAAGAGGTCGAGATGCTTTCGGTATCGTCGATGTTGGTAGAATCCGAATGTGGCCTTAACAATTCTCCTTGATTGTTGTCTTGTGATGAATAACTTGTTTCCATCTCAAGCTTATATTCTTTTAATTTTAGGAGAATTATTTCTTCGAGTCGACATAATTCTTCGGAAGTTATGTCGTCTGAAAGAGATGGTTGAGGGCATTCGGGCGAGAGATAGTGATCGTTTTTACTTTCGCCCATCTTAAGGTTATCATAGGAAAACGATGGGTTTAAATAGTGGGGAGTAAAATTTAGAAAGTAACATTCTAAATCTTTATGGAATCCCCCATATATTTGACACCACTCACTATAAGAGGAGCAAAAGTAAAAATAATCAATATCACTCATATTTTTGTCAGAAATTACCAACCGTCGGGATCTTACAGTTCTGTTTTCAGCAACTGGAGGTTGGACACGGGGGCGTGCGTCACACCCCGACCGCGTTAAAACAACAAACCGCGGCGGAAACGCCGGGGACTGTCGTAACAGAATCATTGTTTCACAACACATGGATTAAAGTTCTGTTTTATTGAATTAAGTTTATTACATTATATTGAAATTAGAAACAAAACATGAACAAATTGACTTTCATTATTATTAAGTCACTAAGGCCTCGTCCATTCCTATGTGAGCATGCACCAATATCATCATCAAACATCATCAACTATGGTACCTGAAACATATGTGAAAAAACGTCAGCATAAAAATGCCGGCGAGTACATAGGTTTTATGTGAGTGTCAGATTCATGGCTCGTTTACCTTTTTATACGATATTAGAAAACTTAGTTTTGAAAAAATATTTGTATTGTAAATTAAATAACCAAGTCAAAATAGATTAGTTACAATTCATAAAACCTCGATGCCATGAATCTTAACCCCAAAAACATTTGTTTATATAGACCCAGATTGTAAATCGTTTTTGTAATAAAACTTATTGTTAGAAAAACCTTGTAATATAACTTTGTTTTGATAACATTTACCCAAGTGATCTAGATAACGCAACGATATATAATATGTTAAAAGCACTTATATATAGGAAGTACCAGCGGCGTCTCCACCATGCTTTTATCACATTACACCCGCCCTGTTACCTAATCACTTCCCTAACCCAACGGTTCAAACAGTTCAAATAGATCAAACAGTTCCAAACGGTTCAAATAAGTCAAACAGTTCCAAACGGTTCACAAAGATCAAACAGTTCAGATAGTAATATAAACCATAGCATTTGTTTAAAAGACACGAAATCATTTAGCACATATGAATCACCCCAAAACAGTTTAAAACGGTAAAAGAGGGGAACTATGTACTTACCTGAGGATGCTTAGAAGTCTTGAATAACAACAAAGCAAAGCTAGAGGGATCACGGAATCAAACGGCACCTAATATAGGTAACTATGTAAATAAACCGGACCTAAATCAGAAGATCGGATAGGATGAGGTTTCGTAAACCAAATGAATATTGGAACTCATGTGATATGGTTTAACAAAGCCTACATACTAAATCGAAACCTATCCTAAGTGCTTACGACCGATTACGACTCGTTTAGGTAGCTTACGCTACTTTAACGCGTCGTTCGCGTAAAACACGTTCGGAACGCCTAACTAGTCCTATGACAAGTATTATATGCCTAAACATGTTTAAATATATTGCATAATCAGTTAAGTGACAAAAGTTTAAGTTACATATACTTAAATACCAATTATGCATGAAAAGGGCATTTTGGTCATTTTACCTAAGGCATATAAACAACCTATCATACAACTAATTAAACTAAGTGACCATAAGGTATAATCTCGGAAGGTTATTCCCTATACATTTATGGTCACTAAACAGGCTTGGTCGGATCCTAAAGATTGACCAAACGGGTTGGGTTCGAAAGTCTAAGCGGTTGTTTAGACCGCTTATCTTACGACCCTAAATAAGCACTAAACTAAGAGTGACGAGTTAAACATGTTAAAACATGTTTAACGAAGTTAAAAAAAGGTTTGATATCAAAACAAAGGGTTTTGATACCCAAGAATAGTTTGGTTGCAAAATACGCATAAACGCGCATTTTGACCGAAACTATGACTCGTCACTATACCTAATCAACGTGGTAATCAGTAGGTATAGTCACAAGGGACTATGACCATCGTGATTACGCTCACGTTGCGAAGTTCAAACGAACTTCGTGTTGACCATTGACCGATCAAAGCAGAAAGTCAAACACTGTTTGACTTTCACGCTTGAAATGCGATAAAAGCACGAAAGAAACTTACAAAGGGTCCAAGCTATGAAGAACTTGATCTAAAATACTCAGGTATGAAGCAAAGGCTTCAACTTAGAGCATAAATCAGATCAAGTGTGAGGAAAACAAATGAAAGGCTTGGGTTTATATAGATTTCAAAGAACCGTTAGGATCGTTTCTTGATAATTGAGCTTCAATCTAGGCCTTACATTTGGGCACATGGTTTTATAATACAATGGGACATCAAATACCATCAAATGGTATTGCAAAACAATGAACAAAACCATCAAAATAGCTTAATTGGACCAGATTCAATGTTTCTGTCTGATGAGTCTCTCGCGGGCCGCGAGAATATAAGCAAGAGTTCTCGCCCCAGGCGAGAGAAGTTTGGCAAAATGTCAGTTTTGGCCGCTACAAGCCCAAAACTTGGTTTTTGATGCATTTTCGACACGTTTAAGCCCCGTTAACCCCATTTCAAGGCTCTACAATGAAGTTAAGGTATAGGGAACTTAAAATATTCTTGAAAACATCTTGGATGTCAGTTCATTTGGTTGTACGGTTGCGTTGTTCGGTTAATTATGACGAAACACGAACGGACGCGAAAAACGATCCAAATTACGCGACGAATGGAATTTTATCATGCCAATCACTAAAATAAAACATTTTAATGAGTACATAAATTTTTGGATGCACGGATATATTCAGAACGTAAGATATGCGCGAAAATGCAAACTTATGCACTTTTTGACGCTTTTGGTCCCTATTGATCAGAAAGTTTATTTTTGCGCACCAAACACCTCAAAGCCTATTTCTAAGCTATGTAAATGATATTTAGGGCATATTTAACTTATGATCATGTTCCGGAATGTTTGTTACTATTCGATTCGGTATACTTTTGCAGTTTGACGCAAATAGTCCCTATGATCGAATAAACTTGATTTCGACACACCAAACCCTCCAAAACTTATTTCTAAGTTATGTAAAGGTTATTTAAGGTATGTTAATGCCTATGTCGCTGTTTCGGAGTGTTTGTTGCATTAAACTGATTACGTTTACGCATCAATTCGTGTATAACCTTCCTGAAAACGATTTAAAGCTCGAAATCAAACAAGAATTGATATGTGCAAATGATACACATATTTATAAAAATCCCAAGTATGAAACACAATATTTCATTGATTTGGTATTTGTTTGATGGTCGAAGTGACACAGATGTCACATTCTCCCCTACTTTAGGAAATTTCGTCCCGAATTTATTCGTAGGAGTCTGTCTGTGACGTTGTGTTAGATAATTATCCTGCATGGAATCTAGGGTGTCATCTATTTGCGTAGAGTAACCCATCAAAGATATGCAAGGCATAATCTTGTCATTCCCCAGTTGATATACTTTAAAGCAAAAAATGTGTGGATGATTCATTTTTCCTTAACAGGTACTTTGTCAGAAATGGAAATGACGGAATAATCAAAAGGATATTCATTTCCCTCAACGGGTATTCTTCAGAAGCGAAAATGAATGGATGTTTCATTTTCCTCAACGGGTTCTTCGTCAGAAATGGAAATGAAGGAGTAATCAAAAGGATATTCATTTCCCTCAACGGATATTCTTTAGAAGCGAAAATGAATAGATTGAGTCATTTTCCTCAACGGGTTCTTCGTCAGAAATGGAAATGAAGGAGTAATCAAAAGGATATTCATTTCCCTCAACGGATATTCTTTAGAAGCGAAAATGAACAGATTGAGTCATTTTCCTCAACGGGTTCTTCGTAAGAAATGGAAATGAAGGAGCAATCAAAAGGATATTCATTTCCCTCAACGGGTATTCTTTAGAAATGAAAATGAATAGATTGAGTCATTTTCCTCAACGGGTTCTTCGTCAGAAATGGAAATGAAGGAGTAATCACAAGGATATTCATTTCCCTCAACGGATATTCTTTAGAAGCAAAAATGAACAGATTGAGTCATTTTCCTCAACGGGTTCTTCGTCAGAAATGGAAATGAAGGAGCAATCAAAAGGATATTCATTTCCCTCAACGGGTATTCTTTAGAAGCGAAAATGAACAGATTGAGTCATTTTCCTCAATTGGTTCTTCGTCAGAAATGGAAATGAATACAGTTAACTCTAAATACATGACAAAACTTGCTGTGATTTCTGTGCACTAAATTCCATAATTATGTATGCATCCATAATTACATAATTCCTTGCACAGTTCGCATAGTTTGTTTTATAATGTGAAGGGGAAGAAAATCAAATCATGTGATGAGTGTGACTAGACCGCCATAGGGTCCTTTTAATTAAATCAAATAAAATATCTCTTTAAATAGACCACTAGGGAGTCTTTTCAGCTATATCATCACATGACGTTCCTAACCAGATTTTTGAATCAATCTTTTTAACTAGACCACTCAAGGGGTCTAATTATGGAATAGTACTTTATAATCCAAGTGTCTTAACTATTACGTAGAGGCCCATTAAGGATTTAAGGTAGTACCTTTGGATATCCTACTATGAATCCCTCACATGCAGATATGGAAGATCCTACGAGGATTTGGATAACGAATATTCAAATTACACAAAAACACAACACATGAAACATAATCACGCAGTCACATAATTGTTTATCTTGGTTTTCAATTTGTTATCATTTTGTTAATTTGTTAATTGTGCACATGTATTTAAAGCACACCAGGAATCCAATCCATGGATTTCATTTGGCACTTTAAATATTTTCAAGAATCTAACTATGAAGATAGGAAGATCTTAATAGGAATTCGACTTTTGTCCTTATTGAATCGTAATGTACGTATTAAAGCATACAAAGAATTCAATTAAGGGCTTCGATTCAAGCGATAATCATCCACAAGGATCTAATTGTGAAGATAAGAAGATCCTGTATGGATTTTGGAATTTGTGTAACGAGAGATGTTTCGAAACCTTGCACTAGACGTGCTTAAGTCGATACACGAGGTAGAATATTTATGAAATTGAGGTGCTAGATATGTCAAGGCGACATATGAAGCAGAATTTGGAGGTTGGGTACTACGTAAGTTAAGTCAATCATACGAGCAACGTTGACTTGGGGTTGGTTTGGACCACCTTGGCTTGGGTTGAATCGACAAGTATTTGCCAGGTGACCGAGTCGCCCACATGATGCATACAGAAGACACTGTATGTAAGCTAGGTGATGTGCATTACATTTGTTGCATATCTATGCAGTACCGACATAAGGTTTCCTTGCAAAAGGTTGAGCAACAGCAGGATTTGCAACAGCTTTGTTTTGAATAGCAAAGCGGCACCTGTTAACCAAATGCCCCCATCGTCCACAGTGGGTACATTTGAAACAGGGTATTTGATTCGGATGATGACGGTTGCATTGATCGCACCAAGGAGCAGTTCCCTTGTACGGCCTCTTGGCTGGCGGTGCTCCTGCTTGATTTGGTGCAACCGCTACGGGATTCTTTGAAGCTCTACGCTTCTTTGATTTTTGTGAAGGCTTGCGCTTATGTTTCTTTTGGTGTCTCTTGGGCGGCTTTATCCTTGAGGTGAGTCATGGTGGTAGCTAAATCAACGGTCCTCTGGAGTACGATGCCTATTTATTGGGCAATTGTAGGACCTAGTTCGGACATTTGAGTGTTGTTGCGATGAAGAGGCATCCTAAAGATAATGGAAGGCATGGGAGGTAGCAAGCGAGATGTTATCGGATAATCAAAACAGGATGGCAACGCATAAAAATTGTGATCATTTGTTTGTTACTTAAGGCAAACAAATGAGATGGTGACAAATCAAAGTAAGTGGGTCATATTAATGTATCACGAAGACATGATTTAGCCTATAAGTGAACACTCACCCCAAGAGTTCCCAGGTAAGAGTGACTGGTCCGATTATGTGGATTTGTACGAACACTCTAGCCTTAGACAGAAAACTCAGAGGGCATCCACCCTTCCAGATTGCACATGTTCACATTATAAGACCCAACTTTGACGAGATTTTGGAAACTTTGAAGGTTCAAAACCTGATAATAAATCATCCTGGAACATATGATTGGTTTTCAATTCAGATTCGAAATTTGTGTTCTTGTTGTGGTTGTTACCTAAAGATATGCAACGATATTGTTTAAGACTAAACACAAGATAACTTGTGTTAGGGTCCTAGGAAGGTTATAGTCTAGGTCAAAGCATTACTAATAACCTAATATCCTATAACCATGAGCTCTGATACCAACTTTTCTGTCACACCCCGACCGCGTTAAAACAACAAACCGCGGCGGAAACGTCGGGGAGTGTCGTAACAGAATCATTGTTTCACAACACATGGATTAAAGTTCTGTTTTATTGAATTAAGTTTATTACATTGTATTGAAATTAGAAATAAAACATGAACAAATTGACTTTCATTATTATTAAGTCACTAAGGCCTCGTCCATTCCTATGTGACCATGCACCAATATCATCATCAAACATCATCAACTATGGTACCTGAAACATATGTGAAAATACGTCAGCATAAAAATGTCGGCGAGTACATAGGTTTTATGTGAGTGTCAGATTCATGGCTCATTTACCATTTGAAATAACTCAAACAACTTTGTTATACGATATTAGAAAACTTAGTTTTGAAAAAATATTTGTATTGTAAATTAAATAACCAAGTCAAAATAGATTAGTTACAATTCATAAAACCTCGATGCCATGAATCTTAACCCCAAAAACATTTGTTTATATAGACCCAGATTGTAAATCGTTTTTGTAATAAAACTTATTGTTAGAAAAACCTTGTAATATAACTTTGTTTTGATAACATTTAACCAAGTGATCTAGATAACGCAACGATATATAATGTGTTAAAAGCACTTATATATAGGAAGTACCAGCGGCATACCCACCATGCTTTTATCACATTACACCCGCCCCGTTACCAAATCACTTCCCTAACCCAACGGTTCAAACAGTTCAAATGGATCAAACAGTTCCAAACGGTTCAGATAAGTCAAACAGTTCCAAACGGTTCACATAGATCAAACAGTTCAGATAGTAATATAAACCATAGCATTTGTTTAAAAGACTCGAAATCATTTAGTACATATGAATCACCCCAAAACAGTTTAAAACGGTAAAAGAGGGGAACTATGTACTCACTTGAGGATGCTTAGAAGTCTTGAATAACAACCAAGCAAAGCTTGTGGGATCACGTAATCAAACGGCACCTAATATAGGTAACTATGTAAATAAACCGGACCTAAATCGGAAGATCGGATAGGATGAGGTTTCGTAAACCAAATGAGTATTGGAACTCATGTGATATGGTTTAACAAAGCCTACATACTAAATCAAAACCTATCCTAAGTGCTTACGACCCATTACGACTCGTTTAGGTAGCTTTCGATACTTTAATGCGTCGTTCACGTAAAAGGTGTTCGGAACGCCTAACTAGTCCTATGACAAGTATTATATGCCTAAACATGTTTAAATATGTTGCATAACCAGTTAAGTGACAAAATTTTAAGTTACATATGCTTAAATACCAATTATGCATGAAAAGGGCATTTTGGTCATTTTACCTAAGGCATATAAACAACCTATCATACAACTAATTAAACTAAGTGACCATAAGGTATAACCTCGGAAGGTTATTCCCTATACATTTATGGTCACTAAACATGCTTGGTCGGATCCTAATGATTGACCAAACGGGTCGGGTTCGAAAGTCTAAGCGGTTGTTTAGACCGCTTATCTTACGACCCTAGATAAGCACTAAACTAAGAGTGACGAATTAAACATGTTAAAACATGTTTAACGAAGTAAAAAAAAAGGTTTGATATCAAAACAAAGGGTTTTGATACCCAAGAATAGTTTGGTTGCAAAATACGCATAAACACGCATTTTGACCGAAACTATGACTCGTCACTATACCTAATCAACATGGTAATCAGTAGGTATAGTCACAAGGGACTATGACCATCGTGATTACGCTCACGTTGCGAAGTTCAAATGAACTTCGTGTTGACCATTGACCGGTCAAAGTAGAAAGTCAAACATTGTTTGACTTTCACGCTTGAAAAGCGATAAAAGCACGAAAGAAACTTAGAAAGGGTCCAAGCTAGGAAGAACTTGATCTAAAATACTCAGGTATGAAACAAAGGCTTCAACTTAGAGCATAAATCAGATCAAGTGTGAGGAAAACAAATGAAAGGCTTGGGTTTATATAGATTTTGAAGAACCGTTAGGATCGTTTCTCGATAATTGAGGTTCAATCTAGGCCTTACTTGTGGGCACATGGTTTTATAATACAATGGGACATCAAATACCATCAAATGGTATTGCAAAACAATGAAAAAAACTATCAAAATAGCTGAATTGGACCAGATTCAATGTTTCTGTCTGATGCGTCTCTCATGGGCCGCGAGAACATAAGCAAGAGTTCTCGCCCCAGGCGAGAGAAGTTTGGCAAAATGTCAGTTTTGGCCCCTGCAAGCCCAAAACTTGGTTTTTGATGCATTTTCGACACGTTTAAGCCCCGTTAACCCCATTTCAAGGCTCCAAAATGAGGTTAAAGTATAGGGAACTTAAAATATGCTTGAAAACATCTGGATGTTGGTTCGTTCGGTTAATTACGACGAAACACGAACGGACGCGAAAAACGATCTAAATTGCGCGATGAATGGAATTTTATCATGCCAATAACTAAAATAAAATATTTTAATGATTACATAAATTTTTGGATGTCCGGATATATTCAGAACGTTAGATATGCGTGAAAATGCAAACTTATGCACTTTTTGACGCTTTTAGTCCCTATTGATCAGAAAGTTTATTTTTGCGTACCAAACACCTCAAAGCCTATATCTAAGCTATGTAAAAGATATTTAGGGCATATTTAACTTATGATCAAGTTCCGGAATGTTGGTTACTATTCGATTAGGTATACTTTTGTAGTTTGACGCAAATAGTCCCTTCGATCGAATAAACTTGATTTCGACACACCAAACCCTCCAAAACTTATATCTAAGTTATGTAAAGGTTATTTAAGGTATGTTAATGCCTATGTCACTGTTCCTGAGTGTTTGTTGCATTAAACTGATTACGTTTACGCATCAGTTTGCGTATAACCTTCCAGAAAGCGATTTAAAGCTCGAAATCGAACAAGAATTGATATGTGCAAATGATACACATATTTATCAAATCCCAAGTATGAAACACAATATTTAATTGATTTGGTATTTGTTTGATGGTTGAAGTGACATAGATGTCACAGCGTGTTCAGTGGGCACGGCCCCGTGGTCAGCTACTGTCTGACTTAAAACAGGATTGCCAGTAACGAGGATTGGACACGGCCCCGTGTCTGGCTGAGCACGGCCCGTGCTGAAGTCTGTAGAAACTGAAAAATTAAGAAAAATCCTAAAAAATAGAAAAATAAGTAAAAATAATTTGGCCGTTGATTCTAAACTTTCTTAAAATCCTTGTGTCCCCGGCAATGGCGCCAAAAACTTGGTATGCGTTCAGCGTGATATATTTTTATTGATATTTTAAGCCAATTTTACACATTAGTCAACTTTTAAATTTATTAAACACGATATTCTACTAACACTAAACACACACTTGGGCAAGTGCACCTATCGTGAGCGTAGTATAGTGTTGGTAAGATACCGAGGTCGTCCAAGGACACAAGAGCTTTTAGTACCGGTTTATCCTTAACGTCTAATCAATCTAAATTTTAAAGAAAAGTTTTGAGATGTAAAAATAAAAACTAAAAATGTAAAGAAAAATATAAAAAAAAAAGATAGACAAGATGAATCACTTGGATCCGACTCGCCTTTAATGTATCCTTTGATGATTTTCGCACTTTCGGGCTTTTTAAGAGATTATCTTAGTTATAGTAGTAGGCCCCTCTTTTGAAGGTGACGTTACCCTCGACCAAGTGGTTTGAGTCAGCAGGGATACAATCCCAAAGGGTCGGAATATTGAAAGACAATTAAGTAAGTTATTAATGCGAAAAGTGGTAGACCCCTTTTTTGAAGGTGACGTTACCCTTGGCTTAGTGGTTTGAGTCAGCAAGGATACAATCCCAAGAAGCCGGTTTAATGTATTAATAGTAACTTACATATGAGGGGTTCAAGCTATTCGCACCCCCGCCATCCAATACCAGTGGGTATTGAAGGAGGTCCTAGTAAGCTTGAACCAGGTCCTTACAGGATCTATACACTGAACAAGGCAAGAACCTTAACAAACTATTCCCCTAACCCCTGACCAGGTAGTCAACATGCTTTTATATAGACCGTAAAAACATGAATGATACAATCTTTTACTTTATATAGATAGTAAAGTAACTTCAAGACACCACGGAAAAATGATAGGAAGAATTCACCTTCAACATAAGAAACTAGTTATTAAAGTCATTAATACAAAACCAAGTAAAAAGTTCCGAAAGATTAAAAATCAAAAGTAATAAATAAAAGACTTGTCTTCACCAAGTGATGTAAGAGGCTTAACCAAACATGGCATTTGATTGCCAAGAACCCTTATAATCAATCTTGGATCACGAGACTACTGCATAATCTAAAGATGGATGATGGATGATGGTGGTGGGTGTTGATTTTGTAGTGGTGGTGGAGTGGTGGCAAAGTGGGAGAGTAGTGGTTTGCCAAGGGATGCATTTGAAGTAAAACAAGCACCCCTATTTATAGCCTGCACAGAGCTCTGGCCACGACCCCGTGTCCAGTGGGCATGCCCCGTGACCAGTCTTTTTCTCTTCCTTCATTAATTGCAAGTGTCAGTAGAGGGCCCCACACGGCCCCGTGCCCGCTGGGCACAACCCGTGGTCAACTTCGTATCTGTACTATCAAGATTTTGTAAGATTCTGCGTATCTTTGCGTTGACCACGCCCCGTGCTGGGCTGGGCACGCCCCCGTGGTGGGCGTGGAAGCTTCTACAGGTTTGTCTTTTGTGCAGGTCCGTGACCACGGCCTGTGTTCAGCTGGGCACGGCCCCGTGGTCAGTCTTCTGATTCTTTGTTTTTACTTTAGGGATGCTGCCGAGGGGTCGGACATGTCACGTTTATTCATTCTTTTTGTATTTATGTTGCTTTTGGCTGCTTATTTGCTCCTTTTGTTCGTTTAAGCTCATTTGGTCCTGTAAATTCAAAAGGAAGAAAGAAACACGTTATTTCCAACATTAGTACTAAAAAAAGGTTGGTTTTATGACTCATTTGATGTAATTTATATGTTGCATTTTGCACACATCACTCGGTCAGAAAATAATGAAAAGAGTACTATTAAATTTACTTGGATAGTGATTGACAATTTCTTTATGCTAAAACTATCTGTATAACTAGATGGTTGTTTATTTCTATAAAATATAGCTTAGTCTATTCTAGTGCATATGACATTAAATGCATTGAGCCATGGATATATAGTTAGACTTAAGTTGATTCAAATAGCACATAACGTTATATGATATGGTGGTGTTTTTTTGGGTATTGGAGCTAGACTCATACATTAATAGAAGATAACTCTCTCTCATAAAACTATTTTTCTCCATCCATCTTTCTTGAAAAATACTACTCCCGCCGTCCCATTAAAAGTGTCGTATTTTGAATTTTCAAATTCTTTATTTATAAACTTTGACTTTAATTATATATTTTGTGTTATATAAAAGTTGATGAAAATTAACCCGATAAAACACTTATAAAACACACTCAAATCATATAACTTTCATCAAGTATTATCTAACATAAACAAAATTATTTAAGGTCAAAGTTTATAAATAAAGACTTTGAAAATTCAAAATATGTCACTTTTAATGGGACGGAGGGAGTAATATCAAAACGGTCTTGGGCTTATTTACGTTTTAGTTTAATTTTTGGGTCAAGAAAACATTATATTTAGTTTTTATTTTTGTTTGGGGCAGAGGCCATGTAAATATGTATTGGGTGGAACTATAAGTCCAAGTAGGGTTATGTATGAAGCTGTGTCACGCTTGGGGAATAACCGTATAAGTGGTTATCATGAAAGCGAGTCAAACCGAGCCAATCCTGCTCGTTACGAGAACCGCCGAGCTAGGCTCACTTTCTAACCTAGTCGAGCCGGTTCGGTTCACTTTCAAACCGAGCTATATCGAGCGAGCTTTTTTCGAGCTAAATTTGAGCGAGGTCCGTGCAGTAGTTTTGAAAAAAGTACGTCACGTATAATTTTTTTTTTTTCGAAAAAAAATATGCTCGAACGAAAGAAAAAAAATGTGATCTTATAGTGCAATTTAAAAAAATAATAATAACATACGAAGAAGATATAAATTTTCAAAAGTTATATTTGTTTTTTCGAATCTTGCCCCTCCTTTATTAAAAGTCTCATTCCCCCATTAATGAGGAGTTTTGAGTATTCTCCCTAACTAACTATAAGTTTTTAGTTGAACCCTCCCATATACATACATATATATATAGGGCAAGGCTATATAGAAAACCCTATATATATAGAAAACCCAACTTCCCGACATTTTTTTTTTTAAATAACACATGTAATATACATGTTTTTAAGAGTTTTGTGCCAAATAAATCAAAAAAGCGCCGAAGGGATGATTTAAAAAAAAAATTCAGCAATTTCTGTCTTTTGTGCCTAACACATGTTAGGCAACCACACATTGCTGAAATTTGTTTATTTCTTTTTAAAAAATTCCTTCGCCGCTTTTTTGTTTTTTGTTTTTTTGCCCAGAACACTCTAAAACATGTATATTACATGTGTTATTTTTATCAAAAAAAAAAATATCGGGGGGTTGGGTAAAAATGGGAGGACATTTGAGCTTCCAGAGTTTTCTAAAAATTTAAGTGTTTTCTGTCTAGCCTTCCCTTATATATATATATAGGGTAAGGTTCATGCGAGAACCACCCTTATTGCGAGAACCAATGTGAACACAATCTAAAATAGCTAAAAAAACCTTAAAAAAACCTAACCCCCCCCCCCCCCCCAAAAAAAAAAAACCTAAACCCCCCACCCCCAAGCTAAATGCTAAAAACTAAAACACTCAAAAAACCTAACCCCCCCCCCCCCAAAAAAAAAAAAAAAAACCTAAACCCCCCTCCCCCACCCCCCAAAAACCTAAACCCCCCCAAGCTAAAATGCTAAAAACTAAACCCCCAAAAAACCTAAAAAAAATTTAAAAAATAAAAAAAAAATCTAAAATTTTTTTTTTAATATTTTTTATGTTAAAATCGCTACTTTTAGTAGCCAAAATTTTTTTTTTTTTTTTTAAAACTTTTTTTTAAATTATTTTTTTGGCTTCGAAAATTAGCGATTTTTTATAAAAAATATTAAAAAAAAACATTTTGTGTGATTTTTAGCTATTTTTAGGCATTTTTGGTTGTGTTCACATTGGTTATCGCGGTTTTCGCAATAAGAGGTGGTTCTCGCATGATCTTCTCCCTATATATATATATATATATATATAGGACAAAGATCATGCGAGAACCACCTCTTATTGCGAGAACCGCGAGAACCAATGTGAACACAACCAAAAATGCCTAAAAATCGCTAAAAATCACACAAAAATTTTTTTTAGTATTTTTTATATAAAAATCGCTACTTTTCGAAGTAAAAAAAATAATAATAATTAAAAAAATTTAAAATTTTTATTTTTTTGCCACTAAAAGTAGCGATTTGAGCATAAAAAATATTAAAAAAAATTTAGATTTTTTTTTATATTTTTTTAGATTTTTTTAGGTTTTTTGGCGCTTTAGTTTTTAGCATTTTAGCTTGCGGGGGGGGGGGGGGTTAGGTTTTTGTGGGTGGGGGAGGGGGGTTTAGGTTTTTTGGGGGTTTTAGTTTTTTAGCATTTAGCTTGGGGGGGGGGGGGGGTGGGGGGTTTAGGTTTTTTTTTTTGGGGGGGGGGGGGTTTAGGTTTTTTTAGCTATTTAATGTTGTGTTCACATTGGTTCTCGCAATAAGGGTGGTTCTCGCATGATCTCCTCTATCTCTCTCTCTCTCTCTCTCTCTCTCTCTATATATATATATATATATATATTAGTAGGGTGTCCACGCGATGATGCAGGATACATGAAATTTTGGGTTTGTTGGGTTTAGAGTATCAACCTCCAGTGAAACCAAAATTAAGGTTAAGTGGATTTTAAAACTATCAGGTTGTGTCATTGGTGGTATGGGTGTTCAACATCGGATAATCCGGTTTTTGGATATCCGAAAATCGGATGTCCGAAATTTCGGATAGTGAAATATTGACATCCGAACCCGAATCCTAAATTTCGGATATCCGATTTTCGGATATCCGAAATTTCGGATTCGGGTTCGGATATCTAATCGGATATCCGAATATCCAATTTTTTATTTAATTTTTATTTTTTTATTATTTTTTAATATTTGAAACCAGATTTTTCGGATAGTTTCGGATATCCGAATATAAATTTCGGATATTTTTCGGATATTTCGGATATTTTTTCCGATATTTCGGATATTTTTCGGATACTTCGGATATTTTTCGGATATTTCGGATATTTTTTCGGATATTTCGGATATTTTTCGGATACTTCGGATATTTTTCGGATACTTCGGATATTTTCGGATATCCGAAAAAAAAATAATTAAATTTTCGGATATTTTCGGATAATCCGAATATCCGAAAATTCTCAAAATCACTATCCGAATCCGAATCCGAATTTTCGGATTATCCGATTTTCGGATATCCGAAATTTCGGATATCCGAAAATTCGGATATTTCGGATACGGGTTTTCGGATATTTCGGATTCGGTTTCGGATTCGGATTTTTTTGAACACCCCTAATTGGTGGCCATTTGGCATGGAATAATGTTTTTTGAACTTTTTGTTAAAAATTGAAATCAAATCTAGATAAATACATTACAACTAAATGGGATAAATATATACCCGTTTAATGAAATAATATAATTTAACCCCATATAAAAGTATTAAGTCTTTGTAGTAATATATAAGATGTGCATGGTTTGGTTGGTTGGTTTGTTTATTATCCTCAGCCGAAGGTGAAATCGAAGTCATTGGTCTTTTACTTAGAAGTACATGAAATTAAGGTATAAATACATAAAATGATGTATAAATACATGAAATGGTTTGGTTCGATTAATATGAAATACATGAAGTGAAGGCATTAAAGCTAGAAATACATGAAATATGAATGGTTCATTATGGTTGGATTAATTTTGATTAAACAAGAGTACAATAAAAAAACAATAACTGATTTTTGGTTGATTAGTTTTTGGTTAATCGGTTTTTAGTTAATTTAGTTTTTGGTGATTTCAGTTCAGTTTCGTATGTTTTCGATTCGGTTTTGGTTAACGATACAATTATTGCTGACCATAGACAACGTTAATCACGCAACTATTAAATTTTTTTAATTAAAAAAACTAAAGCATTAATATACTCAAATTAAAGAGAATAAAAAGCTCTTTTTGTGTATTTAAAAAAAATTGTTCATGTGTAAAAAAAGTTATATCTGTTTAAAAACCACGTCGGTAGTTAGTTTTTTATAAAGGGATAAAGTGTAACTACTAATTAATTATGTATAATTTTATTAAAGACAAGAGAATTAAAGTATAATTAGTATTTCAAAAACTAGTTTATCATCATTTTAAGTTGTATCTTATGCTATAAAGCACAAAAAAAGTTATTAACTTTTGGGTATTATAAAATGCCCCTGTCTTATACATTATATATATATATATATATATATATCAAGTTTTTATATTTTATTTTGTTTTAAAACTATTTTACTTGTATTGGTAAAAAGACTAAACAACCCTTATATGACAAGACTTGACTAATAATTTTAACTCGGTTAGTGCTAAATGATATACGAGGCAATGTTTTTAATACGTAAAGGATGATTCTTGTAATATTAAAAGATAATGAGCGTCTCTTGTAATTTGGTATAATTATAAAGAACGAAAAGTGTAATTTACCCTACACTTTAAGTTTAAAAAAAAGCCACAACAAAATATATATTAAAAATAAAGTATCTTTAAAGTTATATGACCCCCCAATCCTCTCCCCAAGGCCCCTTCCTTTCCGACTAGATTTCTTCCAAGCAAACATTTTCAGCCAGGAAAATAACAAAAATGGACATTTGACCGGTCAAAATTATGAAAATGAACATACTTCGCGTTTGTGGGTGCTAGTTTGATAACCCGAATCTTTAAGGTTAGTTTGATAACCTGAATCTTTAAGGTTAGTGTCGTTTAATGTAGCCACAGTCTACATTATAGTTGGATGTTTGATACGTTAAGTTTGTTATTTGTGCTTGACTACTCGTGTTACACTGGTGTATTCGTACATACGTTTTAGAGTTAGTTTTCGCGTTAATTTAGGCTAAGTCGCACATTTGGGCCGGAGATTGTACACTCCACTAGACCCCCACATTATTATCACTTGTGCATACTCGGCCCAAGACCCTTAAATCCAACCGTG
This sequence comes from Helianthus tuberosus, assembly GCA_030545235.1. Lineage (NCBI taxonomy): Eukaryota > Viridiplantae > Streptophyta > Magnoliopsida > Asterales > Asteraceae > Helianthus > Helianthus tuberosus. The sequence continues at coordinate 135,710,266 of CM060389.1, forward strand.
TCCAAACCTTGGCAACCCTAACATCCCCTTCGTCCCTGGAAGCGTAGACAGTCCCTTCTTCTTTCGATTGAAACCTCCTTCTTGGTTCTAACACTCTCTTTCACGTCTTGTAACTCGGTTAGTCTGTTTACCATGTGTTAATCTGATTTTTATTAGCTGTCTATGATTCCTCTCTTTGAAATTGCCTTAGATTCGTAACATATAAGGTTCCTTTATGTGCATGGATAGTGAACAAAGTGATATAAGATTCTGTGTGTGGTGCCTTGATTGTTAGAATGGATTAATATTTATGATTCCAATCATATGAATTGTAATCTGAATTAAAATGAAATAATATTACTTGAAATTGTTATGGCTCGATGGTTGCATGATGTTAAACGATAATTAGGGTCCGACGGTTTTGCATGATTGTTAACGGATACGTGTTAATCTTTGATCAAGAACTGGTTATGATTGAGGGTCATAGGAATTTGTTTGGTTAATGAATATTATGTGTTAATTGAAAAAATGGAACTCATGATTCACGCATATTGATATTGTAAGTAAATGATAGATAATGCTTTTAAGGTGCAAAGTAGGATGGATATAATGCTGCTGAAAAACTGTCATAAAACTTAGGTTAGAATCGAGTGGGCTGCAATACCTGATCAGCGGACTTATGAGTTGGGCCGCACCCTTTTCTGATCCTTGCTGGGCCGCACAGCAGGTTGCAACACCTAGCTGGGCCTGAAACCAATTGGGCCGCACCTTAATTTGAATGTACATTGAACACAAATGTGAATTGGACCGCACGCAAATAGGGTAGTTGCACACTCCTTTCAGGTTGCGCACACACTTGGGCCGGGACCGTTAACTGGGCTTCGTGTGGGACAGTTGGGTTGCACATAGTCAGTGGGGCACAAACTTAAAACGAAACGCACACTGTATGGTCGGGTAGTTTTTTTAAGGGATTGATTATGAGTCGCACACTTTCGTTAAACGCTAAGATGTTAAATGGGTTTGGTATAATTGGTGGATAACTAGGTTGAGCTTTACAAGAGTGGGCCACACCTGATTAAGAAAGCCAGGAGGGACTGTTAAGTGTTAATTTGTAACACCTCGAAAATTTACGTCCTATAATGTGTTGACACGTGTCATGGGTTTGAACGTGTGAAAGAATGTTCTTGAAGGACTAAAGTTGACAAACATTGAAACTGTATAAATATAAGGGTTCAAAGTGTCAACAATGAATAAATATACGTTACAATAACCCTACATGATGTTTATAACTTTAAACGAATGGATCATGGATCATACGAAGCGAATTGTGAAAGAAAGTGAGAGATTACAAACTACAGGGGTTAAATGTGTCAACATGTTTAAGTTATACCTCTGAGTGACCTTTTAGCAAACCCGAAGTCTTGTAACGATTAAATATGCTCACTAGAATGTACCATAAAAATTTCACCAAGTTTCGTTGCCGTATGAGAAAGTTGGGATAAAATTCGTGTGTGAGGGTTAGAATCGTTAACATTGAAATTTAGGGCTTTTTGGGTGATCACAAAGTTACCCGAGGACTTAACAAAGTGGGTATAAGTCTTAAAGCCCCCATATGTTAATATTATAGGATAAGAACTATGGAAAACAAGTGAAAACGACCTTTCGGGGGACCAAGGACCAAAATGCAATAACGAAAATCATGTGTGACCTGTCCAGAAGGGCCACGCGGCCCGCCTCACAGATAACAGAAGGCCACGCGGGCCGCCTACGACTGCCAGTTGCAGAAAATAATGGCAGGTGGCTGTTTTCAGCTTCTAACCGACTTACATGCAAGTTTTTCGATACCTTGGGCTGCCTAAGGTGGTTTTTAGCATGTAGGACACATGTTGGTCATTTGGTAACACTCCTAGACTTATGTGTTGATGATCTAAGATGTTTGAATTCACATAAAAGACCACATTCTTTGCATTCATCTTGCATTCACCTCCTGAGCATTTCCAGAGCATACAAGCAGATTCCAAGCATTCCAAATCATCCATTAGACAAGTGTAAGTACCCTTGATCTTCTCTAATTCAGTTATGCTTAGTTTATAGCCTAGAAATCAAACCGTCGTAACTACGGTTTGACTTCACGATAAAACACAAATGGTCCAGAGTTTTGTCGAATCGAAAGTTGTTATAAGTTGGTAATCATGTAGGCTTTAAACCCTTAAAAGGGCACCCACTGATTTCAATCCTAACTATGTCGTTTGTCGAGTCAAACTTCTTCAGAAAAAGTCAACAGAATTGTTATGTTTGATTTAATGCATGATTAACGATGTAAATAGCGTATAACCTATTTTATCATTCTTATAAACTGATAATAAGTATAAAAACTTGTCTACACTTGTTTGATTCGACAACTTTCTGTTTTGAACCGATTCGGAGCCGAAAGACGCAAAAGTTTGACTTTTGCTTTGACCTCAGTTCTGACCCGGTTTAGATAGTTTTAGACATGCCTTAAGGTTCCATTAGGACCTAGTTACATGTGTGTATAAGCCTCTGCGTTTATACCAATCAAATCCCTAATCGTCCGATGTTTCCGTTAATTGCCTAAATATTGACCGTAATGCCCTTATGATCATAAAACGAGATTTTTGGAGATATGAAAGTAAAATAATCTTAGTTACTGATTATTAAAAATGTCTGTAAATTTTCACGTCAATCGGAGGTCCAGATTAGGAGTTATGCTTAATGACGTAATTATAGCGATTCTTAGTAATTAAATGACGTCATTAGCGTAACGCCTATCTAAAACCCATTTTTGACATCAAACCTTTTACCCACTGATGTAATATAATATTTTGGGATTTTTGAAGATTTTTAATTATTTTTAAACTGATCATAAGCTAGGATTAGTGCCTTAATTCGGTTAATACCGAATATACCCTTTTCGGCCATAAAATGAGTTTTACAAATCCTTTTGACACCAATCCAATTGCTACTGATCTTAAATAATAAATGGAGTATTTTGAGCCTGTTTATTTGATCAGAAAACTCAGAATCGTATTTTTACCCGTAGATCGCTTAAAACGACTTTATACGCGTATTTAACGCATAGTTTGGGTTTAAAACTATTTTAGTATATAAGACTTATTACCAAAGGTTATAACCTGTTAAAATAAGCTATTTTTTACTGATCAAATCGAACCCGGATCACAGGTGTCTAATTAAACCCTTTTATAATCTTTAAAATGACCAAAATACCCCTACGGGGCTTATTAAGAGATTAAACTCGTTTGGGGCGTCATGGGTGATATCCAACTGATATCACAACTTATTTAAGGCATGTTAACTTAGGAAACCTGTTTAGGACTCTTACGGATACCCGTTACGCTTCATGCGCGTACGGTTCGGTTTATGTAACTAGTTTACATAAATTAGCCGAAACGGGTCAAACCTTATAGGTTTTATCTAAAAATCCAGAATGTGTATTATATACCCATATTAAGCAAGTCTTCAAACTTGTCGGGTCTAAATCACATTCTATCCGGTCTTCGCTTAATCGTGCGTACGAACCGTATCTTTAAAACTAACCGGTCTAAGCGTAAGCTTAACTAAAGACCCGTTAGGATTCTAATAGGTTATTATAAACCTTCGTTCCAGATTAGGAGAACCAGTAAAAGATACTTGCACTCGCGGATTTTGAACTATACTTGCTCAGGTAAATACTTTTAACTTATTTTCCCTATACGGGCTTGGGGTACGGTATATAAAATACCGCTTGGTCCGGCATTGAATCTTTAATCGAATAGAGGTTAAATCATTGATATGCTACGTTTTGAAATGTTTTGTTTGCTTAAAGCCTTTGGGGGGTTAATGACCATGTCCCGGATATCCCTGGCATCATTTTACGAAATGGCCACGACCTTAGCACTCAGGTGTAGGCGTACACCTGTCAGTGTCTCATTATATAAAGTGGTGTGTCTATTGATCTTTAACCCGGTCTACGGATCGGACTACTGAACGCATAAGAAACATGTAATTCGTTTACAAGTTTATATATTTAAATAATTATCCCAAGTTATAAAATATTATTTGTGCCTTGTGCCTTAAATGCATTTTCTTAAACTCTTTTCAAAATGAGTCGGTTGATTGTATTTACCAGTGTAAACTGACGTATTTTTCTTAAAAAGGTTAAGTGCAGGTACTACGCGAAATAGGCTGGCTTGTCTCCTAGCATCCACATTAAGTCTCGCCAGCTTGGATGTCATAAACTGTTGAACATTTGTTTCCTTTTTATTTTGATCTACCTGTGGATTTATATTCGACTATTTGTGATACTTAATATTACAATATCGTTTGGTTGAATTAAATCTATACTATGCTTCCGCTGTGCATTTAAATATTGTGTTGTTTGATTATTATGTTGCCAACCACGTCACGATACTCCCCTACCCGGCCCACCGGTAACACGTGGAAATTCGGGGTGTGACAGGTTGGTATCAGAGCCAACATTGAGTGAATTAAACACTAGCCTTTTGTGTTTAATCTCAATGACACAATTGCACATTCCTAAATCTTCGAGTCTAGACAAAGAACTTAGGAATAATCTGAAAATGTTTTATTGTAAAATTTTAAATTTTGTCCTTTATTATTTTTCCTTGTTGTTACCTTGTTTATATTAACAGGTTAAGCAATGCCGCCAAGATTCAGAGGACGAGGAAGAGGGCAAGTTAGCGCGCCTAACGAACATGAGGCAGGTCCTTCGCACCGATGAACTTCTTCTTTTACAAGGAGTCACAATCATCAAGAACCTTGGAGGGTTTATGAGGAGCTTGCCAGACGATCTACATCACAGGTTTCAACGCCTTCATATCAACACTCCTTTGGGCCTCAGTCGGAGAATGAGCCCCATGACCAGCAACAGCAATCTCCGTCGCACAGTTCCTTCGGCGACCCTACTCCTGTATTTCAGGGCCAGTTTAACCCAGCGGAGTACCTACCAGAACCAGTAGGCTTTAACCCACTAGGGCCGGAGGATCACTTTTCTGGTGATCAAGATATGGACGAGGACACAGATCCCGTCGAAGCTTCAACCGGATCCCGGAACCATCCTTTTTCGATCTCTGATGGTTCATCTTACCACGGACCACCCTACCAAGGTCCGGATAGTCACATGGCGAGGTTCGAACGATGTGAGTGGTACTATACACCATCTGAACACTCATCGCCTCACTAGCAGACGCCACAGCAGCAGCAAGATCCATCTGGGGATCCCCATTTCGAGGCAGTCACGCCACCGCCTCCACCGCCGCCAGTTCATGTAGAGCCTCCAGAACCACCAAGACGTAGGAGGACTGGCGCGCGGATATCAGTACGACCAGGGGGGTTTCATATCACCACCCCTCAACATTCTAGCGGCAGCCACTACCCGCCTATATATGACGACCCACAGGTGGGTGGACCTTCAGTGCCAGTATCGGAGGTGAATTCGACACCTATTGCACCGCTACCAACGGGTTTTGGCGAGCCCATCCCTGCATATACTGCTCCGGCAGCTTACAATCCGTACGGACCGCCAGCATACTCTACCTATAATTATGCAGAGGATCCTTACCACGTGGCAGCAAACTACTATGCCCAAAACCCTGAGGGACCATATGGAACCCCTTGGGGAATGGGACATCCAGCTCATGGGTATCAAGTACCTACTCAGCCACCATTTCAGCATCAGCCACCACGGTTTCCCCCTCCTGAGCAGGTGGAGCTCCGTTATAGGTTGGACAGGGTTGAGCGAGACCTCCAGAGGGAGCGTAAGAAGAACCAGGGATTCATGAGTGGTTTAGCAGATTTGCTGAAGGGAAAGAAGAAAAGGGATCGTTAAATCCCAATATGTAATATTGTATTTCCTTGTTTAATCAAGTCCCTACGTGGACATTTATTTATGTGTGTATGTAGTCCCTGCGTGGACATCTATCTGTGTACCTAGTCCCTACGAGGACTTGTCTTTATTAGTCCCTGCGTGGACACTTATGTTTGTAAATAGTCCCTGTGAGGACATGTGTTATCAGTATAGCTCCTGCGTGGGCAAGTATTTGTAAAAGTCCCGTTTAGGGCAAAAGTGTACTACTTGTAGATTATAATGGAATGTTAAGTTTGGAAATTTTATTTTTATCATTTAAGCATTTATATATTGTTCATGAAATAAACAAAATAACATCATTCCTGTTGTAAATGATCTGCCTATTAAATATCAATTAAGGATCTTAAAGGTAAAACCTAGTCTATCTGTCATTATAAGACTTGGCCATAATGGTAAGACCTGTATAAAAGATTCCAATCCCAGTTAACATTTGAAAACATGTTAACGCTCCTGGCAGAAGTGATTCGTTAAAATCACACACGTCATTCTATATAAGGATTCTTTAAAAGATTCCTGACCCAATAAATGATCTCTGAATCATGGGTTAAATCATTAATAAATATGATCAGTTCTTTTTACCATCCATTGGTAATGGAATGCCTACGGGCCCTTCTCATTTTCATATGAGACAAAAGACAGTATTAGTCTGTGACCCTGTCTGATAAAGGTAATGAACTTTGTTCAAACCTTCATGCTTTGATTCTCTGAAATCATAGCTTATAATTGTCCTTATGACTAGGCCATTTGTGCTATAAATAAAACTATTACTGTTTTATAATTAGGATAAATTATAATTGAAATCCTAAATAAATGTGAGTAATAAATTAACCATATATGGTCTATGTTACCACGGTTAATAAAATTGCCATAAAAGACAATTCTATAATAAACTCACCAATAAATTGTTGTCGATATGTGACAGTTCAAACTACATGGCAGACTCAAACGAGGTCAACAGTCACCCGAGGGGAGAGCATGATAATGCCCAAGTAAACATAGCGGGTGCAGAATTACAGGCAATGATAGATAATGCCGTAAATCGAGCTATGGATAGACAGCTCCATGAATCAAGTGGTACCCATGTAAGGACCCAATCTGCACCACATTCTAGAACACCCTCCAGGACCCACACTGCCCACAACAGTAATTCTCACTACTCGTCTAACCGAAGGAGTGTTCCATCCCAAAGAGTCATGCAGGATCAAGGACCCCGTAATAGGGGTTGCACCTATAAGTACTTTGTTTCGTGCAAACCCAGGGACTTCACTGGGGAAAAAGGAGCTGTTGATTGCATGACTTGGATGGACGAAATGTATACTGTGGTGGATATCAGTGGTTGCCATAATAGGGATATTGTGAAGTTTGTCTCACAGTCTTTCAAAGGAGAAGCATTAGCTTGGTGGAGATCTTTGATCCAAGCTACAGGGAAAGTCCCGTTATACAACATGACCTGGGAAGAGTTCATGGCACTGATCAAGGAAAATTTATGCCCTCAACACGAGGTTGAGAGAATTGAATCTGACTTCTTGTCGTTGGTTATGAGGAACCTAGACTGTCAGGCCTACCTTACCAGTTTCAACACTTTGTCAAGGTTGGTTCCATATTTGGTAACTCCGGAGCCTAAACGTATAGCTCGATTCATTGGGGGTTTGGAACCGGAGATCAAAGCAAATGTGTAGGCCTCCAGGCCAACCACTTTTCGGTCAGTAACGGACATATCGTTGTCCCTTACCTTAGATGCTGTCAGGCTGAGATCACAGAGGAAAACTGATACCGAAAAGAGGAAGCGTGAGGATGACAACTCACGACATTCAGACAAGAAGCAGAAGGGAAACAATGACCATAAGAAGGGGTCAGGATTTAGGAAGGATGGTCAACAGACGGGTGAAAAACCTAAATGCAAAATTTGCAATAAGCACCACTTTGGAAAGTGCAGACTTGACTCAAAATCCCAATCTCAGCCGAGGCCTTGTGGGATTTGCAAGTCTTCGGAACATAAGACCCTGGAGTGCAAGAAGATAAGGGATGCGACCTGTTACGGTTGCAATGAAAAGGGGCACATCAAGAGCAATTGCCCAAAATATGCCAAGAAGCCTGAAGAGACTAAGAAGACCAATGCTAGGGTCTTCAGGATGGATGCTAAGGAAGCCGTCAAGGACGACAATGTGATAACAGGTACCTTTCTCGTAAATGATGTTTATGCGAGAGTGTTATTTGATTCAGGCGCTGATAAGTCGTTCGTAGATAATAAGTTTTGTGAATTATTAAAACTACCTGTTAAGAACTTAAGTGTGAAGTATGAGGTGGAACTAGCAGATGGTACTTTAGAAACCGCCTCAACTATCTTAGATGGGTGTTTCATATCCATTAGGAATTATTCTTTTCCTTTATCCCTACTTCCCTTTAAGATAGCCGGCTTTGACATAGTATTGGGTATGGACTGGTTATCTCATAACCAGGCCCAGATTGTCTGTAACATGAAGCAAGTGGTGATCAAGACTCCGTCTGGTGAATCACTTACTATCCAGGGGGATACCCAGTATGGGCTACCTGAGAAAATGTCTATACTCAAGGACTCTAAGTGTTTAAAGAAAGGTTGTGTCATCTACATGGCGCAAGTGATTATAGATGAGCCGAAGCCCAAGATTGGGGATATACCCGTCGTTTCTGAATACCCTGAATTTTTTCCTGAAGAACTTCCTGGTTTGCCACCAGAGAGACAAGTAGAATTCAGAATTGACATTATTCCTGGATCAGCACTGGTGGCAAGGGCGCCTTATAGGTTGGCACCAACAAAAATATTAAATATATAAATTTTAAAACGACACTTTATTTACAACATCAAACTACCCGACTCGAAACAATCAAAATTAATACCTAAATTAAACTGACACGACTCGACAACACATATATATAACTCGAATAAAAATAAACATAAAATTAGCAATGACACTTTAAAATAAATCAACTCTACTCGACCACTATTCAAACGACTCGAACTAAAACTAAAACATTACGACACTATACAACTTGAATCAAAATAAAACATAAACTAAGATCGAGTCTAACAATATATCAATATTAACAATGTTAACACTTACAATTTACGCCTATACGACTCGACTATCCAACAAATATACTTATAATTAGTCGACTCTAAACGACACTAACAATTATTACAATCAAACATAACAAATAGTTATCACTACTCGACTCGATACCAAACAAAATTAGACACGACTCGACAGAACACAACAACTCAAAAACCTCAATCAAGCGACATAACTAATCGACAAACGACTCGAACCAAAACATAACAATATCTAAAATTATAACTGCGCAACATAGACACGACTCGACTCGAAAAATTTTATGAACGCATACCTGAAAGTCGTTGAGTCGAAGGTCAGAATAGGTGGTCCGAGGTTGATGTTCGCGGTGGTGCTCGACGGTGGCGGAGGGCAGCAGTGACGGCGGCGACTGGTGGGTTGAGGCGAAGGGTGGTTTGTGGTGATTGCAGGTGGTCGATGATGGTGGCAGTGGCTAATGTTGGAGGTGGCAGTGGCTAATGTCAGAGGTGGCAGGGGTGCACGGTGGTTGGAGATGGTGGTCGTGAACAGTGGTAGGTGGCGGTGATTAAATTGGTGCGGCGGAGAGGATGGCAGTGGTGAATGGTGGTGTCGTCGGAGGTTGTGGTAATGGCGGAGCTTAATCAGTGAAGGCGGTGGCTGAGGTGATGTCAACGGTGGTGAACGGTGGGAATTAGGGCGGAGGTGAACAGTGGTGGAAGACGGTGGAGTGTGGTGGGTCGGAGAGTGGCGGAATCGGGGGTGGTCGATCGGTGGTGGTGATGGCGATTTCTGGTGGTGATGATGGTGGTTTTGTTGTTTAGAGAAGATGACCCCCGAAAGGGGGTTTTTATTTTCGTTTCTGGCAAACCCTTACGGACCGTAAGGGTTGTGCCTTGCGGTCCGTAAGCCCTTTTTTTTGAAAAATATTTTTTTTTATTTATTTATTTTTTTTAATTTAAAAATATATACAATATTATACAATAAGTTTTATTTACAAAAACTTACCATTAAAAATTATTTACAAACCAAGGGATTTTTGTAACGTCTTTTTATCAAGCCTAGTGTTTTTTGAAAGTGTGTACTATGTCTTCCTTAATCCGATAGTGTACATAACTCCCAACTCTAATGGACCGTTCAGCATTGAGCCTAATAGCGCCCACCCTCATTAGTTGTATGTACTTACCTTGGGATTCGGTTGGACTTCGTTTACATTTTCCAGTGTGCGACCAATCCGCAAAATGGTGGTCTCTGGTCTTGTCGACGCCATTCCTTCCTTACCTCAGCGCTTAGGAGAAAGAATTTCTCCTTAAGATCTACAGGCAACCTTGGTTTTGCAAAATCTAAACAACAAAGCAAATTAAAATCGAAAGAATGCATTTTAAACCTAAATTACACTTAGGGGATGTTGCTGAGATTGTAAGCAGTTCCAAAATCACCCGAATGGAGATTGAGTACGGGTGGTACGATCCAAACCTGCATACGCAAAAACAAGCAAACCCAAGCGTAGCATTGATTTAAAATAAAAGACTAATCAAACTTACATAACACACAATAAAACCTAATATTTACACGTCCTACCACTTACAATTCTCCTTCAAGTTTCCATTAAAGGGAGGTCCAGCTCCTCCACCAGTTCAGGACTTGGTCTTTCAATGTAATGCTTTAAACGGTGACCATTAACCTTGAAATTTTATCCATCCTCATTCTCCAACTCTACCATTCCATATGGAAAAACTTGTGTGACCAGAAACAGCCCTGTCCATCAGGATTTGAGTTTTCCTGGAAACATCTTCAATCGAGAATTGAAAAGCAATACTTTCTCCCCACACTTGAATTCTTTCAAACTATTAATGTGGCGATCATGCAATTGCTTTGTCTTTTCCTTATATGCCCAAGATCTTTCATATGCGATGTCACGAAGTTCCTCTAGCTCATGTATTTGGAGAAATCGTCTCTTGCCTGCTGCATCCATATCAAGATTTACTTTTCGTAAAGCCCAATATGCTCGATGTTCTAGTTCAACTGGAAGATGGCACGCTTTCCCATAAATCATCCTAAAGGGTGTAGTTCCTATAGGAGTCTTATATGCAGTGCGAAAAGCCCAAAGTGCATCATCCAGATTATCAGCCCAGTCAATGCGACTTTGTCCAACAGTTTTCTCCAAAATGCGTTTTATACCCCTGTTTGCATTCTCCACCTGTCCACTCGTTTGTGGATGATAAGCAGTTGAAAGTCTATGGGTTACCCCGTATCGTTTCAATACCTTCTCCATTGACGAGTTACAGAAGTGGGTACCTCGATCACTGATGATTGCTTTAGGTGTTCCAAATCTTGCAAACAGTTCTCTAAGGAACTTCACTACAACCCTAGCACTTTTGGTGGCCAAGGCTTTCGCCTCCACCCATTTTGACACATAATCAATGGCTACTAGGATGTACCGATTTCCTCGTGACATTGGGAAAGGTCCCATGAAATCGATGCCCCAAATGTTGAAGATTTCAACAGCTTGGATGGGATTTTGAGGCATTTCATTTCTGGATGAAATGTTTCCAGCTCTTTGACATGCGTCACAACCACGAACATACTAATGAGCATCCTTAAAGATGGTGGGCCAATAAAAACCTGCATCAAACACTCGTTTGGCAGTAAAATTTGCTCCGTAATGGCCTCCTGTCGGACCTTCGTGGCAGTGTTTAAGGATATTCATGGTTTCTGGTGCAGCTACACATCGTCTGATGATTTGATCGGCACCTATCCTGAACAAGAAAGGATCTTCCCAAATATAGAATTTAATATCAGCAAAGAATTTCTTCTTTTGTTGATAAGACATTTCAGCTGGAAGATCTCCTGTTGATAGGTAGTTTGCAATGTCTGCGAACCAAGGAAAACCTTTAGTTTCTATGAACATCAACGACTCATGGGGAAACTCATCTCTTATTCTTTCCTCCCGAGTTCTTTCCAACTCGGGGTTTTCCAATCTAGACAGATGGTCAGCAGCTACGTTCTCAGCTCCTTTCTTTTCTCTGATTTCAAGATCGAATTCTTGAAGTAATAAGATCCAACGAATCAGCCTTGGTTTAGTATCTTTCTTTGCAAACAAGTACCGAATGGCTGCATGATCAGTAAAGATAATCGTTTTTGAAAGCACAAGATAAGAGCGGAACTTATCACATGCGAACACAACAACAAGTAACTCTTTCTCAGTTGTTGTGTAGTTTTCTTGTGCATCGTTTAGGGTTTTGCTAGCGTAATATATCGGATGGAAATGCTTTTCTTTACGCTGCCCTAACACGGCACCGACTGCAAAGTCACTTGTGTCGCACATGATCTCAAATGGAAGGCTCCAATCTGGAGAAATTAGAATAGGTGCTTGAACTAATCTCTCCTTGAGTAACTCAAAAGCTTTTAGACACTCATCAGAAAACACAAATGGCTTATCTTTTTCTAAAAGTTGAGTCATAGGACAGGCGATTTTAGAGAAATCACGAATGAATCTACGAAAAAATCCCGCATGTCCTAAGAAACTTCTGATTGCTTTCACTGAAGTAGGCGGCGGAAGCTTGAAAATGGTTTCAATCTTGGCTTGGTCAACCTCAAGCCCTGCTTGTGAGATCTTGTGTCCCAAAACTATTCCTTCACGAACCATAAAGTGGCATTTCTCCCAATTTAGCATAGGGTTCGTTTCTTCACAACGAGTCAGCACTCAATCTAGATTTCGCAAGCAAATGTCGAAAGAACTCCCGAAAACAGAGAAATCACTACTAGAAAATGAGGCTAATGCAACTTTTTAGTTGCAACTTTTTTCAATTGTGTTGCATTTGACTCTAATGCAACTTCGTTAAATACAAATGTTGCATTAGATGATCTACTGCAACCTTTTTAATAAAAAGTTGCAAAATTGTATAAAAATTGCAACTTTTTTCTTAAAATGTTGCAAAACTTATTGAAAGTTGCAACTTTTATTAGAAAAGTTGCATTGCTGAAACTTACATTCAACTCTTATTTTCAAAAGTTGCGTAAGTCAATGAAAACGGAAAAAAAATGTTTCGATTTGTAAATAGTAATTTATTTGATATTTACATAATACTTTTTTTTTATAATAAAATAAATAGTTAGATTAGCTTTGCACATGCCAGTGTGTTTTACATCAAATCCTATATTTTTAATGCTATAATTACATATTTGTTATATTATCTAGTGAAACCTCTTTGTGGGTTGACAATAATTTAGTTGAGATAAGTATGATACATACACTCCGTATCGCATCGCAACTGAATGATGAAACTCAAAAACCTAAATCGTAAAATATTGTATTCTAGAAATTCTAATAGACAAATAAAATACGCTTAGAATTAGTTATAACAATAGAAATAATAAAAGAAAAAATGCGAACAATGAAGTGGTGGTTCATTGGCAAAGACAAAACCTTTAAAAACACATAGGTTGAGAATGGGAAGGTTTTGAGTTCAAGTCCCACAAACAACAAGAGATTAAATAAATTAGCTGTTCACAAAAAAAAAATGTTAAAAAATGAAAAAAAAAAAATTCTTATCTGCCGAGAAGTAATGATGGTGTTTGGTTTTGTGTTATAATTTTTTAGTAACATCTAAATATATAATTTTTTTATTTATCAAAGGTTATTATTTTCTTCTTCCCAAAAATTAGTTTCCTAGCTATACCCTATTTTCACCCCAACAATTTCATTTCCCTCCTTTCCCAAATTGATTTACCCAAACTATTTCAATTTCCCGCTTCCCCAGATCGACCCTTCACTAAAAAAATTCCTTCTCCCGCTATCCCTGTCCCCAAACCCTAGTCGTTTTCACCTTATTGCTCAAATTTAAACTCAAAACCAAGATTGAGGAGATAATCAATTAAATTCTCACATTCTCTTTCTAAATCTGTTGTTTTTCGATTCAAAATCTAATCCAATCAATCTTGTGCTTCCTTCGATTACAGATTTTGTTGTGGCGAGAGGATGAACAATCATAGTAGAAGCAACAGGAACGCAGGCACTGGTCCACCCACTCAATCGGTCCTTAAAAGGTTTAATTTCTTTCTTATTTTGTGGTTTGACTCGATCATTTGCTTTAGGATTGTAGTTTTTTTACCCATGTTAATTAAATTGGCTAAATGAATTCGCCCATGGAATCAACCTGAATCAAGTGTCTGAAATTAGGGCTTTGTCATTTGTAGATATTTTGATTGAAATACCTGTTTTTGATTTTATTTTTTCTACACATATATTATTCAAATCGATTCATTATCTTATTAACATTTCGTTGTTATCTATAACACTGTAAACATATGTCATTTTTCTTGACTTTAATATTTGAATAAATTATGAATTATCATTTTTTTTCAAGAGTGGGAGGGGTGTACCTAGGGGTGTAAACGAGCCGAGCGGCTCGCGAGCTTCTCGAGATCGGTTCGAGAAAAAGCTCGAAACGAGCTGAGCCATATCAAGCCCGAGCCGAGCTTGAGCTTAAAATAAAGCTGGTTTGTTTATGAAGCCCGAGCTCGAGCCTCGCATGTGAAGCTCGTTAGGCTAGTCGAGCCTTATCGAGCCTTAGTGTAAACGAGCCGAGTCGAGCCGAGCTTATTTTAACTTGTTTACAAGCCGACCTCGAACCTAAAAATAAGCTTATTGAGTAAACGAGCCCGGGCCCTAGCTTCACTTATCGAGCTCGCGAGCCCTTGGTTTTAAAATGCGCGCATAATGCGCGCATAATGCGTGATGCGCCCGTTGCGCTAGTAAGAGCGCATCGCAACACCTGATGCGTTGCGTTTACATGATGCGGTGATATTGCGACAATTGCGCGTGATGCGCCCTTCGCAAAATGCGCCATGATGCACGCATCATTGTTTGTTACGTTTTTTTCCCCAGATTTTATGAAATGGGTTGGGTTTTTTCAATAATTAATATTTTAGCATGCTTGATTTGAACCATTATGGTTCCTAAACACTTTTTATGGTTCTAGGAACATTTTAGGAAGCTTGATTTGAACCAAAAAGCACAATTCTTATCTTATTATGTCGATTGTTTTAGTATAAATAATTTTTTAGTATATTTTTATAAAGAGCGCATCGCATACGTGATGCGTTCGCATCACGCATTACGCATCACGCATCAGATTTTTGGAACAAACGCATCGGAGCGCATCACGCAATTTAAAACCAAGCGCGAGCCTAAAAAGTCTATTATTTATATTATTTTTATTTAATGTATTAATGAATAGATAATAAACGAGCTCGAGCCCGAGCTCTCATAAGTTAATTGAGCTCGATCTCGAGCCTGGTCGAGCTCGGGCTTGGCTCGGCTCGTTTGCACCCTATACTCATCGTCATATCTGTCTGTAGTTTTTATTATTAACTTGAAAATGAGTTTTTTTTTCCCAAAACAAACTGATAAAAGAGAGTGCATGTGTTCAAATACTTTTTAATTTTTTTTTGCAGTATGTTGAAGCCTTGAGATTCTTCTTTCATGACTATGTGGGTTCATAAATTATGCCTTAAAAGTGGACCCAACCTAGGTCAGTCCTACTCTCAACTTTTGTCACAATTCCGGCAATTATTAATCAAAACTGCTATATTATCAGACCTTCAATACCCTTTTTGTGCTATGTCGATTTGAAACTTATGCACTTACTTAAACTATATATGTTTTTTGCTTTGATATCATACTTTGTTAAAAGTGAGAACCTGAGGTTTTCTATTTGATGGCTTGGCAATCTGATTATATAGGTTCTGAAGCATCAAAGATTCTTATTCTATGTGATTTTATGCAGCATTTGGGTGAGGGGTCAGGTTGGGTGAGGCCAAAGCACTACTTTGTTGTTGTTTTTTTTTTTTTTTTTTTTTACAAAATTAACATAATAATTAGGACGGTTCGATATGTGTGTGTGTGGGTGGGGGGGGGGGGGTTCAATGAGGGTGCTGGCGCTGATTTAGTGAGGACAATGGTAGAAAGCAAAGCAAGCAAAAATGTGCTTCGCAAATTTTACCTACTTGGGTACGAGTTATACCATGAGTTGCTGCGTGGGGTTTTGTTATCATTTGCAAAGGGGCGCACAAATAACCGTTATAGTTTCTTCATATAGTAAGATGTTAAATTTACGTGCCACTGAATTCGCTGACGACAACGTAGTTGCGACACCTGGCATTCAAATGGTTGAAGTGATTGCACCTGCATCAACTAAATTTACACTGAAGTTGTTGCAGCAGTTTCTTTATTTTGTGAACATCTTGCAGCGTAAGTTCTCACTACAATGTATTTTTGTACGCTTCACCCTCAATTATAGCAAGTGTGGTAGTTACCGACACGAAATAAAATTAATCAAGTTTTGGGTTGTCAATTTTAACTCTTTCAATTAGTACGTTGTGTTTAGGTTAGCCCGGTTAAATAAACTAGTTGACCCGTAATAGAAAGTATTTTATTATAGGTCAACCTGCTGACTCGTTCATAACTCACTTAGCCGGGCTAAGTTACCTGCTAAGTTAGCCCGTATACATCTTGATTACAACTTATTTACAACCTGGGAAATTTTTGACAACCCATCAATTTGTTTGACTCGTTGGGATGAATGGGTTACACAGTTACACTGGTCGTGTTCAGGTTACACGATTAAAAGCATGTCAGGGGTTATGATTTATGTCTTGACACATAAGTTTTGTTTGTTTGATCTGGTGTTGTCTTTAATTGAGACAAGTTGCAGTATGAACTAATGGATCTAATGGTAACTCACACACATTTGATCACTTTCGTTCCCAAATGTGATTGGAAACACTGTATTTGAGACAGGTTGCTACTATCCTAGTGCGGATGTGTTTGGAAACAATGTGTATTTAAAACGAATGATGATTGTTTGAACATGATAAACTTTTAGGACTTGCAGGCTTTAGAATATCATTAAGTAGGAAACAAATAAAAGCACATGATTGGAATCAAATAGCATAAATCTTAAATTTCTTTAATCTGGGTGAATTATTTTTTTGTCTAAATATGTGATATTTTCCTGTGCAGGTTAATACGAACAACGAAGGTTATCAAAGGTAAAAAACAAGTTCCTTATCAAAAAATCATGCTTGGTATGCTTACTATTAAGAAAGATTAGTATGTATATCTAAGTGTTTTTTTCTTAAAATTAATAGTTTAATTGGAGTTCATATTGACGATCAAACCCTCTATGTTGCTTGTTCTTGTTTTATGTTCTCAACAAACAACTTGTATTGTTGGTTTATTAGCTGGTGATTTTTTTTTTGAAATGTTTTCTTATTCTCTTTTGAAGGAACAAATGAAGAACTACAAAAACCTTCAGAAGATGGAAATGCTTTGGTCTATCCTTTTGCGGTTGTAACGAACAAGGAGTTTGATCGTCACGTTCGACTTTATAGCAAAGGCTTTACTAAAAGATGATGAAAATATGGATGGTGGTGAGGAAGCATACACTATTCTAGGTGGGATTTTATCATGGCGGAGAGGAACACCAAAGCGCCAACCAGCAAAATTTGAAGCTACGATGTAGAGTATTATTGAAAAGCTACTTGTTGACTAGTTTAGGATCTTAGATGCCAATGAGGTTTTCGTTACCTTTTATCATTGTAATTGACAATGTTATTTTGATTACATTGTTATTTTAAGTTTGGACATGCGTTCTTGTTATTATTGTGTTGGTGTAATTGATATATAATTGCATATTAAGGGGGGTAGGGGTGGTTTGTTAGTGATAGATTCCAGTGATGGAAGCAACCAATCAAATGATGCCATGTGGCACCCAATATTCTAGTGATAGTGATAGAAATGTAGGAGGGGTGGTATCACTAGTGATAGGGATTCCAATGTACAAATATTAATGCACAATGTACAAGATACATGTTCCTTTTTTTATCTACAACGCGTTACCCACTCAACGCGTTATACTATCACGAGTGATAGAAACTAGTGGCGGCGGTGTTGAGTGATAGTTCCACGAGTGATAGAAACTATCACGCTACCACCCCGGTGGCCTAATAGATATTTTAGTACATCAAACAATAATCCGATAGAGTTGCATTTGACTAAGAAAAAAGTTGCATTTGTTGTAATTAGAATCTTGAAAATCTGTTTGCATTTAATGTAAAAAAGTTGCATTTAAGTGCAATAAAGGTTGTATTTGAGTGTTAAAAAAGTTGCATTAGCATGTAAAAGGGGTTGCATTAGCATGTAAAAGGTTGCATTATAAAAAAGTTGCATTTAGTATTTAAATGCAACTTTTTCAAAAAAGGTTGCATTATCTAACCTAAAAGTTGCATTAGGTCTAATGCAACTTTGTCTAATGCAACTTTTGATAAAAAGTTGCATTAAGCCTAATGCAACTTTTTCAAGGCCTAATGCAACATTTTATTGGGGTTGCATTAGGTTCATTTTCTTGTAGTGAATCATCCATGAAAACTTCCATGGAGTCCTCGATCATTTTATGAAATATAGCCACCATACAACGTTGAAACGTGGCTGGAGCATTACATAATCCAAACGGCATGCGTCGATACGCAAAAGTACCGTAGGGACAAGTAAATGTGGTTTTTTCTTGATCCTCAGGTGAAATGGGGATATGGAAATAACCAGAAAAGCCATCAAGGAAACAATAATACTGTTGCCCTGATAATCGTTCCAACATTTGGTTGATGAATGGTAAAGGAAAGTGATCCTTTCTTGTGGCATCATTCAGCTTGCGGTAGTCTATGCAGACTCTCCAACCGGTGACAGTCCTGGTAGGTATCAATTCGTTCTTCTCATTGACAATTACAGTCATTCCTCCTTTCTTAGGAACTACCTGTACAGGACTTACCCATGCTGAATCAGAAATTGGATAAATAAGCCCTGCATCCAGTAGCTTAATTACCTCTTTCTTTACAACCTCTTGCATATTCGGGTTTAACCTTCTCTGTGGTTGAACCACTGGTTTATACTCTTCTTCCATCAGAATTTTATGCGTGCAGAAAGACGGGCTTATGCCTTTGATATCCATGAGTTTCCACGCAATAGCGTTCTTTCAGAAGTATCAGAAGTTTTACTCCCACATACCTCACTAAGGAGACTTCGCATATGTGTCATGAGAGTATCAATAAAGTAAGTAGTATTGTCATGTTGTTCGGTGTGCCTCATTGATCGTTGAATATCAAATGTGACTTCATCTTCATCGACACGAAGAGTCAACTTGCCATCATACACGTCAACGATTGCACGTGCAGTAGCAAGGAATGGACGTCCTAAAATTAATGGAATTTCGGAGTCCTCATCCATGTCGAGAATAACAAAGTCAACCGGGAAAACATACTTGTCGACTTTTACTAGCATATTCTCTACAATGCCCCTTGGGTATTTTATCGATCGATCTGCAAGCTGAATACTCATTCGTGTAGGAGATGGTTCTCCCAAGTTAAGCTTTGTAAATATTGAATAGGGCATAAGATTTATACTGGCTCCTAAGTCGGCAAGTGCATTGCTCACAGTAAGACTTCCTATCAGACAGGGAATGGTAAAACTCCCTGGATCAGCAATCTTTGTTGGCAATTTATTCTGAAAAACAGCAGAACATTCTTCGTTCAAAGTGATGGTTGAAAGATCTTCTAATTTCCTTTTGTTCGTTAGGAGATCCTTTAGAAACTTGGCGTACTTTGGCATTTTAGCCAAAGCTTCAATGAACGGGATGTTAATATGCAGTTTCTT
Source organism: Helianthus tuberosus (assembly GCA_030545235.1). Classification (NCBI taxonomy): domain Eukaryota; kingdom Viridiplantae; phylum Streptophyta; class Magnoliopsida; order Asterales; family Asteraceae; genus Helianthus; species Helianthus tuberosus. The sequence continues at coordinate 135,729,929 of CM060389.1, forward strand.
CAGCATTCCTATGAATTGACACTGTTCTGCGTCTTTTACTTTTATCAATCTCCCGGGATAGGGTGGTGTTGGTTTGTACACCCTCATTGGTTCTTTCTTCTCTTCTTTTTTCTCTTCTGGAGATTTACTGGGCTGTGCTGTACTTTCTGGGCGTAGCCTAGATTGTACATTGCCAGATGGAGTCTCCATCTCAATCTCCTCATCGACCTCTGGGTCTTCTTCATCCACTTGTTCGATCTCAACAGTTCCTCTTCCGCTCCTAGTGGTAACAGCCTTTGCAGTGGCGTTTGGATTTCCGACAGTGTTACTAGGAAGACTACCTTGAGGTCTCTGGTTCAGCTGATCAGCCATCGAACCAAATGTCCTCTCCAAGTTCTGCAGAGCAGTGCTCTGATTCTTCATGAAGGCCTCATGCTCTAAGAACCTCGACTGTGTTTCTTGATGTCGAGTATCCTGTTGCATGACGAACTGTGTAAGCAACTGCGTTTGCTTTGATAAGGCCTCATTGCTTTGTTTCAACATCTCCTCTATGGTTGGGTTCTTCGTTCCTGAACTCGGTCCTGCTCCTGTGTCTTGAAACAAACTTTGACGTGACTGAAACCCTGGTGGATTGTTGTTCCTCCAGCTAAAGTTCGGGTGGTTCCTCCAATTTGAATTGTAACCACCTCCGAAATTATTCTGATTTCGGTTGCCTATGAACTCCACCTGCTCTGGTGACTCAACAGGGGCTATAGGACACGCGGTCGTGTCATGCCTCCCAGTGCATATCTCGCACAACTGCTCCTTCTTCAGCTCCATATCATTCACCTTCTTCTTCAGGGCGTCAATCTGTGATTGCATCAGGGTGTTATCATCGACCTTATGCACTCCTCTATGTGTAGCGGATGAATTTCTTGAATCAGGGAATTCATAACTACTCATTGCTATGTCTTCGAACATTTCAGTGCATTCCTCTGGTGTTTTGGCGGTCATCAGATTACCTCCAGCTGTAGTGTTCAACATATTTCTTGTGGCGGGTGTCACTCCATGATAGAACTTCTCAACCAAGGCCCAATCTTCGAATCCATGGTGCGGACATTTGAGTAACAGCTCCTTGAAATGCTCCCATGTCTCGTAGAAGGACTCTCCTTCTTTTTGGCGAAACTCTTGAATCATGCTCCTCAGACGAGCGATTTTGGAAGGAGGAAAGTATTTGCCTAAAAATTTCTCTTTCATACCGGCCCAGGTGGTGATTGATCCCGCAGGAAGGGATTCTAACCACGCATGGGCTCTATCGGCAAGTGAGAATGGGAAAAGACGCAGTTTACATGCGTCCTAGCTGACACCTTGTTCTTGAAACGTATCGCAGATAGCTGAAAAGCGAGAAAGATGGACATTAGGGTCCTCAGAAGGTAATCCATGGAACTGGATTGTATTCGTAACCATTGAGATGATCTGAGGTGGAATCTGCCACCTATTAGCTTCAATAGTGGGTCGAGAGATACTGGATCGACCATTTTCCGCGCTTGGTCGGGCGTAGTCTGCAACGACTCTCCTAACAGGGGGATCGTTTTCAGCCATGTGTGCCTGACTATCCCGGAAAATGCGAAGGCGCTCGTGGAAATCTCGCTCGGGCTCAGACGAAACAACAATTAAAGGTAGCCCTTGTGAACGAGTGTGGTACATACAACAAAAAAAATTACTAAAGCAAATCTAACCCTAAAGGCACAAATTGCAAGCAAAAGGCACCTAAAGGCAATTAAATTCTAAGAAAGCAAGTAAACAACTAAATAAACGACTCGGGTCGTTCTCTAAATTGCCAGTGTCCCCGGCAACGGCGCCAAAAACTTGATGATCTGTGTATGGTCTGCTTTTATTCAAAGGCTTTGATATTATGTGAATCGTTTTATTCGAAAACCTTGGTATGTAAAAAGCTTGATTTGGATGTTGCTTATGCGTTTATAGACTGCTTACAAGTTTTAAAAATGGAATTGCTAGCTAAACCACACATAATCGGCAAGTGCACCGGTCATAGTGTAGTGTAGATGGCAAGACCAGATATCAATCCGTGGACACTATATGCAGATTTTAGATACTGGACCTTTATCGAATATAAAGTTGAATTTTTAAGTTTGATTTAAATTGATATTTGATTTTTAGTTTCACAATTGAATTTGTAATAAACGAAAATATAAAATAAACGATTAAACAGTAAATACAATGATACAAATTACACACAGAGATTGGAAATTATAAGTTTTAAGATAAACACGATAAAAAGATAGTACTTAGGTTTTGAATCCCCAAACGTGTGTGATGTTATTTCTTCCTTTGGTTTATGACTAAATACTTAAATTACCCGAATAACCTCCCGATTAAAGATGATTTATCAAGTAATTTTAGCTAAGTGTGAAGTGCTAAAATGGACTGGCTCGACCTATCGATACCAAATCCCATGAGAATAAAATCCTTTTGACCTCAGAGACAATAATGTTGTGAGAAGATTTCAAAAACATGAAGCAGAAGTATTATTGAAACATTGAAATCCCAGGAAACCTTAGACGCGAAAAAGTAAATGAATCCGAGTTATCGGTCACCCAATTTACCCAACAACAGCTAGCTAATAACCTAGCATACCTGGATCTTATTTCTAATCACCAAGTAAGTTTGCATCTTTAATTTGTTTGATTTAAATACTTGATTAACTTGTTGATCGAAAGTTAATGTTTTTATCGAAAAGACAAGGCCCGAACCGATAATCAAAAGATTAACAATTCGGATTAAAATAGTAATATGGTTTTAAGTTACTGATTTCAATAACCAAGTTATAAACAATTAAAGGACAATATAAAGTCAAGTTCAATAATACTTCATGTAAATCATACCAAATAGTAATAAACCGAATTCAAAATACATCACAACGTTTAGTTCATCGTTACCTAAGTAGCTTACACGTTTAGCCAATCATTTTGTACAAATACAGAAAGTAAACACAATTACAAACACAAGGTAACGTGGTAAAAAGTAAAAGGTACGAAAACTTAACGTTTGTCGGACTTTTGTCGGAACCCGGAAGCTTAGAACTCGAACCGGAAGCTTCCTAGACCGTGACAAGGCTCCGAGATGCTCAGAAATCGCCCAAAGTGATTGAAACCCGAAGATTTTGAGTGATGAATGTTTAGAATCGGAGATGGGCTATTTATAGTAAAATTTTCGCAAATACCGAACCTCTTACGGACCATAAGGGTCATGGCTTACGGTCCGTAAGCAGTTAGGTTACTTTTCTGCTTGTCTACTTGTCTGCGCACTAAGTCTTTACGGACCGTAAAGGCCAAGCCTTACGGTCCGTAAGCTGTTTGGTCAGTTTCCGAGTTTACCTAACCCTTTGGGGACCGTAAGGGTTGGGTCTTACGGTCCGTAAGGGGTCTTGATCAGCAATTTCTTTATTATTTTCTTGTTTTCCCGACACGTCTTTTCCGTGCTTTCTTCGCTGAACTTATTCCCTTCGTTTTCCTCGCGAAATATACTGGTTCTTCACTAATTCCTGCAAATTCATAATTTATCCAAATAAGTATCTAAATCGCGAGAAAATCATATCCAAATAGATTAAATTGTAAGGAATTAAATGTATAAAATGTGTATGATTTAGATACATCATGGGGATACATGCAGATCTTGCTAAGATCCATTTTATTAGAACTTGATCGGCACTGAAGAGTCCTTCGGGGATACAGTAATTCCTTAGTCACACTGGATACTATCGTAGATTCATCACAGGATGTTCGAGGATTTCGCAGCTTTAATCTCTTTAGCACAACAGGGTGCTGTATATTCGTGGGAGACAAACAGGAGAACGTCTTTTCAGCTTCTGAAACCCAAACACTACAATGCACTGAGCATCGTCTTTACCCAAGGGTACAGGTGATCTAGTGGTATACCATGATGGTTCGAATCAGAGTCCCAGTTACACGCCGATGCAACACGAGATGGTGATGGCTTACATAGTGGAGTTACGACAAGAATGGCATGAGTCACAACCTGCGGTGGAAGCCATGGTCTTTGGATTTAAGTTGGAGGTATTACCCAGACGGTACCAAATGCACTACTTAGACCGATCACAAGGGCCTCCCATGTACCTTTGTTTTGAGAGAGCTAATTATGTGATGGCATCGCTGGATGAAACTCTCGAGCGAATACGACTATGGAACCTAAGCGCGTATGAGCTTGTAACTCACCATCGACTCTAGCCTACCCGATTAGGTTCGCCCTGTTTACATTGAAGCACTAAAGGAAGAGAATTTTCAAGTTGAGTCCATGCGGGGCATGAAGGAGCAACTTTTGGCAAGTCGGACGATATTCGCTAATTCATGGAACTAATGTGGATCCCACTATACGGCAACCATAGGGAACTTGTGTTGAGCGAAGCACACGAACCTCTATATTTTACTCGTCCGGGTTTTGATAGAATATCTTAGGATCTAAGGGTTTCGTACTAGTGACCGGACATGAAAGCCCCATAGCAAGGTATGTGGTGTCAACAACCAGAAACACAAATTTGGAAATGGGAACAGACGGCCATGGATTTTGTCACTGGGCTACCTAAAACTCAAAACGGAAACAATATCACCTGGGTGATCGTTGACTGTCTCATGTGACCAGTACACTTTCTTGCAATTAAGGAAAAACTGACAAGTCTTCATATCCTGTGAGTAATTACCTTTGAAGGGCGGTTTCTAGGCACGGGGTGCTAAATCCTGATACCTCTGATTTTGATCTATACTTGATTTATGTCAGGCAATACACAACACCCTTGGTTCACGTCTAGACATGAGCATTGCTTATCACCATAGGATAAACGGTCAGAATAAACGAACCCCCTTAACACGCGAAGATATGCTGCGAGCATGTGTATGATTGACTTAGTGAAAATTGGAAGGACACATACCTTTGGCTGAGTTCTACTGTAGCAGTTATCATTCTAGCATTCGGACAGTTCTGTTTGGGGCATTGCATGGATAGTAACGCTAATATCCTTGTTGAATTAAGGTGGGTGACAACCTAATCACAGGTCCAGGACTTGTACTCGAAACTCTTGGGAAGATTGCTTGGATCGGAAATCGTTTGGCGGCAACGAGTGACCGTCAGGAAAGTTGATAAGCTTAGGAAACACTGGGAGTTCGCTGTAGGCAATCGTATCATGTTGAAAATCTCACCCTGGGAGGGTGTGGTACGCTTGGGAAGCGTAGCCAGCTTAATCTACGTTACGTTGGGTCATTCTGAATTCTGGAAAGAATCGGTCACGTGGTCTACAAACTCGAGTTACCCGACGAATTGGGTAACGTACACAATGCCATTTATGTCTCGAATCTAAGGCAGTGATTGTCCGATGAAACGCTTGTGATACCTTTATTTGAGTATGAGGTTAATGATAAGTTGCAGTTGTTGAGGAATCTACTGAAATCATGGACCAGGACGTCAAGATTCGTTAGCATAGTCGAATTCCAATCATGAGAATTCATTGGAACTCAAGACGTGGACCGGAGTTCACGTGGGAACGCAATGATTGGAGTAAGCTCTAGTATCCTCAGTTGTTCAAACGGTTGTATCAACTTATGATATCACTGGTGAATTTCGGGGCGAAATTTCTTTCAAGTTGGGGATGATGTGGTACCCGCAGAAAATCCACAGTCATCCTGAGTTAACATCTTGCCGTTTTGGATTACTTGTCAAATTTCGGGACGAAATTTCTTTCAAGTTGGGGATGATGTGATAACACGAATCTTTAAGGTTAGTGTCGTTTAATTTAGTCACAGTCTACATTATAGTTGGATGTTTGATACGTTAAGTTTGTTATATGTGCTTGACTACTCGTGTTACACTGGTGTATTCGTACATACGTTTTAGAGTAAGTTTTCACGTTAATTTAGGCTAAGTCGCACATTTGGGCCGGAGATTGTACACTCCACTAGAACCCCACATTATTATCACTTGTGTATACTCGGCCCAAGACCCTTAAATCCAACCGGGCCCAAACCTACCAAATATGTCATGCATATATGCACTAGGAGATATGTATTTTTCCTAATTACAAACCTTGGCAACCCTAACATCCCATTCGTCCCTGGAAGCGTAGACAGTCCCCTCTTCTTTCGATTGAAACCTCCTTATTGGTTCTAACACTCTCTTTCACGTCTTGTAACTCGGTTAGTCTATTTACCATGTGTTAATCTGATTTTTATTGGCTGCCTATGATTGCTCTCTTTGAAATTGCCTTGGATTCGTAACATATAAGGTTCCTTTATGTGCATGGATAGTGAACAAAGTGATATAAGATTCTGTGTGTGGTGCCTTGATTGTTAGAATGGGTTAATATTTAGGATTCCAATCATATGAATTGTAATCTGAATTAACATGAAATAATATTACTTGAAATTGTTATGGCTCGATGGTTGCATGATGTTAAACGATAATTAGGGTCCGACAGTTTTCCATGATTGTTAACGGATACATGTTAATCTTTGATCAAGAACTGGTTATGATTGAGGGTCATAGGAATTGGTTTGGTTAATGAATATTATGTATTAATTGAATAAATGGAACCCATGATTCATGCATATTGATATTGTAAGTAAATGATAGATAATGCTTTTAAGGTGCAAAGTAGGATGGATATAATGCTGCTGAAAAACTGTTATAAAACTTAGGTTAGAATCGAGTGGGCTACAATACCTGATCAGCGGACCTGTGAGTTGGGCCGCACCCTTTTCTGATCCGTGCTGGGCCGCGCAGCAGGTTGCAACACCTAGCTGGGCTTTAAACCAAGTAGGCCGCACCTTAATTTGAATGTACATTGAACACAAATGTGAATTGGACCGCACGCAAATAGGGTAGTTGCACACTCCTTTCAGGTTGCGCACACACTTGGGCCGGGACAGTTAACTGGGCTTCGTGTGGGACAGTTGGGTTGCACATAGTCAGTGGGCCACAAACTTAAAATGAAACGCACACTGTATGGTCGGGTAGTTTGTTTAAGGGATTGATTATGAGTCGCACACTTTCGTTAGACGCTAAGATGTTAAATGGGTTTGGTATAATTGGTGGATAACTAGGTTGAGCTTTACAAGAGTGGGCCGCGCCTGATTAAGAAAGCTAGGAGGGACTGTTAAGTGTTAATTGGAACATAGACTCGTGAACTAAACTTGTACTTGGCACAAAAATCTGTTGTGTGGATAAACTTTGTTAACTTGGATAATGTATGACATAGCTAACTGTTATAACGTGTATAATTATGTGTATATTTCATGAGTGCAACTTTTGCAATATGTGACAAAATACGTGGTTCAATGCGAATACGAAACTGATTGTTATTGATAAACCATGTTAGGACGTGCTTGATCAATTGATAATAAAGTAACTAATCCTACCGAGCAAACCAAATGTGAGTTCATTTCTCTTGAGCATGCGTCCCGGTGGTTGGGACAGTCATTGGGGTATCTCTAAGAGGGATAGGTTTTTAGGTAAATCAATTGGGTATTCCTGAGAGGAATACACCTTGTGGGTGTAATCGGGAATGTTGGATAATATACTCATCCTATCACCTTTAAGTCCCTCCTTGTTTGTTACCTGAGAGGTAACGGAGTATTAGTTGGTAGCGCTATCTAGGTTTGGCACCCTCACCCCGTACCTGAGAGGACGGGTGTGAACTAATGACTCAGTCATGCCCAATGCTTTGATAGGAGCACAGGGGAACGGGAAAATAATTCAGGAGCTGTCTTGTATTCAGGGTATTATCAACATTGTAATCAATGAACTGAACTAAACACTTGGTAACTAACGTTTTCCTATAACTATGAACTCACCAGCGTTGTCTGATACACGTGTGTGCATGCTCGCAGGTTATTGATACGTGTGGATGTGGAACTTGCTGTCTGGGATGCTGGAGTGGTCATGGGTCGTGATACATGGAAACTTGAAACAAGACTAGTAAATTACATATACTTGGGTTTTGGTTAAACTTTGTATTATGCTTCCGCTGAACACAACGGGTTATAAATAATGTTTTGTAATACATAACTTAATGAATGAAAGCTTTTATTTGAAATCTTGTTATGAGTTCAATGTGATTAGTGGCTAGATCCTGGTACGTCACACGCCTCGCGGGGGATTCCGCATGTGGTATTTTGGGGGTATGATAGCTAGGGCTGTCCAAACTGCTCGACGTTCGCTCGAAAAATGCCCGAAAAATGCTCGTTCGATTCCCGCCCAGTTTGTAAATGAGCCGCTCGGCTCGGTTCGATTTGAAAACGAGCCAAGCATGAGCAAAGGTCCGCTCGCTCGTCGATCGCTCGGTTTCGCTTGAATTATTTTTATTAAATAATTAATATATACATATATATACATATACATATATATATATACATATATATATATATATACATATATATATATATATATACATATATATATATATATATATATATAGTTATATAGATAAGTAGCTCAAGAAAAATTAAAAGCCCAAGAAATATACTAGCCCAATTTAATACCAAAACCTAACCCTAAATCCCTAATTCCTAAAATAATCACACAATCCGATTGTTCGATGCATATCCCTGCCACACAATCACATATCGCTGCCACAATCACATATTCACAAACACCTCGCTCGCTGCTGCTCAAATGAAAAAATGGAATCTCGCTGCTGTAATTGATGAATCGGGAGAAAATCTGGTGAGCTATTTGGACAACGTTGATGTAATTTCAAGAATCATATCTATCACTGATTTTGTTTAAATTTCCCATTCTTCTTCTTTCAGTGCGCTATCGTTCCTGTAGATTGTGTCTCAAATCAGCTACCGTATCCTTCCAATTTCACTTTACGCTTATCCACAGGTCCATTCTCATGTGTATTCTCTTAATTAAATATCCTATTATTCGAATTTCCCCACGAATTAGGGCTATTCGATTAACCCTAGGGTCATTGTAAGTTAAAGAGTATGTTGCTGCTGTTTGTTGAAATAAATTGGTCTAACTCATGAAATTCAACTTCTGTTTATGTGAAATTGATTATAATGTGCATATTTTTACAGGGAGCAGAAAGCTCAAGGTTTCTAGGTTGCAGGCCGGATTTTGGGAATCCATTTTGTCCGGGTAAGTATTTTTTTTAATAGGAGGAGTTGGTTGTTAGTTGGTAATTAAGATAATTGCATAATCTGAATTTAGAAATAGTAATCGCTCGCTACTTTCATGACTGTGTAGTTATAAGTTATCTCTAAATAGTGTATGTGTAGTTCAGCAGAGGATCCAAATAGCTTATGTTTTTTTAATTTGTAGCAAGCTGGAAGAGATGAAGAAAAATTAGAAATTGATGTGTTGACTCCAGACGGGTCTGATAATAAATGAAAGGTATTTTTATAATTAACAAACCATAAAAGTTGTTATGTAATGTGTAGAACTTAATGGTTTTGTTTAATGCTTGTGTTTATAGGTTATATATGTTGATTTGAAGTTGAATTTTATGGATGGAGATGATCAAGCTTAAAGAAGAAGTTTATGGCTTTTGAGCTAAATGACAATTTGTATTTCACAATTTATTTTGTGCTTCTTGATATTGTTAAGAATATTTTTAGAATCGTGATTTTAATTATATATTGCTTTTCTTAGTAAGGTGTTGGACATGTTTTAATTAAGTTAGGATTTGTTTTTGTTGAATGCATCCTTATAATAGTCTTGATTTCAGTTTTTTTTGTTTTGCTACACATGTTTTAATTTCAGTGCTGAGAAAAACCGAGCGAAAACGATCCGCTCGATTCAAATTCAATCCGATCATGAGCATCACTTTTGTGCTCGGTTTTGCAAATTCGATCGGATCGGATCAGATCGGTTGTAATTCAATCCGACCACAAGCAGACCCTCGATCGGATCGGATCGGCTGATGAACACCCCTAGTGGCTGCCTCAATCTTTAGAGATTGCGTCTATGGTTGTCTCATAAATTACTAGCGAATAAGAAGTTGACACATGTCATCATTCTTAGACTTTTTTTTTTTACTTTTCCACACAATTTTTAAACCAACATAACTTTTTCATAGGTTCATATTTTTTTTAAGTTTACACTAAATTAAAGAAAATTTTTTTATCTTTAATTTGATGTATTTTTTATAAAAAAATTAATATCATATGAATGTATTTTTTATAAAAAAATTAATATCATATGAAAAAGTTATGATTTTTTAAAAATCGTGGTGGAAAGGTAAAAAAGCAGGCACGGAAACCTCTAGCGCATTCTCTGACCCAACGTTTGAGTATAATTTAGTGTGTTTTTTATATAAAAAAATATATATATATACTATCATATGAAAAAATTATGACCGTTTAAAGGTGAAAAAGTAAAAAAGTAGGCACAGAAACCCATGGTGCATTCTCTAACCCAAAGACTCAAACTTTTAGTGGCAGTCACTAACTTGCATTTATTTCCGTCTTTGCGTCTCGCGAGGTGCAGACACGATGTTTATTTTCCTAAAGTTGATTGATCAATTTCATGATTTTTCCTTTTCAGCCACCTAACTGCCTTACCCCAATTCCCACTCGTCCCTGTGTTTTTCAGCCAGGCACCACCTTCTCTCCGGGTTTTTTTTCCTTTCTAAAGCTACAGTGGCTTTTGCGGACAGTGGGCTAAGTGAATCGCAAGGACCAGATGAGATGACCTGAGACCTGATCATAAACATCCAGTGGGCTTTTGCGTGTTTCGACATCCACTCTAGCAAGTAAACAATGGGGACATAACCTTTAGGGGGGTAGGGGTGGTTATCACTCACCACTAATTTATCACTCACAACATCCAATCAATTTCCGTAATGTTATCAACCATTATTCCATCACTCACAACCTTTTTTAGTTGAAATACCCATCACTCACAACACCCAACAATAAATCATCACATCCCTTCACAACCTTCCATTTATCACGAGTCAATAATATCACGGAAATTCCATTTCACGCGTTAACTTTGAGGGGTTGCGGGGGTTTGTTTGTTTCCATCACGCGTCAAACTCAAATATCACAGGGAAAGATTCCCCCATGAAATTTAAAAATTTATAATATGTCAGACACAAGGACATCAGTTTAATTAACTCTATAAAAAGAAATCGCTTTCGAAAAGACAGAGATGCATCCCTATTCATAGGCGACTTTTGACTTTCTTCAAGTAAACGTCATTTGTCCCATGTTTATATTTTTGGCCTCATTGTTTAGCCGACACTCACACTCCCATTCTATATTCTACATCCTGTACACCATTCAGTACTTAAGATGATGTCTAATTACCTTTTCCATTATTTTGAGCATGCATTAAGTTGACTTTGCTTAACACTACTTGGAAAAAATTAAACACATGATTAAACTAATTACATTAGCATGAGACTGATTCTTTAATGAGACTGAGCCAAAAATCCAAAGACCTTTTCAAATGGCCAGGTTGCAGACTGGTGAACCAATTAAGTCCGTAGTAGTTTTCCGCGAAAAGAGGACCAAGTCTTAGAGCAGTGCTCTTATAAGATACGTATCATCTACCACTGCAGATATATCCCTAGTAAATCACAGCCAATACACACACAAACACACCCCAAAAGCAAGCCAATCATGCGTTTACTATTAAGTAGTAGCAATGGCAACTTTCGGGCCAGCAAGCTCTCAAGACCGACTGGATTGTGAAAGTTCATGTGGCAAGGTGACTCTTACATACCCATTTGGTTCACGTGTGGGATGCTACTACAGTCCTGATTTCCTCGTATACTGTGACCGATCATCCGGCAAACCAGTACCTTACTTCCAAGATATAACAACCGATATAGTCATTACAAATATGTCGACTATCAAGAGTGAGATGGAAATTGAGATGTTTATAGCAGCTGATTGCTACAACAGCTCTGGTCCAGTAGAAAGCTTAACAGCATCTTTGACGTTGACGGATTTCCGGATCTCAACCAAGAACAGGTTTATTGCCATTGGGTGCGACACACAAGCCTCTATTACGGGTTTACTAGGGAATGATACCATTAGTGGTGGATGCACTTCTACATGTAATAGCAACAAACATATCACAAATGGGTCTTGCTCCGGAGTTGGGTGTTGTGAAATTGAAATTCCAAAAGGAATGAGCACTTTTATTATGTCAATAGATAGCTATACTAACCATATAAATATAACGGACTTCAATCCTTGTACGGCTTGTAGCTATGCTTTTCTCGTTGAAGATGGGAAGTATAATTTTTCTTCCAGTGATCTGCTTGATTTTCGAAGTGATCGGAAGATGCGAATGGTACTAGACTGGGCAATTGGCAACGATACTTGTGACAAGGTAAATAAGGAAGCAGATAATTTCTTATGCAAGAGCAATAGCAAATGTGATGAAAATTATACTGGTCCTGGATATCGTTGTAGTTGCTTGGACGGCTATGATGGCAACCCTTATACTAAAATTGGCTGCAAGAGTAAGTTTTGATTCCATTTTCCTTTGCTGCACCAGATTTTCCCTCTAATTAAATTCTTGACCTTTTACTATTCCACAGATATTAATGAGTGTAATCTTCCAAATCATGGCTGTGTACACAAATGCATTGATAGAGAAGGTTACTATGAGTGTCGTTGTCGAAAAGGTTACACAGGAGATGGCAAGATAGGCGGTTCAGGTTGCACTGCAGGTCAATCACTCGTTTTAAAGATTGCTATATGTAAGTAAATTCAAAATATATCATGTTCACTTTATAAATTGGATTGCTACTAGAAATGAGAAATCAAATCATGCTGTTGTAAGATACATGTTTCATGCTGCAGGTACCACAACTGGTGGTATAATCTTTTTTCTATTTGCCACATGGTTGTACTTCGGACTCAAGAAGCGTAGGCTTATTATTCTTAGAGAAAAATTCTTTAGGCAAAATGGTGGAATAATGTTGCAGCAAAGAATTTCTCGGGATGGGGGTTCTCATGACCTAGCTAAAGTCTTCACTGCAGACGAGCTTAAGACGGCAACCAACAACTATGATGAGAGCAGGATTATTGGAAAGGGTGGCTATGGCATGGTTTACAAAGGAGTTCTATCGGATAACAAAATAGTTGCCATAAAGAAGTCCAAACTACCAGATCAAACTGAAAGCCAGATAGAACAATTCATCAATGAAGTTGTAATTCTTTCCCAAGTAAATCATAGAAATGTGGTTAAGTTGATTGGGTGTTGCTTGGAAACAGAAGTCCCTTTATTGGTGTACGAGTTTATTCCAAATGGCACGCTGTCTGATCACATCCACAATGAAAGCAAGTCCTTAGCTATTACGTGGGACATCCGACTCCGAATAGCTACTGAGACAGCAGGAGCACTTTCATACTTACACTCTTCAGCCTCTGTTCCTATCATCCATCGAGATATCAAACCAATGAATATACTTTTGGATGACAACTATGTAGCAAAAGTAGCCGATTTTGGAGCGTCTAAGCTTATACCTATGGATCAAATTGAGTTGGCCACTATCGTGCAAGGAACACTAGGCTACTTAGATACCGAGTATATGCAGACAAATCAACTCACTGATAAGAGCGATGTTTATAGTTTTGGGGTAGTTCTAGTAGAACTGTTTACTGGAAGGAAGGCTCTCAACTTCGATAGCCCAGAGGCAGAGAGGAACCTAGCCATGTATTTTCTCTCTTCTTTGAAACTGGGGAGACTCTTCCAAATCCTTGATGAACAATTGCAGCTAAACGAAGTTCCTAACGAGATCATTCAAGTTTTAAGACTTGCGGAAAAATGCTTACGGGTTAAAGGAGACGAAAGGCCTACAATGAAGGAAGTAGCAATAGAGCTGGAAGGGATATTGGCATCAATGATACACAAGCATCCATGGGTGCAAAGTACTTCAAACGAAGAGGAAACTGAGTATTTGCTTCGAGAACCAAAGGGAGACTATGAATACACAGATGGGGCCAACACAAGCTCATCTACTTTTGATAGCATGAGTAAGCATACTATACTACCAATTGCCAGTGGTAGGTAGGGGTAGATAACTGTATCTTTGGTTTCTGTATAGGCAACAGGTTTTGCTTTTCTTCCAATAAACTTTTTGGAATTTGATGTATGTAATTTTTTCTTTCTGTTGACATAGGGCCATGTATGTTCATTTTCATATACGCGTTGTTAATAAAAAAATTTAGATTCCCTTTTACTTGGATAGTGATTGACAATTTCTTTATGCTTCCTTGTAAAGGATTGCAAAAACTTACTTGGATTGTGATTGACAATTTCTATGTGCTTCCTTGTAAAGGATTGCTAAAACTTTCTGTATAACTAGATGATTGTTAATTTCTATAAAAGAAAGCTTAGTCTATTCTAGTGCATATGACATTAATTGCATTGAGCCATGGATACATAGCTAGACTTAAGTTGATTCAAATAGCACATAACGTTATATGATATGGTGTTGGTTTTGGGTATTGGAACCAGACTCATACATTAATAGAAGACAACTCTCTCTCATAAAACTATTTTTCTCCATCAATCTTTCTTGAAGAATACTAATATCAAAACGTACGGTCTTGGGCTTATTTACGTTTCAGTTTAATCTTTGGGTCAAGAAAACATTATGTTTAGTTTTTATTTTTGTTTGGGACAGAGGCCATGTAAATTGGGTCGAACTATATATAAGTCCAAGTAGGGTTATGTATGAAGCCGTGTCACGCTTGGGGAATAACCGTATAAGCGGTTATCAAGAAAGGGTTTCGTTTGAAACATTGTCTCCTAAACAGACGCATCGGTTCATCAAGTATAAGTAGGAGTCAAAGTCTCAGATCTTGTAATCACACACTCACAATCATTTGATTAAATCAAAAGGTTGCAAATTCGATTTATTTGGTTTCATTCGGTTGGTATTATTATTATTATTGTTACTTTTTCTTTTGCTTAAAGATTCAAGATGTATTGGTGCATGATGTGTGCTTAGTATCAAAGTGCTCAACATTCCTGACTAGCATCTTATGGGTGACTAGCGAGCAGGGGCGTACCAACATAGGAAGGAAGGGGGAAGCCGCCCCCTGGAGAAGAAAAAAACAGGTGTTAGTTTTAAGCAAAAAATTCAATCGTCCCCCTTAAAAGTTTCGTTAAGCCCTCAATTGTCCCATGGAAAATAAAATCATGGGTTCGCCACTGCTGTCGAGTAGCCTCCCAAGAGACAAAAATCAATTTAGCTTGGATATTGAACAACTCTACATGCACGGGTGACAACCCTGATGAACTAGTGAGTAGCTTCCCAAGAGACAAAAAGCAATTTTAGGGTCTAGAAATTTAGAGATTGGACAAGGGTCTACATATTCACACACCGTAGTGCCTATTCACACACCCTTATATACGCCTCGTATAGGTCTATACGTCGCGTATAACCTTTTTCAATTTCCAAGAGAATCTCTAATTATGTCATGTTTTGTCTTATATGACCCGTATATGTCTCGTATAGGCCTATACTGGATGTATAGACGAAAAAGGACCATTTTACCACTGATTTAGGAATAGAATAGGGGCACAACAGGAGTATAATGGTCTTTTGCACCACTAGACGCCCAGTCTAGGCCTATATGGGGCGTACAGACAAAAAGACCATTTCCTGATTTAGGCATAGACTGGGGGCACAACAGGGGTATAATTGTCTTTTGGACCACACTATACGCCCAGTCTAGCCCTATATGAGGCGTATATTTTTTATTTTTTTTGTTTTCTCTTTTTTAAAATAAAAAAAAATCCTAAAAAATAAGAAAATTTCTAAAAAAAATCTAAAAATTCAAAAAAAAAAAAATCTAAAAATAAAAAAATTCTAAAAAATCATAAAAATTCTAAAAAATCAAAAAAATCCAAAAAAATCTAAAAATTCAAAAAAATAAAAAAAAATCTATAAAATCAAAAAATTCTAAAAAAATAAAAAAAAATCAAAAAAATCATAAAAAATTCTATAGGTGTCGTATAGGTCCGATATAGGACTATAGGTATAGTTTAGTATCGTATCATACAGTGTAGTATAGGTCTTGTATAGGGATTTACGGGACATAAATCACACCTATAGTCCTATACGGGAACTAAAAGTTTGCTAAAACGATTAATATTGTATAAAATGTTTGCAAAAAATAAAAAACCTATATACGCCCCATATAGGCCTAAGAGTTTGCTAAAATGGTTAATATTGTATAAAATGTTTGTAAAAAAAAAAAACCTTATATACGCCCCATATAGGCCTTTACGTGGCATATATGGGGTATGGGTCATATATGAGACCTATACAAGGGGTCTTATACGCCACGTATAGGCCTATACGAGGCGTCTGACCAGTCAAACTTTCCGGCTGATACCCACTCAGACCCTCTTGGAATCATTGCCTAGAGGCCCCGTATAGGCCTATACGAGGCGTCTAGGGCATCAAAGGTGTCCAAATAGGCAACAGGGGTGTGTGAATAGATTGGGCCTTGGACAAATAATATGTGTAATATTTTTATAGCAAAGGTACTAGAAATACAAAGATTGGTGGTCTTTGGCCTTTCAAGCATGGGTGGTCTTTGGCCTAATACCCGTCTAAATGTACATCATTTGAACCTGACTAACCGAAGGGTTGTGATTTTCACTTCTGCATATGTAATGCCCTAAAACCTGACTAACCGAAGGGTTGTGACTTTCATTTCACTTTTACATAGCTAAGCTCAGGCTCGGTTTAGCTTGTTCGCATCCGTAACAACCCAAGTAAACTGTGCCAAGATATTGTCCGTTTTGCCGACGATGGGTTACCCATCCAGGAACTCACGGTTTTGTTTTCACCCAACGAGTTACTCGCCCAGTTGAAACGTGTCTTGGTAGAGAAGGTTTCCACCCCCTTATAAGGAAGGCTTCGTTCTCCTCCTCAACCGGTGTGGGACTTACATCTCCACTCCCCTTAGGGAGCCCGGCGTCCTCGCTGGCACACCGGCCAGGCCCTTGGCTCTAATACCATTTGTAACAGCCCAAGTAAACCGTGCCAAGATATTGTCCGCTTTGCCCCCCATGGGTTGCCCATCCAGGAACTCAGGGTTTTTAAAACACGTCATGATTTGTGAATGTAACAAGCCCCTTATAAGGAATCATTTGTTTCCCTTCACAACCAATGTGGGATGTTACAATCCACCCTCCTTACGGGGCCCAACATCCTCGTTGGCACACCAGTCCGATCCCTGACTCGGATACCATTTGTAACAGCCCAAGTAAACCGTACCAAAATATCGTCCGCTTTGCCCCCGATGGGTTGCCCATCCAGGAACTCACGGTTTTTAAAACGTGTCATGATGGCGAAGGTATCAAGCTGCTTATAAGGAGGCCTTCGTTCCCCTTCACAACCAATGTGGGATGTTACAATCCACGCTCCTTACAGGGCCCAGCGTCCTCACTGGCACATCAGTCCGATCCCAAGCTCTGATACCATTTGTAACAGCCCAAGTAAACCGTGTCAAGATATTGTCCGCTCTGCCCCCGATGGGTTGCCCATCCAGGAACTCACGGTTTTGTTTTTACCCGACGAGTTGCTCGCCCAGGCAAAACGCGTCTTGGTAGAGAATGTTTCCACCCTCTTATAAGGAACGCTTCGTTGTTCTCCTCCTCAACCGATGTGGGACTTACATCTCCACCCCCCTTAGGGAGCCCAACGTCCTCGCTGGCACACCGGCCCGCCCCTGGCTCTGATACCATTTGTAACAGCCCAAGTAAACCATGCCAAGATATTGTCTGCTCCGTCCCAAATGGGTTGTCCATCCAGGAACTCACGGTTTTGTTTTTACCCGATGAGTTGCTCACCCAGCAAAACGCGTCTTGTTAGAGAAGGTTTCCACCCCCTTATAAGAAAGGCTTCGTTCTCCTCCTCAACGGATGTGGGACTTGCAGCACCACTAGACCTTGGTCAAACCATTGTGAGTGTAATTTGTTGTGGTTGGGCGTAGAACTTATCAAACTCGCTTTCGGTGACTACTTGAAACCATATGTAATGCCCTAAAAGCGGGGAGGCCTTACAATCGGTAAATCATAGTATACATAGTCCTCAAACTAATATTTCATAAATGTTACGCAGCGAAAAATAAATTAATAACATCCAAATCCCAAATCGTGATTTCAAGTCTTAAACAAAACAAGAGTTCAAAAGGGAAAAGGAAAATGTTAGTCTAGGCCCATAATGAATGCCTGTTTAGGATGCGTGGGTTGTCGTCCTATTCCTGCCAAGATAAAGCTTCCAATCTTCTAACCTAAATGCGCTCATACTAAAATATATGCTAGTAATTAGTATTACTAAGTGAAAGCTGGTTTTAATCTATTAATTAATCTTAAGCCACATTTAATGGTAAATATGACTTTTAAAGAATATCACATAATAAGCGCATTCATCATTTATGGTAAACATGACTTTTAACGAGTATCACATAATAAGCACAATCGTCCTGTAAACCTTTAACATAACAATCATCTATAAAGGTAACATATCAACTACTACCGATACAAGTAGGCTTATACCAGCATAAGACTTCGTTCCTTGCCACAAAACCAAATGACAAGTGCCTCCATAACCTAGTACACAACCAGTGACATAACCTAGGACACAACTAGTGACATAACCTAGCACATGACTAATGACATTACATATTCATGTCATGTCCTCAAAGAATAACGTGTTTGTAACGTACTAATTAACTTGATTAATCATGTTATTTGAAAACCATTCCCACACACTAGGATCTTTACAAAGAAATATGTAACTTTCCAGTAAATCATCTAGCAAAAATTATTATACACACACTTAGGTTAAACATATACCCATTAAATTTGGAAGTTAAGCGTACATGTCACCTGAAAACTGTAAAGAAAACAGGGATTATAGAATTCCCTTGAATGTAGAGATCATTACACACATAGGATCGTAACAAAGAACGAACCTAAAAAGAATTCAATAACCTATATAATAATGAATTTGTCAATAAATATCTTAGAAATCTCTAAAAGAATTAACTGGCTTGAATTGGTGAATTGGTTAGTTGATGCATGGAACCATCACCCCCTACCGATTACCACCCGAGACACCACCACCCTATGGCTTAACCCATACGTGGTCATAGTTGTGTGCTTGACTCGATTCAAACCCCGTGGCAGACTAAATGCAACCTGCCCCCAACACCCTGGTTTTGACTTCCAAGCACCACATAGGTACCCCACCTTTGGCCAATCATAACCCACCATTCTAACACCAAATTGATCACCATACCCTCTCGACTTTATACATCATCATCAACAATTACCCTACCCATTAATCCTAACTGAAACTCCCAAGCATACTCACAAACCCCACGTAAAAAGCATGCTTAAGTCATGACCCTACCAGGAATCGCTTATGAACGCTTATGAACTAGTTACCCATTCAACATACCCGACCCAAAGACCCTTCTATATCTTGAATACAAGATCGAGTGTTCTTGATGTGCACAAAATGCAACATATAAATTACATCAATTGTGGCATAAAACTAACCATTTTTTAGTACCAATGTTGGAAAAGTGTGTTTTTGTCTTCCTTTTGTATTTTCAGGATTAAATGAGCTCAAATTACAAAAGAAGCAAAAAGGCAGCTAAATCTAACATAAATACCAGAAAAGGAACAAACGTGGCATGCCCGACCTCACCGACAGCATCTTCCCAAGCAAAACAAGAAGACAGAAGACTGAACACGCCCCGTGCTCAGTGAACACGGGGGCGTGCCCAAGTGCCAGCATAAAAGACAAAGCTATAGAAGCTTCTATCGCCCACCACGGGGCCGTGCTCAGCGGACACGGGGTCGTGGTCAACTATAAGATTCGCAGAATCCAGGCAAATCTTGATAGTACAGATATGCTTCTGCACACGGGGGCGTGCCCAGCGGACACGAGGGCGTGGTCAACTAATGACGACAAACTGCAATTAATGAACACAGAGAAGATGATGGACACGGGGCCGTGCCCAATGGACACGGGGCCGTGCCCGAGCTGCTGTTCAGGCTATAAATAGGGGTGCTTGGCTCATATGCAAACCATCCCTTGGCACACCACCTCTCTCACACTTCATCCACCACCCACCACCATCACAACACCATCATCCACCACCATCATCCATTGTCCATCATAGAGTGTGTGAGTCGTCTCGGGATCCGAGATTGATCGTAAGAGTTCTTGACAATCAAGGTCATGTTTGCCTAAGTCTCTTACATCACTTGGTGAAGACAAGTGTCTAGTGTAATACTTTTTATTTTTAATCTTTTCGCACTTTTTACTTGGTTATGTATTAACGACTTTAATAACTAGTTTCTTATGTTGAAGGTGATTCTTCATTATCGTTTGTCCGTGGTGTCTTGGCATTATTTTACAGTCTATATAAAATAAAAAATTTTCACCAATCATATCTCCACGGTCTATATGGAGATATGTTGGCTACCTGGTCGGGGGTTAAGGGAACGGTTTGGTAAGAGTTTTGCCTTGTTCAGTGTATAGATCCTGCAAGGTCCTGGGTCAAATTTAGTAGGACCCCCTTCAATACCCACCGGTATTGGATGGCGGGGGTCCAAACTCTTTGATCCCCTCAAATGTAAGCTACTATTAATACTTTAACCCAGCTACTTAGGACTGTATCCCTGCTGACTCAGACTACTTAGCCGAGGGTAACGTCACCTTCAAAAGAGGGGCCTACCATAATATGCATTAATAACTTAATTAATTATCTTTAAATAATCCGACCATTTAGGATTGTATCCTTGCTGACTCAAACTACTGGGTTGAGGGTAATGTCACTTTCAAAAGAGGGGCTGATGCGGGCCCAAGTGTGGAAGAGCGGGCCATCTTGTATTTTGAGGCCCAAGATCGCGTAACAAAAGGGGCTTCACTAAAATGGCTCTAACTTGGGCTACGGAGGTCCGTTTGGGCGTGTGACCAGGCGAAACGAACATGAGAAAAAGCTCCATCTTGCTGCAAACGCCTATGGAGGTTTGGGTCATCGTCCGGGCCAAAAAACGCTTATTTCCATTAGTTATTTGCATTTTTATGTTTTTTAAGTATTTTGGGCATTTTGTTTTTGGGCTTATTTATATGTCCCTTTAGTCATTTGAACAATCAGAATTGAATTTTGAAACTATCGAATTTTTCACTTCAAATTCCGTGGCCTTTGGGTTGCAATTTGGGGGTTGGGGAAGAACTACACGGGTATTCGTAGAATCAACGTGTTGATCTTCATTTTTCCGTAATACACGCTACATCAGGGGCCTACTACAATAACTAAGATAATCTTTAGAAAAGTGCAAAAGTGCGGAAATAATCAAAGGTTACACTAAACACGAGTCGGAGCCAAGTGATTCATCTTGTCTGTCTTTTTTTTCAGCATTTTAGTTAGTTTTTATTTTTCTAGTTTAAAAATATTTTTCTAAACTTTTGATTTGATTAGACGTTGAGGATAAACCCGTACTAAAAGCTCTTGTGTCCTTGGACGACCTCGGTATCTTACCAACACTATACTACGCCCACGATGGGTGCACTTTCCCATATGTGTGTTTAGTATTAGTAAATATCGTGTTTTATAAATTTAAACCTTGACTAAAAAAAAGTGTAAAAGGGCTTAAAATATACTTAAATCCATATCACACTTAGCACACATCAAATTTTTGGCGCCGATGTCGGGGACACAAGGATTTTAAGAAAGTTAGGAATCAACGGCCTAATCGTTTTTTTTTTAATTTTTCTATTTTTTAGGATTTTTCTTCATTTTTCAGCTTCTGCAGAACTCAGCACGGGCCGTGCCCGCTGAACACGCCCCTTGCCCAATCATTGGAACTGGCAATCTTGTTTTAAATCAGACAGTAAGCTGAACACGGGGCCATGCCCACTCAACACGCCCCGTGCCCAAGATTTAGTTACTGAAAACAGAACCGTAAGATCCCGACGATTGGTAATTTCTGACACAAACATGAGTGATACTGATATTTTTTACTTTCGGCACTCTTATGGTACGTGGTGTCAAATATGTGGCGGCTCCCATAAAGAATTAGAATGTTATTTTCTAAATTATAAGCCCCACTATATAGACCCATCGTTTTCCCGTAGCCTTAAGAAGGGCGAAAGTAAAAATAATCCCTATCTCTCCCTTGAATGCTCTCAACCGGATCTTCTAGGAGAAATGCTTCTTGATGAACTATTTCAATTGGAAGATCTAATTCTTAATTGGTTAAAAGAACTTAGGATAAATTTCAATAATCTATCTAAAGACAATAACCAAGAAGAATTGTTGGGATCGCATTCAAACAACTTCGTTGTTCCCGACGATACCGCTAACTCTAGCAAGGACTTGAGCGATAGTCGTCCCTGTGTCGATTGTGCCGTGAAGGACTCCCCATTTACTTCGTTCGATGCATATATAGACCTGAGCGATTTGGCATACACCTTCTTTAACGGGATCCCAGGAAAGGGTTGGACTTGTCCACCTACATGTAGCATAGGAATCACCCTCACCGACAACCTCTTGCGTTCTCGTCTTAATCTAAAGCAATTAAGGTATCTTAGGCACTTTGGGGTTGTTCCATCTAGTAAGGAACCACCCGATCCGGAAAAAGTTCCTTAAAAATAGACAAACTTCATAAACAGCCTTTCGACACGGGCCGTGCCCAGGTCAACACGCCCCTGTGTCCACCAAAAGATTCCTTTTTTACTTTTTGTCAGAATACGGACAAAATGTGTCAGGATCTTGCCTGCACACGGGGCCGTGTCCAGCCGACACGGGGCCGTCTCCAGCATGCTGTCGTTTTCTATAAATGCAGCCAAGAATCCTGCACATTCGGACCATCCAAGGACAGAGATTTGAAAGGATCTTCTCACCTACCATCCTAAGTATTTTCTAAAAGAAGGTTCTAACAACCATCTTGTCCTTTCCTCTTTTATCCATTGCCTTCTTCTTCATCTTTCTTGTCTCAACACCTCCATTGAAGCTTGTTCTCAAGCTTTATTGTGTTGATTATTAGATTTTTGTCCAATGAATCTTGTTAAAAATAAGTTGTGCAACATTGTTTTAAGTTATTTCTGTTCAAAAATGCTTCATAAGTAGGAAAAATAATTTAAAACTCCAAGATTCTTTGTTCCAAAAATCTGCAGAAAGGTGAACACGGGGCCGTGCTCATTGAGCACGGGGCCGTGTCCGATGTACTGTTTCATTAAAATGAACTATTTTTGGTTTGTTTTCGTAGAATGTCTGGTCAAAACAGTGGAACTTCTTCTGCGCACTCCAGAAATAGTCGAAGGGAGAGAATGTCATCAATTGAAGCAACTCTCGTACGTTACGTAATGGCATTACGTGAGGCTCTTGACGAGATGACTTCGGTAGAGGAGGTCCTAATAGACCGTATAAATTATCTTACGGTGGGGTTGGAAAACAGTTTTCAAGAAATAAACCTCTTGCACCAGAGGTTAAACATTCTTTTAACACCTCCCATGGAACCAATCCTCCCTCAAGAGGATTGGAAACTAGCACATGGAATCAACAATCCTACCGGTTGGGACGACATTCCAGCGGAACCTCCTCTTGAAGATCTACGAGAAGTCCCAGTGGAGGTTGCAACCCCTCAAACCAATGCCAATGAGCCCGCCTTTCTTCTCCCTAGGGAGATAGAAGAGTGGCTCACCGACGTGTGAGGGACTCATGCCCGGAAAAAGAAGTTTTTCAAGCTGCATCTAACCGAGGGAATTATCTTTTCGGAAATTTTGCTAATAGAATAAGTAGTAGGCTAAAACTTCTTGGTTTAGATATCTTGTGTTTCTTTGACCTAATTATCTAGAATTTTAACTTTTAGGATTATTGTGTAATTCTCTCTATGACTTAATGAATGATGGTTTTAGTTAATTTGGTGTTTGGATGATGTTGAAATGGATAAAACACACTCGGGATGGTGAAGGATAACAAGGGAAAAGTGAATCAGCACCCCATGCACGAAAACAGGGCCATCCGACGAAATTTTCTTCATTACAGCAAGTTCAGCACGGGCCGTGCCCGCCCAACACGGCCCCGTGCTGCAAAATCTGCATAAAATGCCCAGTTCAGGTAAACTGGACACGGGCCGTGTTCACCCAACACGCCCCCGTGTCCAGGCTTCTGTTTCTTTTTACAACTTTTTGTTACTAGCGACTGAACACGGGGCCGTGCCCGGACACCACGGGGCTGTGTCCAGACGCCCAGTAACATAAAATTTTGCTTTTTCACACATTTTTACACATTCAATCAACCTAAAACTTATTTTTGGGACACATTGAGGACAATGTTTAATTTAAGTGGGGGGGATGTTAAAACTTTGAATCTTGCAAGTCCTAATTACAAGCCTTACACAAAACTCTATTGGAACCGCTAATCACCCCAAATTTAAAAAAAAATTACTTGTCTAGGTTTAATTTGGGAATTTCAAATTCTAAAAAGGTTATATTTTTACAAATTTACAACCGATAGCGTCGTGATAAAAAGAACCAACATGAGAAAATTATGAAAAAGCATGACAAATTTAGTTAAAATTTGATTATATATACTTGATCACATAAAAACTTATTCCCACAAAAGTGAGTTTTGAGCCTTTATTGAGCATACAAATATATATATTTAAACTAAATGCTCATTTTTTGTTTCTTGTGTGAATAGCCGCTCGGTTCTTACAACTCTAGAACTTGCCACGACGATACATTTCCGATCCTTACCAACTTAAACCCGAGTAAGTAAATGATGGAGGCATTAGGACTAACCCTTTTTTCATTTCTACACCATTTTTTTTTACCACCTACCCAAAATCCACCTAGTTAACCCCTTTGAGCCTAAACCTTTTCATTTCTTAAACCAAAAACAAACACCCTTTCACCCACCAAAACCCTTTTTATTTTTAACCCTTTGTTTTAGTAACAAGCTCGGTTTTTCGTATGATTTTTCCAAAAAAAAGAAAAAAAATTGTTGATGATGAAGCAAAAGAAATAAACAAGCAAGTTCATCAAAAATAACTTTGTTTGAATAAATGCTTCATCCAAATAAAAGTTGCAAAAAATAAAAAGTCTTACGAAAACCGACGCTTCTTACGCTTTTCGCCCTTTTCTACTAACCACTAACCCAACCACCTACCTTTAACCCAAGGCTAACCCTTCACCCAAAAGTCCTCTTGATATTTACAAAGGTATATAGTTAAAAAGGAGGAGGATTGATTGCTTGGCAAGCCTATGGTAGGAGTAAGTTCCATGCCGCTCTCGAGTGATTCACTAAAATACTTCTTCGGCCGAGTGTTGAGTGATCCCCGTGAGGTATGTGAACTTGTATATAAATGGAATTTTAAAAAGGCATGTTATGCCCTAATAAGTAATTTATCTTATGTAATGTTTTAAATAAATCATGAGGAATAGGATTGTAAATAAATAAAAATAAAACTTGATAAAGAATCTTGGAAATCCCGACACTCTATGACAAGCCCAAAAACCTTCTCTTCTACCCATTCCATTTGGGAGTGTAAAACCACATTATAAAGAGTTTTGCTTGAGGACAAGCAAAGATTCAAGTGTGGGGGTATTTGATGTGCACAAAATGCAACATATAAATTACATCAATTGTGGCATAAAACTAACCATTTTTTAGTACTAATGTTGGAAAAAGTGTGTTTTTGTCTTTCTTTTGTATTTTCAGGATTAAATGAGCTCAAATTAAAAAAAGGAGCAAAAAGGCAGCTAAATCTAACATAAATACAAGAAAAGGAACAAATGTGGTATGCCCGACCTCACCGACAGCATCTTTCCTAGCAAAACAAGAAGACAGAAGACTGAACATGCCCCGTGCTTAGTGAACACGGGGGCGTGCCCAAGTGCCAGCATAAAAGACAAATCTATAGAAGCTTCTATCGCCCACCACGGGGCCGTGCTCAGCGGACACGGGGCCGTGGTCAACTATAAGATTCGCAGAATCCAGGCAAAATCTTGATAGTACATATATGCTTCTGCACACGGGGGCGTGCCCAGCGGACACGGGGGCGTGGTCAACTAATGTAGACAAACTGCAATTAATGAAGACAGAGAAAAGATGGACACGGGGCCGTGCCCGAGCTGCTGTTCCGGCTATAAATAGGGGTGCTTGGCTCATTTGCAAACCATCCCTTGGCACACCACCTCTCTCACACTTCATCCACCACCCACCACCATCACAACACCATCATCCACCACCATCATCCATTGTCCATCATAGAGTGTGTGAGTCATCTCGGGATCCAAGATTGATCGTAAGAGTTCTTGACAATCAAGGCCATGTTTGCCTATGTCTCTTACATCAGTTGGTGAAGACAAGTGTCTAGTGTAATACTTTTTATTTTTAATCTTTTCGCACTTTTTACTTGGTTATGTATTAATGACTTTAATAACTAGTTTCTTATGTTGAAGGTGATTCTTCCTTATCGTTTGTCCGTGGTGTCTTGGCATTATTTTACTGTCTATATAAAATAAAAGATTTTCACCATTCATATCTCCATGGTCTATATGGAGATATGTTGGCTACCTGGTCGGGGGTTAAGGGAACGGTTTGGTAAGAGTCTTACCTTGTTCAGTGTATAGATCCTGCAAGGACCTGGGTCAAATTTAGTTGGACCCTCTTCAATACCCACCGGTATTGGATGGCGGGGGTCCAAACTCTTTGATCCCCTCATATGTAAGCTACTATTAATACTTTAACCCGGCTACTTAGGACTGTATCCCTGCTGACTCAGACTACTTAGCTGAGGGTAACGTCACCTTCAAAAGAGGGGCCTACCATAATATGCATTAATAACTTAATTAATTATCTTTCAATAATCCGACCCTTTAGGATTGTATCATTGCTGACTCAAACTACTGGGTTGAGGGTAACGTCATCTTCAAAAGAGGGGCCTACTACAATAACTAAGATAATCTCTTAAAAAGTGCAAAAGTGCGGAAATAATCAAAGGTTACAGTAAACACGAGTCGGAGCCAAGTGATTCATCTTGTCTATCTTTTTTTTTTTAGCATTTTAGTTAGTTTTTATTTTTCTAGTTTAAAAACCTTTTTTCTAAACTTTTGATTTGATTAGACGTTGAGGATAAACCGATACTAAGAGCTCTTGTGTCCTTGGACGACCTCGGTATCTTACCAACACTATACTACGCCCACGATGGGTGCACTTGCCCATATGTGTGTTTAGTGTTCGTAAATATCGTGTCTTATAAATTTAAAACTTGACTAAAAAAAGAGTTAAAGGGCTTAAAATATACTTAAATCCATATCACACTTCGCACACATCAGTTCTACATGGAATGTGTGCCGAGTAAGCGTCAACCGACTCCTGAACGTCAAGAGTGTTAACCTTAAAACCCCAATGGTCGATATCTTGAGAGATGGAATTCACATAAAAACCGAACTTGTTGTGAACCATCAATGATGAATTCCTAACCTGAAAATCCAATTGAAAACTGGTCAAGAACCTGCTCGGTGATATTGGATGGTTCAGTCTAAGATTGTTGATGATGGAAGAGTCTTACCACACCTAGAATGACATTAAACACCACCACAATGATTAAGGGAAATAGATGAAAATGCTAATCTGTTCCAGACCCTTCGTTATGAAGATATTTCAACCAAGTTACGCTAATACTCCAACCCCCCCCCCCCCCAAACCCCAATATTCCATAGAATACATAATGGTCCCTTAAAACTCCATTTTGACATATTGGGAACATAGAATAAGGGATGTTACATGTCTTCCCCCTTAACGATAGGTCCCCAACTCCCATTATATACATAACAACCTAGGGTACAATCTCATCATCTTGTTCTTGGATTCCCATGTAGCTTCAGATGCCTTTCTATACTTCCATTGGACCTTCACTTGTTTAACAAGGTTGTTTCAAGGTTGTTTTTGCTATCAATTTTTGCAATAGGCTCCTCGATATAATTTAATTTTCCATCAACCTCGATATCATCAAGAGGCACATGAGCCTCCTCCCACACTAGACACTTCCTAAGGTGACACACATGGAAGGTAGGATTTATGCCGCTATGCTCTTCAGGCAACTGCAACATATAAGCTACCTCACCTGCATGTGCTAGTATCCTGAATGGTTCTGTAGATCTTGGACTCAGTTTGTCATGTTTACGAAATCGGAAAATGCACTTCCATGGGGATACATTCAGCAAAACGAGATCACCCATCATCAATTCATTCAGTCTATATCTTTAATCGGTTTTCGTCTCTACGACAGCCAAAGTTGACGGCTTTTTTTAATGGAAACCCCCCAACAAATAGGAGTACAAGATCTCCGCCCGTAAAAAATTTCATAAGGTGGCATTCTGATGAATGCATGATAGCTGTTATTATATGAGAATTCCACAAACATTAAATGGTTATCCCAGCTATAACCGAAATCTATAATGCATACCCTTAACATGTCCTCGAGGGTTTGGATAGTCTTTTCCAACTGGTCATTTGTTTCAGGATGAAAGGTTATTTTAATGTGCAATCTTGTCCCTATCTCCTCATGAAATGTTCTCCAAAACATAGGTGTGAAATGCGTATCTCTATCAGACACAATAGATACTCGAACCCCATGCTTATCTATGATTTCCCATATAAATAGTTCTACAAGCTTTTCCTGGCATAAATGTATAACAACCCTCCTAAAATTATTAGAACACCTCTATACGTCCTAAAATACACCACGTATACGAAAAGTGGGCTCGAAATACTTTATTTTAATAAAAATAAAATAAAATACAATATTTTAAGTCTGCGGGGCACGACAGACTACACTTACTCCATCGTGGGGCGCAACAGCCTGGACACAAGGCCGCACCCCATGCTGCCACGTGTTCTGCCATTCGTCGAAGCTATCCCGTGACTAGCAAACCCTAGGCCCTACCAGACCTAGCTTGTGGGCCGTGAAGACTTTGTCATCGGCTCTCGCGGGATGCGACAAAGGGCTGATTAGGCCCTATATATTGGGAGTTCAGGCTTCAGTTTCATTCGTTCATTTCCCTCGATCTCTCTCTCAAAATCTCTGCATAGCAATTATAATTTCGGGTAGAATACCCACTAAAATAGTGAAGCTCTGCCTCGATGTAAGTATTATAACCCCCAGTTACGTATTAGATATGCTGCCTGATTGATCAAGTTCTCCGTAACGCATGTCGAGGCTCTGCCTGACTCAGTCGTTGGAGTTTCTGTCTCGGGGAGGGTATAACTATTGTAAACTGGGTTATTATACTAACGCGTGTGCATTGTTTAATTAATAGATTATAACCAGGAAATCACAAGGGAAATACCTAAAGTAGCAATTTGAGTAATCCTTCTTTTTGTAAACTGTTTTTACAAAACCTCAATTGTTTTTACATTATAATCAACATTGATTGAGTATTTGTAATTCTACAATTATCGTCGGTATGTTGGGGTTTTGTATACAAGATTTGTTACTACACTGTGAGTAGTAACATTACCACCAGGCGATTGACAGTACCGTGGGTAGTAATTAAAGTAGACGTAAACAAATGTAATTGTTGGATTGCCCTCAATGTTGTAAAAGGATATGACTTTTCTTGATTAAATTGTGATTCACTCGCCAGTATTTCTTGCTGATAAAATGTTTTTAAACGCGTTTTAGGTAACAAAATGTGAAAGCCAATTAGAAGCCAGCTGGACAGCGCTGAAGGCTTGGAAAAGTGGCTATAAAAGTTACCTAAATAAAGAAGATGTTTTATTTCAATAAATTAGGGTTTATCCCTATAAACATGTTTGTAATGGAAACTTGGGAATTTCCCATGTAATTAATATAATAAAAATGTGGTATTTTACTCTGATAAAATATTTCCTAACTACGGTCCTGATGTAAATTCCACTGCCAAATTGATAAACACCGATACCACTGATACTGGCCCGCGGCTGCCCGTTCCCAAGTGATTAGGGACCGGGGGCTGGGACAGAGAGTGGTATCAGAGCTATAGCCACTGATTTCAGCCACAAAAGTGTTCTGTTGACACCAAAATTTTATCTATTTTGTTAGGAAATAATCTACGTGATTATGTGCATATCTGTATATTATTGTTTTGTGTTATTTGACAATTTGTTAGTTTACAGTATGAGTGATCAAGGTCCGTCAGACGCTTATCGTCAACTGTCTAGTTCTCCTACAGATAAAGGAACTTCTTCCCAGCCTACCCCCTCGGAGTATTCAGCCGACACAGAAGAGGGGATTTTCATATTCAAAGCACAATTCGAAGAGCCATTCCCTACCAAAAAGAGAGGAAGTTACAGTAGCAGAGAGCTTTAGCAGCAGCAAATAGGGAGATGAATGCCCAGACTCAGGATATAATCAATAGACGATTGGCCAATTTCCACATACTAGCTACCACAGCCGCAGACCCAAACCTAGAACAAATCATAGCACCACAGCCACTAGCCTTATTCCCAACACAACCCATGGAAATAGAACCCAACCCAGGATACCAGATTCCAGTACCTACCTTCGACCCAACCGAAATCCCTAGAGTTCCAGCACCCCATCCTCCAGATTATGACCCATGGTTTGACGACCATAGAAATTACCCAGAACTACACCCACAAGAGGAACCCATACAAAACCCAATAGCACCCTACCCAAACCTTGACCCTCTGGATCCATACTAGGATAATGACCAGTATATCAGGGAAATCCTAGAGAACCCATACCCATACGAAGAACCGATGCCCTAGTACCCTGACCCGATACCAGCACCCACACCACCCATGAGCGCCGAGAACGTGCAGGAACTTCGCACTTTTGGTGAGGAGTTATTAGATGAAAGTGAAAGGATAAGGCAAATAGGGGAGAGGCTCGTTTGGAAGTACGATTAGTGTAACATGCAATACTGGATGAACCCCTATTAGTAACAATAATAATAATAATAATAATATATATATATATATATATATATATATATACTATATTAATAAGCATATCCAAAGGACTTCTTAAGGTCATTTAAATTTCCTTAAAACACCCCTAAAGCATGATGTACAAGTCTTTTAAGCACCATAAAACAACAGTTTCCACTTATACCCTTACTTCACTCAAGCCTTTTAAGTACAATAAAACACTTCACATGGATCACAATCTCTACCGTTCATTTTTATACATGGATTATAATATGGACCATTCATTTTGAAAACCTTGTCCATTGTGAAAGATAATCAGAGGGAGAGAGAAAACACAAATCAAAGATGGATCTGACCGCCCCTTTCCTTTTCGTTCTCTCTCTCTCTCTCTCTCTCTTACCCAAATATTAAGATTTTAGATCTGGATCTGGATCAATTCACCGTAAGCTATTGTTCCCGAGGATCTGGACACCTTCCCTAAGATGGTTGAAGATGGATCCCTAGCTGTCGCATCTGGTGAAGACGGTGGTGATTTCAACTATCTGTGATCTTATGCTTCAAAACAATCTCATCTTTTAGGGTTTCTCATGTCACACCCTCAAAATCCACACGCGGAGTATTACCGCGAGGCATGTGACGACCAGGATCTTAGCCACTAATTATTTTGAACGGATTAGTTATTGTTATAAACATTAGCATAATTAGTGACCTAATTTAAAATTTCATAAAACATGGTTCTAGTTTGCAGCGGAAGGGAAAGTAGAACGTATCGTAATTTAAAACCACAAGTTTATTAGTCATGAACTTACAAACCACGCACTCCATCCGATTGCAACGTTCGTCTAAAGTTGTTAGCGAGCAACCTGCAAAGCATGCAGTAGAGTGTCAACATAACGTTGGCGAGTTCACGAGTTTAGAGTTTTCGATTTTTGTTTCCAAAAACTTGTTTTAACCAGTTAATTTATCCGTTTATACATGCCATGGGGAGCTACCACATAAGTGAGCGACTAAACTGTTTTTCCAATACCGAATACTTACTTAACCGTACGTTTCCGCAGTGCCCCGTTTGTCAATGTTCTATCATCATTGACGGATTGCCTGAGTCTATTAGTTCACGCCCGTTCCCTATAACAAGGGTCGGTGTGAGGCTGGTCGAACCTAAATAGCGCTATCAACTAATAACCCGTTCGCCTGGCCCCGGCGATTAATCGGTATTAAGTAGTAGGGACTTGAGTGAGAGAGTTTCGTTTAGTGTTGCTCGTTGCATTTCCGTACAAACAGAAATTAACTTAGAGTCCCGCATAAGGGGAGAAAAGTAGTTTGTATCCCTCGCAAGGGGATAGCGTTGTTACCCGTATCCCACACAAGGAGATAGAAATACCGTATCCCGCACAAGGAGATAGTAAGCAATCCCAAACCAGGAAAAGTGTTTCGTTCCGTTTCCCAACCACCGGGAACTCATGCTTTAAGTAAAAAGTAGTGAACTCACCTGTGCTTTGCTCGGTAGTTAATTTACTCGTGTTAGGTTGGTCAACCATACCCTATTATGGTTATACATATTTATTAGGTTCGTGTGCAAGTAACGTCTCGTATAAATTACACGTATCTAACACGTAGCACGTAAATTCACATTTCATATAATACACACACTTTGCATAATGTACAGTAACACGTATCATACCAGCATGCATGTTATTGGGCCTATTCTAACGCATGAACAATTAATCAACATCAGTTAGACACCAACAGTCAAACAACAACATTAGTACACAGTCCATAACACCCATTTTGTTCGGCCCAAAAACCAAGTGAAGTAGTCCAGTCGAAACTAGGTAGTCTCGACTTGAGACTATGAGGTCTCGAGTCGCAACCCAGCGATTTCGAGTTGCAGCCGAAGATCTCGAGTAGTGCATATTTGAGTCGCAACCGTAGAGGTCTCGAGTCAGGCTTGAGTCAAGATCAGGAGATCTCGAGTCGCAACCTACCCGATCTCGAGTCCCCAGTTGTTTGTCTGGTTTCGAGTGGTCACTAAGTGGTCTCGAGTCGAAACCGCTTGATCTCGACTCGCAACCATTGTGGGAATCTTTCTAGAACCCTTATCCAGATGTACGAACCAATCAAAATTCCTTAACCTGTTTCATTCTTCCGTACAATGCCAAATTGGATCACAACAGTATATTTCAAATGTTCATAACATATTCAACAAGTTCATTGTTCTAGGTTTTCATCATTTCATCCAACAGATTCATCCTAAACACTACAACACTAGCATTGTTTTATTAAATCAAAGCAACATAAATCAAAATCATATATCGTCAAACTCAGGAATCCCAAATCAATTAACTCTATGAACATTATATGTTTTCCATTCAATCCTAACATCGACTAACCGTAATCATCTATTGTGCACCAATCATAAAACCACAAGATAATTACCAATAAACATTCACTTGTGCATTCACACAAACCCTTTTATAATAGAGCCCAAACTTTAGCGTTTGCACCACAAATCATCAAATCATCTTTCATATTCACAGCCTACATACATAGTCCCCAAATTGATCAATCAATAATTCTTAACAAACATATTTGCAAGTCTAGACCAACAATCATCAACCATGTACCATTCTTTCTACACAGCTCCTTCATTAATATTTTCACACAATTCTCATATCCAAATCATCAAATAGTGACAATCAGCTATTATTATACACCCACACGAATCAAACAAACAACCAAATCATTAAATAAAAACACAAGCACAAACAGTGGTACAAACTGACCGAAGGTTGGGGGACTGTGGTTGTGCGGACCGAAACTGGACCAGACGAGACCCGAGCAGAACCCGAGGTTGCCGCTGCTGCTTCTCTCCGAACACGGACTCGAACAGAATATGACCGAGCCACCAGCTCAGGTCCGAGCTGAACATCATCAACATCCGTTTTCATCGACTTTTCGGAAAAGGAACAAAGATGAAGGGAAACGAAGAAAGAGATGGGAGGTTTACCGGTGAGATTCGTCGGACCTCCAAGAACTGCCGCCGCTGCTTTCGCTTCTAGCAACTGTGGCCGCCAGCTTCCCCAATCAACGACCACCATCTTCCTCTTCGATCAGCGGTACGACTCGAGCCAATTCGACATCAAAACAGGTCATCGAAGAAGAGAGAACGAGAGGGGTGTGCGTGACTGTGCGGCCACCAGAGATGCGCTCCGGTCATCGGTCGGAAACGAGAGGGAACAAGGGTGGATTTGATCTCTTGTTTGCGGCTGGTAGGTTTCTTTGTAGGGTTTTGGTTTTTAGAGAAAGGAATGAGAGGGGGAGAGGGTTTATGATGTTTAAATAGTGTAGGGTTAGATTAGTTATGTTGGGCCTAGACCAAGTGCGTGGATTCGCCTAACACTAGGTGTCGCTAAGCCCGAACGCTCGGTTTAAATTGCAGATAGTTATTTTATGTCTGATTCGGGTTATCCGTTAGACAACTCGTATTTCTTGTTGCGGGTTAATAATAATAGTAAAAAAAATAATAATAATGATAATAATTACAGACTCGTCCCTCAACGATCAGGATCAAGGGTTTGGGTTGTCACAACTCATCTTTTCATTATCCGCCCCCAACTCCATGCTTTCTCTCTCCCAGGCGATTTCCAGATCTAGGGTTTCAATAACACCGAATCGTTCATTTTCTCTCAATCCGACAGAAGATCCAGTGGGGCTGACCTCTAGGTACTGTTTTAAACCACATCTAAAGTTTTTTGTTTGTTATTTGAGTCTGATATGTTTGTTATTTGTGTCGAATCGCTCATTTTCTCTCAAATCTGACAAAAGATCCACTGGGTTTTTCTCTAAGCTGCAACAAGGGGTTTGGTTTCAATATTTCCACTGGGGTTAACCTCTTGGTACCTTTATAAACCATCTTCTCCGAGATCGGCTGCTGCTTATGTTAATCCTCATCGTCTTCTGTTCAGATCTGGTTTTAATACCTGTAATCGTTTAATGTAGCTTTAGTTTACTTTGTATCTGTTGTTGAATCTGTTGTTTTTGGTTGATTTTAGCGGTTGTAGATCTGAATCTGCCAATTTTATTCCATTTTCAAACCTTCAAAGATCCAGTGAACTAAAGGCTAGGGTTCAACTAACTGGCAGTTAACTTCTCCGAGATCCGCTGCTGCTCGTGTTAATCCTCATCGTCTTCTATTCAGATATGGTTTTAATACTGGTAATTGTTTAACTGTATATAGTTTGAGATAATGATTTTGTGTTTGAACTTTGGATATGTGAATTTGAGTGTTATTCATGTGGATTGTTGTTAATTAATGGTTATGAGAGTTGAAACTGTACTATAAACTGTTTCGGATATGTTTGTCATGGATTTGGTGAGTGTTTTAAGTTAATTTGTGTTTGAATTTGTGAAATTTGAGTGTTATGTAAGTGGATTTGTTGTTAATTAACGGTTATGCGAGTTAAAACTGTACTGAAATTAACGGTTATGCGAGTTGAAACTGTACTAAAATTAACGGTTATGCGAGTTGAAACTGTACTGAAAATCGTTGCTGATATGTTTGTTGTGGATTTGGTGAGTATTTTTGGTTAATTTGTGTTTGAATTTTGTGAAATTTGGCTCAGGTGGCTGAATAACAAGTGAGTAGCTTGTGTTTGGAGGCTCAGGAGTTCATGATTGCTGGTAGATGGTTGGATTTGGCTTCGTTGATGATTACTTCTACTGATTTGGTGTTTTCTACAGCGTCAGATAAAGGTTAAATCGTTAAACTCAATCTGGTGATTTAGTTTTCAGCTTTTTATTTGTTGTGTTTCTATGTGGCTGTTAATATACTTGTGTTTGTTGGTGCAACTGCTGTCGAGGATAAGCTGCAACAAGGGGTTTGGTCCAAACTCTAAACCGACCCAGTTATTGACAACATGCAGCGACAATAGTGGTTGGGGACCACTGATCGGCGACAGTGGTGACTTGCGGTGGTTGTTCTTGACTTAGAACTATGACGATGGAAGACACCGGGTGTAGAATAGAGACCTGCAGCATGTGAGATTATTCCGCGAAGTGGTAAGATCCGGTTTCTGTAATCTTTATTCCGAGCTATATTTGGTAGTTTTGGTCAAATCTAAAGTTTAACCATGTCTGATGTTTGTTTTTTTTTTTTTGACAAATAGAGGCGACTGTAGTGACTACCGGTAGTGGAGATGACCTCTGGTCACCGGACAAGTGATGATTGACGATGGTAGCAGCTTGGTTGTCAGGTAATCGGTCATGTTGATTCGTTTTTCTTTATCATCCGAATCTTTTATGATTGTTATTTTATTGTTAAAAATATATCAGTTGCTACAGGTTTGGAACGTGTAACAGAGTTTTATGATGATTCTATTGTATCCCAGGCCAAGAAAACGACAGAGGAATACAATACGGTGGAACTGTTAATGGATTTCTATCAAAGCACTCCGAAGCTGAAGCCGCTGAAGCCCGGGACAAGATATGCAGAGCAATACAATACGGTTCAAAGTTCGTAAGTAATGGCAAGCCAGGCACTGCCCAAAATGTTGACAAGTCAACTAGCTTGGCTATGAAAGTTTTCCGTCATTTAAGGTATCATTTTGTCAAAATATTAAAATTCTATGCATATAATGAATCTGATTTTTGTAAAAATTATAAAATTTTATGCAGTTTGTCAATGATTTACATGCTCTTATCAGTCCAACTGCTCCAGGAACCGAAGCAAATTACATATTCGGTTTTGTGGTTTGGTTTTCGGTTTCAAAAGTCTGAAACTGTTATAAACCCGAACATAATTACATGTTTAGTTTTTCGGTTTAGTTTTAGAAGTCTAAACTAAACTTGTTTTAAAATCTAAACAGTCAAAATAAATTTTTGACCAATTTTTTAGTTGGTAAACAAGAAACCCATAATCTTGTTGGTTTTAAACAAGAAACCAATATCTTGTTGGTTTTGTACTAATATTTGAACAAGCGCCAACCTAAAGATGTTATGTGCACAGGTTGAAAAGAGGTTAACAGCTGGGTTGAAAAGAGGGAACGGTGGTCAGAAGGGTGAAAAGAGGTGAAAGTGGTGAAAAGAGGGAACAGTGGTCAGAACTCAGAAGCATGCTCTGTACATCTATTAAGCATGCTCTGTACATCTACTTTTGTTTTGTCAACTATACAGCTGGGTTAAAAAGTAGATGTCTACTTTTGACATTATATATAGTCAGGTTGAAAAGTAGATGTCAAAAGTACAACAACTACTTTCTACAAACACTATTTTAAATTAAATTTAAATCCTTTTCATGTATGTACTTTGCTCAATGGCGAAGTCAATAGGAGAGAACCTGTGGATAATGGCATGTTACTTCTAGCCAATGAAGGGTTTGATAAAGAAAATGGAGGCCTGGAGGGTACCCAAGTTAATATGAGGATGTTGAGGTGGAAAAGTCGGTACATGAACCTTCACCGAAATAAACGCCAAAAATCCCCCACAAAACTTCGAAGCTCAAGTAAATCGTGCGATGTTATGTGCCTTTTGTCTTTGATCTAGATTTAGATTTGTACATTAAGGTGATAAGGTCTTTTAGGTGTGTAACGTATTATATATTAAAGGGTTAATAGCATAATCTAGTATTTTGGGCTACATGTTTTTTTATGCCGGATCATGTGAAATTCAGTTAGGTTTTAGAGACTTAGAGCACCCCTGTTTGAGCATTTCTTGGCTGTTAAGCAGATTATATCTTATATGTTTTGTGTTTTGGTGTCTCCAGTGAGCTGAAAAGCTGGATTTGGTTATTGAGTTCAACGTGTGTGTTTGGGTTTAAGGTTACAGGATTCTGAAAGATTACAAAGCTTGACCTCTTCTCATTCACATCAACCATATAAATAGATACAACCATATCTCCTCATATTGAGGAGAGATATACATGACATATATAACAAATATATTCCTATTTTATATAAATGTCTATTACACCCCCGCAGTCGAAGCTAGAGGCGGCCGAATGCTGAGACTGGACCGAAAATCATCAAATAGCACTTTTGGTAAACCTTTGGTGAAAATGTCCGCTACTTGGAAACGTGTTGGTATGTGTAAAATCCGAACAGAACCACGTTGAACCAGGTCTCGAACAAAGTGAAGATCCAGTTCTATATGTTTGGTGCGTTGATGTTGAACTGGGTTCCCGGACAGATAGATTGCACTAATATTATCGCAGTACACAAGACTGGCAGAAGTGAGGGGCTTATGTAGTTCGAGTAATAGATTTCGAAGCCAACAAATTTCCGCAACAACATTCGCAACGCCCCGATATTCGGCCTCAGCACTAGACCGTGAGACAACCGATTGACGTTTGGAGGACCAGGAGATGAGGTTAGGGCCGAAATAAACACAATACCCTGAAGTAGATCGTCGCGTATCCGGACACCCTGCCCAATCGGCATCAGTGTAGGCTCATAATGAGAAGTCGGAGGAAGCGCCAATAGTTAAACCGTGAGATGAGGTGCCTTGTAGATACCGAATAATTCGCTTAAGAGCATTCCAATGATCTAGTTTAGGTGCGTGCATGAACATACACACCTGTTGAACAGCATAGCAAATATCCGGTCTCGTGAAGGTGAGGTATTGAAGTGCTCCGGCAAGACTACGATACAATGTCGGGTCGTCATAATCTGCACTGGAATCCGAACCCAGTTTGGGTTTAGTATCAACAGGTGTAGCGGCAGGTTTACACGAGGACATGCCAGCTCGGTCGATAATGTCTTTCGTGTATGCCTGTTGAGAAAGAAACATGTTATTACCTTGCCTTTGAACATGAACACCCAAAAAATGACTCAGAGGCCCGAGATCCTTCATCGCAAATTCGGCTGCAAGGCGAGACATAAGATTGACCCGAAGAGAATAGGTCGACGTAGTGAGAATGATGTCATCGACATAAATAAGAAGATACGCCGTATGTCTATGGTGCTGATAAGTAAAAAGAGAATTATCGCATTTATTTTGTTGAAATCCCAGAGAGAGAACAAAGTCGGTGAATCGTTGATACCAGGCCCGTGGAGCCTGTTTCAACCCATAAAGAGATTCCTGAAGTAAGCACACATGATCCGGATATTGCGTATGTCGAAACCCCATGGGTTGATACATATAAACAGTCTCGTTAAGGTTACCATGAAGAAATGCGTTTGTCACATCAAGTTGATGAATCGGCCATGAATGTGACAAATCGAGCCACAAAACAGTACGTATCGTAGTCGGTTTAACAACCGGACTAAATGTCTCACCACAGTCTACCCTAATCTGTTGATTACTTCCATCACAAACAAGACGAGCCTTATACTGTTCTAATGTACCATCCGAGCGAAACTTGTGACGAAAAAGCCACATGCTACGTAACACATGCATATGAGGCTGCCTTGGAACTAACACCCAGGTCTTATTTTTAAGAAGAGCATTAAATTCAGTGTTCATGGCATTAAACCATGCCGTGCTGGACAAAGCATCTTTCGGGTTTTTAGGAATGGGTTCGATAGAAGATGAGTGGAGATTGAAGATATGCTTGGGTTTATGTATGCCATCCATAGAACGAGTACGGATGGTGCGAGTGGGTGGCGGTGGTGGGGGTGGGGTGGATAAAATAGTGGATGAGGAGGTCGTCTGAGGGGACGACTCGGAGGTAGGATGGAAGATAGAATCGGATGAAGGGGTGTGTACAGGACTGGTGATGGGTGATGTATGTCCGAAAGGTGAGTTGGGTGTGGGGCTGTGAGGAGGTGAGGGTGGGCTAGAAATGTGTGGGCTGGTAGAAGTGTTTGGGCCGTGAGGGGTAGGAGGAGGTGGGATGTGGGTGTGAGTAAGTGGGCCGAGAGGGGGGGTTTGAGAGTTGGGTGGGCCAATGGGTGTAGAACTAATAGGTATTGGAGTGGGTGGAGTGGATAAATTAATGTGAGTTGGAGACTGTGGATAAGAAGTGGCAGGGGATGGGGCCGAAGATGTAGAATTATTTGTGTTGGAATCAGTGGGGAAATGATTGGGAATTCGACAAAGAGGATAGGTATTGTTAGAAAAAAAATCATATGTAGAAGGGGAAGGTATAGGGTTATTAGCAAAAGGAAAAATAGACTCATCAAAAATGACATGTCTATTTATGAGAATTTTACGTGTATTGAGATCTAGGCATTTATAACCCCTATGATTGGTTGGGTAGCCAAGAAAGACACATGGCATAGATCGACATTGTAGTTTGTGAATGTTTGTGTGAGGAACAAGAGGATAGCAAAGGCAACCAAATACTCGAAGGTGCGAGTATGAGGGGATCTGTTTATATAATTTTTGAGTGGGAGAAATATTGGATAGGACTTTGCTTGGTAAAATATTATGAAGATAGGTTGCAACATCCAAGGCATGATGCCAATAGTTGCTGGGTAACGAAGAATGGGCTAGAAGGGTTCGAATGATATTATTAATGGATCTAATTTTTCTTTCGGCTTTACCATTTTGAGAAGAGGTATAGGGACAGGAGAATCGAAATTGCATGCCATTTAATTTGCAAAATTGGTGAAACATATTATTGTTGTATTCTGTCCCATTATCGCATTGAAATTGTTTGAGTTTTCGTTCAAATTGAGTGAGAATCATATTATAAAATGTAGTAAAGATAGAGAAAACATGAGATTTGGTGGTGAGAGGGTAAGTCCAAAGAAAGTTAGAAAAATTGTCAAGAAATTGAATGTAATAACGATGACCCCCCGTACTAAGAACTGGGGAGGTCCAAAGATCACTGTGTATGATATCAAATGGCAAATTTGTAATACTATTAGAATCCATAAAAGGTAACCGAATATGTTTACCAAACACACACGATTGACAAACACGGTTTTTCAAACTACCACACGAAATTAAGCTAGAGTTTCTAAGAGAATGTAATAAAGAAGGTCCCGGATGACCGAGACGTTGATGCCATGTGTCTTGAGAAATTGCGGTGAGAGCGGTGGGAGATGTGATCTTCGTAACTTGGGATGGATCAAAAGTGTAGAGTCCTTCCGAGCTATTGCATCGTAGGATAGGGGTCCGAGTCT
The DNA here is from genome assembly GCA_030545235.1 of Helianthus tuberosus. Classification (NCBI taxonomy): domain Eukaryota; kingdom Viridiplantae; phylum Streptophyta; class Magnoliopsida; order Asterales; family Asteraceae; genus Helianthus; species Helianthus tuberosus. The sequence goes on from CM060389.1 coordinate 135,770,934, forward strand.
TGAGATCCTTCACCAAAAAACCATACGGGTCAAATTCAATAGATAATTTATTATCGATAGTAAAACGACGCACGGAAAGTAAGTTTTTAATTAGAGACGGTGCGTAAAGAACATGGTTTAATTTGAATGGTGGGAGAGGGTGGGGTAGGGTAAGATTGCCTTGTCCATGCACGGGAATGGTTTGACCATTTCCCACAATAATGTGTTTATTAATGCTTTTATTAAAAACATACGAGGGATGAGAGTTAGAAGACATATGACCTGTTGCACCTGTGTCCATAGCCCAAGAAGGGTCGTTGAGAGCCATTGCATGCATCGCGTGATTAAGATCGGTTGGCATGTGCTGTGTTGGTCGAGGGCCGAGAATTCCTGCGGAAGATTGATTGTTGGACCTGTTTATGGTAGGATAAGGACAAGGAGGCCCATTGTTCCAAGAGGCCCATGCATGAGGAGGGGTGGTTTGAGTGGGGCCGGCCCATGGTGCAAAGAAAGGCCATGGGTAGTAGGCTGTTGAGTTTGAATAACCTGGAGAGGAGTAATTGCCGCCGCCAACCTGTGTATAACCATTCCGGCCACCACGAGTGCCCCCTTGTCTGCCTCGACCTCGGCCGCGACCGCGACCACGACCACAACCCCGCTCATATGATTCCATGCGGTGTCCAGCGGATTGTTCGGATCTTTCGCGGTTGTCTTTTTGCGGAGTTTCAACCGATGCAGTGAGAGCCGCACCGGCCGACTGTGCTGCGTGCCGTACTTGACTGAGTTTCCTAGATTCAGCCATGCATAGTCGAGAGCGGGTATCATAAAAATCAGGAAGCGGCTTCATCTGTTGAATAACGGAGGCTGTGTTCTCGTATTGCTCAGTGATGCCCGAGAGGAGTTGTAGAACGAGTTGTTCATCGGTAATAGAGGAACCGAGATTAGTCAACTGATCGAATATTACCTTGAGTGCTTGACAATAGGCTGACATATTCGGAAACTGATCCAAGTGAGTGTTTGCAAATTTATTATTGAGGTCGATCGTGCGAGTGGCCTTGTTATCTTGAAAGATATTTGCAATCGTAGTCCATGCATCATAGGCGGTTGTGTCGGGTTTAAGAACGGTGTACAACAGGTCAGTCGATATGGTGCTGTAAATCCACTGCAAGACGATGGAGTCGAGACGCTCCCATTTCTCGGTGAGGGCCGGTTGTTCTTTTTCTTTGTCTTTATTCGAAACAGAAGAGGAGGAGGTTTCAGTAGGCGATTTCGGTTGGAGGTGATCATACACAAGATGTGCTTTGCATTGTATTTTGAACATCTCTGGCCAGGTCGTATAATGACCGATTTCGATGTCCAGGGTAACGGGGATGAGATTCTTGATGGACGTAACGGTGACAGCGGGGTGGGGAGAAGAGGAAGACGAAGACATGGTGAGAACCGGAAGTCGGCGCAGGCAGACGGTGAAGAGGGGGATTGAATTGGTCTATGATACCATGAAAGATTACAAAGCTTGACCTCTTCTCATTCACATCAACCATATAAATAGATACAACCATATCTCCTCATATTGAGGAGAGATATACATGACATATATAACAAATATATTCCTATTTTATATAAATGTCTATTAGATTCAAGCAGAGTAACATACTCTATTCTATAACGAGTATCGCAATGTAGGTTAACGTGAGGATTGATAAACTAATGATAACGAGTATCACATTTTAAGTTGCCACCTCCGTAAGCATCGTGCATGTATCCTTCTAGAAAAGGTGTCAGTTTAAAGTGGGTTTCACATTTTGACATTGACTTCTATTTTTTGATTGATATTAAAAGTTAATATTCGAATATCAACTTGGTTTCTGCACTCATTTACTTGACTTTGGCTAAGTGAAGTTAAGAGACCCATAAATTGGAGGATTTTGATTAAAAGAAATTATTATATTTTTTTATAATAATGTTGATATCATCAACCATACATTATAATATACCAATTCAAAGTTGGATATGGTTAACATCTCCTACCAAAATCACATATCAAACTAGCCAAATGCTTTATGCAAGAGAAATCACTCAGATTTTTCCAATCGGGTTCATATACTGCCTGGATTTTAAAGGTTAGCAAAACCATTTGGAGGTGGCTAGCTAGACTGGTTGGGTAACATGTTAAAAACGGGCTCGAGTTGAAAAGGCCATTCTTATTTGTTAGAATGGGCCCGATAGAATTTTTTGATCATCTTTTTTTTGTTCATTTTATAATTTTTTTGATAAGAACTTTATAAGTTAGTTATGCTTAAAATAATAATTTCTCATTTTCAACGGAACTCATGACCCAAGTTGACTAATTGGAGGCCCTATTGATTTGAAGGCCTAAAGCCCAAGCCTAAAAATACTTGGGCTTGGGCCGGCCCATGACCGGTTTTGAAGTATCTTAACTGAAAATTTGGATTTTAGGTATGATCCAACTGAACTGAACCTTCTCATGCACATTAGAATTACTAACAAGTGTTGTGTTTTCCGCTGCATCGCGAATTTGGTTTTGATTATGGCTCAAAACCGAACCAAACCGCCCCGTACATAGCCGTAAACTCACCAACCTAAGTGATATGTTTCCCGCCGCATCGCGCGGGTAAACGACTAGTATATATATACATATATATATATATATATATAAGCTTGTAGTTTGAAAAAAAAATCAACTAAAATCCAATACCTACTGATGCATATTAATATTGTATTTTAAATTCCAGTTGTGGTTGTAATAGATATAGATATATATATAAAATAGAGTAAATGTCGCAATGCACGACGATTTTTATCAATGTGTTTGTTTGTGATTGTTTGCATTGATTATTGTTTTGTGATATTAATACTTGGTAAATGTTTATAATCCAAATGGACAACGAAGTGAATCAAGAAAACCCGAATAACGATAATAACGGAAACCAATTAGATAACAGTGTTATCCAACACATAGTGGCACAAGGGATTATAGACGCTATGCCATATATTATCAAAATGGTTAAGGAAGCGGAAAATAATAAAAGTAATAGTGGAAGTAAACGACCACCTACTGAACCCAGTCACAACATAAACAATGGACCCATACTTCAAATGCCTATTCGAAAAAGAAGAAGAACCATGTCATATGGTTGTTCTTACAAAGAATTCTGGTCTTGTAAACCAATAGAATTCTCGGGCAATGAAGGAGCCATTGCAGCTTTACGCTGGATAGAAAAGACTAAGGCAGTCTTAAAAATAAGCAAGTGTGAAGAGGAAGACAAAATCATGTTTGCTTCCAATCTTTTTAAGAATGCCGCTCAAGAATGGTGGAACACTATTCTCCTCTCTAGGGGAAGTGACAGAGACTGAGTTTAAGAACATGGTTGAAAGGAAATTCTGTCCTCCCAATGAAAAATAACACATAACTAATAAGTTCTTAAACTATAGAATGACTGGAGTAGCCTGTAAGGGTTACACTACCGTATTCTTCGAATATGCTAGAATAATGCCAACCCTAGCTTCACCAGAACCTGTATTAATCTCCCGTTACATCTGGGGATTAATCAGTGAGATTAGACACGTAGTCAAGGCAGCTAGACCACAAACCATATAAGAAGCTGTAGAACTAGCAAATACCCTGACTGATGAATTAGTACGTACCTAAGAAGAAAACCAGAGGAAGAACCTAGTCCAGAAGCTTACGCAGGAATTTCGCTACCGTAATTCAAACCGTGGGAAAAACGTAGGTTCTACTTCTGCACCTTATTGTAAGGTCTGCAAGAAGAAGCATTCAGGTAGATGCTCTACCTACTGCAATTTCTGCAAGATACCAGGACACAAGGAAGAAGATTGTAGGAAGAAACCCAGTAATGGAGTATACTTCAATTGTGGAGAAAAAGGGCATATCAAGCCGAACTGTCCAAAACTAGCTCCAACCATGAACAACAATACTACTAAAATGCTAGAGCATTTGTTCTGATAGCCGAAGAAGCAACGATGATTCCGGATGTGATTGACGGTACGTTTTTAGTTAATGATGTTTTTGCTAAAGTATTATTTGACTCTGGTGCGAACCAAAGTTTTATTAATACTTCATTTTGAAAGCTTCTTAATCAACCATTAGCTAAACTTCAACAAGAATGTCTAGTAGAGACAGTAAATGAAGAATCCATTAAGATCACTGAAATCTTGCAGGGAGAAAGAATAGACATTTTAAACCAAGATTTTGTTGCTAATCTTTACCCAATGAATCTGGTCGGATTTGACATTGTATTAGGAATGGATTGGTTAGTAGCAAATAAAGCCAGTATTCTTTGTGATCAAAAGTCAATACAAGTAAATTCACCAAAGGGTGAAAAGATCACAATTAAAGGGAATAAGCCATCTAGATCTACAAAATTCATCTCTGTGATGAAAACAGTAAGTTGTGCAAGGAAAGGATCACTAGTGTATATGATTTCCATAATCATTAATACTAAAGGAAAGGAATGGAAAGATATTCCCGTAGTATCTCAATTCTCAGATGTTTTTCCCGAAGAGCTACCAGGACTACCGCCGGACAGGGAAGTCGAATTCAGGATTCATCTGTTACCAGGGACAGCACCAATTGCCAAGGCACCCTACCGTTTGGCACCATCAGAAATGCAAGAGCTAAAGAAACAGTTAGATGAACTTTTGGAAAAAGGATTCATACAGCCCAGTTCATCACCTTGGGGAGCACCGATCTTGTTTGTCAAGAAGAAAGACGGGTTAATGCGTATGTGCATTGATTACCGGGAATTGAACAAGGTCACGATAAAAAATCGGTACCCATTACCGAGAATCGATGATCTGTTTGATCAATTGCAAGGAGCTCGATTCTTTTTAAAGATCGACTTACGCTCAGGATATCATCAATTAAAAGTACAGGAAGAGGACATTCCTAAGACCGCTTTTAGGAAATGGTACGACCATTATGAATTTACTGTCATGCCATTTGGTCTAACCAATACCCCAGCTGCATTTATGGACATGATGAACCGAATATGTAAGCCATATTTGGACAAATTCATATTTGTCTTTACAGATGATATTCTCATTTACTCTAAGAGTAAAGAGGAGCATGCAGCGCATCTGCATGCACTCCTAAGTTTGCTGAGAAAAGAAAAGCTTTATGCTAAATTTTCAAAATGCGAATTTTGGTTAGAAGAAGTGCAATTTCTTGGACATTTAGTTAATCATGAAGGAATTCATGTGGATCCCACAAAGATCAAGGCGATAACTAAATGGAAAGCCCCTGAATCACCAACGAAGGTTAGAAGTTTTCTAGGACTATCTGGTTATTATAGACGGTTTATCCGAGATTTTTCTAGAATAGCCATTCCCTTAACAAAACTGACCTGTAAGTCTGTTAAGTTTGAATGGGGACCAAAACAGGAAGAAGCCTTTAGAATTCTTAAGCAAAGATTAACCAACGCACCCATACTAGCGTTACCAGAAGGAACTGAAGACTTTGTAGTCTATTGCGATGCTTCTAAGTTAGGTTATGGATATGTGTGGATGCAACGGCAAAAGGTTATAGCTTATGCCTCTAGACAACTTAAGAATCATGAAGAGAATTATACAACCCATGATTTAGAGTTAGGAGCTATAATTTTTTGCCCTGAAAATTTGTAGACATTACCTTTATGGTAGTAAGTTTACTATTTTCACCGATCATAAGAGTTTAAGATATGTTTTTGGGCAAAAGGAATTAAATATGAGACAGAGACGCTGGATGGAAATTCTTAGTGATTTTGATTGTAATATCCAGTACCATGCAGGAAAGGCTAATGTAGTAGCCGATGCTTTAAGTCGAAAGTAACACGAAAAGGCAAAAAGAGTACGTTCTCATAAATTAAATCTGCAGATAGATTTAAATGATCAAATTAGAAAAGTACAAGAATCAGTAATCAAGGACGATACTGAAAACTTGAAAGGAATGATTAAGGAATTAAAACAAGGAACAGATTGAATTTGGAGATTCCATAAGAAAAGAATTTGGATACCTAAACAAGGAAACCTACACCACCGAATATTAGAAGAAGCCCATAAGTCTAAGTATACGATACATCCTGGAAGTGATAAGATGTATCAAGACTTAAGAAAGATTTTTTGGTGGATAGGAATAAAAAAGGATATAGCAGCTTATGTTGCCAAGTGTCTAACCTGTTCACAGGTCAAAGCTGAACATCAGAAACCCTCATGTTTGTTGCAGCAATTAGAAATGCCAATATGGAAATGGGAATTGACAACAATGGACTTTGTTACCAAATTACCCAAGACACGAAAAAGTAATGATACAATCTGGGTGATTGTAGATAGATTAACCAGGTCGGCTCATTTCTTACCAATGAAGGAAACTTTCAGTATGGAACAGTTAGCCAAGTTGTACGTAAATGAAATAGTTTCATTACATGGAATTCCTTTATCTATTGTGTCTGATAGAGATAGTAGTTTTACTTCTCATTTTTGGACGAGTTTCCAAAAAGCAATGGGAACCAAGCTAAATCTAAGCACCACTTATCATCCTCAAACGGATGGACAAAGCGAAAGGACAATTCAGACAATGGAAGATATGCTTAGAGCTTGTGTAATTGATTTTGGAGGAAATTGGGACGATCATTTACCATTGATAGAGTTTTCCAACAATAACAGGTATCAATGCTGCACCATTCGAAGCACTTTATGGACGAAAGTGCCGAACTCCAGTCTGTTGGGCAGAAATTGGAGAAAAGCAATTGTCTGGACCAAAGATAGTACAAGAAACAACGGACAAGATTATTCAAGTCAAGGAAAGACTAAAAGCAGCACACGATTGACAAAAGAGTTATGCTGATAACAGACGAAAACCATTAGAATTTCAAGTAGGAGACAAGGTATTGTTAAAATTTTCTCCTTGGAAAGGAGTGGTAAGATTCATCAAAAGGGGAAAGCTAAGTCCCAGGTACGTTGGACCCTTTGAGATTATTAGAAGAATAGGACCAGTAGATTACCAACTACAACTGCCAGAGGAAATGGCAGGAATACATGATGTATTTCATGTATGTAATCTCAAAAAGTGCTTAGCCGATGAATCATTAGTAGTACCTCTTAAGGACATAGAGGTAAATGAGAAACTTAAGTTTGTAGAGAAGCCTCTACAGATTGAAGACAGAAAGATCAAGAATCTCAAACACAAGAGATTAGTTCTAGTCAAAGTGAAATGGGATTACAAGAGAGGACCAGAATACACTTGGGAGCTTGAATCAGAGATGCAGAGGAAATATCCACACCTGTTCCAGTAGACCTCGAGGACGAGTTCTAAAACAAGGTGGGAAGGATATAACAACCCTCCTAAAATTATTAGAACACCTATATACGTCCTAAAATACACCTCGTATACGAAAAGTGGGCTCGAAATACTTTATTTTAATAAAAATAAAATACAATATTTTAAGTTTGTCGCGGAGCGCGACAGACTACACTTACTCAATCGCGGGGTGCGACAACCTGGACACCATGTCGCACCCCATGCTGCCACATGTCCTGCCATTCGTTGAAGCTATCCCGTGACTGGCCAACCCTAGGCCCTACCCGACCTAGCTCGCGGGCCGCGAAGACTTTGTCTTCGGCTTTCGCGGGGCGCGACAAAGGGCCGATCAGGCCCTATATATTGGGAGTTCAGGCTTCAGTTTCATTCGCTCATTTCCCTTGATATCTCTCTCAAAAATCTCTGCATAGCAATTATAATTTCGGGTATAATAACCACTAAAATAGCGAAGCTCTGCCTCGATGTAAGTATCATAACCCCCGGTTATGTATTAGATACGCTGGCCGATTGATCTAGTGCTCCATAACGCATGTCGAGGCTCTGCCTGACTCAGTCGTTGGAGTTTCTGTCTCGGTGAGGGTATAACTAATGTAAATTGGGTTATTATACTAACGCGTGTGCATTGTTTAATTAATAGATTATAACTAGGAAGTCACAAAGGAAATACCTAAAGTAGCAATGTGAGTAATCCTTCTTTTTGTAAACTGTTTTTACAAAACCTCAATTGTGTTTACATTATAATTAACAGTGATTGAGTATTTGTAATTCTACAATTATCGTCGGTATGTTGGGGTTTTGTATACAAAATTTGTTACTACACTGTGAGTAGTAACATTACCACCAGTCAGAATTGACATTACCACGGGTGATAATTAAAGTAGATGTAAACAAATGTAATTGCTGGATTGCCCTCAATGCTGTAAAAGGATAAAACTTTTCTTGATTAAATTGGGATTCACTCGCCAGTATTTCTTGCTGATAAAATGTTTTTAAACGCGTTTCAGGTAACAAAATGTGAAAGCCAATTAAAAGCCAGCTGGACAGCACTGAAGGCTTCGAAAAGTGGCTATAAAAGTTACCTAAATAAAGAAGATGTTTTATTTCAATAAATTAGGGTTTATCCCTATAAACATATTTATAATGGAAACTTGGGAATTTCCTATGTAATTAATATTATAAAAGTGTGGTATTTTACTCTGATAAAATATTTCCTAACTACGGTCCTGATGTAAATTACGCTGCCAAATTGATAAACACGGATACCACTGATACTGGCTCGCGGCCGCCCGTTCCCAAGTGATTAGGGGCCGGGGGTTACGACAAAATGTCTTATAGGTCAGCTTAAATTGAGCACTTTTAGTTAATTTATCCACCTACACCCAAATGGTGTGATAACTATAGATATGCGAGGTAACTTAGTTATGAAATCCATTCTAAGATGTTCCCATTTCCATTTGGGTATCTCTATACATTGAATTCTCCCATTTAGTTTATAGTTTTTGGTGCTCTACCTTAAGTTGTAGACATGTCAAGCATTTTCCGGTGTATTGTGTAACCTCATAAATCTTACCCAGACACCATTAGTTCCTTCTTGAGATCTTGATACTTCCTGGTTGTACGTGGGTGAATTAAGTAACGTGTTTTATGTGCTTCATCCATGATCATATTTCTGAATCCCCCCTACCATCGTATTCAAATATGTCCACTCCTGAACTTCACCTATCGTCATTATCTTTCAGTAACTTTTCTTATACCCACATATGTTCCCTCATAATCCATTCTACTTGTAAGGCTTCATTTTGTGCACTAGATATCTGTTTCAAAATGTTAGGATTCAAAACAAGCTAGTAGGATTTCACATGGGTACGCTTTGATCCCTCCTTCCAACTTAAAGCATTAGCCACCATATTTTCCTTTTCAGGATGATACGTTATGTCACAATCATAGTTGATTAATTCCAACCACCTTCTTTGCCTTATGTCAGCTTCTTTTGTTCAATTAAATACCTCAAACTTTTGTGGTCAGTATGAGTCATAAATTTTGATTCCATACACATTGTCTCCAAATACTTAGTGCAAACACCACTGCTTCCAACTCTAAATCATGAGTGCATAGTTTACCTCATTAGGTTTTCATAGTTGAGAAGCATAGGATACACGTTGCACCAAGACACACCCCAACCCTTGATAAGAAGTGCCTAAATAAACAACCAAATCTTTACTTCCATCAGGTAAGGTCAAAACTAGAGCTCATGTCAACTTCTCTTTTCGTATTTGGAAGACATTCTCCTCATCCGTTCTACAAATAGATTTAACATCTTTATTTTTTAGTGTTGATGCATAAATGTGGATACGGCTCGTTCGGTTCGACTAAGTTACGAAGTAAAGACCAATACACGATATCCTCCATTGTGACTCGGAACGTATTCGACTTCGTACTTGTTGTAAAACAGATGCTTGTTTGCAATCTGTTTGATAGTTGTTGCTGTTTGTTTGTTGTTTGTTTTTGTCTGCAAGTTTCTGCAAGTGCAGCCCTCTCCACAAAAGACCATGAAGAACCATGAAAACATAAAGTCAACGAAGAACAGGAGACGAAGAACCCTCCCAGCGAAGAACTTGCATACCACGAATAACCATTGTTCGTTGATAGATTGTTCGCTAATTCTGGATCACGAAAGACCCTAGTCTTTCATGGAATCATGTTCTTCGTGGGCTTCTTATCAGGCCCAGTAAGGTTCTTCGTTATGTTATGGATAAAGTTTGGTATAAAAAGTACTTGCAGCAACAGATAAGGTAGAGCACACTAGCAAAGTTGAGAACAGTTTCTTGTACTTTCATTGTAACAAAACTTTGCTGAATCAATATACATCTGAAGCGTTAAACGCTGAATCTTTCTTTTGTATTTGCTCTCTCGCTCGGTTTGTGTCGCAACGAGGATTACGCACTCGTTACGGCACCCGAAACAAGAAATCATCTTAGTCCGACGATCCGTATCGGGACCTACAAGTGGTATCAGAGCGTAAGGCTCGATTTCTTGTTGATAACCGAGTTATGTGTGACGTTTTTGAGTGGTGTTTGAAGCTTTATTGAACAAAAATTCGAAACCCAGTTTTATCGGATAAAATTACGGTCTAAATCTCAGAATTTTGCCGTCATCGGTTGATGTTTTTCGGTTAAAACTTGAGAAAAAGGGTGGATATAATCAAAAACTTGAAAAGTTTGGAGTTTTGAAGTGAAAACTATAACTCACCATTTTTTTTCCGGCGAGCAAGGTCACCGGAAGTGACAACCAGATCTGGAAAACCTGCTTTCAACTTTCTAAATTCCGGAAACCAGATTCTATCTTTTTAAGAAACCTTTTCACCTACGAGTCGAAAAACTATCTGCTAAATTTTCACTTTGGCAAGAACCTGTTAGTTTTTGTCCTGTTCTGGCTTCACAAATATTCAAACTCACAACTACTCACATCTCACGAAATACCAAGGGTTTTTCGTCTGGTTGTTAATGGTGGATTGGGTCTGCTCCTTTTTCGTGGATTGGGTTGCTTAGTGGGCTTTAATCTTGGGCTGGGAAGTGGGTGAAAAACCAAGTCAATGAAATATTAGTGGAGTTATTTGAGACCAGCCATATTTTTCGTGGGTGGAAATAAGAAGTCAACAATTCTTTAATTCTTCGTGGCCTTGTTTTTTTTTTACTGAAGTTTCATTTATTTTTTCTTGACATGCATGTTTCAGTTCATGCAAAGTTGAGATTATGTATATGTGACATGGATGTTTCAGTTCGTAAATTTGGGCCTAGATACTACTCACGAGAATTGTTTTAAATAATAGAGTGGGCCATTCAGCAACAATAATGAACTTCATTAAAGAGTAAATTGCCATTTTAGTCCCTGAGTTTTGTCCAAATTTGTCATTTTGATCCAAATAGTTTTATTTTCCCCCTAGGGTCCCTGAATTTTACATTTTGTTGCCATTTTGATCACTTTGCCTAACTCCATCCAAAAACCCAGTTTGTAACAGGGGTATTTTGGGGATTTCCTTAAAAAATGTTTTCAGTTGCCATTTTGATCCAATTCCAAAAAATCAAAAAGATTCCAAAAAATCAAAAAAAATCAAAAAAAATTCTAAAAAATTCAAAAAAATCTAAAAAATTCAAAAAAATCTAAAAAATTCAAATAAATCTAAAAAATTCTAAAAAATCATAAAAATTCAAAAAAATTCAAAAAAATATAAAAAATTCTAAAAATCATAAAAATTCTAAAAAATCAAAAAAATTCTAAAAAATCCAAAAATCATTAAATGTTTCGGCACGAACCGTTTCGACCCGTACCGTTTCGAACCGAACCGTTTCGACCCGTACTGTATCGAACCGAACCGTTTCGACGCGAACCGTTTCGAACCCGTACCGTATCAAACCGTACCGTTTCGACGCGAACCGTTTCGAACCGTACCGTTTCGACCCGTACCGTATCGAACCGAACCGTTTCGACGCGAACCGTTTCGAGCCGAACCGTTTCGACACGAACCGTTTCGACCCGTACCGTTTCGAACCCGAACCGTTTCGAGCCGAACCGTTTCGACGCGAAGCGTTTCGACCCGTACCGTTTCGAACCGAACCGTTTCGACGCGAACCGTTTCGAACCGAACCGTTTCGACCCGTACCGTATCGAACCGAACCGTTTCGACGCGAACCGTTTCGAGCCGAAACGTTTCGACACGAACCGATTCGACCCGTACCGTTTCGAACCCGAACCGTTTCGAGCCGAACCGTTTCGACGCGAAGCGTTTCGACCCGTACCGTTTCGACCCGTACCGTTTCGAACCGAACCGTTTCGACGCGAACCGTTTCGAACCGAACCGTTTCGACCCGTACCGTATCGAACCGAACCGTTTCGACGCGAACCGTTTCGAACCGTACCGTATCGAACCGAACCGTTTCGACGCGAACCGTTTCGAACCCGAACCGTTTCGACACGAACCGTTTCGACCCGTACCGTTTCGAACCCGAACCGTTTCGAGCCGTACCGTTTCGACGCGAACCGTTTCGAACCGAACCGTTTCGACGCGAACCGTTTCGAACCCGAACCGTTTTGAGCCGAACCGTACCGTTTCGAACCCGAACCGTTTTGAGCCGAACCGTACCGTTTCGACGCGAACCGTTTCGACCCGTACCGTATCGAACCGAACCGTTTCGACGCGAACCGTTTCGAACCCGAACCGTTTCGAACCGTACCGTTTCGAACCCGAACCGTTTTGAGCCGAACCGTTTCGAACCGTACCGTTTCGACGCGAACCGTTTCGACCCGTACCGTATCGAACCGAACCGTTTCGACGCGAACCGTTTCGAACCCGAACCGTTTCGAGCCGAACCGTTTCGAACCGTACCGTTTCGACGCGAACCCTTTCGAACCGAACCGTTTCGACGCGAACCGTTTCGAACCGAACCGTTTCGACCCGTACCGTATCGAACCGAACCGTTTCGACGCGAACCGTTTAGAATTATTTGGATTTTTTAGAATTTTTATGCTTTTTTAGAATTTTTTTAATTTTATATTTTTTTGAATTTTTTAGATTTTTTATGATTTTTTAGAATTTTTATGATTTTTTAGAATTATTTAGATTTTTTTGAATTTTTTAGATTTTTTTGAATTTTTTAGATATTTTAGAATTTTTTAGAATTTTTTGAATTTTTTGGAATTTTTTTGATTTTTTGGAATTTTTTTGATTTTTTGGAATTGGATCAAAATGGCAACTGAAAAGGTTTAAATTGAAAAGAGTAACTGGGTTTTTGGATGGAGTTAGGCAAAGTGATTAAAATGGCAACAAATGTAAAAGTTAGGGACCCATGGGGGAAAATAAAACTATTTGGATCAAAATGGCAAATTTGGACAAAACTCAAGGACTAAAATGGCAATTTACTCTTCATTAAATAACATTTTTTTTGTGGGGTTGGAATCATTTTTCATTGACATAAATATTTCTTGAATATTAGTTTCTTTCACAAAGTCAGAAACAACTATCTTTTCACGAACAATTATTCATTCACGAAGAACCTGTTTCTGAAAGAGTAAGTCCGTTGGTATGGTTGACTGTTACCGTTTGTTACCGTTGAATAAAGGAGAATAGGCTAACGCACGTGGATGGAAGAAGTCATATGCTTACCGATTCTTTTGCTTTTATCTCGTTCAAATAGATGTTATTTTGTTTCCTGCTTTCTAGCTTTGTTTGTTATTTTCTTCCTTGTATTTAAAGGCTTGTTGGCCTCGTTAATGAATTAAGTTTTTGTTCACTTGTGATATCAAATTACAACAATTGGTATCAGAGCAAAATTCACTTCGATCACTATCAAAAGAAACAACGATGAGTACTGAGAAATTGAAGGTTCCTGTATTTAATGGCCACTATGAGCACTTGAGCGAGATGATGGAAAATTTGATGTGTGCAAAACAATTATGGGGACTCATTGATCCGGGGATCATTGAACCAGCAGTTGGGATTTCTCAAACGGAGGCTCAGAAGAAGAAATTGGAAGATCTGAGATCAAAAGACTTACAAGTAAAGCATTACTTGTATCAGGCAATTGACAGGGTCACGTTTGAGCAGATCCTGAATAGAAGCTCTTCCAAAGCCATATGGGAATCAATGAAGAAAAGGTTTGCTGGAAACGAACGTGTGAAGAAGTCCATGCTGCAGAAGCTAAGAAGGGATTTCGAAGTTCTGGAAATGAAGAATGAAGAGACAATACCGGAATACTTCGGTAGAGTCTTAACCGTGTCAAACCAGATGAGAAGCAATGGTGACTTCATGCCTGATGTGAAGATTGTGGAAAAGATCCTCAGAACTCTTACCGAGAAGTATGTGTATGTAGTGGTGTCAATTGAGGAATCTAAAAACACTGAAGAAATGACAATTGATGAGCTGCAAAGTACACTGATAGTCCATGAGCAAAAGTTCAAGAAGGTAGAAAGAGAAGATGAATAGGTTCTCAAGATGGAGGATGGTGGAGGATCAAACACTCGTGGTCGAGGAAGAGGCCGTTGGAGCCCAAGAGGTAGGGGTCGTGGACGAGGCCGGTCATCGTTCAACAAAGAGACAATTGAGTGCTTCAAATGTCACAAGTTGGGACATTTTTCTAATGAGTGTACGGACTCAAAAGAAGCTAACTTTGCTGGTTTTGATGAGAATGAAGAAATCATGCTTATGGCTGGTGTGGATGAGAATGTGTTCATGGCTCATAATAGTTATGAAAGCAAGAATTGGCTATGGTTTCTTGACTCCGGATGCTCGAATCACATGTGTGGTATTAAGGAAAAGTTTGTTGATTTTGATCAAAGCTTCTCCACCACAGTCAAGCTTGGCAATAACTCAAGGATGAATGTCAGTGGTAAGGGTAATGTGAAGCTAAGGCTAAATGGTGCTAAGTTTATTATTAATGATGTGTATTACATTCTGGATTTGAAGAATTGTTTCTTGAGCATAGGACAACTTAAACAAAATGGTTGTCCTTCCTGTTTCAATCAAACATTTGCAAGGCATATCATCCAGAGAAAGGGTTATTGTTTCAAAGCAATATGAGTGCCAACAGGATGTATCCACTCAGTGAAGACACCAACAGATGTGAAAATCAAAGAACAGATGGGTGCAACTACACAAGTGACGAGGATGTAGGAACGTTGTGGCATGAGTGGCTGGGGCATATCAGCAAAACTAATATGGAAGCACTACAGAAAAAGAACATGGTTCGTGATCTTCCCAAGTTCGATGTTGTCACACCCCGATTTCCACGTGTCACCGGTGGGGGAGTATCGTGACTTGGTTGGCAACGTAATAGTCAAACAACACAATATTATTATGCACAGCGGAAGCAAATTTTAAAATATGATACAACCGAATTGATTTATTGTAATATCAAGTATCACAATGTTCGGATGTTTATCCACAGAACGGATCGAAACAAAATAATATTAATGGTTCAACAGGCTTCTGGCATCCTAAGCTTGCGCGACTTTTTATTGATGCTTAGGAGACAATCCAGCCAATTTCGTTTAGTACCTGCATTCAGTCTTTTTGGGAAAATACGTCAGTTTACACTGGTAAATACATTCAACTGACTCATTTTAGAAAATGATTGAAAATTGGTTTGGATGCACATGGCATAAACATTTTTATAACTTGGGAGAATTATTTAATATTATAATCTTGTGAACGAATTACATGTTACTTATGCGTTCAGTAGCCCGGATCTAGTCCGGGTTAAAGATCAATAGACACACCACATAATTGAGTTATACACGACAGGTGTACGCCTACACCCCGTGCTCAGGTCGTGGCCATCTCGTAAGATAATGCCAAGGATATCCGGGACATGGTCATTAACCCCCCAAAGGCTGTAAAGTAAACAAGACTGTTTAAACGAGCCGATCAAATTATTCAACTACCCACTAAGCGTGGAGATTTGATGCCCGATCAAGCGGTATGCTATATACCGTAACCCAAGCCCGTATAGGGAAAATAAGTTAAAAGTATTTACCTGATGCAAAGTATAATTCACAATAAGCAAAATGCACGTAGCTTTTACTGGTTCTCCTTATCTGAAACGAAGGTTTAATATAACCTATTAGAATCCTAACGGGTCTTTAATTAAGCTTAAGCTTAGACCGGCTAGTTTCAAAGATACGGTTCGTACGCACGATTAAGCGAAGACCGGATAGAATGTGATTTAGACCCGACAAGTTTGAAGATTTGTTTAATATGGGTTTATTATTCACATTCTGGATTTTGAGATAAAACCGATAAGGTTTGACCCGTTTCGGCTAATTTATGTAAACTTGTTACATAAACCGAACCGAACACGAAATAAGCGTAACGGGTATCCGTAAGAGCCATATACAGGTTTCCTAAGTTAATATGCTTCAAATATGTTGTGACATCAGTAGGATGTCTTTCGTTATGCCCGAAATGAATTTAAACACAAACTATGCCCCGTAGGGGTAGTTTGGTCATTTTAAAGATTGTAAAAGAGTCTAAATATTTAACTGAGTTACAGGTCTGATGTAAACAGTAAACATACTCAATTTGATGAGTTATAACAGTAGGCTAAAGCATATATGTGAAATTTATCATCTTTAACCAAACTATGCCCCGTAGGGGTATTTTGGTAATTTCACACAAGCCGAAAAGCTCAAAAACGAAGTCTGAGTTAATCAACCTTTTCTTACTATTAAAATATCATAATTTGCCTCATATATCAGTAGGTATTAACCCGGGTATGTCCAATATGTTTTTAAAACATACTATGCGTTAAAAACGCTAATTAAGGCGATTAAAGGCTATTTCCGGGTTCGATACTTAAATCTGATATTTTTTATATTTCCAGAAGGCTTAAAATAATTTATTTATCATATGTGATCAGTGGCAAAAGGTTTGGAGTCGTTTAGATGTGTAAAACTCATTTTATGGCCCGTAAGGGCAAAACCGACAATTACCGGTTTAAGCCTACGACTACTAGTTATGCTCTGCCTAAAATTAATTAAAAATCTTTAAAAATCCTAAAATAATATATTACATCAGTGGGTAAAATATTTGATACCAAAAAGTATGTTTAACTAGGCTATACGCTAATTACGCCATTTTATTAACATAAAGCATTAATTTTGCGATAATGAGCATAACTCCTAATCTACAAGTCAAACTGATGTCAAACTTTGCATACAAGTCTATATATCAGTAACTAAGGTTTCTACACTTTTACATTTTCATAAATCACGTTTTAAGGTAATAAGGGCATAACGGTCAACATATGAACAATTAACGGAAATATGCATATTAATTGGATAACTAGTGAAACAATTTGTATAATCATAGAGGGTTGTTCTAACATGTATCCTAATCCAATTAAAGCTCTGAGGCATTTATAAAACATGCCTAAACGGGTCAGAACTGAAAGTCAAAGTGAAAGTCAAACTATGTGACTTTCGGTTCCGAACCGGGTCTAAACAGAAAATAGTCGGGTTGAACATGTTTGGACATGTTCTTACACTAATTATTAAGTTATAACAATGATCAAACAGGTTATATATGTTCTAGATAGCTAATTATGCATAAATGACATTTTAAGCATCCTGTTGACTTTTTAATTAAATGTTTGACCCGACTTTTGACCCGGTTAGAGTGGTGATCAGGGGAAACCCTTTTGAGGTTTTATTACCCACATAAATACCAACTCATAACTACTTTTAATTCGAGATATGACTGAGCCATTATTGACTAATCTCGAAGTCAAACCGTAATTACGACGGTTTGACTTTTAGCTAATTAACCTAGCTAAACTCAATTAGAGAAGGACAAGAATACTTACTGAAGTCCTATGCACGAGATATGATCACTAGGAAGCAAGCTTGAGCTCCAGAATCAATCAGAATGCAGATAAATTGGTGTGAGAATGATTGTTGCACTTCTTGGCCTTTTATAGTAAAATCACTCACCATAACATGTTGACAACCAACTCTAGGATCAACCACAACCATCCAACACTTGTTACTAGTGCCTAGGATAATTTAGGGGTCGCCCACAATGCATTAATGTCGAAAAAGGATTGGTTTTCCGCGTTTGCAGGCTGTTGTCACGCTTTTCTGCATCTGGGCACCTGATGCGGCCCGCATTAGTTTTAACTAATGCTGAAGCGGGCCGCCTGGCCCTCATAAATCAGATTTTTCATTTCTTTTGTTTTACAACTTGACCTTTGGGTATTAAGAAAGGGTAATCAGGCTTTAACTTGCATTTTGACCCCATTATCTATACCCACAAGAGCTTTAGGACTTATACCCACTTTGCCAAGTCCCTGAACACTTCCGGTTAACCCGAAAAGCCTTAACTTTCAACGTTAACACTTTAACCCCTCGCACACGAATTTGATCATAACTTTCTCATACGATAACGAAACTTTATGAAATGTTAATCGTGCATTCTAGTGAGCATAATTTATATTTACAAAGCTTCGGGTTTGTCAAAAGGTCACTCAGAGGTATATCTTTAACATGTTGACACATTTAACCCCTGTAGTTTGAAATCTCTCACTTTTAGCTTCGTATGATCCATGATTTATTCGCTTAATGTTATGAACATCATGTAGGGTTATTATGAAGTATATTTATTCATCGTTGACACTTAGAATCCGTATAATCACATACTTTCCATGTTTGTCAACTTTAGTCCTTTTATAACCTTCTTTCACACGTTCAAACTTTATGACACGTGTCAACACATTATAGGACGTGAATTTTCGAGGTGTTACAGATGTTGAAAAGGCTGTATGTGGAACTTGTCTCATTGGAAAACAAACTAGAGAAGCTATTCCAAAGAAGAGCAAATGGCATGCAGATGAAGTTCTGGAACTGATCCACTCAGACATTTGTGGACCTATCACTCCTCAATCCTATACGGGTAAAAGGTATCTTTTGAGCTTTATTGATGATTTTAGTAGAAAAGCATGGGTGTATATGTTATCTGAAAAGTCTCAGACTCTAGAAAAGTTTAAGGAGTTTAAGAATAAAGTAGAAACTGAAAGTGGGAAATTGATTAAGTGTCTTAGAACGGATAGAGGGGGTGAATACTTGTCAAAGGAGTTCATTGAATTTTGTAAAGAGAAGGGGATAAAGAGACAGTTAACAACTAGGTTCACACCACAGCAAAACGGTGTGGCCGAACGTAAAAATAGAACCGTTATTGGAATGATTATTACATTGCTTGCTTCTAAAAACATGCCTAAAATGTTTTGGGCTGAGGCAGCTTTGTGGAGCTTTTATGTGTTGAATAGGATTCCTTGCAAGGCTCATTCAACTATGACACCTGAAGAAGCTTGGAGTGGATCTAAGCCCACAGTAGATCACTTCAGGGTATGGGGCTCTATAGCACATGTGCACATACCAAAAGAAAAAAGGAAGAAACTTGATGATCGAAGCCACGTTTGTGTGTTAACCGGTGTGAGTGAAGAGTCCAAAGCCTATCGGTTAGTTGATCCCCAACCTATGAAAGTTTTGATCAGTAGAGATGTAGTGTTTGAAGAACATAAGGCTTGGAACTGGAATTCTGGTAAGGGAAAGAAAAGGCTGAGGAAGAATTGACATGGGGAAATTACACTTGTGATGAACAAGAAAGTGTCCAAGTTGAAGTTGATGAAGAGCAGCATGAAGTCAATAATGAAGAAACTGTTGCTGATCCGGGTCCTAGCACAACAAGAACAAGGGAGGGAAGAGTGAGAAGACCTCCCAGTTATTTACAAGATTATGCAACTGGAAGTGAGGTGCAATCTAATGATGAACACGAGTTAAATGTTATGATTGAAGACCAAGATCTAATCAAGTTTGAAGAAGCTATTAAAGATGATAAGTGGAAGAAGGCAATGGATGCTGAGATAGAGGCTATAGAAAGGAATTAAACATGGAATCTGGTTGAGCTTCCAAAAGATGCAAAATGTATTGGAGTAAAATGGCTATTTAAAACAAAGTTGAACGAGAAGGGAGAGATAGAAAAGCATAAGGCAAGGCTTGTGGCTATGGATATGGGCAACAATATGGTATAGACTATTCAGAAGTGTACGCGCCTGTAGCAAGGATGGATACAATTCGTATGATGGTTGTAATTGCTGCTCAACATGGCTGGAACATCTACCAATTGGATGTAAAATCAGCCTTTCTGCATGGAGTGTTGCAAGAGGAGGTATACGTGCAACAACTGCAGGGATATGTGGTTAACAACAATGAACACAAAGTGTATAAGCTGAACAAGGCGTTGTATGGTCTGAAACAAGCCCCCGGGTCTGGTTCAATGGTATTGAAACTTATTTTGTGGCTGAAGGGTTCAAAAGATGCAAATCTGAGCACACTTTGTTCATTAAAGAAAATTCAGCTGGTAAGAGGCTTCTTGTGAATATCTATGTCGATGATCTGATATTCACGGGTGATGATGAAAGAATGCTGAAAGAATTCAAAGAATCCATGAAGAGTGAGTTTGAAATGATGGATTTGGGGAAGATGAGGTACTTTCTTGGTATTGAGGTAGTTCAATCATCTGCTGGAATTCATATGTCACAAAGAAAATATGCTACAGAAATTTTGTCTCGGTTCGAGATGATGGATTGCAATGCTGTTGTGAATCCGATAGTTCCAGGATGCAAACTGAAGCAAGGTGAATGAGAACAGATAGACGATACTGTGTTCAAGCAGGTTGTTGGGTGCTTGATGTACATTAAAAACACCAGACCTGGCATACAATTTGTGGTGAGTTTTATAAGTCGATTTATGTCAAAGCCTACAACTATTCACTATGCAGCAGCCAAGAAGGTTATGAGGTATTTGAAGGGTACCTTAGATTATGGAATATGGTATAAAAGGGGAAGAAAAGGAAAGTTAAAAGTGTACACTGACAGTGACTTCGCAGGTGATTATAACGACAGGAAAAGTACATCCGGACATGTTCTATTATGGGATGGTGCTGCCATAAGTTGGTCGTCTAAGAAGCAAAGTATTGTGGCATTGTCATCGACTGAAGCTGGGTATGTTGCTGCAGCATCATGTGCATGTCAAGTTGTCTGGGTTCAAGGTATACCGGAAGATCTTGGTGTTAAAGTGGAAGGAAGTACTATAATCAAATGCGATAACACATCAGCAATCAAGTTATCTAGGAACCTGGTTTTCCATGGGAGGTGTAAACACATTGGTGTTCGGTTTCACTTTCTACGTGACTTGGTGAATGAAGGATTCATTGAGCTGGAGCATTGTGGAACTCATGATCAAGTGGCTGATATTCTAACCAAACCAATGCATCGTGAAGCATTTTTAAGGTTAAGAGATCAGCTGGGTGTTTGTTCAATAAAAGACAAACTTGACATGAATGGTATGTCATGTTTGAGGGAGGGTTTGAAAGAGTAAGTCCGTTTGTAAGGTTGACTGTTACCATTTGTTACCGTTGAATAAAGGAGAATAGGCTAACGCACGTGGATGGAATAAGTCATATGCTTACCGATTCTTTTGCTTTTATCTCGTTCAAATAGACGTTATTTTGTTTCCTACGTTCTAGCTTTGTTTGTTATTTTCTTCCTTGTATTTAAAGGCTTGTTGGCCTCGTTAATGAATTAAGTTTTTGTTCACTTGTGATATCCAATTACAACAGTTTCATGAAAACTTGTTTCTCGTGACCACTTGTTTTGTTTATGTTTTTTGTGACCTTAGTCCTTCTCGGATTGTTCACTTGTTTCACAGAAGGTTCACAGTCGGTTTGTTAGTTGGTTATTTACAATCAATCATGATTACACACCTTTGGGGTCAAGCATTTTAGGATCTCAATCATCATATGATCCTTCTCATCAAACTAAACCAAATATGGCAACAAATATGTATGGTTGGAAACCTGATCCTAATGTGGATATGTATACGAGCAAAGGTTTAGTGCCTTCATGGGCTCAGTCTCCCACACCCTCGTCCTCACCCATTCCAACGCAAAAGGGTTCAGTGTCATCTTGGCTTCAGTCTCCCACATCGTCAAATAACCCTCCAGTGTGACATCTGTGCTTGTGTAATCATTTTACAGACTTTGAACAATTCAATATTAATAAAAAAATGTATTTTGATCCCAATGTTTTTTATTTATGTTTGACATTTTGTGCGTTTTCATTTTTGATTGATTTTAAACCCTATATCGCTTTCTGGGAAGTTATACGCGAACTGGTGCGTAAACGTAATCAGTTTAACGTGACAAACACTCTGGAACAGAAACATAAGCTAAACATACCTTAAATAACCTTTACATGACTTAGAAATAAGTTTTGAAGGCTTTGGTATGGCAAAAACAAGTTTATTCGCTCTTAGGGACTATTTGCGTCAAACTGCAAAAGTCTGCCGTTTCGTAAGGCAACGTACAGTCTGGAACTTGATCATAACCTAAACATACCAAATATAACCTAAACATAGCTTAGAAATAAGCTTGGATAGGTTCGGTGTGCAAAAACATGCTTATATGATCTTTCAGGGACTAAAAGTGTCAAAAACGGCGTAAGTTTGCATTTTCGCGCATATCTTACGTTCTGACCACATCTGGACATCCAAAATTTTTGTACACACTAAAATATTTTTATTCTAGTGATCGGCATGCAAAAATACCACTCTTCGCTTAATTTGGTTCGTTTTCGCGTCCGTTTGAGTTTCCTCGTAATTTAAGGAATAACGCGACCGTACGACCAAACAAGCCGACATCCGAGAGTTTTCCGAGCATATTTTGAGTCCTCTAAACTTTATTGACCTTGTAGAGCCTTGAAAATGTCTTAACGGGGGTCAAAAGGGCTCGAAATGAGCTTAAACCATGTGCAGGGACTTGAACTGTAATTACTGAAAACTATTGCTGAGCTGCAGGGACCAGGCGGGCCCCGTAAGCCTGTCCCTCAGCTTACGCGGGCCGTGTGAGATGCCCAGCGACCAGAAACTTGAAATCAGCAACTGTTTGATAATTCAGGGGCCAAAAATACAAATTTCTTGGTGTGATGAGCAAGTTAACACCTATCCAAGGCTTTGAACCTGCTTGTAACAATTGTATGGCCATGATTTATTGCTTGGACGTTACACAAACAAGTGTCTTGATCTTGTGAGTTTGCTACAAGTATAAATCGCCTACCAATTCATTTGTTGCAACTCACACTTGGCCTAAAATTCTCTAAGTTGAGGTTAAATAACTTCATACCTGAGAATTTATAAGATCAAGTTCAACCAAGGACCTTTTGTAAGCATTCCTTCAATCTTTTATTGCTTACTAGCTTAAAAAGTCAAACAGTGTTTGACTTTCAGTTTGACCAGTCAATGGTCAACGCAAAGTTTGTTTGAACTTTGTAACGTGATTGTAATCACGATGGTTATAATCCTTAGCGATTATACCTACTGATTACCATGTTAACTAGGCGTAGTGACGAGTCAAAGTTTAGGTTAAAATGCGTTTTAGCACGCATTTTGCCATGGAACTACTTTTAGGTATCAAAACACTTTGTTTTGATACCAAATCAGTTTTCTAAGTTAGTTAAAGATGTTTTAACATGTTTAGCTCGTCACTATTAGTTTAGTGCTTATTTAGGGTCGTAAGTTAAGCGGTCTAAACAACCGCTTAGACTTTCGAACCCGACCCGTTTGGTCGATCATTAGGATTCGACCAAGCTTGTTTAGTGATCATAGTTGCATAGGGAATAACCTCTGAGGTTATACCTTATGATCACATAGGATTGGTTAGTCATTTGCTAGTTAGCTTGTATGCCCATAGAAAATGACCAAAATGCCCTTTTGAAGAAATAATACGTATCTTGCATATGTAAACATATTTTTGACATCCAATCTGATTTAGTAACATGTTTAGGTATAATTGGGCATGTAAGACTTAACATAACACATAGTTAACCATCCGAACATAGTTTTGCACAAACGACGCATTATTGTAGCTTATATTACCATAATGGGTCGAAACGGGTCAAAAGCACTTAGGTAGACTTTCAAATCAAAATGTTAGCTCTATTAAATCATACCATATGAGTTCAATTACTCATTTGATTTATAGAACATCATTCTATCCTATCTCCCGATTTAGGATCCGATTGTTAACATAGTTACCTATACTAGGTGCCTTGTTGATTCCGTGATACTTGGAGCTTAAATTGGTCTTATTCCCAAGACTAATAAGCAATCCCAAGTGAGTACATAGTTCTCCTCCTTTACCGCTTTCAAATACTTTGGGGTGATACACATGTGCATACTTGTTACTTTCATGCTTTCTTTGCTTTTTTGACATAATCATGCTAGTTTCATCTAGTACACATATAGTACATGTTTTCAATCACGTTTTGCTATGTATGTTTACTTAGCATACAAGCACATTGATTTCATAAACACCTTTGCCATGTATGTTTACTTAGCATGCTAGCACATTGATTTCATGAACATTACTACTATGTATGTTTACTTAGTATACTTAGTACATGGTTTTCACATGCTACATTGGTTATGACATTTGGTATGTTTAATTGGAACAATAATACATTCATTAACATTAGCTACGCCGCTCGGTAGTATGTAATGGTACCATAGGAATTGACAACTCCCGTTTCCGACTTCCTAGGTTTGTTTGGAAGTTGGGAATGACAGAATCCGATATACATAACTTAGAAGAACCTTTAATTTGTTTAAAGGTTTATCGCCATAGTCGCAAGGCTTGAATGTATGCGAATAAACAATATTGCATAAATGTTTTTAATCATAAAGCATTGTTTTCTGCAAAACATAACATTTGATTTAAACTTGGGTTTATTCAAAAGCATTGTTTTGTATATTTTCCGACGGGGTTGAGTAACTACTAGTTATTCACTATACATAACATTGAGTTTCACATTAACATTTTCACATAGTTAAGTAGACACTTTCTACTTGCTATGCATTACATTTGTTTATACATGACACATTTCACACATGACATTGTACACGGTTTATACATAAACATTTCAACATTAAACAAGACATTTTGGTTGGTTATTGATAGGTGACTTATGTAACGGGGCTATGAGTTATATGATAAAAGCATGGTGGATACGCCGCTGGTACTTCCTATATATAAGTACTTTTATTGTATTATACATTGTTGCGTTATCTAAGCCATTTGACAAAGACATAAAACATTTTTCACAAGGACACAACATTTTTATACAAAGTAATCATTTTATACAAATTCACTTTTACTTGGTTATTCATTTAACCATGCATATTTCTTTCATATCATTTGATTTTCATATCGATTTTCACATGATTTCTTAAAAGAATACATTTTACAAGGTTCATGACTACTTTTGTTAAACCCTTCTTTAAACTACAAGTCATGAATCTTGCATAAACAAAACCTATGTATCTCACAGGCATTTTTATGCTGACGTACCTATTTTCGCATGTGTTTCAAGTGCTAATGCATGATGATGCTTGTGCTACACTTAGGCGGACTTGGGTCATAGTGACTTAAAAGACAATTATTATGTTATGTTTTATTTAAATTCCAAGACTATGTAAACTTTAATTCTAATAATACAAAACTTTAATTACCATGGTTGTTGAAACAATAATTCTATCGCATCACTCCCCGACGTTTCCGTCGTGGTTTGTTGTTTTACGCGATCGGGGTGTGACAGAAGAGTTGGTATCAGAGCCAATGGTTATAGGGAATTAGGTTATTAGTAATGCTTTGACCTAGACTATAACTTTCTAGGACCCTAACACAAGTTTACTTGTGTTTAGAGCTTAAAACAATACACGTCACCTATCCTTAGGTGATTTCCAAAACTTGAACACAAAATTCCAAAATGATTTTGAAATCAATCATCTATCCTTAGATGATTTCTTTTGGCTTAATGCCTTCCAAATTTTCAAAATCTCATCAAAGTTTGGGTCTAAATAATGTGAACACGTGCAAACTGGAAGAGTGAATGCCTGTACCCTGAGTTTTATGTCTAAGGCTAGAGTGTTCGTACAAATCCGCAATATCGGACCAGTCACTCTTACCTGGGAACTCTTGGGGTGAGTGTTCACTTATAGGCGAGCATGTCTTCGGCAATAGATTATTATGACCTATTTACTTTGATTTGTCACTGTGTGTCGTTTGTTTGCTTTGTGGTAACAAACAAATGACCACCATCCTTACATTTTGTCGATTTTATTGATATCTCATTTCTTTCATCACATCATCTCACTCGTTTTCTCTCTTGTTTCCTCTTTTAGAATGCCTCCTCGACGTAACGTTCAGCAACCTGATGCCGAACTGGCGGCTATTATAGCACAGCAAATGGCTGCTATGCTACCTGATCTCATAACTCAAATAAACCAAGCCAACAATAACAATAATGCACCTGCTCCGTGCAATTTCAAAAGTTTTAACTCATCTAAACCACTCAAGTTTAGTGGTTCTGAAGGAGCAACTGGGCTTCTCCAGTGGTTTTAGAGTCTTGAGAGCACCTTTTGCCATGTTCAGTGTCCGAACAACCGTAAGGTCGAGTTTGCTTCTAGCATATTCCAAAAGAGGGCTCTCACCTGGTGGAATGGGGCTATGAGAGACCGAGGTGCTGAGGTTGCTTTGGGTCAGACATGGGGGGAACTTAGAGCTCTCATGATGAGATAATTTTGTCCTCGTTATGAGCAGAGGGCACTTGAAAATGAGTTCCATAACTTAAAGCAAGACTGTGGTGAACACCGAGCTTACACTAACAAATATGAGGAGTTAAGCTTGCTCTGTCCGACAATGGTCACGCCTTTGGATAAGGCTATTGAGAAATACATAGACGGTTTGCCAGATCCTGTTCAGGATATTGTCACTGGCAGCAACCCTACTACCGTCCGTCAGGCCATTGAGCTAGCTGCAACCCTTACTGAATCACAAGTCAAAAGGGGTAAACTCCACAGGAAAGGTGATAAGAAACAGAAACAGACTGATAGCACTCAGGAGAAAAAGGGCAACAAGGCTGCCGATTCTTCAAAGAAATCAAGGAAGCGTAAGGCTTCCAAGAATTTCGTTGTGGTGGCACAACAGGCTGCTCCAAATCAGCCTGCACAACCTGCTGCCAAGAGGCAGTATGCTGGTAATGCACCTCTGTGCAACAGATGTAACAGCCACCACCAACCTCGGGTTCAATGCCGCATCTGTACAAATTGTGGCAAATCTGGTCATCTTGCGAACACTTGCCGTTTCGCTCCTAACCAAAACCAAGCGGTACAAAACCATACACAAAACCCTGCCCAGAATCCTGCAAGACCTCACTATCCGCCTGGTTCATGTTTCAACTGTGGGGATCTGACCCACTACAGGAACAACTGCCTGAGGTTGGCAAATGCAAATCAGGCACCAGCTCGTGGTAGAGCTTTTAACCTTAATGCAAATGAGGCTCGCGCAGATAACGAAGTGGTGAACGGTACGTTCTTTGTTAACAACCATCCTGCTTCTGTTCTATTTGATTCGGGTGCCGATAAGAGTTTTGTGTCATTAGCTTTTGAGCCTTTGCTTTCGATGACTAGAACAAAACTAGGAAAGCCCTTGACAGTAGAAGTAGCTAATGGTGAACCCGTTGTCCTCGATTTTGTTCTTCGAAATTGCCAGTTGAACCTTAATAACCATCTTTTCCCTATTGACCTCACACCGATGCAACTCGGGAGCTTTGATGTTATAGTGGGAATGGATTGGTTAGCCAAGTACCATGCTGAGGTGGTTTGCTTTGAGAAGATTGTCCGTATACCGCTTTCGACTAGTGAGATCTTAGAAGTTCGTGGGGAGAAACCTGTTAAACTCATGTCTTGTACCCAAGCCCAAAAATACCTACGGAAGAACTATGCCGCTTTCTTGGCACATGTCGTAAAGGAGAAAGGAAAGGGTAAGACTATCCAAGATATCCCTGTTGTTCGGGATTATCCTGAGGTATTTCCTGAAGAATTACCTGGTTTACCCCCTGTGCGCAAAGTTGAGTTCCGCATCGATCTTGTACCTGGTGCAAATCCTATTGCTAAGTCACCTTACCGTCTTGCACCATCTGAGATGCAAGAGTTGTCTAAGCAGCTTCAAGAGCTTTCTGACAAAGGATTCATCCATCCGAGCTTTTCCCCTTGGGGCGCTCCTGTCCTATTTGTGAAAAAGAAAGATGGATCTTTCAGGATGTGTATCGATTGCCGCGAGCTTAACAAGCTTACCATCAAGAATCGATATCCCCTACCTCGCAATGATGATCTCTTTGATCAGCTACAGGGCGCTACTTGCTTTTCAAAGATTGATCTACGTTCTGGGTATCATCAACTTCGAGTGCTTGAAGAAGATATTCCCAAGACAGCCTTTCGTACTCGATATGGTCATTATGAGTTTACTGTTATGCCTTTCGGCTTAACAAATGCTCCTGCTGTTTTCATGGACTTGATGAATAGGGTTTGTAAGCCTTATTTGGACAAGTTCATCATTGTTTTCACAGATGACATTTTGATCTATTCTAAGACTCGAGCTGATCATGAGCAACATCTTCGTCTTACAATGGAACTCCTAAAGAAAGAACAGTTTTTTGCCAAATTCTCCAAGTGCGAATTCTGGCTTAAGAAAGTTTAATTTTTGGGGCACATCGTCAACAAACAAGGTATTCATGTAGATCCCGCCAAAATCAGTGCTATTAAGGATTTGGATACACCTACTACTCCTACCGAGGTTCGTTCATTTCTTGGTCTAGCGGGTTATTACCGCCGTTTCATAGAAAACTTCTCCAAGATTACAGTTCCTCTCACTGCTTTAACTCAAAAGAATAAACCTTTTGAGTGGGGATCCAAACAGGAAGAAGCTTTCCAGACCTTGAAACAGAAACTATGTGATGCACCTATTCGACGATTTTGTTGTGTACTGTGACGCATCTAACTTAGGCCTTGGCTGCGTTTTTATGCAAAGAAACAAAGTTATAGCCTATGCATCAAGACAACTAAAAGTACACGAGAAAAACTACACGACTCATGATCTTGAGTTAGGCGCTGTAGTATTCGCACTCAAAATCTGGAGACACTACCTGTACGGTACAAAGTGCGTAGTGTTTACTGACCACAAGAGTCTCCAGCATATCCTCAATCAGAAAGAACTAAACATGAGGCAACGACGTTGGATTGAACTCCTAAACGATTACTATTGCGAAATTCGCTACCATCCTGGTAAGGAGAATGTCGTGGCTGACGCATTGAGTCGTAAGGAACGTGTCAAGCTTCACTGTATTCAGGTTCGATCTGACATTCAAACCCGCATTACTCAAGCTCAACATACTTGTGTTGCACAAGACTTGATGGGTAAAGAATTATCGTGTCACATTAAGCCTGAGCTTGAACTAAGAGACTTTGGGATGTTCTATTTCATGAACCGTTTGTGGGTCCCAAGTATAGACAATCTTTGCACCTTGCTAATGGATAAAGCACACAAGTCTCGTTATTCTATTCATCCTGGTGCAGACAAAATGTATAAGGATCTTCGAACCCAGTACTGGTGGCGGGGTATGAAGAAAGACATTGCCTTATATGTTTCTAAATGCCTTACTTGCCTTAAGGTTAAGGCAGAACATCAACATCCCTCTGGATTATTGGAGCAACCAGAGATACCGGTTTGGAAATGGGAAAATATTACTATGGATCTCATTACCAAGTTGCCACGTACTAAAAGAGGTCATGACGCCATTTGGGTTGTTGTTGATCATGTTACAAAGTCAACACATTTCTTGCCGATCCGTGAGGATCTATCTGCTGAAAAGCTTGCTAAAATATACGTTGATGAGATTGTATCTCGACATGGTGTTCCTTTGAACATTATATCTGACAGAGATGCTCGATTCTCGTCTCGCTTTTGGAGAACCATGCAATCTGCCATGGGTACCCAACTTAATTTGAGCACAGCGTATCATCCTCAAACAGATGGTCAATCTGATAGAACAATCCAAACATTGGAGGATATGCTTAGAGCTTGTGTGATTGATTTTGGTGGTAGTTGGGATTCACATCTACCGTTGATCGAATTCTCCTACAACAGTAGTTATCACTCTAGCATCAACATGGCTCCTTTCGAAGCTTTATACGGTCGAAAATGTCGTTCACCGGTCTGCTGGAATGAGATAGGTGAAACTCAGCTTACTGGACCTGAACTCATTCTAGAGACTACAGATAATGTCAAGAAGATTCGCGATAACCTTCAGACAGCTAGAAGCCGTCAAAAGAGTTACACGGATCGACGACGCAAGCCCTTAGAATTTCAAGTCGGTGATCACGTCCTACTCAAGGTATCTCCTTGGAAAGGTGTGATTAGATTTGGAAAGAAAGGAAAACTTGCACCACGCTATGTTGGACCATTCAAGAACATTGAAAGAATCGGAAAAGTAGCCTACAAACTTGAGCTACCTCCTGAACTTGGAAATGTTCATCCAACATTCCACGTGTCCAATCTAAAAAGTGTTTAGCTGATGAGAACCTCCACATACCACTTGATGAAATTCGTGTTGATAACACGATGCACTTCGTTGAGAAACCTGTGGAAATCATGGACCGTGAAGTCAAAAAGCTCAAACACAAGCGAATTCCTATTGTCAAAGTTCGCTGGGAATCTAAACGTGGCCCAGAGTTTACTTGGGAACGTGAAGATCAGATGAAAGCGAAATATCCGCATCTATTCTCAAAAGTTTCCTCTATATAAATTTCGGGACGAAATTTCCTAAAGTAGGGGAGACTGTGACATCTGTGCTTGTGTAATCATTTTACAGACTCTGAACAATTCAATATTAATAAAACAATGTATTTTGATCCCAATGTTTGTTATTTATGTTTGACATTTTGTGCGTTTTGATTTTTGATTGATTTTAAACTCTATATCCCTTTCTGGGAAGTTATACGCGAACTGGTGCATAAACGTAATCTGTTTAACGCGACAAACACTCTCGAACAGCAACATAAGCTTAACATACCTTAAATAACCTTTACATGACTTAGAAATAAGTTTTGAAGGCTTTGGTATGGCAAAAACAAGTTTATTCGCTCTCAGGGACTATTTGCATCAAACTGCAAAAGTCTGCCGTTTCGTAAGGCAACGTACAGTCCGGAACTTGATCATAAGCTAAAAATACCATATATAACCTAAACATAGCTTAGAAATAAGCTTTGATAGGTTCGGTGTGCGAAAACATGCTTATATGATCTTTCAGGGACTAAAAGTGTAAAAAACGGCGTAAGTTTGCATTTTCGCGCATATCTTACGTTCTGACCACATCTGGACATCCAAAATTTTTGTACACACTAAAATATTTTTGTTTTAGTGATCGGCATGCAAAAATACCACTCGTCGCTTAATTTGGTTCGTTTTCGCGTCCGTTTGAGTTTCGTCGTAATTTAAGGAATAACGCGACCGTACGACCAAACAAGCCGACATCCGAGAGTTTTCCGAGCATATTTTGAGTCCTCTAAACTTTATTGACCTTGTAGAGCCTTGAAAATGGCATAACGGGGGTCAAAAGGGCCTGAAATGAGCTTAAACCATGTGCAGGGACCTGAACTGTAAATACTGAAAACTATTGCTGAGCTGCAGGGACCAGACAGGCCGCGTAAGCCTGTCCCTCAGCTTAAACGGGCCGTGTGAGATGCCCAGCAACTAGAAACTTGAAATCAACAACTGTTTGATAATTCAGGGGCCAAAAATGAAAATTTCTTGGTGTGATGAGTAAGTTAACACATCTCCAAGGCTTTAAACCTGCTTGTAACAATTGTATGGCCATGATTTATTGCTTGGAAGTTACACAAACAAGTGTCTTGATCTTGTGAGTTTGCTACAAGTATAAATAGCCTACCACTTCATTTGTTGCAACTCACACTTGGTCTAAAATTCTCTAAGTTGAGGTTAAATAACTTCATACCTGAGAATTTATAAGATCAAGTTCAAGCAAGGACCTTTTGTAAGCATTCCTTCATTCTTTTATTGCTTACTCGCTTAAAAAGTCAAACAGTGTTTGACTTTCAGTTTGACCAGTCAATGGTCAACGCAAAGTTCGTTTCAACTTTGTAACGTGATTGTAATCACGATGGTTATAATCCTTAGCGATTATACCTACTGATTACCACGTTAACTAGGCGTAGCGACGAGTCAAAGTTTCGGTCAAAATGCGTTTTAGCACGCATTTTGCCACGGAACTACTTTTAGGTATCAACACACTTTGTTTTAATACCAAATCAGTTTTCTAAGTAAGTTAAAGATGTTTTAACATGTTTAGCTCGTCACTATTAGTTTAGTGCTTGTTTAGGGTCGTAAGTTAAGCGGTCTAAACAACCGCTTAGACTTTCGAACCCGAACCGTTTGGTCGATCATTCGGATTCGACCAAGCTTGTTTAGTGATCATAGTTGCATAGGGAATAAACTCTGAGGTTATACCTTATGATCACATAGGATTGGTTAGTCATTTGCTAGTTAGCTTGTATGCCCATAGAAAATGACCAAAGCGCCCTTTTGAAGAAATAATCCGTATCTTGCATATGTAAACATATTTTTGACATCTAATCTGATTTAGTAACATGTTTAGGTATAATTGGGCATGTAAGAGTTAACATAGCACATAGTTAACCATCCGAACATAGTTTTGCGCAAACGACGCATTATAGTAGCTTATACTACTATAATGGGTCGAAACAGGTCAAAAGCACTTAGGTAGACTTTCAAATCAGAATGTTAGCTCTATTAAATCATACCATATGAGTTCAATTACTCATTTGATTAATAGAACATCATTCTATCCTATCTCCCGATTTAGGATCCGATTATTAACATAGTTACCTATACTAGGTGCCTTGTTGATTCCGTGATACTTGGAGATTAAATTGGTCTTATTCCCAAGACTAATAAGCAATCCCAAGTGAGTACATAGTTCCCCTCTTTTACTGCTTTCAAATACTTTGGGGTGATACACATGTGCATACTTGTTACTTTCATGCTTTCTTTGCTTTTATGACATAATCATGCTAGTTTCATTTAGTACACATATAGTACTTGTTTTCAATCATGTTTTGCTATGGATGTTTACTTAGCATACTAGCATATTGATTTCATAAACACCTTTGCTATGTATGTTTACTTAGCACGCTAGCACATTGATTTCATGAACATTTCTACTATATGTTTACTTAGCATACTTAGTACATGGTTTTCACATGCTACATTGGTTATGACATTTGGTATGTTTAATCGGAACAATATTACATTCATTAACATTAGCTACGCCGCTCGGTAGTATGTAATGGTACCATAGGAATTGACAACTCCCGTTTCCGACTTCCTAGGTTTGTTTGGAAGTTGGGAATGACAGAATCCGATATACATAACTTAGATGAACCTTTAATTTGTTTAAAGGTTTATCGCCACAGTCTCAAGGCTTGAATGTATGCGAATAAACAATACTACATAAATGTCTGTAATCATAAAGCATTGTTTTCTACAAAACATATCATTTGATTTAAACTTGGGTTTATTCAAAAGCATTGTTTTGTACATTTTCCTACGGGGTTGAGTAACTACTAGTTATTCACCGTACATAACATTGAGTTTCACATTAACATTTTCTCATAGTTAAGTACACACTTTCTACTTGCTATGCATTACATTTGTTTATACATGACACATTTCACACATGACATTGTACACGGTTTATACATAAACATTTCAACATTAAACAAGACATTTTGGTTGGTTATTGATAAGTGACTTATGTAACGGGGCTATGGGTTATATGATAAAAGCATGGTGGATACATCGTTGGTACTTCCTATATATAAGTACTTTTATTGTATTATACATTGTTGCGTTATCTATGCCATTTGACAAAGACATGAAACATTTTTCACAAGGACACAACATTTTTATACAAAGTAAGCATTTTATACAAATTCACTTTTACTTGGTTATTCATTTAACCATGCATATTTCTTTAATATCATTTGATTTTCATATCTATTTTCACATGATTTCATAAAAGAATACATTTTACAAGGTTCATGACTACTTTTGTTAAACCCTTCTTTAAACTACAAGTCATGAATCTTGCATAAAACAAAACCTATATATCTCACAGGCATTTTTATGCTGACGTACCTATTTTCGTATGTGTTTCAGGTGCTAATGCATGATGATGCTTGTGCTACACTTAGGCGGACTTGGGCCTTAGTGACTTAAAAGACAATTATTATGTTATGTTTTATTTAAATTCCAAGACTATGTAAACTTTAATTACCATGGTTGTTGAAACAATAATTTTGTTGCATCACTCCCCAATGTTTCCGCCGCGGTTTGTTGTTTTACGCGGTCGGGGTGTGACATCCACCATCAAAAGTCAATCTATGGGGTGAATCTACTGTCGATTGTGGTACGACAGTACAGTTGGGGAACAGTGGTCAAACAAGAACTGCGTTTTATGCCAAAATTGTCAAGGATGTCAGAAATGATGAGTCCTCGGGAAATAATGACAGTTCTGAACATGGCGATAGCTCAGTTGAAGATGTTACAAGTTCAGTTGAGGATGGTATAAGTTCAAGTTCAAGCGAGGATGGATCTGAATGTGAATCATCGAGGGAGGTTGTTGATTCTGAGGCAAATGAGTCAATATCTGAGAGTGAATCCAGTCAGGTATGTGTCGACAAACCAAGTTCTGATAGGTGTGATAGTTGTGTAAAATTAAGTGCTAAATTCTCTGATTTGCAAAGCAAATTGTCTGACTTGCAAAGCAAATATGATGATTTGCAAAGCAAGTATGATGTGACATTTATCCATAATCAAAGTTTGATCGTGGATCTTTCAAAGTGCACAGAGGTCAACATGATTCATAAAAATCATGAAAAGGATTTTAAAAAGGTAATTGACACATTAAAAGAAGATAATTCCGAGCTAAAGAAAATGGTTTCAAGAAAACAAACTGCAATAAATAATTACATCAATAGGCTCGAGGAAACACAAAAAGAATTGGCCTGTGTTAAGTTTGAAAGTGAGGCGATCCAGCTTAAGTTAGATAGTTATTCAAACTCGAGGTAGGTGCTGGATCACATCATTGACATACGGAAAAAGAAAGAAGATGTCACGTGCATTGGATATAAGAAGTGTCCACAGCCTGTTAGACACAATTATACCACAATGCCTGATGAGGAGGATAAGCCTCACTTTCAGCCATCAGTTCCATTAGACGTTGAGGAATTCGCAGCTGGACTTGGTTACAAAAAGGAAGTATCATTAGATTCGGATGTGTCAGCAAATACGAAAGTATCAATTGCTAAAACAAATCTGGATCCTCCAGTCATTGTTGAGGATGCGGATTCTTCAGATGATGAATCTGAGGATACTGACTCAGCACAGTCTGATGCGGTAATCAAATAAGAGGACATACCTCTCGAGAATCACATTCTTGGTGATCCTCCAACAAAACGGGGTGTGAATTCTCCTGTCGAGATTGCTGAAGCTCATGTTGAAACTTGTGAAAGCGCGAACTTGCTTTATACTTTGATTGGTTCCGACAAAGTTTACTCAAACACAGATTTTCCCATTAAAAATGTTAATCAATCCTTGATTGATAAAGTGTTTGAGGATTCAACCAGTATGTTTTTGGGAAAGTCGAGCCCAAGAGTTGTAGTAACTCAGTGTGCTCCTATCCCAAAAGCCGAAGTTCAGAAACAATATGTAAATCAAAAACTTCCAATTTGACAAAGCCAAAACAAGAAGAAGGCTCAGAAGGTGAACTTTGTGAAATCCCGAGGGACTGATAAAATTGAATATTTTGAAAACAAATCCAACACAGAGTTTGTTATGCAAAAGAAAATTTTGAAAAGAAACAGTCAAAACAACTACACATAATACACAAACTATTGTGATGTAGGACCAAGTACCTCGAGACCACGAAGTTCATCATCAAGTAATCATCGTCATAATACTCCGAGGTTTGTTGAGCGGAGATCATGTTTTGAGTGCGGTGAGTATGGGCACATTTTCAGAAACTGTCCATATCTCACGAAAGGAAAGGCAAAAGTTGATGCCCCCATGTGGTAACTGTTACCATAAAAGATCTGTTTCACCAAAACAGGACCATCATCTTGTCAATCAACGGGAAATGAAACAGAAAAAGAAACAAAGAAAAGAAATTGAAAACGTTTTAAAACCAGAGGTTATCCGAACACAGTCTGTTAAGTTATAAGTTAAAAATGAAAAACAAAAACAGATTTGGAAACCAAAACCGGTAACTGTTTCAGGGGGAGCTACATCAATTCCGAATCATCGAGAAATGGATGTCACAATTCTCGATGATGACGGACGACCCATGTCTGTGAAGGCTTGGATCCCCCTCTATAACAACCCTCCTAAAAATACTTATAAACACCCCTATACGCTCTAAAATACACCCCGTATACGAAAAACGACCCTAAAGACATTAATTTAACAAAGATCAAGAAATACAAAATTAAGGGGGCGCTCGCGGGGCGCGACCCCCTTGGTTAACTTTCTCGCGGGCCGCGACCCCTTGTCCACCAGGCGAACCCCTGAGCTACCACGTGACAGGCTCGTGTCGAAGCTAGTCCGCAAACTCAGCAAACCTAAACCTTACTCCACCTAGCTCGCGGGGCGCGACAGCCCCTTGTCTGTCTCTCGCGGGCCGCCAGGAACCCCTGGCCAGGCCTTATAAATGGAGCAGTCGAGCTTCATTTGTTCGTCGTTCAAAACTCAAATCTCTCTCTCAATTTCTGAATATTAGAATTAATACTCAGGTGTTATACCCACTAAAATAACGAAGCTCTGCCTCGATGTAAGTATCATAACCCCCGGTTACGAATTAGATACACTGCCCGATTGATCTAGTGCTCCGTAACGTATATCAAGGCTCTGCCTAACTCAGTCGTTGGAGTTCTGTCTCTTGGAGGGTATAACTAATGTAAATTGGGTTATTATACTAACACGTGTGCATTGTTTAATTAATAAATTACAACCAGGAAGTCACAAGGAAATACCTAAATTAGCAATGTGATTGATTCCTCTTTTCACAAATTGTTTTTACAAAACCTCAATTGTTTTAATTTATATTTAACAGTGATTAAGTATTTGTATTCTACAATTATCGTTGGTATGTTGGGGTTTTGTATACAAAATTTGGTACTACACTGTGAGTAGTAACATTACCACCAGTCAGAATTGACACCGTGGGTGGTAATTGAAGTAGATATAAACAAATGTAATTGCTGGATTGCCCTCAGTGCTGTAAAATGATAAAACCTATTTTGATTAAACTGGGATTCACTCGCCAGCATTTCTTGCTGATAAAATGTTTTTAAACGCGTTTCACGTAACAAAATGTGAAAGCCAAATAGAAGCCAACTGGAGAGCACTGAAGGCTTGGAAAAGTGGCTATAAAAGTTACCCAAATAAAGAAGATGTTTTATTTCAATAAATTAGGGTTTATCCCTATAAACATGATTGTAATGGAAACTTGGGTTTATCCCAATATATTTGTTATTATAAAAATGTGGTCTTTTACTCTCATAAAATATTTCCTAACTACGGTCCTGATGAAATTTCTGCGGCCAAATTAATGATAAACACCGATACCACCATCTCTGAGTAGGCCGCGGCCGCCCGCCTCCTGGGGCAGGGGTCGGGGGTTGCGACACCCTCGCCAACTAATCTCTGAATGCGTGTGCAGGATGTTCCAGGAGGAACTATTGATAGTCTTAGGATTGTTGATAGTGGAACGTCCATGCACAAGATCGGCGGCATGAGGCTCTGAAACATTGTTACATCTAGGAGAATATTGTTGCCTTTGATGGAGAGGGAAAAAGAAAAGAAGAGAAAAATGTCCGATAAATGAATGAAGTTGAAAAATTCGACAAGATGAAAAATGTACCAAAGTTTGATTGTTGAAGGTTTTGATCGGGTCCTCAGGATAGATTCAAATGAAATGTACGTTCCTGCAGCACGTCTTAAGCTTTTTTGAAGTTTCATGGATTTTTCTTCCACAAGAAGTTCAAAGTCCACAAGATGAACGTGCAGTGCATTTCTCTTGGTGTGATTGAAGAAAATGTGTTTGTTGATCAAACCAACCAGGTGTGCGGATGCCTTGGCATGGATTGAACAATCGCACATTACTTCTAAAGGATAAAGATGAAGACCTTTGCTGGTTCAAAAGCATGTGGAAGACATCATGTATGGACCGTCCAATGATGATGTGTATAAGCTTTCCCACATGTTCCATTTGCCACTTATCAGCCGGACCCAGAGGTTTATCATCTTGTTGTTTTGAAGAGATTTTGGAGTTAATGGAAGTAGCTGCAAAGTCGACCTTGAAATCCACACCGGGTGGATATCCAGTTTAGGAGAGCACCCAGATTCCTGCCAATGCACGAAAAAGTTGCAGGATTACGGTTTTAAATTTCTAATCTCTCCTATCCTTGTTGATATTTAAGCTGCTTTATAAATTACTAACATCTCGTACAACACTCCTTGACCAGGCACGTTGATCTCGAATATCACCTCATACGTGATCGTTTCAATATGAAACTTGTCAATGTTGTTTTGGTCCACACCGATTACCAACGTGAAAACTCATTTTTCCAAAATTTGATAAATCATTTCTGATTAAAATTAATTTTGGTAAACGGCATCGAGGTAAAACATTAGTTAATTCGCATCGGGAAATCATTTTTTGTGAATATTTTTCTTGAGAAAATCCAAAAAGATGTTTTTTAAAAGTTTCAATTTACTTTTTGAATTTTAGGGGGAGTAAATTCCAAATCAGAAAAATACAAAAACAACAGAAAAACAAAAATGAGTTTCCTGGCGAGA
This sequence comes from Helianthus tuberosus, assembly GCA_030545235.1. Lineage (NCBI taxonomy): Eukaryota > Viridiplantae > Streptophyta > Magnoliopsida > Asterales > Asteraceae > Helianthus > Helianthus tuberosus. The sequence goes on from CM060389.1 coordinate 135,809,642, forward strand.
AAACGAGAAAATGATAGTACATCAGTGGTCTGGCGAAACCTCTTTAAACCTAAAATGAAAAAACGATAAGCAGCTCTATATATGATGTATCGGTAGGCTCACAATCATTTTAAAGTGTGTAGGGTGATATAAACCTAAATCGACTGAAGACTGTGTGGGAACCGCTCATTGGTATATGGTCTTGGTACCGAAATTTCGTTTGATAGATTGCCGAGGTTCTAAGATACGTGGTCTTTATGCTGTTTATCATCTGGGTATCATGGTTCTCTCTTTTACCGGAAAACAACGGGGACACAAGTCTAGAACTTCCATGATACCATACATACGTGTACATATCATACAAACATGTATATAATACATGATGCATACGACCATCAATAAGTGATAAAATATCACAGTCACCCCCGAATAAGTGATTCTAAATCACATTTATCATCCGAGAGTCAACTTCGTCTCTTTGTGGATACGATGGTACTAACCTGTTCACGGACTTGTTGTTGTGCCCTGCATGCATCGAATATCAAGTTCCTCATTAATAAGTGATTTAATCACATAAGGCTTTTATTCATCCAAGAATAAGTGAGTATCTCACATCATATATGTTGAAAATAGATTATAAATGGTATACTTACCAGTAAGATGAACTCTGGTGCATACCTTGATACGGGAATGTGTTGTATGTGGATAAACACCGGTCGGTAAGTATAAATCATACCTTAATCGTATCCCCTAACCGCGAGTACATCTGATAAGTTGAGCTTAAGTGGACAACAATACCGATAATCATTATAGGATGCTTATCTAAATATTAACTAATTGAACAACAAGAGCGTTTTGGCATGACCGTACACTCATAGGATTCTCTTACCCTCGAAAGTTACAAAAAGAATGTTTGTAAATATCTATTTACTGCTTTCCGTCTTTACATTTGAAATATTCAAAAATACCAAAAAGATTTTAGGTGTGTTTTAATATAAACTTTATAAAAACCAAAAAGATTTTATTTCTATCTTATTTTTTATTGCCCGATGTTGGATCTCAAGTCTTTTCCACCTGAAACCTGATTGAAACCTAAAACCATTGCATCTTCATAAACGGTCGAAGTTAAAAAGTTTTGAAAGTTAAAATCTAATTGATCAATTTTTTACAACTTTCAAACTGTTGTTGGTCGGTAGTTGATTGAGATTTGGTCACATGTGTGTCATTTGTTTATGTTAACTATATTCCAAGCGGTTGTTCTCATTATGCGTTTAGCTTTCTTGTATGTGCAGATGCGACATTCGAACAAGCTAAAGGCGAAGAGGACGCGTTCGATGACAAACTTGGAATGAAGACACGACATGGATGCAATCAAAAGATCAAGATGATCGAGTTGCCGCTAACCACTCATCAACACCACAAGGATCTAAAATTTGAAGATCAACGTCTCACGAGCAACGTTCAAGGGGGGGTTTGCTGATACACTCATGGTCCGTGACACGTGAAGACTTTAAAGATCCGACAACTATGTGAAGAACGAACCATCACGAGCAGCATCCAAGGGGGAGTTTGTTGATGCATAAATGTGGATACGGCTCATTCGGTTCGTCTAAGTTAAGAAGTGAAGACCAATGCATGATATCCTCCATCGTGAGTCGTAATGTATTCGAATTCGTACTTGTTGTAAAACAGATGCTTATTTGCAATCTGTTTGATAGTTGTTGCTGTTTATTTTTTGTCTGCAAGTTTCTGCAAGTGCAGCCCTCTCCACAAAAGACCATGAAGAACCATGAAAACATAAAGTCAACGAAGAACAGGAGACGAAGAACCCTCCCAGCGAAGAACCTGCATACCACGAAGAACCATTGTTCATTGATAGATTGTTCACTGATTCTGGATCACGAAAGACTAGGGTCTTTCGTGGATCATGTTCTTCGTGGGCTTCTTATCAGGCCCAGTAAGGTTCTTTGTTATGTTATGGATAAGGTTTGGTATAAAAAGTACTTGTAGCAACAGATAAGATAGAGCACACTAGCAAAGTTGAGAACAGTTTCTTGTACTTTCATTGTAATAAAACTTTGCTGAATCAATATACATCTGAAGCGTTAAACATTGAATCTTTCTTTTGTATTTTCTCTCTCGCTCGGTTTATGTCGCAATGAGGATTTCGCACTCATTACGGCACCCGAAACAAGAAATAATCTTAGTCCGACGATCCGTATCGGGACCTACATTTAGCTTGGTTATTGAAGAGGCTATCTTTGAGAAGTCTATGATAAACCTTGTATAATGAAGCTATTCTCAGATGACATTAGAGAATTTCAATTCATAACCACTTCAACCTTTGAGGGATAGACCAAAATACCACTCGGGTTGATTACATGACACAAGAACTGAACTTTTCTCAAACATAATGCACATTTAGATCACTTAGCATAGAGTTTTTCTCTCCTTAAGGTCTCTAGAACCTCTTTAAGATGGTGGGCCTGATTGTCTTCATTTTTTGGAATAAATGAGGATATTAATAAATACTATGACAGATCAATCAAGCATGGGTGGGTCAGCATAGCCGATTCATCAAATCCATAACCTTTGTGTGGGTGTTATTTAGCCCAAATGACATCACAAGGAATTCATAATGTCTATAACTAGCTACTTTGAGTTGAAAAAATAGATAATATATCCTTAGTAGCCGTTATTTATTCTTTGTAATCGTTATTTATTCTTCAGTGCCAACTTATACAACTCACAGTGGTTGATGCACATCCGCATGCTACCACCTTTCTTTTTAACAAACAAAATTGGAGTGCCTCATGGAGAGATGTTTGGTCGAATAACCATTATGAAAAAAGGTCTTGTAGCTGGGCCATTAGTTCCATCATTTTTATGGAGCCAAATAGTAGGGCGCCTTAGCACATCGTCTCGCATGCATTTCACATAACAGTCACCTTCTAGGGTAACTTATATACAACTACCTGTAATTGATACAAGTAGGTTGCATAAGACACTGTTCCTCACCACGCATATGTATGGAAAGTGCCTCCACAACCTAGCACACAATAATTGATAAAACAAGCACATAGCAATTGACAAAACAAGCACACGGCTAATGACATTGCATATTCATATAATCTCATCAAATTAAGCATAACATGTTCATAGCGTACTAACCTGCTTAATCAGGTTATTTGAAACCCATTCCCATGTACTAGGATCTTTACAAATAAACATGTGACATTCTAGCACATCATTTAGCAAATGTTATTATATACACAGTTATGTTAAACAAATAACCGATAAACTTGGAAGTTAAGCATACATGTCACCCTGACACTGTAAAGAAAAAATTGATGACAGAACACACTTGAATGTAAAGATTATTACATACGTAGCTAGAGGACCATAACGAAGCATGAACCCAAAACAAATTCAATAGCCTATATAATAATGAATAGGTGAATAAGTATCTTATAAATCTCTAAAATAATTAAGCGGGTCTAATGAGTCGGTTAATGCATGGAACCGTCCCTACTCGTAGTTACCACCCGAGATATGACCACCCTAAGGCTTGACCCTACATGGTAATAACTTTGTGCTTGACTCGAGTCAACTCTATACTAGAATTAACTTAAACTGACCCTAACGCCTCAAAATTAACCTCCAAGCACCACCTTAACCTATTTACTCCATTAACAACTAATTATAACCCACCATTCTAACATCAAATTGATCACCATACCCATTAATTCTAACCGAAGCTCCTAAGAATGCTCACAAACCCCACGTGAAAATACAATCTCAAGCCATGACCCTACCATGAACACTTACGCACCGGTTACCCATTTAACAAACCTGACCCCAAGGATCCTTCTATACCATGAATACAAGATCGAGTGTTCTACCTGGAAGGTGTGCTGGGTAAGCTCAAACGACTCCTTGAACATCAAGAATGTTAACTTTAAAACTTTGACGATCGATATTGTAAGAGACGGAACCCACGTCGCAACAAAACCTATCGCGAATCCTCACCGTTGAAGCCCTAACATGAAAATCCGATTTAACAATGAAAGAACCGGGTTCAGGCTTGACACTAATGGACAGTTTAGTCTAAGATGGTTGATGATAGAAGAACCATACCACACCCTCGAGAAAAACGGCATTGTACTCCACTGCAATAAACAAGGGAAACAAATGAATATGCTAATCTGTTCTAGGCCCTTTGTTTCCTCTTCCTGCGTAAATGTTTTTTATACATGAAATGGAGTGGTTTCCCTCTTTAGGTTTTTAAATTAAGGTGTTACACCTAAGATACACTAACCTACCCCCCAAAAAATTGTTTTGAGAACTGTTTTGAGAACATGTGGGCTACAAGTCGAGCTTTAAATCTTCCAACTAAGTTGTCAACTCTACATTTAACTTTCTAAACCCATTTACGTGAAATTAATAATTAAACAGAAACAATAAGAAAGTACGAATATAATAAACTCAAACCTAGACTCTATATATACGAGGCTTTCCTTGCTGAACAAGGATTCCATTCGAAATTTTGAAACAATTCAAATATATACAGATAAAGTCAACTATTCATATTCCAATGTGGCTCGTGAACTTAAACTTTTAAGCAAACTTCATGTGCAAGCTTCAGCTCGCCTCTAGTTGCGTCCACGAGTTGTGGCTCAAACCACATTGTGATCTAAGCCCATCAGCGACTCCACTTCTTCCTAGTGTGACTCACCTCAACCGCAACCCATGCCCCTCCAACCGGGGCTTACGTCTTTCTTTCTTTCTTTCGATGCTTACTTTAAACAGATCACTGTAACAATTTCACCTATTTCTATTAAGTTTAGGTTTTTTAACTTGGTTATGTCACATCCCGCTTTAGGCGGAAACACGAATCATGATACAAAAGGTTTTCATTGCATCCAATTAGCAAACATCTAAATGATTAAACCATCATTGTGATACCAAATGTTTTAAGGTTACAAATCGAATGTAACAAGTTAAGGTTTACATAACCCAATAAGCCCAACATGTTCTATATCAAGTCCAATATGCCAAAACATGTTTAATATAATGTTACATCAGTTGTAAACTTAGTTTATATGTTCATTATGTTTCAAAATCGTTCTATACGCAAAAGGGCATTTTAGTCATTATTTAGGCATATCATGTGGACTTGCATAAATCCCCAACAAACAATATGATCATATGGTATAACCTCAGAGGTTATTCTATAAAATAATATGATTATAATACAACTTCAAATCAGTAGCTAAATTAACTTAAACGGGTCAGAATCAGAAGTCAAACTGTTTGACTTTCGGTTACGAACAGAGGTTTAAGCCAGAAATGGCGGGTTAGACATGATCTAACATGTCCTAATATGTTATACAAACTGATATAAAGTCAAAATTAAGGTTTAGATACTTATAAGTTCAATTTACATTAATTACGAAAAAACTGCGTTTTGACTTTTTATTTAGAGAAACTTTGACCCGTCATTTGACAACCTTAACATGATCTTCAGAAGGTTCCCTCATAGGGGATTAACACCTACATTATTACGATCATGTAGCCATGTTTGGTTTGAACATTGGCTTGACCAAAATGGTCATAACCGAAAGTCAAAGCAAAAGTCAATTTGCTTGACTTTCGGCTAATAACTAGCCTATAAACTGAAAAGAGACTAAGGAGAACACTTACAAGTATTCAAGGGAGTGTTATAACTCCAGAGAGGAGGCCTCTATAGATCAAAAGCTACTCCAAAAAGATTTAGAATGGGAAAATGAGAGGTGCAACTTGTAAGGCTCATGGAGGCCTCTATTTATAATTGCTCAAAGATCATGAGATGATGTCAAGTGTTAACAAGGCTTCTCTGATGTAGAATAGTGTCAAGTGAGGTGGAGGAAGCAGGAAGAGAGTGGCAATTAGAGAGATATGTGGCAAGAGCAGCAGGCTGCTGTTGCCAGCAAGAAGATTTTGTCAGCGCACCCCTTACGGACCGTTAGGGGTGGTGGCTTACGGTCCGTAAAGACCTCAGTGCACCCACAGTTATTTCAAATGCCTTACGGTCCGTAAGGCATAAGCCTTGTGGTCCGTAACTGTAACACCTACGTCCCTAGACTTTTAGATATTTTCAATTTTAGTCCCTGAACTGTGTGGTCATTTATACTTTTGATACTTGGTGAAACTTATGCTATATACTAGATTCTTGTGATGTCTAAAATCTAGATTCTTGATACTTAATACTATGAGGCTTGAAACTAGATACTTGATTCTTGATTCTTGACACTTGATACTTGATCTTGGAAGACTAGACTCTTGATACTTTGGTGCTTGACTCTTGAGGCTCGTGAAACTTGACACTTGGTTGAACGAGGGACTGGAGTCTTGTCACTGGCGGAAACTATGAAACTTAAGATCTTTTGTGTTCATGATATAATCTAGTTATACTATTACCCAAAAATACGCAACGCTTAATCTAACTCGCAAAACGAATCAAATACGGTTAAACGAAAAAGATGGGATTGACCGAGTGGCGATCCGATTGGATCGCCATCCGATCGGATGACCAACCGATCTGATGGCCACTCGATCGAGTTGCCATCCGATCTGAGTGCACACCGCCTTAACTCTCCTTCCACTCTATAAATAGGCCTGTCACATCAGTCCTTCACTGATGTGACAGCCTTATCCGATCAGCACACACTCTTCCTCACTTTCAGCACTTTTCTCCCATTTCTCGGCGATTCCGGTATGTTTTACACTAGATCCTTGTACATCTTTGATCTACACATCATACTCCACATGATTCCTCTTTAAAATCTCACTTTTCACCATGAAATCCCCAAGATTTAAGCTCTTGAAGGTGATGTCATCATGGTGGTTTATACCAAACTGCTGTGTGATGTCATCTAGCTCAGATCTAAGGAATTTCATGCATTGTTACAATAAATCTTAACTAAATCTAGACCTTTTCAACTAAAACTCATGTTTATCTTCATCTTTTCTTAACTTTTCACTCAAAAACGGTGGAATCCGGATCTAAACGGACTGAAGACTTGATGCTTAGTCTTAAGTCGGCTTGGAGATGGATTATTGCCAGAAAAAGGATGACTGGAGTACGGATTCAGACATAAGCGCCATCACGAACAGACAGCTAAATAGACTGGGGTGATTCCCACCCGATCAGATCGGCTGTATGCTGATGTGTTTACCGTTGTCTCGATATGTACCATGTCATCACTGTTTATACAGAAACTTACAAACTTTACAAGTTTAGGAACGAGACAAGGACAACCCGATCGAGTAGCAATCCGATCGGATAGCCATCTGATCGAACCACCATCCGATCAAGTGAACGTTCCTCTTAACCCTAACACTTGGATACTCGAATGTCTTGATCGTCGAATGGTAATCCGATTGGATAACCATCCGATCAAGTGTCATTATCTAGTAACCTTAAACATTTTTGGAACTTTGAATCTTTGATCGTCAAATGGCAATCCGATCGGATAGCTATCCGATCGAACTGCCATCCGATCAAAGTGACAATGTGTTTTGGAACCTTTCAACACTTAGAATCTTTTGAGACTTTGAATCTTTGAAAACTTAGAACTTTGGATCGAATGGCAATCCGATCGGATAGCCATCCGTCCCTTCCCCACACAATAGACATCCCAATCGGATGGCAATCCGATCGGATTGCAATTCGATTGAACAGCCATCCGATCAAGATGACTGAACGACACTTGGTTTAAATCTCGTTGTTTTGTCCGACACTTATCCGTTGTAATCTAATCAGGCTAAACCTAAGGAGCTCCCTTTGATCCAATAACAGTTAGGCTATTAAGCAATCACTGTGAGTATACTCGATCCCTTTTTGTTTTAAACTTTGGGATGTAACATGTATTCTATTATGCTATTATTCAAACTTGCATACTCGCCGGTACATTTTTGTACTGAATCTATTTTAATACATGTTGCAGGCTGATAGATGCTGGAACTATGGAAAACAAGCTAGGGTTGATGCTTAGAAACTCGCCTAGTTTAACTCTAGAGTTTGAAACAAAGACTATTGTGGTTGTGTTCGACATTTGTGGTTGTTTTGATGTTTTAGACAAATTTTGCATGAAACTTATTTAACCTATATCAAAATTATTAGTGTTATGGAATCTCGTGAGCAATCTGAACGCTTAGTGCTCGCACCCCGATGTTTCCGCCATCGGTTGGGGTGTGACAGATTGGTATTAGAGCCATAACTATAGGGAATTAGGATAAGTAGGAATACTTGCCCTAGTCTATAGTTCTAGGAATCTTGACTCTTATTTGTTGTTTAAGACTTATGCATTCTACCGTATCTGCTTCCTAGCAGCACATCTTCTTGTTAAACTTACATGCCTTTCCTAAGGCCGATACAATATACACTTGATGCTTTGGAAACACTGTTAATCAGTGTTTTAGTCATGCACGAGATTTGCCCTCAAGTCAGGAGTGACATCCGGACCTTAATAGGAAACCTCCATATTATTCTATTAGGTCTTGTCTGCTGATAAGTACCAACTTTGTTAGGGTACGTTGTTGTCAAGTTAGAGGTAGAACTCAGATCTTGATAACTAGTCCCACCCTTTGATATTTTATGTCTCGCCAAAGTCTCGAAACTTCCCTTCAATTAGGAACGTGAAATGACCAAAAGGACGAATATCATAGGCCAAACATCGATGATGTATTTGTCTAAGTAAGTCAAGACACGCTACCTCAATTCGAAAGGGGTTCGAATCACTTTGCTTAGTCGTCGTTCCTCTACCCGGAACAACCCTATGCTTTTATGGGCCTATCTTTTATGCTACCTCGGATTTTATGTGTGGTTTTAAACTCAATTCCTCGTTTATCTTGATTCTTTGTTTATTTTGAGACTTTTTACACAAGTCGCACGTATGTCCGCAATCTGAAGCGTTAACTTTAATCGCAGGATCAAACTAAATTTATGAAGCTTATTCTATCATGTTAATCTATGAGGGGAATCTTGATCGACTATGACATTATGTGAAACTATCTGATCAATCTATGTATTGTTGTGGTTGTAAGACACTAAACGTAACATGGCATGGAAACACGAGGGGGAAATGACGTGTCCGAAACATGGTGGATACGCCGCTGGTACTTCCTATATATAAGTGTTTCCGACATGTTACCAACTTTCGTACTAAGTGCCATACGAAACTTAGTGTTCTGAAGACCGGTGATGAGATGGTTGAAATCTAAAGCTATTGGAAACAACTTGTGTAATCTATGAGTAATCTATGTGCACGCTAGCGTAATCTATGTGTAATCTATGTATGTGTGGTTTTGAGAAACAAAATACGAAACATAGCCTAGAGCCAAATACGAGGCGGACGTGGCATGTCCGAAACATGGTGGATACGCCGCTGGTACTTCCTATATATAAGTGTTTCTGGCATGTTACCGAACCTTCGTACCACGCGCTAAGTTAAGTTCGTAGTTTTGTAGGCTCAGGTTGGAGTTGTGAAGTCTATTTGTGTTAATCTATGTTGTTGAATCTATTTGGTCAATCTATGAGAGCTTGTGGTAAATTCTAATGTTGTGGTTAATGAAGCATGAAACCGATGACTAGACGGACGTGGCATGATTGAACCATGGTGGATACGCCACTGGTACTTCCTATATATAAGTGCTTCCGTCATGTTGCCAAACTTTCGTAGCAAGTGCCATGCGGGGTTTCGTGTTTGTGGATTCTTAACACTAATCTATGTGAAACTAATTGAAATCTATGGAATCTATTTGAAACTACGGAAATCCATTTGAAGTTTATGGAAATCTATTTGAATCTATGGAAGTCTATTTGAAGTCTATAGAAATATGTTGGGTCTATGGAAATCTATTGAAGTCTATGGGAATCTGTGTGAATCTATTGGAATAATCTATGTGAATCTATGATGATGATGATGAGTGTGTTTTGCGACACGTAACATGACACCGAGTACGAGGTGGAAGCGATATGCCCGAAGCGTGGTGGATACGCCGCTGGTACTTCCTATATATAAGCGTTTTTGACATGTTGCCAAACTTCGTACAACGTGCCATGCGAAGGTCGTGGGTTGCAGTGTTGAAACTATTATGAACTATGTAAATCTTGTTGAATCTTGAGTCTTTAATGTTAGTGCATTTATGTCTATCGCCTCCGTCAATTCAGAACGTATCAGAAACTGAAGAAATCTAGACTTTATATTGTAATAAGTAGGGAAAAGGCAAGGTGGCAATATTGTAACTAAAGAGTTTTCTCATTAAAGCCTTGGCCTATAAATAGGAGGCTTATGCCTTAGTTTTAGAATTTTTTCCACATTTAAGATTTGGAGATCTAGAGCTAGAGAGAGAAAGTGACGTCGTGATTCAGGTGCTTGTACGTTTTCAGATTTATCAATAGAATCACATATTATATTACATCGTGTGTGTTCGGTCACGTTCGTGTACGGATTCCGCACGTTACACGAGTCGGTTCGCAATCCTCTCGGAGTCGAAAACCGATCCTACAAGTGGTATCAGAGCAAGAGCTCGATTGCACGGATCAATCACACAGATTCGCAGAAGATCTCATCAGTTTCAGATCAAAAATTCATCCAGATTTGTCAAATTTATTCATTTTTCATTTCTTTCACTTTAAGACTGAAAAACGTAAAATTAACATGGCTTGTACAGTTAAAATTGGCTGATTTTTTGATATTATGTGCGAAAATCATTGATCTTTAAGCCTACAAAATTTCAGATCAAAATTCCAAGTATTTTGAGAGAATCAAGATTTTTCTATCTGATTTGTTAAAACATGTTTGTTACTGTTCTTGCTGATGTTCACCGATCGGATGGCAATCTGATCGGATGACCATCCGATCCTTAGCACATTTGGTTGTTTAGCTCATATTGTCAAGGGTAACAACTCTTATTAAAAAGTCCTATTTATTACTTTAATTGTCCAATTGGAAACCCTAATTGAGAAACCCAAGTGATTCTGCATAAACCCTAAAAATTTCAGAACAATCAGAATCAGGATCAGGGCCCCTAAAACTCAGGGGGGGGGGGGTATTTCCTAGTTACGATTATCCACAAATTTTGCTGTCAAAATCGAATTTTACAAATCCGTCAACTCAGCAAGGCTAGTTAGGAACGTGGCTACCCTATGGTAGGTTATGACCCCTCGCGCCACGCGACGCCCAAAGGGGTACCCCTCGCGTCACGCGAGGGGGTCAAATTTCATGTATAAATAGTGGGGTTTGGGACTTGAATTCTGGCACCTGAACGACGTAGAAATTCCAATTATACACTGAGATATCGTAGAAACAGTTTTAAAACATCCACGATCACAAATCACTGCCGCAATACAGGGTAATAACTCGATCGCTACTACGATTCAATGTCCGATCGATTAAAACTATCCAATGGATGTTTAAGTGCTGCCCACATTAGGGTTATGCTTTGTCATTCATCGTGAATTCGATGGATGTTTAAGTAGTGCACTTTGTCATTCATTGTGAGGGTTTGATCTCGTGAGTTATCGTAAATGCTGTATTGGTTACTAACCTAGTTTTGTGTGCATTGTTATTTAAAATAGGTTAACAAGGCTAATCAGTAGAATAGACTCTGTCCGTATTAAATCTGCAATGTGAGTCTTTCTCTTTTTATCAAAGTGATTTATAAATTCTTAAATGTTTTCAAAGTTATAATTACAGGGATTAAGTCTTTGTAATCACCAAATTACAGCCGGTATGTGGGGTTTTGTATACATTACTTGATAATCGTCACCATTGGGGCAGCCAATGGGTGATATGACCATAGTCACAGAAACGAGTCGAGTGACAAATACTGTGGGTAATTGGTTGATATCAGGAAACATTGTAATCGCTCTTAATACTGTAAATTATAACAACCGTGTCATTTTAGTAAAAAGAATGATTCACCAGTATTTCCCGCTGACAAAACCTTTTTCAAACATGTTTCAGGTGATCTGTTGTGATCCAGGAAAAGTGTCGTGAAACACTACAAGCTTAAGGAAGTGGCTCAATATAAAATAAAGAAATATGTTTTGGAAAAATAAAGATTTCCCAGTGAAATCATATGATTGTAAATTATCGGGGTTTATCCCGAATTGTGAAATAAAATAATCGGGAAAATTTCAGTTTTAACAAGATCCTGATGAAAACTTCCGCTGTTAAACTCTATTAAATAAATACCACAGGATTTTCTGTCCCGCGGCTCCTGAAACAGGTCAAACCGGGTCGGGGGCCGTGACAGAAAAAGGTGGTATCAGAGCCACTGAGTTAAGCTAATTAAGTATTTAGAAATACTTAATTTTTCCTGATTACCATTATGTGATTATGTGTTTTACTAACTGACTATTTGTTAGTTACAGTATGGGTAAACAAAAGCTTTCAAACATCTATCTTAAATTAGATAGGTCATCAAATGAGAAGGGAAGTTCATCCCAAACAAATTCCTCAAAACCCTATGCAAATCCTGAAGAAGGAATATTTGTTCGAAAAGCACAATATGAGGAACCACTTTCTCCTAATAAAAGAAGTTTGATTTTTAAGAAAAGTCAGGAGAAAATAAAGAAATCCCGAGAAAAGAAAGTTAAACAGGAAACCCATGAATTAACCAGTAAATCACCATGGGAAGACCAATTAGATGAAAAATGGGCGGATCTTTATATGCTAGCTACCGTAGCAGTAAATGCAAATCTTTAGAATACCATGACTCAGTATTAGCATCCTTATCACTTACAAGCCAGAAACATTATCCCATAAATAAATTACAATAAAACCTAGTATGTTTAATTGTCAATTTTCCTTTGTATTAAAGACATACGGTATGCAATAATATTTGAAGGTTATCTGTGAAATTTGTTATAAAATTTTAACTTATTATTTTTACATATATGCTAAACAGCATGAATGAGTTATCTGGAGCCCTAGAGAATCTCAACCTCTACCCTGTAAACATAGAAGTTTCCAAAGATTTTACTGGATACTTTGCTGATGTGGAACAACCTTTAGAATTCAACGCTCCACCTTTGGAGAAACCCAAGCCTAAAAAGAGGAGAAGATTGGTAGGATGGAGGCGTGTGCGTAGAAGGAAACCCGCCACTAGGAAGATTCCTAAAATAAACAATCCCTTAGAGAAAGGAAAAGGAATTGAAATGGGGGAGAGTTCTAGACAGATGGAATTAGAGATTGGGGAAGAATCTAGGCAGATAAAGATGGAAATTGGAGAAAGCTCTAAACAAACTTAGGAAATGACATTGCAGGAGGAGCTAGATTTTATATTGGCAAGTTGTGATACTATTAAGCCTGTCAATGAAAATGTTTTTACTTATCCTATTGAAACCCAAATTCCAATGAACTTGGAACTAGCAATCCCAGAACCTATAATCCACACCCAACCTCTAGGAATGGATGAGTGGTGGACTAATGATTGGCAGTTCCAAAACCTTCTCAACAATCCCTATACGTTTTTCCCTCAGTTCGATCCAGAACCTATACCAAATCCACCAATGAGTAATGAGAATATGGCTGAACTCCGCCATTTTGGCGAAGAACTGATGGATGCTGGAAATAGGATCCGAGAGATAGGAGGACAAATCTCATGGAAATATGATGAGAGGGAACATCGTTATTAAAAATACAAGTGGACGAGGGAGAAATAGGTTGTGAATCTGTGTTTGTATAATAACAATAATAGTAATAAAAATCAGTATGTGTAAAATAAACAATAAAACGATTGTAAGATTAAAGTGTGTACGAAAGCATATTATAATATATATAAACAAAAGAAAATTTAGAATTTTACAATTTTTATTATAAAATTGTTTATGTGATTATGTGCGATAAATTGTTATATTTGGTTGTTTCTTATTTTATACTAATAAATTATATAAATTATCAGATGGCAAACGTTGGTAATGAACCAGTAAATGAAGTAAATCAATCTGAGCAAAATCAGGAAGAGCAATTGTTAAATAGGCAAGATATCGAGGAAATCGTTGCTCAAGGAATAGCCAACGCTATTCCAGCAATTCTTGCTGCTGCCCAGAAACCTGTTGAACCTCAACCACTCATTCCTAGTAAACGAACTCAGGAAGATAACTTCAGTAATAGTATAAACGGAGGAGGCAATCATATTAATAATAACAATAATGTTCTGCAAGCCCCAATTTTCAAGAAAATGAAAGCTGCAACACCTGGTTGCACTTACAAAGAATTTCTTGCCTGTAAACCAGCTGAGTTTGCAGGTAACGAAGGAGCGATTGCAGCACTGCGTTGGTTAGAGAAAACTGAGGCAGTGATTACCATAAGTAAATGTGCCGAGGAAGATCAGGTCATGTATGCGTCAAATCTTTTTAAAGAAGGGGCGCTAGAATGGTGGAACACAGTGTTACAAGCTAAAAGAAGGATTGTGGCCTATGCCATGAACTGGGAAGAATTTAAGAATCTTGTAGAAAGAAAATTCTGTCCCGAGTATGAAAAAGATCAAATGGCAAATAAATTCCTAAACCATCGGATGATGGGTGTAGACTGTCGAGGATATACTTCGACATTCTTCGAATATGCTAGAGTGGTACCAACGTTGGCTTCGCCAGAGCCGGTACTCATTTCTTGCTATATTTGGGGATTAATTAGCGAAATCCGTAATATCGTTAAAGCTACGAGACCTCGCACTATTGACGATGCGGTAGAATTAGCTAATACCCTAACTGACGAACTGGTACGCACAAGAGATGAAAACAGGAAGAAGGAACTGGCTCAGAAAATTACCCAAGGATTTCGTGTGGGTAATAGTAGTAACTTCAAGAAAAGAGGAACAGGGCAATCCCCAAATCCTCAGTTTTGCAGGAATTGTAAAAAGAAACATTATGGAAAATGCAATATAACCTGCAACTTTTGCAAAGTTGTAGGACATCGTGAAGAAAACTGCAGAAAGAAAACCATAATTTGCTTTAACTGTGGAGAAGCGGGGCATTTTAAAACAGAATGTCCTAAATTGGCCAAACCAGTAGACAACAAAACTAAGACGTCCGACGGAGCTACTAAGAAGAATGTCAGAGCATTCCAGCTGACCACTCAAGAAGCAGAACTCATTCCAGATGTGATAGCTGGTACGTTCCAAGTTCACAACGTATACGCAAAAGTATTATTTGACTCTGGTGCCAACCAAAGTTTTATAAATACTTTATTCTGCCATGCTCTTAAATTACCCCTAACCAACCTTAGGCAGATTTTTACAGTCGAAACGGCAGATGGGAATTCAGTTAAAATAGATAAGGTTTTGCAAAATGTAGAAATAAAACTCTCAGGTCATAAATTCTCTGCAAACCTATTACCTGTGAAATTAGCTGAATTCGATGTTGTGTTAGGAATGGATTGGTTAGTAGCTAACCATACTCGAATCCTTTGTGAAAAGAACTCTATAGAGATTCAGGCACCTACCGGAGAAGTAATCATGATTACAGGAAATCAACCACGTAAACTCATGAAGTTCATATCAGTAATGAAAGTTGCTAGTTATGAACGAAAGCAAGGAATAATATATATGATTTCAGTAATCATTAGTACTAAGGGTAAAGAACTTAAGGAGATTCCTGTAGTCTCAGAATACCCAGATGTATTCCCAGAAGAGTTACCAGGATTACCACCAGATAGGAAAGTAGAATTTAGGATTCATCTAATTCCCAGAACTACACCAATAGCTAAGGCACCTTATCGGTTAGCTCCTACAGAAATGTTAGAACTGAAAAAGCAGTTAGATGAATTACTAAGCAAAGGATTCATACAACCTAGCTCATCCCCTTGGGGAGCGCCAGTGTTGTTCGTGAAGAAGAAGGATGGTTCGATGAGAATGTGTATTGATTATAGAGAATTGAATAAGGTTACAATTAAGAATCGATACCCATTACCTAGGATTGATGATCTTTTTGATCAACTTCAAGGAGCTAGATATTTTTCTAAGATCGAGTTACGCTCCGGATATCATCAATTAAAGGTACAAGAGGAAGACATACCTAAAACTGCTTTCAGAACTAGGTATGGTCATTACGAGTTTACAGTCATGTCCTTTGGGTTAACAAATGCTCCTGCAACATTTATGGACATGATGAATAGAATATGTAAACCGTATTTGGATAAATTTGTAATTGTCTTCATCGACGATATACTTATTTATTCCAAAAGTCAGACAGAACATTGTGAGCACTTGCATGCACTCATAACTTCGTTAAGAAAAGAAAAGCTTTATGCCAAATACTCGAAGTGTGAATTTTGGCTAAAGGAAGTGCAATTTCTAGGTCACATGGTGAATCACGAAGGTATTCACGTAGATCCCTCTAAAATAGAGGCAATTACCAAATGGAAGATTCCGCAATCCGCAATGGAAATTAGAAGTTTTATAGGTTTAGCTGGATACTATAGACGGTTTATTAAGGATTTTTCCAAAATAGTTGTACCATTAACTAAGCTAACCTGTAAAGCAGTAAAGTTTGAATGGGGATCTAAACAAGAAGAAGCTTTTAGGATTTTAAAACAAAAGTTAACCAATGCTCCATTCCTAGCCTTACCAGAAGGAACAGAAGATTTTGAAGTTTATTGTGATGCTTCAAAGCTAGGATTAGGATGTGTACTTATGCAACGCAAGAAGATAATTGCATATGCATCAAGGCAATTGAAAAAGCACGAGGAAAATTATACAACTCATGATTTAGAATTAGGCGCCATAATTTTTGCCCTTAAAATTTGGAGACATTATTTGTATGGAAGTAAGTTTACTGTCTATACAGATCATAAAAGTTTAAGATATATATTTGGGCAAAAAGAGTTAAACATGAGGCAACGGAGATGGATGGAAATCTTAAGTGACTACGACTGTGATATTCAGTATCACGAAGGAAAGGCTAATGTAGTTGCAGATGCCTTAAGTCGTAAGTATCATGAGAAACAACGACGGGTTCGTGCTCTCAGATTAAATCTACAAGTAGATTTAATGGAACAACTAAGGAATGTTCAGGAAACAGCAATCAAGGATGATGCTGAAGGAATGAAAGGACGAATAAAAGAATTAGAACAAGGAGCTGATGAAATTTGGAGATTTCACAAAAGAAGAATTTGGGTACCTAAGCAAGGAGAATTAAGAAATAAGATCTTAGAGGAAGCTCATAAATCTAGGAATACCATACACCCTGGAAACAATAAGATGTACCAAGATTTAAGAAATAATTTCTGGTGGATAGGCATGAAAAAGGATATAGCTAGATATGTTTCTAAGTGTCTTACTTGTTCACAAGTTAAGGCAGAACACCGGAAACCTTCAGGACTACTACAACAATTAGAAATGCCAGTATGGAAATGGGAACTCATAACAATGGATTTTGTTACTAAGTTGCCCAAAACCAGAAAAGGTAATGATGCAGTTTGGGTAATTGTGGATCGATTAACCAAATCAGCTCATTTTCTACCCATAAAAGAAACTTTTAGCATGGAAAGGTTGGCAAAGTTTTATGTAGATGAAATAGTATCCCTACATGGAGTTCCCCTCTCCATTGTATCAGATAGGGATAGTCGTTTCACTTCTCACTTCTGGACAAGTTTCCAAGAAGCCACGGGAACTAAACTGAACTTGAGCACTGCATATCATCCTCAAACAGACGGGTAAAGTGAAAGGACGATACAAACTCTAGAAGACATGCTCCGAGAATGTGTGATAGATTTTGGTGGAAACTGGGATGACCACCTACCTTTAATTGAATTCTCCTATAACAATAGTTATCATTCAAGTATCGAAACTGCCCCATTCGAAGCATTGTATGGAAGAAAATGAAGAACTCCCGTTTGTTGGGCAGAAATAGGAGAAAGTCAATTATCAGGTCCAGAGATTGTGCAAGAGACCACTAATAAGATCACTCTAATCAAAGAAAGATTGAAGACGGCTCGAGATCGTCAGAAGAGTTATGCAGACAATAGAAGGAAGCCGTTTGAGTTTCAAGTTGGAGACAAAGTATTATTGAAAGTTTCTCCTTGGAAAGGAGTAGTTCGGTTCGGTAAGAAAGGAAAACTAAGTCCACGATACGTAGGACCATTTTCAGTGATCCAACGTATAGGACCAGTTTCTTATCAATTACAACTACCAGAGGAACTGGCAGGAGTACATGACGTATTTCATGTATCCAATCTTAAGAAATGTTTGTCTGACGAATCCTTGGTAGTACCTCTCCAAGATATAGAGGTAAACGAAAAATTAAAATTTGTTGAGAAACCTCTTCAAATTGAAGATCGAAAGATCAAATTTCTCAAGCACAAGAGATTGGTGCTAGTTAAAGTCAAGTGGGATTCCAGAAGAGGACCCGAATACACTTGGGAGTTAGAATCAGAAATGAAGCGAAAGTATCCATACTTGTTTCAGTGAATCTCGAGGATGAGATTTTATTAAGGTGGGGAGAATGTAACAACTCTTATTAAAAATTCCTATTTATTACTTTAATTGTCCAATAGGAAACCCTAATTGAGAAACCCAAGTGATTCTGCATAAACCCTAAAAACTTCAGAACAATCAGAATCAGGATCAGGGCCCCTAAAACTCAGGGGGGTATTTCCTAGTTACGATTATCCACAAATTTTGCTGTCAAAATCGAATTTTACAAATCCGTCAACTCAGCAAGGCTAGTTAGGAACGTGGCTACCCTATAGTAGGTTATGACCCCTCGCGCCATGCGACGCCCAAAGGGGTACCCCTCGCGTCACGCGAGGGGGTCAAATTTCATGTATAAATAGTGGGGTTTGGGACTTGAATTCTGGCACTTGAACGACGTAGAAATTCCAATTATACACTGAGATATCGTAGAAACAGTTTTAAAACACACACGATCACAAATCACTGCCGCAATACAGGGTAATAACTTGATCGCTGCTACGATTGAATGTCCGATCGATTAAAACTATCCAATGGATGTTTAAGTGCTGCCCACATTAGGGTTATGCTTTGTCATTCATCGTGAATTCGATGGATGTTTAAGTATTGCACTTTGTCATTCATTGTGTGGGTTTGATCTCGTGAGTTATCGTAAATGCTGTATTGGTTACTAACCTAGTTTTGTGTGCATTGTTATTCAAAATAGGTTAACAACGCTAATCAGTAGAATAGACTCTGTCCGTATTAAATCTGCAATATGAGTCATTCTCTTTTTATCAAAGTGCTTTATAAATTCTTAAATGTTTTCAAAGTTATAATTACAGGGATTAAGTCTTTGTAATCACCAAATTACAGCCGGTATGTGGGGTTTTGTATACATTACTTGATAATCGTCACCATTGGGGCAGCCAATGGGTGATATGACCATAGTCACAGAAACGAGTCGAGTGACAAATACTGTGGGTAATTGGTTGATATCAGGAAACATTGTAATCGCTCTTAATACTGTAAATTATAACAACCGTGTCATTTTAGTAAAAAGAATGATTCACCAGTATTTCCCGCTGACAAAACCTTCTTCAAACATGTTTCAGGTGATCTGTTGTGATCCAGGAAAAGTGCCGTGAAACACTACAAGCTTAAGGAAGTGGCTCAATATAAAATAAAGAAATATGTTTTGGAAAAATAAAGATTTCTCAGTGAAATCATATGATTGTAAATTATCGGGGTTTATCCCGAATTGTGAAATAAAATAATCGGGAAAATTTCAGTTTTAACAAGATCCTGATGAAAACTTCCGCTGTTAAAC
Source organism: Helianthus tuberosus (assembly GCA_030545235.1). NCBI lineage: Eukaryota > Viridiplantae > Streptophyta > Magnoliopsida > Asterales > Asteraceae > Helianthus > Helianthus tuberosus. The sequence goes on from CM060389.1 coordinate 135,829,392, forward strand.
TCTATTAAATAAATACCACGGGATTTTCTATCCCGCGGCTCCTGAAACGGGTCAAACCGGGTCGGGGGCCGTGACATCAAGTGTCGAATTGTAATCCGATCGGATCAGCATCCGATCCATTGCAAGTCATTGAACGTTGACTTTGTTGACCCTGACTCGATCGGATCACCATCCGATCCACATCACATTGTTCGTTCAAGTTTTAAAGTTCAAGTGTCGAGTGGCAATCTAAACGGATTGCCATCCGATCCTAAATTCTTCATTTGCTTGTGCCACAGGTTCAAGTTTCGGATCACCACTCGATCAGATCACCATCCGATCCAAAGCATATTGTCAAGTGTCGGATCTCCACTCGATCGGATCACCATCCGATCCAAAGCATATTGTCAAGTGTCGGATCACCATCCGATCCAAAGCACATTGTCAAGTGTCGGGTCGTCACTCGATCGGATCACCATCCGATCCGTTGTCATCCGATCATTGTTACTGTTCACTTTGTTTAACCTTACTCGATCGGATACCCATCCGATCCAGCTGTTTGATAGTTTTTAAACTGGTCGTGTTTGTTCGTATTCAGGTGATTCAAAGGTGATAAACGAGAAACGTCATGGCTGAAGAGTTCTGCAAAGCTTTCACATCAGAATCTTCGAAAACTCAAATTGTTACACCTAAAACCATAACAAAATCAATCAATGATAATATTAAACATGATAACTTCTATGAGACTTATTCGAAACCACCAAAACTCGAAAGTATTGAAGATTATACATAGTGGAAAGAACGTTTTATCAACTAGGCCAAAGCTTACGCACATGAAAGCTGGTTTTGCATGGAATTTGGATATGATAGACTTGTCAATGACAAAGGAGAAGAAATCCCACTCAAAAGCTTATCCGTTGAAGACAAAAAGAACTTCTCATATGAACAAAGAATGATTGCTCTAATCCAACAGTCGATTACAGAAGATATTTTTGCATTACTTATTCATGATGGTTCCTCTAAAGGTTAAAGCTGAGGGTGGTAAACAGATTAAAAAGAATAAAATTGCTTTACTAAAAAAGGAATTTGATCTGTTTGATAGTCTAAAAGGAGAGTCGGTGAGAGAAATGATTGAGCGTTTTTGTCATTTAAAAATTGAGCTTGATAGATTTGGAATCGTAAAAACACGTGAAGAAATCATTGACAATATCATTGAAGCGTTACCACGAGCTGATCAGTGGCAAACGTTTGTTTTTATTTTGAAAAATGATGTGTTGTATGAAACAATTACTCTCGATATGTTGATTGAAAAGATTGAAACTCATGAGCTTGAATTGCAGAAACAGAACAATATGAGTAGCTCTTCGCATCAACAGAATGTTGGTCTTTACTACAAAGGCAATGTACCTTAGGTGACTGTAAATGAATCACCAAAGACGGCATTCAGTTTTAAAAAGACAAAAGAACCACAGAAAAGCTCATCAAGATACGATCCAAGATATCATTCATCGTCGACAACATCAAACTCTGAAGAACCTGAAGAGATTCTCTGTAACATCGCTTTAAAGCTAAAGAAGTCTTCTTCAATGAACATCAACGCTGCTAAACAGCAAATGAGTCTTCTTGGATCCATTCTAGAATCTTACGAAGATCTTGTAGCTGGTAAAATCGGAAATTCCGAACTAACAAAGGAAGATTATGACCAGATCGATCCAGAAGAGATGGAACTCATTGATCTGAGATGGTGTTTAGCAAGCTGCATTCGACGAGCTCAGCGTCATGGATATTACTGGCAGACAATCAATCTGTGGACCATCAACAAAGCCAGGATTCGACAAATCAAAAGTGACCTGCTTCAAATGCAAGCAAAAGGGTCATTTCAAAAGAGAATGCAGAAACAATGCTGTTGAAGAAAGAGCTAATCCGTTTAAAGAAGATTACTATCAAAATGCGATCTATCACAAGAACAGAGAGGAATCACCAAGGTTGAAACAAATTGAAGATAATCCTGAAAAGGAGAAATCAAGAGCTTGTGTTGTGATTCAAGATGATGAAGGGTTTGACTGGAGCGAATTTCTTCTAGAAGATGATCTTATTGATGATAGGTTCACAGCACATGGCAGAACTGTATCAAAGAATAAACATCATGCTTTTGTTGCTGAAATAAAGGAGAAAAATCGAGAAGAGATTCTGAACGAAAAGACATACAGATAAAGATGTATTGCTGGTTATCGGATTGAAGAAATGGAGAAGGAATATGAAGAGGCTAGGAATTATAGAAGATATGACAAGAAGAGAGAGTGTTATGTCAATAGCGAAGGTGAACCAGTTGTTCATCCAAAAGAAGTGGTTTTTGATGATGTTCTTGCAGTAATCCCTCTATCCAGCGAGTACTATTCAAATGTTGAAAAAGATAAGCATTATAAGAAAAAGCTGGATAAAATCATCAGAGACGTCATGACAGTGAGTCTACGATGAAGAGATGAAGAGAGGATGAAGAAGAATGTTGAGAATCCGGTGGATGAACTGAAGAAAGTTGCTGAAGAAACAAAGGTTGAAGAAAAAGAGGAAAAGAAGGAAAGTGTTGAAGAAAAAGAAGTTGTTACTGAAGAACAGCAAGTTGGTGATGATGAAGTGAAGATGGAAAGTTCGGTTGAAGTGGATGATGCTAATGGTGTTGGTAAGGAACAGAAGAAGAAAGAAGTTGATCAGACACAGACAGAAGCGAAAGCCGAAGTGCCAATCACTGAGGTAAAAACTGAATCTGAAATCTTAAAAATTGTTGAACAGTGCAAGAAATGCATGGAAACATGCAGTGCTTGTACTGAAAAAGATGAAAAATTCAGAACAAGAGATCTTGAATTCACTAAAATCGATGAAGTTTTCAAAAATAAATGCAAAGAGATGTTAGAAAACGAAAAATGTTTGAAAGAAAATAATGAAAAGCTCACACAAAATGCAAGAATTTAGAAAAAGAAAATGAGATTTTGAAAGAAAAGTTTTCGAAAATGACAGAAGAGTGTTTACAAAAGGAAAGTGCATTTCAAGAAATGAAAAAGGAATACGATTCAATAAAACTTGCATACCATATTACAAAAGAGTCATATGAAGATGTGAAAAGTCAAATGAAACTTGTTCAATCAAGATTCAAATATTGTTCTGAAACAACTGACACGCTTAAGCGACAGTATGAAATAAAGCAACAAGTTGTAAATTCTTACATTGAAGATGTTGCTAAACTAAAGCGTAAAATAGCTGATTTAGAACAAGATAACAACAAGTTACACAGTTATCACGCTTCTTCATATGTTCTTGAACGCATTTTCAATCTAAAACCGGATGGTAAAGATTCTGAGCAAAACAAGAAAGGTATTGGCTCAGAGTATCATCAGGTTCCACCACCGTTTGAGGACATGTAGGATCGTTTACACAACCAAACGAGTCGTTCAGAAGAGATCTCGTCCAAAACGAAAGGCGGAAACAGACGTATCGGAGTTATTTCAACTGATTTGCACTTAGATTCACTTAAATTGTCTCTTGTATTGATATTAGATCGTTTTACAATGCTGGAGACACTTCGGCAGAGCTTCGCTACCGGAAACCAAACATTACAAATGAGATCTAAGACACACATATCTATAGGCTCTCCATTTCGTACGAGATGGCTTCACACGAAATGACATTTCCATTTCGTGCGAACTGGACTTCCCATTTCGTGCGAAATAACCTTAACCTTTATGATTCTCATTTTTCTCATATATTGTGCCCTGATCTATCTAATCTATTACAAGACTCGATACAAGATGAAGTCGACAGACATATGCACCAACAGACTCCCCCTTGGATGTTGACGAAGTCTTCGGTGTCGAGTCTTCGGTATGTCACATCTTCAGTCTTTATCAGTCTTCTTGCTCTCTTCAAAGAATCTGACATTGTTAGCATCCTCAATCTTCTCTCTTCTCTCTTTTTCTTTCAGAATTGCAACCTGACTCTATCCTCTCTCTAATTCTCTTGATCAGATCTCTTGTGTCACGCCCCGACCGCGTTAAAACAACAAAACCGTGGAGGAAACGTCGGGGAGTGTCGTGGCAGAATTATTGTTTCACAACCATGGATATAAAAGAGTTTCGTTTTATTGATTCATTAAGTAATTTACATTGTTTTAACACAAAACAAACGAGTTACATAACGACTAATATTGTTAATATGTCACTAAGGCCTCGTCCAGATCCTAAGTGACTCATGCATCCTAGTAATCATCATCAAGCATCAACACCTGAAACATATGTAAAAACAAAGTCAGCAAAGAAATGTTGGCAAGTACATAGGTTTTATAGGAGTGTCGGATTCATGGCTAGTTTAAATGTTGCAATACTTTATTAAAAGCCTTGTTTTGAAAAGAGTATAATATTGCAACTTAATTAACCAACTCAAATCAAGCGGGTTATAGTTTATAAAACCTCGTAGCCATGATTCTTAACCCAAAAACATTTGTTTTAGTAAAGCAAATTGTAAAACATCTCGTATTAACTCGTTAATTAAACTCGTATGGTTTATATCCTTTCGAAAACATCGTTAAGTGACTTTGTTTCAAAATCGTTTACCCAAGTGAACTAAATAATGCCACGGTATGTAATATGTTGAAAACACTTATATATAAGAAGTACCAGCGGCGTATCTACCATGATTTCACCATATTACCCCCGTCCCGTTATCTAAACACTTAACCAAAAACTAATCGATTATCCAACTCGTTTAATCTTGTATGAATCGTTCCGAAATAGTTAATTCGTTTAAATCGTTTAAATCATCCTCGTTTTAAGTGTGAAAACTATTTATGGTCGCCTCGCTAATAACATTCAAACCTTCGTGACTCGACTATCTCGCTCTCGCATTAATAAACCACCAAAGGGTAAATTAACATTCAGATTCAGTCATTACCCACCTAACCCACACATAACCATGGGTGCAGTACGATAATGGGATTTGTCAGATCCTATGGTACCATAACCTAATACTAGTCAGCTTGATCAATGCTAACGAATACCATTCGTTATGTAATTACAACCAACTAGTTTATTCACTTTATTGAAATCGTTATTAGTTTAATATAAACCATCTTAATCGTTTTTGAAATCATCGTTATAATATCGAAACTCATTTTGAAAACCATCGTTAAAACCTTGAAAACATTTAGCACATATGAATCACCTCAAAAAAATTGAAAACAGTAAAATAGGGGAACTATGTACTCACATGGAGTGCAAAGTATCCTCAATCAATAGAACTTCAACAAACTCGAGCAAACCAGAGAAATCAAACAGCACTTAGTAATCGAATCACTAGTCAAACAATAGACGCCTAAATCGGAAGATCGGACAGAATGAGGTCTTGTAAACCAAATGAGTGTTGGAACTCATGTGATATGGTTTAACAAATCCTACATCCTAAATCGGAACCTAACCTAAGTGCTTTCGACCCGTTGCGACCCATTAAGGTAGCTTACGCTACTTTAACGCGTCGTGCGCGCAAATGCGCGTTCGAGATGTCTAACTAGTCTTATGAAAAATACTATATGCCTAAACATGTTGCATAATCAATTAAGTGACAAAATTTTATGTTACATATGCTTAATTACTAATTATGCATGAAAAGGGCATTTTGGTCATTTACCTAAGGCATATAAACTACTTGTCATACAACTACTTAAACCTAAGTGACCATAGGGTATAACCACGGAAGGTTATTCCCTATACAACTATGGTCACTAAACATGTTTGCTCAGATCCTAATGATCAACCAAACGGGTCGAGTTCGAAAGTCTAAGCGGGTGTTTAGTCCGCTTGACTTACGACTCTACACAAGCACTAATCTAAAAGTGACGAGCTAAACATGCTAAAACATGTTTAGTTAAGTTAGAAAACAGGTTTTGATATCAAAACAAACGATTTTGATACCCAAGAGTAGTTTGCTTACAAAATACGCATAAACACGTATTTTGGCCGAAACTACGACTCGTCACTACGCCTAGTCAACGTGGTAATCAGTAGGTATAGTCACAAGGGACTATAACCATCGTGATTACGCTCACGTTGCAAAGTTCAACGGAACTTTGTGTTGACCATTGACTGGTCAAAGCTGTTTGACTTTCATGCTTGACATACAAGAACAAGCAAGAAGAGGACTTACAAAGGGTCCAAGAAGGATGTTTGATCTAAAATAGCTCAGGTATGAAGTGTAAACACCCCAACTTAGAGCTGATTTCAGATCAAGTGTGAGAATGAAGTGAAGTGGGGGGTTGCGATTTATAGTAAGTTAGGAGTTCTAGGATCATTCCTACTGTTGTGAAGCTCAAATCTTGGCCATACACTTGTTAATCTAAGGTTGGGCAACTAGCAAAACAGGCAAACAAGTCCATAGATTGCAAAAACAATCTCTAATACCAGTTGCAACAGCTGGAATGGAAGTTTCTGAATTCTGTGGTGCTGGCACAAGCTTACAGACCATAAGCTATGGTTCATACGGTCCGTAAGGGACCTGCAGACCAGCCACTTTCACTTATTTACAGTTTAGCCCCTGCACCTTGTTCCGTTGCCTATCGACACTTCTAACACCCGTCAAACCCATTTTCAAGCTCCACAATGATGTTAAAACATAGGGAACATGAAATATTCTTGAAAACATCTTGGGTGTCGGTTCGTTTGTTCGTACGGTTGCGTTGTTCGGTTAATTACGATGGGAGTTGTAACGAACGCAAAAACGATCCAAATTAAGCGACGAATAGAATTTTCTTATGCCAAACACAAAAATAAAATATTTTAATGCTTACCTAAATTTTTGGATGTCCGGATATATTCAGAACGTAAGATATGCGCGAAAATGCAAACTTGTGCACTTTTTGACGCTTTTAGTCCCTATTGATCAATAAAGTTTATTTTAGCATACCGAACCCCTCAAAGCCTATTTCTATCTATGTAAAGGATATTTAGGGTATGTTTAACTTATGATCAAGTTCCGGAGTGTTTGTTACTATATAAATCAGTATAGTTTTGCAGTTTGACACAAATAGTCCCTACGATCGAACAAAGTTGATTTCAACACACCAAACCATTCAAAACTTATTTCTAAGTTATGTGGAGGTTATTTAAGGTATGTTAAGCCTATGTCACTATTCCGGAGTGTTTGTCGCGTTATACTGACTGTGTTTACGCACCAGTTCGCGTATAACCTTCCAGAAAGCGATTTAAAGCTTGAAATCGGAATCGAATTGTAAAAAAAAATCACTAAACACAATTACACATATAATAACACCAAAACACATATAATAACACCAAATCACATTGTTTTATTAATAATCAACATTGTTTTACATTGTACATCGATTACAGAACACAGTTGTCACAGTCTCCCCTACGTCAGGAAATTTCGTCCCGAAATTTTAACTTGAGGAAGCTTGTGAAAACAAATGCGGATATTTCGTCTTCATTTGGTCCTCACGTTCCCAAGTAAACTCTGGGCCACATTTGGATTCCCAACGAATCTTGACCAATCGTATCCGTTGGTTCTTCAACTGTTTGAATGTACGGTCCACTATCTCCACTGGTTTCTCGACAAAGTGCATCGTTTCATCGATTCAGATCTCGTTGAGAGGAATGTGAAGATCAGCGTCAGCTAAACACTATCGCAAATTGGACACGTGAAAAGTCGAATGAATATATACAAGCTCTGGAGGTAGCTCTAGTCGATAGGAAACCTTCCCAATTCTTTCCACAATCTTAAATGGTCCCACATATCGAGGTGCAAGTTTTCCTTTCTTTCCAAATCTCATCACTCCCTTCCAAGGTGAAACCTTGAGTAGGACACGATCTCCGACTTGATATTCTAATGGCTTGCGTCGCATATCCGCATAACTCTTTTGACGATTTCGAGCTGTCACAAGATTATCACGGATTTTCTTGATTTTGTCTATTGTTTCCAGAACGAGTTCAGGTCCAGTAAGCTGAGCTTCACCGGTCTCATTCCAACAGACAGGTGAACGACATTTCCGACCGTAGAGAGCTTCGAATGGTGCCATATTAATACAAGCATGATGACTATTGTTGTAAGAGAACTCGATCAACGGCAGATGAGAATCCCAATTACCACCAAAGTCTATCACACATGCTCTAAGCATATCCTCCAAAGTTTGAATTGTCGTCTTAGATTGACCATCTGTTTGGGGATGATAAGTAGTGCTTAGATTTAGTTGGGTTCCCAAAGCAGATTGCATGGTCTTCCAGAAATGAGATGAAAACCGAGCATCACGATCGGAGATGATATCCAAGGGAACACCATGTCGTGATACAATCTCATCAACATAAATCTTTGCAAGTTTATCAGCAGATAGATCCTCGCGAATCAGAATAAAATGAGCTAATTTCGTTAATCGATCGATAACAACCCATATAGCATCATGACCTTTAGACGTGCATGGTAACTTAGTGATGATATCCATCGCAATGTTCTCCCACTTCCAAACCGGTATCTCTAGTTGTACAAGCAAACCAGAAGGTCGTTGATGTTCAGCCTTTACTTTGAGGTAAGTTAGGCATTTCGATACATACAAGGCAACATCCTTTTTCATACCAGGCCACCAGTACTGAGTACGAAGATCCTTGTACATTTTATCAGCACCAGGATGGATAGAATATCGAGACTTGTGAGATTCGTCCATCACTAGGGTGCGGAGATCGTCTTGTTTCGGAATCCACAAACGATCCTCGAAGTAGATTAAACCATCGTCTTTCCTTTCGAGCTTAAGCTCAAGTTGAAGCGGTTGCTCATATTTCAATAAGCCTTTGGTTACACAAGATCGTTGAGCTTGAAGGACACGAGATTGGATATCGGATAGAGCTCGGACAGAGTGAAGCTTGACTCGCTCTTTTCGACTAAGCGCATCGGCTACGACATTCGCCTTACCAGGATGGTAGCGAATCTCGCAATCGTAATCGTTCAAGAGTTCAACCCAATGTCGTTGCCTCATGTTTAGCTCTTTTTGATTAAGAATATGCTGGAGACTTTTGTGGTCTGTGAAAACCACACACTTTGTGCCATAAAGATAATGTCTCCAGATTTTGAGAGCAAATACCACAGCTCCTAACTCAAGATCATGAGTTGTGTAGTTCTTCTCGTGAACTTTCAGCTGTCTTGACACATAAGCTATAACTTTACCTCGTTGCAAAAGAACACAACCAAGTCCTAGATTCGACGCGTCACAGTAGACAACGAACTCATCATTTCCCTCGGGCAGAGATAAAACAGGAGCATCACAAAGCTTTCGTTTCAGCGTTTGGAACGCTTCTTCTTGCTTGGGTTCCCACTCAAAAGTCTTATTCTTCTGAGTCAAAGCAGTGAGTGGAACCGCAATCTTCGAGAAATTTGAAATGAATCGACGATAATAACCAGCAAGACCAAGAAAAGATCAAATCTCTATAGGTGTCGTCGGTGTATTCCAGTCCTTAATAGCAACAATCTTGGATGGATCCACATGAATACCTTGCTCATTGACTATATGACCCAAGAACTGAACTTCTTTAAGCCAAAATTCACACTTGGAGAATTTAGCAAAAAGTTGTTCCTTCTTAAGGAGTTCCAATGTTAAGCGAAGGTGTTGCTCATGCTCGGCTCGAGACTTCGAATAAATGAGAATATCGTCGATGAACACAATGATGAACTTGTCTAAATAAGGTTTACAGACCCTATTCATTAAGTCCATAAAGATAGCTGGGGCATTTGTCAAACCAAAAGGCATGACAGTGAACTCGTAATGCCCATATCTCGTGCGGAAATCAGTTTTGGGAATATCTTCTTCGAGAACACGAAGTTGATGATACCCAGAACGCAGATCGATCTTAGAAAAACACGAAGCACCTTGCAGCTGGTCGAAGAGATCATTAATTCGAGGTAGGGGATATCGATTCTTGATGGTAAGCTTATTAAGCTCATGATAATCGATACACATTCGAAAAGATCCATCTTTCTTTTTCACAAAGAGGACAGGAGCTCCCCAAGGCGAAAAGCTCGGACGGATGAATCCTTTATCAGATAACTCTTGAAGTTGTTTCGATAACTCTTGCATCTCTGACGGTGCAAGACGATAAGGTGCTTTCGCAATCGGGTTGGCATTGGGTACAAGGTCAATATGAAACTCGACTTGACGAACTGGAGGTAAACCAGGCAGTTCATCGGGAAACACCTCTGGATAATCCCAAACAATCGGAATATCCTGAATACTCTTGCTCTTGCCTTTCTCCTTGGTGACATGTGCCAGAAAAGCAACATATCCTTTTCGCAAATAACTTTGGGCCTTTGTACACGACATAAGCTTCAATCCACCGGATGGTTTCTCGCCACGAACTTCTAAAACTTTACAACAATCTTATCGAAACACACCACCTCAGCATGATGTTTGGTTAACCAATCCATCCTCACTATAATATCGAAACTCCCAAGTTGCATCGGCGTTAGGTCAATAGGAAAAAGATGGTTATCAAGGTTCAACTGACAATCACGAATAATAGAATTGAGAACAAGAGGTTTACCAGTAGCAACTTCGACAGATAAGGGTTTCCTCAGTTTAGTTCTAGGTATCGCAAGTAAAGGTTCGAAAGATAACGAAACAAAGCTTCTATCGGCACCAGAATAAAAAAGAATAGATGCGGGTCGATTGTTAACAAGAAACGTACCATTGACAACGAGGTTGTCAGCTCGAGCCTCGTTTGCAATCAGATTGAATGCTCGTCCACGAGCGGGATTCACATTTGCGTTGACATTCGCGTTCGGATTCGCATTTGCATTCACCAACCTCGGACAATTGTTGCGGAAGTGACCAAACTCTCCACAATTGAAACATGAACCTGGTGGGAATCTAGCAGCATTCCCCTGTACTGGAGCTTGAACCTGTGCAGCTTGATTCTGACCCAAACGACAGACGTTGGCCAGATGCCCAAGTTTACCACACGTTGTGCATTGCTTACAAGCTTGTTGTGCAACATGATGACCGTTGCAGCTAGCATAATGAGGTGCGGTACCAGCATACACTTTCTTCGCAGGTGGTTGAACCGATGGGTTCTGAGGGTTCTGAGCATTTTGTGCACTTACTGCAAAATTCTGAGCACCCTTTCGCTTTCTTGACTTCTTCGAAGACTCACCTTTCTTCTCCTTACCCTTATCCTTGCCTTTTGTAGAATCAACTGACTTCTTTTTATAACCCTTGCGGGTAAGTTTACCCTTCCTGACCTGAGACTCAGTCAGGGTAGCCGACAACTCGATCACGTGAGGAACAGTAGTAGGATTAATGCCAATCACAATATCCTGTATGGAATCAGGTAAACCATCGATATACCTCTCGATTGTTTTCTCTAGTAGGGTAACCATGGTGGGACACAACAGACTGAGCTCCTCAAAGCAATCCGTATACGCACGGTGTTCACCCCCATCTTGTTTTAGATCATCAAACTCTTGTTCCAAGGCTCGAACCTCGAGACGGGGACAAAACTCTTTCATCATGAGAGCTCGAAGCTCTTCCCATGTCTGTGCCAATGCCACTTCGGCACCCCTATCACACATAATACCGTTCCACTAGATAAGAGCTCGCTTCTCAAACACGCTTGATGCAAATTCAACCTTACGCGCATTCGGACACTGCACATGCCTGAATGTGCTCTCGATACTCTCAAACCACTGCAGGAGCGCCGTTTCTCCTTGCGACCCAGAAAACTTAAGCGGCTTAGTAGAATTGAAATTCTTGAAATTACATTGTGCATTATTGTTGTTATTATTATTGTTGTTGTATAACTCGTGGATTTGGGTCACAACGCCAAGAAGCACAGCAGCCATTTGCTGAGAGACAAGGGCTGCGACTTCTTCAGCAGTAAAAGATTGAGCATCACGTCGAGGAGGCATTGTCTAACAAGGAAATATGAGAAACGAGTGAGGTTGATAATTAGGAAAAGCAAAAGAGGTATCGACAAAACACAAGGAAGGCGATCATTTGTTCGTTACCTCGAACAAACAAACGACACGCAGTGACTAATCAAAGTAAATGAATCAAAATAATGTATCGCGAAGACATGCTCGCCTATAAGTGAACACTCACCCCAAGAGTTCCCAGGTAAGAGTGACTGGTCCGATTATGTGAATTTTTACGAACACTCTGGCCTTAGACAGAAAACTCAGGGTACAAGCATTCACTCTTCCAGTTTGCACGTGTTCACATTATTTAGACCCAAACTTTGACGAGATTTTGAAAACTCAAAAGGCACTAAGCCAAAAATGAGTCAAACTGGAAGGGTTCAAAACCTAGTAATCAATGATCCTAGAACGGATGATTAATCTTCGAAGCGGATTCGAATTTGTGTTCTCATTGTGGTTATCACCTAAGGGGAGGTGACGATTTTGTTTTAAAAATCTAAACGCAAAATTCTTTGTCTTAGGGTCCTAAGAGTTATAGTCTAGGTCAAAGCATTACTAATAACCTAATTCCCTATAACCATTGGCTCTGATAGCAACTCTTCTGTCACACCCCGACTGCGTTAAAACAACAAAACCGCGGCGGAAACGTCGGGGAGTGTCGTGGCAGAATTATTGTTTCACAACCATGGATACAAAAAGAGTTTCGTTTTATTGATTCATTAAGTAATTTACATTGTTTTAACACAAAACAAACGAGTTACATATCGACTAATATTGTTATTATGTCACTAAGGCCTCGTCCAGATCCTAAGTGACTCATGCATCCTAGTAATCATCATCAAGCATCAACACCTGAAACATATGTAAAAACAAAGTCAGCAAAGAAATGCTGGCGAGTACATAGGTTTTATAGGAGTGTCGGATTCATGGCTAGTTTAAATGTTGCAATACTTTATTAAAAGCCTTGTTTTGAAAAGAGTATAACATTGCAACTTAATTAACCAACTCAAATCAAGCAGGCTATAGTTTATAAAACCTCGTAGCCATGATTCTTAACCCAAAAACATTTGTTTTAGTAAAGCAAATTGTAAAACATCTCGTATTAACTCGTTAATAAAACTCGTATGGTTTAAATACTTTCGAAAACATCGTTAAGTGACATTGTTTCAAAATCGTTTACCCAAGTGAACTAATTAACGCCACGGTATGTAATATGTTGAAAACACTTATATATAAGAAGTACCAGCGGCGTATCTACCATGTTTTCACCATATTACCCCCGTCCCGTTATCTAAACACTTAACCAAAAACCAATCGTTTATCCAACTCGTTTAATCTTGTATGAATCGTTCCCAAATCGTTAATTCGTTTAAATCGTTTAAATCATCCTCGTTTTAAGTGTGAAAACTATTTATGGTCGCCTTGCTAATAACATTCAAACCTTCGTGACTCGACTATCTCGCTCTCGCATTAATAAACCACCAAAGGGTAAATTAACATTCAGATTCAGTCATTACCCACGTAACACACACATAACCATGGGTGCAGTACGATAATGGGATTTGTCAGATCCTATGGTACCATAACCTAATACTGGTCGGCTTGATCAATGCTAATGAATGCCATTTGTCATGTAATTACAACCAACTAGTTTATTCACTTTATTGAAATCGTTATTAGTTTAATATAAACCATCTTAATCGTTTTTGAAATCATCGTTATAATATCGAAAATCGTTTTGAAAACCATCGTTAAAACCTTGAAAACATTTAGCACATATGAATCACCCCAAAACAATTGAAAACAGTAAAATAGGGGAACTATGTACTCACATGGAGTGCAAAGTATCCTCAATCAATAGAACTTCAACAAACTCGAGCAAACCAGAGAAATCAAACAGCACCTAGTAATCGAATCACTAGTCAAACAATAGACGCCTAAATCGGAAGTTCGGACAGAATGAGGTCTTGTAAACCAAATGAGTGTTGGAAGTCATGTGATATGGTTTAACAAAGCCTACATCCTAAATTAGAACCTAACCTAAGTGCTTTTGACCCGTTGCGACCCATTAAGGTAGCTTACGCTACTTTAACGCGTCGTGCGCGCAAATGCGCGTTCGAGACGTCTAACTAGTCTTATGACAAATATTATATGCCTAAACATGTTGCATAATCAATTAAGTGACAAAAGTTTATGTTACATATGCTTAATTACCAATTATGCATGAAAAGGGCATCTTGGTCATTTACCTAAGGCATATAAACTACTTATCATACAACTACTTAAACCTAAGTGACCATAAGGTATAACCTCAGAAGGTTATTCCCAATGCAACTATGGTCACTAAACATGTTTGGTCGGATCCTAATGATCGACCAAACGGGTCGAGTTTGAAAGTCTAAGCGGGTGTTTAGTCCGCTTGACTTACGACTCTACACAAGCACTAATCTAAAAGTGACGAGCTAAACATGCTAAAACATGTTTAGTTAAGTTAGAAAACAGGTTTTGATATCAAAACAAACGGTTTTGATACCCAAGAGTAGTTTGGTTACAAAATACGCATAAACACGTATTTTGGCCGAAACTACGACTCGTCACTACGCCTAGTCAACGTGGTAATCAGTAGGTATAGTCACAAGGGACTATAACCATCGTGATTATGCTCACGTTGCAAAGTTCAACGGAACTTTGTGTTGACCATTTACTGGTCAAAGCTGAAAGTTTCATGCTTGAAATACAAGAACAAGCAAGAAGAGGACTTACAAAGGGTCCAAGAAGGATGTTTGATCTAAAATAGCTCAGGTATGAAGTGTAAACACCCCAACTTAGAGCAGATTTCAGATCAAGTGTGAGAATGAAGTGAAGTGGGGGGTTGCGATTTATAGTAAGTTAGGAGTTCTAGGATCATTCCAAGTGTTGTGAAGCTCAAATCTTGGCCATACACTTGTTAATCTAAGGTTGGGCAGCTAGCAAAACAGGCAAACAAGTCCATAGATTGCAAAAACAATGTTTAAAACCAGTTGCAACAGCTGGAATGGAAGTTTCTGAATTCTGTGGTGCTGGCACAAGCTTACGGACTGTAAGCTATGGTCCATACGGTCCGTAAGGGACCTGCAGACCAGCCACTTTCACTTATTTACAGTTTAGCCCTGCACCTTGTTTCGTTGCGTATCGGCACTTCTAACACCCGTCAAACCCATTTTCAAGCTCCACAATGAAGTTAAAACATAGGGAACATGAAATATGCTTGAAAACATCTCGGGTGTCGGTTCGTTTGGTCGTACGGTTGCGTTGTTCGGTTAATTACGACGGGAGTTGTAACGAACGCAAAAACAATCCAAATTAAGCGACGAATGGAATTTTCTTATGCCAAACACTAAAATAAAATATTTTAATGCTTACCTAAATTTTTGGATGTCCGGATATATTCAGAACGTAAGATATGCGTGAAAATGCAAACTTGTGAACTTTTTGACACTTTTAGTCCCTATTGATCAATAAAGTTTATTTTAGCATACAGAACCCCTCAAAGCCTATTTCTAAGCTATTTAAAGGATATTTAGGGAATGTTTAACTTATTATCAAGTTCCGGAGTGTTTGTTACTATATAAATCAGTATAGTTTTGCAGTTTGACACAAATAGTCCCTGCGATCGAACAAAGTTGATTTCAACACACCAAACCATTCAAAACTTATTTATAAGTTATGTGGAGGTTATTTAAGGTATGTTAAGCCTATGTCACTATTCCGGAGTGTTTGTCGCATTATACTGACTGTGTTTACGCACCAGTTCGCGTATAACCTTCTAGAAAGCGATTTAAAGCTTGAAATCGGAATCGAATCGAATTGTAAAAAAAATCACTAAACACAATTACACATATAATAACACCAAAACACATATAATAACACCAAAGAACATTGTTTTATTAATAATAAACATTGTTTTACATTGTACATCGATTACATAACACAGTTGTCACATCTTGATTCCTTAAGTTCTTCAGCATCAGCAGCTTCTATCTTGAACACTGTTCCTGGATCTAAATCTGGCTCTCACATCTTCAGGCTCCCTCTTGATGTCTTCAGACTCCCCCTTTCGATAAGCTGGGATCGCAGTCTGGAATTCACAATCTACAGGCTTTCACAGGTTCTAATATCGTAACATGGCTTTACCTGCACAATTCTCTACCTAAAAATAAATTTCACAAATTTTTATGTTTTGGGTAGAAACTACTTGAGACATTTTCAATTTAAAATAATTTCACAATTATGCTCTCTGTTTTGACCACTTGTAATCCAAAATTTGACATCTCATTAATTTGAAACCATTTAATCATTTCCAAAACATTTCTTATTTCAAACAAACTCTCCCAACCCAGTTGTCCATCATGTTTAGCACTCGGAATTTTGAAAATCAGCTTTCCAGCATCAGTTGTTGAAAATAAGATGAAATTAAATCTTTTTGAATTTTTCAAAATTTTATGCTAAAACACATTCTTTTTGGATTTTGTTTTTAATGAAAAACAGTAAAGAAATATTTATAGACAATATTTTTGTGAGTTTGTGTAAGAGGATTATATCAGTTTGTGACAAACCACTAGCACCATTAAGCTTTAAACATTTTAAGTTCTAAACGATTCACTTAAATTTTCACACAAAGTTCAACTGTTTCGAGAAACGAGATTAGTGTTTTAATGACTTAAACTTATTCGCGTGTCCCACCTCAGAATATACTCCCGTATCCAGACTCCTATATACAGTCTTACAGATGAATGTACACTAATGATATCTGTAAGGGGTTAAATGCGAGACCATGAGAGCTCAGGCTATTGCTTTCGCAAAATCAGAGAGATGATGGTTCGACTTTAGGTGTGTTCCCTTAAGAGAATCTTTTCTTCAACAGCACATGATTAGCATTTTTCAATGTTTCATCATTTTTTATGCTGAGGGTGGGCTTTAAGAATAAAGCAGTGCAAAGTATTATACGGGGACTAGGCTATTGCTCCCGCAAAATTAGAAGTCCTGGTATAATACCCCAGATATCACCACGCACAAAGTCCTAGTATGTCAGAAATAGAAAGCCCTTCAAACAAGATTTCGGGGGTTACCTATATATCCGAGAGATGTTCCCCACGAGATAAGTAAGTATGATATTTAGGTTTATATCTCGAAAACAATCTACTAAGCGTGCAAAAACCTACTGGCACATCATCAGTGAGACCGTTTATCACATTTTGACTTTCCAATTATTTAGCGTACTGTGATTGTCTACTGATATACTATCATTTCCTCTTTTTCACAAAAAAAACTCATTTTTGATTTTTCGATATTTTTGGCTTTTTCAAATTTTCTAATGTTTTTGGATTTTCTGAAATTTCTTACTCCCCCTAAAATTCAAAATCATTTAAAGAAAAATTTGACAAACCGATGTGAATTGCTTCAATTCGCCATCCACTTGTCATAAACAATCAGAACTCCCCCTGACAACAAACTATTTTCCCATTATGATTTCAAAACACTTAAGTTTGTTTTAATCAAAAATGGTTTTTCCAGAAAATTAGTTTTATTGAAACCACTTTTAAGATCGGGGATTAATTCATCACTTTGTTCTTTCAACTACTTGAATGAAAGTTAAACCAAGTTCAACTTAATGACCTTGATTAACCACTTGTAGAATCTTATCACCAATACCACTTGTAAGTCGAAATTTCACATAAGTGAATTTCTCAAGAAAGATGCCGATTCCTGCTCCACGATTACCAACTTGGGAGCTCCGGCAAGTCCAGATTTTTAGTCATGATAGGTTCTATCCCAGTTACTAACCTGGGGTGAACCATCTTCATCTGGTTTACTCGTTTTCTTTTCATAAAATTCCTTTACCCCTTTGACCTTCCCGTCAACCATTTTACCAAAAATATGTTTCACATTGGGGTTAAAGGCCTTTTCAACATCAAATTCCTTCTTTTTCAGAAAAGAATTGATTTGAAATCTCAATTTTTCAAACTTTTTGTTTAAAATTTTCAGCCCGCAATGGTAGAAAGTTTACGTCATCCATTGATGGTACTGACGTTTCTCCTTTTAGCTCAACTTGTGGCTCCTCTGACTTTGACGAGTCAGATTCATCGCCAGAAAATAGCTCCTCTGACTTTGACGAGTCAGATTCATCGCCAGAAAATAGCTCCTCTGATTTTGATGAATCAGAATCATTGCTAGAACTATCATCTGGTTTCTTAACAACCCACTTTTGATTGTTAAGATTCACCTTTCTTTTATAAAAACTTTTTGAACATTCACCAACTTCAAATGTTGAATTTTCAAAAACTTTAAATTTTTCGGTTGGTGGTTTGGTTTTCTCAACAACTTTTTCTTTGAGTTTATCAGAGACTCCCTGTTTTGTTTGGATTGCCTTTGGACAGTTCCTGGAAATGTGACCAATTGTTTTGCATTGAAAACAGGTTCTCGTTTCCTTCCTTTGATGCATCATTCTTCATTTCCTCTTGCTTCTTTGCAAGGAATTCTTTGTTTGTCTGCTTTCTGAACAAATGCTCTTTTTCCTCTTCAGAAGATGTTCCTGAAACAAATACAGTTTTTGGTTTATAAATTTTCTCATTTTTATGATTTTCTGGTGGAATAAAACCCAATCCCTTCTTCTTGAAATTACCGTTATGGTTTGGTTTCTTTCGATAACCTGAACCAGAACTGTAACCTTTTTTCTTGTTTAACCTTTGTTGAACTCTTGAGGTGTAAGGTTTAGGTTTTCAGCAAAATTTACATTTTTTATTCAGAAATGTTAATTCCTGTTAGTTTGAAAACCTTTTTGATCATTTCAGAATTGACACCTCTTATTGGAAATTCTTCATCAGAATATAATTTGTCAGAATCATTCAAAGTATATGCTACTTTGAATGTTTCATCATTCAAATTATTTTGTGATAACAGAAAATCTTTATTGTAAACCCGTTTGTCCTTTTTTACTGTTGGACTTGAAGTGTCGGACTCAGACTTTGACTCTGATTTTGACTCCTCCGTGTCATCTTTATCCAACACCTGATCGACCACTTTCTTAATTATCTTGGACTCATGATCAGTGTCAGATGATGTGAAAGTGACATCAATGTTGTCTAGCAAGTTATCTGAAGGCTCAGATTCCCACTGTAAGTTGGTTGCCTTTTTAACTCTTTCTGAATTAGGATTTTGTGGAGAATATCCATTTTCAATCGGAGGTGGACACTTTTTGTAACTAACACTTTGTTTCTTACCAGAATTCTTTTCTTCAGATTTCTCTTTTGTTTCGGAATTCTTCTCTTCATATGTTTCTTCTTCAAACGCCTTCATGCCTTCAACTGTAGGATAAATCATGTCAATCACATAAGAAGAACATGAGTAACTTTTTAACAACTTGTTTACTCTTTCAGTTTCTATCCTCTGAGTTTCCAATTTCTGTTCAAGCTCAGCACACATATCAATGTAATAATTGACCATTTTCTGCTTTGTCGTCTATGCTCCATTGAGTGTCTTCATAGCTATAGCTTGTTCACTGCTTGACTCGTTATATTAATTCATGGCTTTGTTTAAAACATCATACGATTCTTTCAATCTGTTCATGTTATGAATCAGCTCGTTGTTGTGCTTTTTCAGAGTCTCACAGTTTTCACAATTCTTAGACACCTTTACTGCATCAGCTTCCTTTTTAATTTCGAAAGCTGGAATTTCTTTGTCCTGCTTCTTTATCACTCTGACATCTTCATCATCATTCTTATTTCTCTCGGCTAGAAATCTTAAATGCTCTTTCATATTATCTGCATAATACGAATTATCATCATCACGATCATCTTGTTTTTCAACTTTCTTCTTTGCCACTCGAGCATTTTCAGCATCTCTCTCGGCTAGATATTTTAAATGCTCTTTCATACTATCTGCCCAATATGAATTATCATCAGCACTGTCTTCAATGATTTGAGCAACAAAAGCTTTAGCCTTTAAGATCTCTTCATCCGGACAATATTTGTCCCAGCTAAAACCTTCTGGCAATCCTTCATCCTCTTGATCTATTATACCATAATAAGCTTTTCTTGATGACTCTTCGATCGCCTTCTTAGCATGAGCAGTTTGTGGCTGTTGTTGTTGATACGGCTGTTGAGCAAGTTGATGATAAATCGCTTTTCGATAGTAATCATTGTTACCAAATGGATTTTGAGCTCCACTTGCTTCGCGGTTTATGCATTCTCTCTTGAAATGCCATTTTTCCCTGCAACGAAAACAAGTAACTTTAGATTTATCAAAGCCTAAAGTAGAAACATTTGCATCACGGAAATCATATCTTCCCGTAATCTGTTAAAAATTTTCAACTCTTCTCAACACGCTAGCCAAACACCACTTTATATCCATTAACTCCATCTCCTCAGCATCAATTTGATTGTAATCCTCTTTTGTCAACATTGGATTTCTAATCCTTCCTGTAACTAAACTCCCATAAGACTCTAACACAGTCACCAACAAAGACATATGACTTTTGGCTACTTCTTCAGAGTAATTTTGATCATTTTCAAGATTTAGCGCAATGTTGCATTGTAGTATTTTGCCAATTTTGGTTGCTGAAAATTTTGGATCGAATGATGGATATGAAGAAAATCCAGTTTTGCTACTTGATCCTTGAGATGAACCTCCAGAAGAATTTTTTGCATTAAAAGTTGTTTCGATCTTCGGTGCAATGTTGGTCCTATCACTAGTACCACCTTTGTAATATAGAACAATGTCTTATTCACCATCAAAGTCCTTCATTCTCGCTATCTTTCGTTGTTCCATCTCTTGAGCTTAGAGTTGTTCAATAAATGAACTCAGCGTTAGATTGTCAAATTCGGGTTTATTTTTCAACATCATAAGATACGTGCCCCAAACATCTTGTGGCAACGCATCGGCCAACTTTTCAATCAATTCTTCTTTATCTTTATTGATATTCAATCTCTTCATGTTCATCACCAAATTGCAATATCTTTCTATAATCTGCTTGGTGTTTTCAGTTTTTAATCCACGAAATAGATCAAATTCTTTCTTCAAAAGTGACATTTTGTTCTTGATCATTTCTTTACTTCCAACAAACTTTGATTTTAGTTCTTTCCATATTGAATGTGCACTTCTGTTGTGTTGTAGTAAAATCAAGATTTCTTCCTTAATAGCTTGCTGCAAGAGACTAACCATCGTCTTTTCATTTTTGTATTTCTTTTTCTCATCAACACCTAGATCTTTAATATCAACCTTCTCTCCGTTGTCCTTAACCGGTCTAACATTTCGATATTCAGTACATTCCCACGCATCTAAGTAATATGCTTGAACCCAATTTTCAAAATGTTCTGCCCATCCACTATACTCCTCAATGTTCATAAGCTTAGGCGGTTTTTGCATGGTGCCCGTTTCATTTTCTAGCATCGTATTTTGAGTCACAGTAATCGGGGTAGCAAACGCGTTGTAGAATTCGTTCTCCATGATTCGGTAATCAAAAGTTCACAAAAACAGACTTTACAAACGAACTGGATGAACTTGAAACGAACTTGAATCTTTCACACAACATGAAAACAAATCTCAAACGAACTGGATAAGGTTTAATTCGCACGAAACTGGATCACAAATGTTCAATACGTGAGAAATGAGTCACAAATGCCCAATTCATACGAAATGGATGTATTTTTCACACGAATTGAACTTTTTAAGCGAATTGGATCAACCAATGCTCAATCCGTACGTAATGGATGTATGTTTCAAACGAAATGACACTTTGATGCGAAATGGGTCCACTTCGTGCGAAATGGAAGGTTCAACTCGTGCGAAATAGTGCTGATGTCATCCAATCGGCCATGATTTTGATAAATTGATCAAGTTTTACTTCGAATTTTGGTCTGATTCTTTCAAGGGTTTGTTAAAACAGTGTTTCGCTTATTATGTGAGAAAATGAAGCCATTTTATCCGTTAAATCTTGATTAATTTTGAAAAATGTGAAGAAAGTGAGTAGAAATCAGAATTTTCGGATGAAATCAAGCTAAATCAGTAAGAACTCTTCCTCCTGAGCTCTGATACCACATGTAGGATCGTTTGCACGACCAAATGAGTCGTTCAGAAGAGAACTCGTCCAATATGAAAGGCGGAAACAGACGTATCGGAGTTATTTCAGCTGATTTGCACTTAGATTCACTTAAACTGTCTCTTGTATTGATATCAGATCGTTTTACAATGCTGGAGACACTTCGGCAGAGCTTCGCTACCGAAAACCAAACGTTACAAATGAGATCCAAGACACACACATATATATATATAGGCTCCCCATTTCGTACGATATGGCTTCACACGAAATGACATTTCCATTTCGTGCGAACTGGACTTCCCATTTCGTGCGAAATAACCTTAACCTACATGATTCTCATTTTTCTCGTATATCGTGCCCTAATCTATCTAATCTATTACAAGACTCGATACAAGACGAAGTCGATAGACATATGCACCAACAGGACAAATTCACATTCTATGATGACGAGAAGGTGGAAAAAGCTTTCAACCTGGTTGATCAATTGCCAGATAACATTGATGTAACCTATTCCAAATCAGATGATTCTAGTAATTCAGAGGTGGTAGGTAAGGTCGTTGAAAGTGTCTTGAAAGAAGAGTCGGTTGAAACGGGTAAATCTGAATCACAGGATGAAAATGAAGGTAGTTTTCATGAAGGTTATCTGAAAAATTCAAAATCTAAGAAAAAGGCGAATGATGATTCAAAAGGATTGGTTTATACCATGATTGGATCGGACAAATTATTCTCAGATCTTGAAGTCCCGATTCAGAATGTGATTTCAGAAAAGATTGACAAAGTTTTCAAGATGGTTGAAATTGAAATGTCTGAGATTCCAAAATTTGCTGGAAAGAGTCACAAAAATTTTTATAACAAACCTGGTTACAAAAAGAAAAACATGAAGGCTGGGTTGGGTTATAAGAAGAAATAGAATTGGAAAAGAAATGAAACGCCAAATTATCAAACAAAAATGAATTTTGTTCACGGAAAAAGTTCCGAGGAAGAGAAGGAACTCAGATTTAGACGACAGTCTAATGAAGAGTTCTATGCTCAGAAAAAGCAACAACAACATGTCAAAGATGTGTCCAAGAGAACATGTTTTAAATGTAATCAAACTGGACATCTTGTACACAAGTGTCCAAATCTAAAACCTGTTGGTGTTGAAAAGAAAAAGAAATATGATGTTGTGAATCAGAAGTCAATCAAGTTTGATTCAAAGCAAACTTGGAAGCCGAAAATGTCAAATGCTGACTCACAACAATCTTGGAAACCTGTGACATCCAGATTTAGAACAACACAAAGTTGGAAAACAACTATTGACGCAACACAACAAAACCAAACCAGTTTTGAAAACCAAAAATTGTTGTTCAAAATCAAAATGATCAAAATGAATCATGTTTTTATAAAAGAAGTGCTTCAAAAGGACAAAGTTGGGTGGAAAAGAAACAAAAGATTTCTGAGAGTGATAATCAGAAAGAAAATACATTTGTGAAAAATGATAAAGATTTTCCGAAGCTGAATGAAGCATATTGTGTTGAAATGCCTAAGGTAGGTCAAACAGACCTGAGCTAAATTTTTCAAGTAATTGAGTAATTTGAATGTGCATGTGCTTCAGAAAGAGGATGAAAGTCAAACCAACGAAGGAAGCAGCCTGGCACGAGAGAAAGAGGCTGCTGGTCCCTACATCTGTTAAACAGGGAGTTTGTTTGATTTCTGTACATAAATAAACAATATTTCAAAAACCTTAAAAATTGAAAATTTTAAAAACCAAAAATATGTTTTTATTTTGTCAAAAATTTGAAAAATCAAAAATATGTTTGTTTTTAAAATTTTGTCAAAAAAATTCAAAAATATGTTGAGTGAATATGCTGAAACCCTCACGGCTAAACAAACACGATTAATTTCACAAGATTGAAAAACGGTTTTCAAACTGTAAAATATCAATGTGTTGTAAATCATGGGGGTAATTACTGCTTTACATGTTATTTTTTTCTGCAAAACAGAACATGAGATGCATAAAATGGATGGCAAGACAAAGCTATCAGTATCAGGTTGTCAAGTTTTCTTTAAATGGTTTCGAATTTTAGGGGGAGTAAGAGTTGTTGTCAGAAAATCCAAAAACATTCGAAAATTAGAAAAAGCCAAAAACATGATAAAATTCAAAATGAGTTTTTTTGTAAAAAGAGGAAATGATAGTACATCAGTAGACAATCACAGTACGCTAAAGAAATAGAATGTTAAATGTGATAAACGGTCTCACTGATGATATGCCAGTAGGTTTTTATACGCTTAGTAGATTTTTTTCGAGATATAAACCTAAATATCAAATACTTACTTATCTCGTGGGTAACATCTCTCGGATATATGGGTAACCCCAGAAATCTTGTTTGAGAGATTGCCTGATTCTGAGATACTAGGTCTTTATGTTGTTTGATATCTGGGGTATTATACCTGGACTTCTGATATTGTGGAAGCAATGGCCTAGACCTTGTATAATACTTTACGCGCTTTTAAAGCTTACCCTCTACACAAAAATTGAAAAATATCGAAAGATATGAATCAATTGCAGTTGAAGAAAAGATTCTCTAAAGGGAACACACCTAAAGTCGAGCCTTCATCTCTTTAACTGAACGAAAGTTCATACCTGAGCTCTCAAGGTCTCGCACTAATCCAGAGAACAGATATCAAATTGGTATACTCACCAGTAAGACTGAATCTAGGGAATTTTGATACGAGAGTATATTCTGAGGTGGGAAACGCGAATAAGTTTAAGTCCTTAAAACACTAATCTCGTATCTCGAATCAATTGAACTTTGTGTGAAAAATTAAGTGGATCAATATACTGACAATCTAAGTGAATCGTTTAGAACTTAAAGTGTTAAAAGCTCAACGGTACTAGTGATTTGTCATAAACTTATATGATCCTCTGACACGAACTCAAACAAAAATATTGTCTGTAAATATGTTTGTAAATATTTCTTTACTGCTTTCTACTTCATAAAAAGTCAAAAAGATTTTGATTTCTGCTTGATTTTCGACAACCGATGTCTAAAAGCTGAGTTTCAAAATTTGAGTGTGTTGATCGTGTTTCTAAGAATAAAACAAGTTCATTAATTTGAAACTTGAAGTTTTAAAAACAAAAATCAAAAACAGTTTGTGAAATCTCCAAGGTCATTAAGTTGGACTTGGATGATTAACTGTGAGGGATTTGGATTCTTAAATTGTAAAAATCTATTGAAAAGAGCTAGGTTTCGATATTGGTTGCTTAAACCGTCAAATCTTTAAAGTAACTTGATAGGGGAAGTAAGTCAAGTATTCCTGGATATATTCATATTTTTATATTTTAGATCCAGGATCTTGATTAAATTTTTTAAAAGCCAGGTCACGATTCCTGGATAATCAAAAAACCTTTCACTGTCGTATATTTGAATTCTTTTAGCTTATGCTAAGAGAGCCAGGTTTTTAATCCTGGATGATCATAATGCTTTTACTTATAAATGTTCCAGATTACGATCCCGATAGCCGAGTCTAACGGGGAGTCTGAAGACGAGCTCATCGCAAGGGGGAGCTTGTATCCGGAAAGCCAGGTGTCGATCCCTAAAGCACGGAAGCTTGATGAAAGGGGGAGCTTGAAGAGATAGAGTCTAACGAGAGGGGGAGCAACTGAAGTCGAAGACAGATCCACGGGGAGTCTGTTCGAACAAGAGGGAGTCTATGTTGCTGAAGTTGTGATAAAGCTTCAAGAAGACCCAGAGAGAAAGAGAAAGACAAGACGCTACAAGATTGTCTGCGGCAATATCCAAGGGGGAGTCTATTAGTGCATTTATGTCTATCGCCTCCGTCAATTCAGATCGTAGCAGAAACTGAAGAAATCTAGACTTTATACTGTAATAAGTAGGGAAAAGGCAAGGTGGCAATATTGTAATTAATGAGTTTTCTCATTAAAGCCTTGGCCTATAAATTGGAGGCTTATGCCTTAGTTTTAGAATTTTTGCCACATTTAAGATTTGGAGATCTAGAGCTAGAGAGAGAAAGTCTAGAGAGAGAAAGTGATGTCGTGATTCAGGTGCTTGTACATTTTCAGATTTATCAATAGAATCACAGATTATATTACATCGTGTGTGAAACGTCACGTTCGTGTACGGATTCCGCACGTTACACGAGTCGGTTCGCAATCGTTTCCGAGTCGAAAACTGATGTGTGCAAAATGCAACATATAAATTACATCAATTGTGGCATAAAACTAACCATTTTTTAGTAATAATGTTGGAAAAAGTGTGTTTTTGTCTTCCTTTTGTATTTTCAGGATTAAATGAGCTCAAATTAACAAAAGAAGCAAAAAGGCAGCTAAATCTAACATAAATACAAGAAAAGGAATAAACGTGGCATGCCCGACCTCCCCGAAAGCATCTTCCCAAGCAAAACAAGAAAACAGGAGGTTGAACACGCCCCGTGCTCTGAGCACGGGGGCGTGTCCAAGTGTCAGCATAAAAGACAAAGTTGTAGAAGCTTCCATCGCCCACCACGGGGCCGTGCTCAGCGGACACGGGGTCGTGGTCAACTATAAGATTCGCAGAATCCAGGCAAATCTTGATAGTACAGATATGCTTCTGCACACGGGGTCGTGCCCAGCGGACACGGGGCCGTGGTCAACTAATAAAGACAAGAGCAATTAATGAAGAAAGAGAAGGATGTGGACATGGGGCCGTGCCCACTGGACACGGGGCCGTGCCCGAGCTTCTGTTCAGCCTATAAATAGGAGTGCTTGGTTCAAGCTCAAACCATCCCTTGGCACACCACCTCTCTCACACTTCACCCACCACCCACCACCACCATAACACCATCATCCATTGTCCATCATAGAGTGTGTGAGTCGTCTCGGGATCCAAGATTGATCGTAAGAGTTCTTGACAATCAAGGCCATGTTTGCCTAAGTCTCTTACATCACTTGGTCAAGACAAAGTGTCTAGTGTAATACTTTTTATTTTTAATCTTTTCGCACTTTTTAATTGGTTATGTATTAATGACTTTAATAACTAGTTTCTTATGTTGAAGGTGATTCTTCCTTATCGTTTGTCCGTGGTGGCTTGGCATTATTTTACTGTCTATATAAAATAAAAGATTTTCACCATTCATATCTCCACGGTCTATATGGAGGTATGTTGGCTACCTGGTCGGGGGTTAAGGGAACGGTTTGGTAAGAGTCTTGCCATTGTTCAGTGTATAGATCCTGCAAAGGACCTGGGTCAAATTTAGTAGGACCTCCTTCAATACTTAACGGTATTGGATGGCGGGGGTCCAAACTCTTTGATCCCCTCATAAGTTAAACTACTATTAATACTTTAACCCGGCTACTTAGGACTGTATCCCTGCTGACTCAGACTACTTAACTGAGGGTAACGTCACCTTCAAAATAGGGGCCTACCACATTATGCATTAATAACTTAATTAATTATCTTTCAATAATCCGACCCTTTAGGATTGTATCCTTGCTGACTCAAACTACTGGGTTGAGGGTAACGTCACCTCCAAAAGAGGGGCCTACTACAATAACTAAGATAATCTCTTAAATAGTGCAAAAGTGCGGAAATAATCAAAGGTTACACTAAACACGAGTCGGAGCCAAGTGATTCATCTTGTCTATCTGTTTTTTCTTTTATTTTTATTTTTCAGCATTTTAGTTAGTTTTTATTTTCTTAGTTTAAAACATTTTTCTTAACTTTTGATTTGATTAGATGTTGAGGATAAACCGGTACTAAAAGCTCTTGTGTCCTTGGACGACCTCGGTATCTTACCAACACTATACTACGCTCACGAGCACTTGCCCATATGTGTGTTTAGTGTTAGTAAATATCGTGTTTTATAAATTTAAAACTTGGCTAAAGAAAGTGTAAAAGGGCTTAAAATATACTTAAACCTACATATACACCTAACGCACATCAAGTTTTTGGCGTCGTTGCCGGGGACACAAGGATTTTAAGAAAGTTAGGAATCAACGGCCTAATCGTTTTTCTTAATTTTCTATTTTTTTAGGATTGTTCTTAGCTTTTCAGCTTCTACAGAGCTCAGCACGAGCCATGCCTGGTCGGACACAGGTCGTGCCCAGCATTGTTACTGGCAGTTTTTATTTTCCGAGTTACAGAGAGCTGAGCACGGGGCCGTGTCGGTGCAACACGGGGCCGTGTCCAACTCCCCAGTAACTGGGATTCGGAAAACAATCACTATATCTCCGACCACGGGCCGTGTTCGCTGAACACGGGGCCGTGGTGAACCTTCTGACCAACGTTCTTTTCTGTTTTTATTGCAGGACTTGGAACCCAAGCGCCACATTTGAACTTCCTACGTAGTGTATGAGCTCCAGTTCTAGTAGAGACATAAAAGAACCCCTAGAAGAACCCGAACGCTTTCTCAGAAAAAGACTTAAAGCTAAAAACCAACAGAAAGTTTCGGGGGAAACACTTCCAATGGCGGATCAACGTACCCTCATGGATTACCTACGACCCACTGTAGGTAACCTCGGCGCCGCTATCAATGCACCGAATGTCGAAGCCAATAACTTCGAACTTCGACCGCATTTGATACAAATGCTTCAAAACTCCACAACCTTTCAGGGGCTTGCGGACGAGGATCCCCATCTACATATTACTAATTTCTTAGAAATATGTGATACCTTTCGGATCAATGGAGGATCAAACGACGCCATCCGCCTTCGAATGTTTCCATTTTCACAAAAGACCGAGCTAAGGCTTGGCTCAACACCCTCCCAGTTGGCTCGGTAAACACCTGGGATGAACTAGCCCAAAAGTTTCTATATAAGTATTTCCCTCTTGCTAAAACAGCTAAATTAATGACTGAAATTAACACATATTCACAAGAGGATGGGGAATCCTTATATGAAACTTGGGAAAGGTTCAAGGAGCTACTAAGAAAGTGTCCTCATCACGGTCTGGCGGTATGGCAACAAGTATCCACTTTCTACAATGGGTTGTTGCCACACACAAGACAAACACTTGATTCTAGCTCCGGGGGACTTCTAGGTAATCGTCGCCCAAATGAAATATACAATCAAATTGAGGAAATTGCGCAAACCAATTTTCAGTGGCACACTCCCCGAGGTAATAAATCTATTGCCCCGGGCGCCCATAAGGTTGATGAAAGCACTTCTTTACAAGCCCAAATCGAGGCCCTTTCTTCAAAAATCAAAAAGTTAGAAATGGCAAAAACGGCCTCGGTTATGGCTTGTGAGGGGTGTGGTGGACCACATGAAAATTGGAGTTGTATGAAAGAAGTAGATGATCAAACAGAAACGGTAAACTACATTGATAATAGACCTAGGCCGTCGGGTCCACCAACGGGTACCTACAACCAAGGATGGCGTAACCACCCTAACCTTGGTTGGAGAGATCCCGGCAATAGTAGTAACCAACAAAACCAACGAATTAACTTTCAACAACCACAAAACTTTTCTCAACATCAAGGTGGACGAGAAAGGCTTGAAGATACTGTATCTCGCCTCATCTCCGACACCGAAAAGAAAAACTCGGATCGATTTCAGCAATTGGAATCGAATTTTAGAAATCAACAAGCTAGCATTTAAAACATTGAAAAACAATTAAATCAAGTAGCTCAAAATTTCTCTCAGAGACCACAAGGCGCGTTACCAAGCAATACCGAAACCAACCCAAAAGCGCGAGTACATCTCATCACATTGAGAAACCGAACCGTGGGTCCCGAGGAGGCTCCATTACCGACAGTTGAAAGAAGCCAACCCATGACTTCACCCGCACCCCAACCAGAAAAGGCTTCTCCACCAAATTAAGAGCCCACCAAGACTCTTCCAGTTCCATACCCCGGTCGGTTAAATCGTCAAAAGACCGATGAGCAATTCGCAAAGTTCGAAATTTTACTAAAACAATTGCATGTTAATATTCCTTTTATTGAGGTCCTTACCCAAATGCCTAAATATGCAAAATTTATGAAGGACTTCCTCACTCATAAAAGGAAAATTGAATCATTGCAATTAGTTAACTTAGGCGAAGAATGCTCCGCCTTAGTACTCAAGCAACTCCCACAAAAGAAAATTGATCCCGGAAGCTTCACGATTCCTTGCTCGATTGGGGAATCCCCCATTTGTAATGCATTAGCCGATCTTGGGGCTAGCATTAACCTCATGCCCACATCGATGTTCAAACGACTCGGCCTAGGAACAACGAGCCCTACAAAGATGAGCATACAACTCGCCGACAGATCCGTCAAATTTCCACAAGGTGTCGCTGAAAATCTATTGGTCAAAGTTGACAATTTCGTTTTCCCTACCGACTTTGTCATCCTAGACATGGAAGAAGACGCCGATGTTCCTCTCATCCTCGGGAGGCCATTTCTAGCCACCGCCCAAGCAGTGGTGGATATGAATGACGGAACACTAACATTGAAGTTTGGGGACGAGGAAGTGAAGTTTGGAGTTGGAAAGAGAGTAGAAGACGAAGACCCGGTCAACTACATGAAGGTCATAGACTCAAGCTTGGATGACACTCTCCGACGGTGCAGCATGGGATGCAAAACATCCCACTTGAGTAACATATGACCAGGCTTCGGGTCTAGCCAAGGACCCTTATAAACGTGGTGCACCACGGAGGCATTCCGCGGAACTATCCTTAGTTTAGCTTAGATTAATCTTTATATTTTCTAGTTAGTTTTAATTTTCAGGAATAAAATACACTCAGGATGGCAAAGGATAACAAGGGAAACTTGAACCAGCACCCCATGCAGGAAAACAGGGCCATCCGACGATTTTCTTCATTAACAGTAAGCTCAGCACGGGCCGTGTCTGCCCAACACGGCCCCGTGCTGCACAGTCTGCAGAAATGATCCAGTTCAGGTAAACTGGACACGGGTCATGTTCACCCAACACGCCCCCGTGTCCAGGCTTCTGTTTATTTTGTTTAATTTTTGTTATTGGCACTTGAACACGGGGCCGTGCCCGGACAACACGGGGCCGTGTCTAGCGCCCAGTAACACAAATTTTTGCTTGATTCACACCTTTTACACATTCAATCAACCTAAAAACTTATTTTTGGGACACATTGAGGACAATGTGTAATTTAAGTGTGGGGGGATGCTAAAACCTTGAATCTTGCAAGTTCTAATAACAAGCCTTACACAAAACTCTATTGGAACTGCTAATCACCCCAAAAAAAAAATTCAAAAATTTTTTTTTTCATTTTTTTTACTTGTCTAGGTTTAATTTGGGAATTTCAAAATTCTAAAAATGTTATATTTTTACAAATTTACAACCGATAGCGTCGTGATAAAAAGAACCAACATAAGAAAATTATAAAAAGACATGACAAGCTTAGTTAAAATTTGATTTTTAATCTTTTCGCACTTTTTAATTGGTTATGTATTAATGACTTTAATAACTAGTTTCTTATGTTGAAGGTGATTCTTCCTTATCGTTTGTCCGTGGTGGCTTGGCATTATTTTACTGTCTATATAAAATAAAAGATTTTCACCATTCATATCTCCACGGTCTATATGGAGGTATGTTGGCTACCTGGTCGGGGGTTAAGGGAACGGTTTGGTAAGAGTCTTGCCATTGTTTAGTGTATAGATCCTGCAAAGGACCTGGGTCAAATTTAGTAGGACCTCCTTCAATACTTAACGGTATTGGATGGCGGGGGTCCAAACTCTTTGATCCCCTCATAAGTTAAACTACTATTAATACTTTAACCCGGCTACTTAGGACTGTATCCCTGCTGACTCAGACTACTTAACTGAGGGTAACGTCACCTTCAAAATAGGGGCCTACCACATTATGCATTAATAACTTAATTAATTATCTTTCAATAATCCGACCCTTTAGGATTGTATCCTTGCTGACTCAAACTACTGGGTTGAGGGTAACGTCACCTCCAAAAGAGGGGCCTACTACAATAACTAAGATAATCTCTTAAATAGTGCAAAAGTGCGGAAATAATCAAAGGTTACACTAAACACGAGTCGGAGCCAAGTGATTCATCTTGTCTATCTGTTTTTTCTTTTATTTTTAATTTTCTGCATTTTAGTTAGTTTTTATTTTCTTAGTTTAAAACATTTTTCTAAACTTTTGATTTGATTAGACGTTGAGGATAAACCGGTACTAAAAGCTCTTGTGTCCTTGGACGACCTCGGTATCTTACCAACACTATACTACGCTCACGATGGGTGCACTTGCCCATATGTGTGTTTAGTGTTAGTAAATATCGTGTTTTATAAATTTAAAACTTGGCTAAAGAAAGTGTAAAATGGCTTAAAATATACTTAAACCTACATATACACCTAACGCGCATCAAAAACCGATCCAACATTTAATCTATCATGTGAGAATCTATATTGTGAGACTTTGCGAACCTAGACTTATACGATCCTCTTGCTGGATCCTTAGGATGTCTTCTCGAAAGCTCTCCGACACTCTCAAGAGATCCAGGGAAAAGTCTCAGAAAAATATGATGTCCTTCATGGCCGACCAGTTCGCTCGAGTCCTGCCAAAGATCGTCTCTGAGATCCAAGGATCGAACACTCCGCCCTCTTCTGTTGACTCTAAGACGAAGAAAGACAAGTCCTCCAAGTTCAGCTACAAACATTTCATCTATTGCAACCCTAAGTCTTTCACGGGCAGTGATGGAGTGACTACTATGCTCGAGTGGTTTAACAGCATCGAAGTTACCTTCATTAACAGCCAGTGTCCTGAACAGCTAAAGACTACGAGTGCGACGGGAATGTTTCAAGGCAGAGCTCTGGAGTGCTGGTTAAATGAGAGAAACATCCATTCGAATGAAGAAGCCTATGCTCCTCCGTGGGCTGAGGTGCGAGAATTAATAATGCTCGAATTCTGCCCTCCTCATGAACAATTGAAGCTTGAAGAGGAGTTTTGGCACTTGAAGCAGATTGGTGATGATAATCTGGCTTATACTACCCGTTTCAAGCAGCTCAGCTTGATCGTTCCTCACTTGGTTTCTACTACTAAGCGCATGATAACCAAGTACATCAATGGTCTACCTCCTTCTATGCGTGATTCTATTGAAGCAGCTCAACTCGAAACTATTGAGGAAGTCAACCGTCTTGCAGCTAATCTCAACAACAACCATGTTCGTGATAAGCAGTTTGCTAACTCCGCTCCCTCCAAGTCTGCGCACCAAGTTACCCAGCAGCCAAGCGGCAGCAAGAACAAGAGGCAAAAATCTCAGGGTTCAGGATGCAATGCTATTGTTCCTGCTGCAAACCCTACTGCTAAACCTGCTCTTGCTGCTGCTGCTCCAATCACTACTACTCCTGAAATCAAGAAGCAGTACTCTGGGTCTTACCCCAAGTGTACGACTTGCAATTTTCATCACCCTACTACTTCAGCATATCGTTTGTGTACCAACTGCAATCGCTATGGTCACACGACTCCTTACTGTCGTCAAGCTAATTCTGCTCAACCCGCTCAGCAAGCTCTAGTTCAGGCAGCCCTACCAGCTCTCCCAGCTCCTCAGCAAAACCCGAGGCCCGATAATGCTGTTCGTGCATGCTACAAGTATGGAGACACTACTCATATCCGTAACCAGTGTCCTCAGATGAACCAGGATCAACAGCCAGCCGCTCGTGGACGAGCGTTCAACCTTAATGCTAATCAGGCTCGTAATGATAATGACGTCGTTAATGGTACGTTTCTTGCGAATAACCTTTACGCTTCGATACTATTTGATACTGGTGCCGATAGAAGTTTTGTGTCCGTGGAATTCGAATCTTTGTTAAAATGTGCACGCTCTATGTTACCTAAGTCGTTCTCGGTGGAAGTTGCTGATGGGAAGTCTATTCTAGTTGATTCTATTCTAGCTGATTCTATTGACCTAATACCCATGCAATTGGGTAGTTTTGATGTCATAAGCGGCATGGATTGGTTGCATAAGAACCATGCCGAGATTGCTTGTCACGAAAAGTTTGTTCGTCTACCTCTGTCGTCTGGCGATGTTTTACATATCTATGGAGACCGACCTTCGAAAGGACTAAGGCTGATGTCATGCACTCAAGCGAACAGATGTTTACGTAAACAAAACTTTGCCTTCTTGGCCCACGTGGTGGAACAAAAGGTCAAGGGGAAGGACATAAGCGATGTTCCAGTAGTGTGTGATTTCCCTGATGTCTTTCCCGAAGATCTTCCTGGTCTTCCTCCTCCTAGATCCGTTGACTTTCGTATTGATCTCATACCTGGT
The DNA here is from genome assembly GCA_030545235.1 of Helianthus tuberosus. NCBI lineage: Eukaryota > Viridiplantae > Streptophyta > Magnoliopsida > Asterales > Asteraceae > Helianthus > Helianthus tuberosus. Next base: position 135,863,610 of record CM060389.1, read on the forward strand.
GCGACTCCTGTCGCCAAGGCTCCCTATCATCTTGCGCCTTCCGAGATGCAAGAATTATCCAGCCAACTGCAAGAACTGCTGACTCAAACTACTGGGTTGAGGGTACCGTCACCTTCAAAAGAGGGGCCTACTACTATAACTAAGATAATCTCTTAAAAAGTGCAAAAGTGCGGAAATAATCAAAGGTTACACTAAAGGCGAGTCGGATCCAAGTGATTCATCTTGTCTATCTGTTTTATTTTTATTTTATTTTTCAGCATTTTTAGTTTTATTTTCATTTTTAAAACCTTTTTCTAAAATTTTGATTTGATTAGACGTTGAGGATAAACCGGTACTAAAAGCCCTTGTGTCCTTGGACGACCTCGGTATCTTACCAACACTATACTACGCTCACGATACTTGCCCATATGTGTGTTTAGTGTTAGTAAAATATCGTGTTTTATAAATTTAAAACTTGACTAAAGTGTAAAAGGGGCTAAAAATATACATAAAATTATATAGCACACCGCACACATCAAGTTTTTGGCGCCGTTTCCCGGGACATTAGGATTTTAAGAAAGTTAGGAATCAACGGCCTAATCGCTTTTTCTTATTTTTCTGTTTTTTTATGGATTTTTCATAAATTTTCAGTTTCTGCAGAGCTCAGCACGGGTCATGCCTGGTCGGACACGGGCCATGCCCAGCATTGTTACTGGCAGTTTTTATTTTCCGAGTTAGAGAGAGTTAAACACGGGGCCGTGTCGGTGCAGTACGGGGCCATGTCGAGTTCCCCAGTAACAGGGATCCGGAAAGCAATTACTGTATCTCCGACCACGGGCCGTGTTCATCTGAGCACGGGGCCGTGGTGAAACTTCTGACCAACGTTCTTTTTTGTTTTTATTGCAGGACTTGGAACCCAGGCGTCACATCTGAACTTTCTACGCAGTGTATGAGCTCCAGTTCTAGTAGAGACATAAAAGAACCTCTAGACGAACCCGAACGCTTTCTAAGAAAAAGACTTAAAGCTAAAAACCAAGAGAAAGTTTCGGGGACCCACTTCCAATGGCGGATCAACGCACCATCATGGATTACCTACGACCCACCATAGGTAATCTCGGCGCCGCTATCAATGCACCGAATGTCGAGGCCAACAACTTCGAACTTCGGCCGCATTTGATACAAATGCTCCAAAACTCCGCAACCTTCTATGGGCTTGCGGACGAAGATCCCCATTTACATATTACTAACTTCTTAGAAATATGTGATACTTTTCGTATCAATGGAGCATCAAATGACACCATCCGCCTTCGAATTTTTCCATTTTCACTAAAAGACCGAGCTAAGGCTTGGCTCAATACCCTCCCAGTTGGCTCGGTAAACACCTAGGATGAACTAGCCCAAAAGTTCTTATATAAGTATTTCCCTCCTGCTAAAACGGCTAAATTAATGACTGAAATTAACACATATTCACAAGAGGATGGGGAATCCTTATATGAAACTTGGGAAAGGTTCAAGGAGCTACTAAGAAAGTGTCCTCGTCATGGTCTTGCGGTATGGCAACAAGTATCCACTTTCTATAATGGGTTGTTGCCACACACAAGACAAACACTTGACTCTAGCTCCGGGGGACTTTTAGGTAATCGTCTCCCAAATGAAATTTATAATCAAATTGAGGAAATTGCTCAAACCAATTTTCAGTGGCACACTCCCCGAGGCACAAAATCTATTGCCCCGGGCGCCCATAAGGTTGATGAAAGCACCTCCTTGCAAGCCCAAATCGAGGCCCTTTCTTAAAAAATCAAGAAGTTAGAAATGGAAAAAACGGCCTCGGTCATGGCTTGTGAAGGGTGTGGTGGGCCACATGAAAATTGGAGTTGTATGAAAGAAATGGATAATCAAACAGAAACGGTAAACTACATTGATAATAGACCTAGGCCATCGGGTCCTCCGACGGGTACCTACAACCAAGGATGGCGTAACCATCCTAACCTTGGTTGGAGAGACCCCGGCAATAGTAGTAACCAACAAAATCTAAACCAACGAACAAACTTTCAACAACCAATAAACGAATCACAAAATTTCTCTCAACAACAACAAGGGGACGAGAGAGGCTTGAAGATACCGTATCTCGCCTCATCTCCGACACCGAAAAGAAAAACTCGGATTGATTTCAACAACTGGAATCGAACTTTAGAAATCAACAAGCTAGTATTCAAAACATTGAAAAACAAATAAATCAACTAGCTCAAAATTTCTACGATAGACCACAAGGCGCGTTACCAAGCAATACCGAAACCAACCCAAAGGCGCAAGTGCATCTCATCACATTGAGAAACCGTACCGTGGGTCCCGAGGAGGCTCCGTCACCTCCAATTGAAAAGTGCCGATCTAGCCAAACCACAACTCCACCGACACTCCCACAAGAGACGGCTCCTTCACCAAGTCAAGAGCCCACCAAGAATCCTCTGGTACCATACCCCGGTCGGTTAATTCGCCAAAAGACCGATGAGCAATTCACAAAGTTCATAAATTTACTAAAACAATTGCATGCTAATATTCCATTTATTGAAGTCCTAAGCCAAATGTCTAAATATTCAAAATTTATGAGAGACTTCCTCACTCACAAAAGGAAAATTGAATCATTTCAATTAGTTAATTTAAGCGAAGAATGCTCGGCCTTGCTACTCAACAAACTCCTGCAAAAGAAGATCGATCCTGGAAGCTTCACCATCCCTTGTTCAATTGGGGAATCTCCCATTCGCAATGCACTAACCGACCTCAGGGCTAGCATCAACCTCATGCCCGCATCAATGTTCGACCGACTCTGCCTAGGAAAAACAAGCCCTACAAAAATGAGCATACAACTCGCCGATAGGTCCGTCAAATATCCACAAGGTGTCGCTAAAAATCTATTGGTTAAAGTCGGCGAATTTGTCTTCCTAGCCGACTTTGTCATACTAGATATGGAAGAAGATACCGAAGTACCACTCATCTTAGGGAGGCCATTCCTAGCTACGGCCCACGCTGTGGTAGACATGAATGGTGGAACACTAACATTGAGGGTTGGAGACAAGGAAATGAAGTTCAGAGTTGGTAAGAGAGTAGAAGACGATGACCCGGTCAATTACATGAAAGTCATAGACTGAAGTTTGGATGATGCTCTCCGACGGTGCAACATGGGATGCAAAACATCCCACTTGGGTAACATATAACTGGCTTTGGGTCAAGCCAAGGACCCTTATAAATGTGGCGCACCACGGAGGAATTCCGCGGAACTATCCTTAGTTTAGTTTAGATTAATTTTTATGCTTTCTAGTTTAGTTTAAATTTTCAGGAATAAAACACACTCGGGATGGTGAAGGATACTAAGGGAAACATGAACCAACACCCCATGCACAAAAATAGAACCTCCCGACAATTTTTCTTCATTACAGCAAGTTCAGCACGGGCCGTGCTTAGCCAACACAGCCCCGTGCTGAAAGATCTGCAGAAAATCGCCCAGTTTAGGTAACTGGACACGGGGCGTGTTCGCTGAACACGCCCCCATGCCCAGGCTTCTGGTACTTTCTAATAATTTTTGTTACTGGCAACCTGAACACGGGGCCGTGCCCGGACACCACGGGCCCGTGTCCAGATGTCCAGTAACATAAATTTTTGTTTTTAACACACCTTTTTACACATTCAATCAACCTAAAAACTTATTTTTGGGACACATTGAGGACAATGTGTAATTTAAGTGTGGGGGGATGCTAAAACCTTGAATTTTTCAAGTCCTAATTAAAAGCCTTACACAAGAACTCTATTGGAACCGCTAAACACCCCAAATTTTTTCAAAAAACTTTTATTTTTTTTACTTGTCATGGTTTAATTTGGGAATTACAAGTTTTAAAAAGGTTATATTTTTACAAATTTACAACCGATAGCATCGTGATAAAAAGAACCAACATAAGAAAATTATGAAACGGCATGACAAATCTAATTAAAATTTGATTATATATACTTGATCATATAAAAACTCATTCCCACAAAAAGTGAGTTTTGAGCCTTTATTGAGCATACAAATACACATCTTTAAACTAAATGCTCATTGTTCGTTTCTTGTGTGAATAGCCGCTTGGTTTCTTACGACTCTAGAACTTGCCATGACGATACATTTCCGGTCCTTACCAACTTAAACTCAAGTAAGTAAATAATGGAGGCATTAGGACTAACCCTTTTTCTTTCAACACCATTATTTTTTTTACCACCTACCCAAAATCCCCCTAGTTAACCCCTTTGAGCCTAAACCTTTTCATTTCTAAACCCACAAAATAAACACCCTTTACCCACCAAAACCCTTTTTTTTATTTTAAACCCTTTATTTTAGTAAAAAACTCGGTTTTTCGTATGACATTCCTTATCAAAAAAAATTGATGATGAAGTCAAGAAATAAACAAAAAAGTTCATCAAAAAGAACTTTGTTTGAAGAAATGATTCATTAGAATAAAAAGGCATAAAAATAAAAAGTCTTACGAAAACCGACGTTTTTTACACATTTCCCCCTTTTCTACTAACCACTAACCCAACCACCTACCTTTAACCCAAGCCTAACCCTTCCCCAAAGTCCTCTTGATATTTACAAAGGTGTATAGTTAAAAAGGAAGAAGATTGATTGCTTGGCAAGCATATGGTAGAAGTAAGTTCCATGCCGGTCTCGAGTGTTTCACAAAAATACATCTTTGGCAGAGTGTTGAGTGATCTCCCGCGAGGTATGTGAACTTGTATATAAATAGAATTTTAAAGAGGCATGTTATGCCCAAATAAGTGTAACATCCCAATTTTCGTATGTCATATTATAAAAAAATTACAATCGCAATATTTTGACGAAAAAGAAATGGTAAATATAAATTTTTACCATTTGTAAAGTTTTAGTAAGTCTAGATTTTATGTATACCTGAAAGTTAACTAAGTTAGTATGTAAATGTGATGAAAGTGGCATGTTCTAAAAGAATGAGGGGGTAGAAATGAAAAGTGTGGAATTAAAACACTTAATAAAAAAAAGGTCAGTGTTTTGGTTTTGGGGCGTACGATCGACAGAGGGAAAGATCCAGAAGAATCAAAACCCTAACAACTCAAAATTCATCAAATTGAAAGGGAAATTGAAGGTTAATCGTATGCATGAACTAGGAATGTTAATCACTTGAGTATCTCCAACATCAAGTAAGTCGAAATTTGTGATTTAGTGATGTTTGATTTGGTGGGTTTTGTGCAATCCGTGAATGTATGTAAAAATATTGATGATAGAAGGTTATAATTAGTCCATAAGACTTGAATGAAGTATGAAATTCGAATTATATTGATGTTTTCATGTAAACCCATTTATGTATGAAACCCACATGAAATTTATGATGGTTTTGAAGTGATGATAGATGTAGTATGATATATGAACTTGAATTATGCTTATTGATGTTAAAGAAATCTGAATATTCGATGAATTTATGTGTTTATGATGTATTGCATGATTTTAGAAAGACTTGGTAGGAATGTGCTTAATATGCTTATATATTGTGCTAGTTAAGTAGTACGCACATAAGGTGTTCGATAAAATGTTTGAGTTGAATTTGTTATGTATGAACATGAGGAATTGAAGTGTTGATGATCTAATGATGGTATGAAAAATAAATGTGAATAATGAACGTTATGGTAAATGATGTAAATGTGCGTAAGTGATGAATAACGCGAAAGCTAAACGCGTATGTAATGCGCCTTATAGGGTCGAAGAAAGGAGGGGAATCAAACCAAGCAAAGGCAATAGGAGCGCACGACTTCGGTAAGTTCATATGAACTTCGCTCATGTAGAATGTAGATTTTTGTGTTAGTTCTCATATAAATAATTGTTCGATGTTTTATGCGGAAATTTATTGTAAAACATCTTAATGCGAATTGTTAGTAGAAAAAGGGAAAAGTCTATTGACGACCCGTACAAATAGGTCTAAAGTATGAGAATGAGGTGTTCTTGGTGATGTATTGACCCGCAGTTAAACAGGTCAAGTAAGATGAATTTGTTATGAAATTAAGATAGCTAGCGATGACTTTTATAAGCCAAGCTAGTGAAGTATGGAAAATTGGAAAAGTAAGAATATGTATGATCCGTGAGATCGGGTCGGATAAAATAGGATGATTGATGATGACGGAGACTAAGATGGTGCTATAACCGTTAAACGGAATTGTTATATGAGAAGTTCGAATGAAAAGATGTAAAGATATAATGACCCGGTAACGGGTCAAATAATGATGAAAATCAAATTGTATTAGTAATATGTTTTAACCGAACTAACTTGTAAGTTTATGTTATGGATGTAGGTGAATCTCACTCTTGATAATGGCGAGCTTGGATCAAACACACCACATCGCCCTTTATGCGCTTCCGGTTTAAGTCGTCTTTGTATATGGGTCAAAACACTTTCATAATATAAATGCTAAGTTTATGTTTAGGATGTTTCGTAAGTAAATTAGGATTTTGAATCTTATTTTGGTAGTTCGGACAAATCACTTTTAATGGAATCTTGTATGGTTACAACTTTTATGTCTTTTGAAACGTGTCGTAGAATTTAGTTTGAATGGTGTTTGTTAAAAACAGGGAATTGCTTATAGTACGAACGGGTCATGCCCAATTTTTGTTAAAATTAGTATGTTGTTATTATTTTTCAAATGTGAAAAAGTGGGCGTTACAATAAGTAATTTATCTTATGTAATGTTCTAAATAAATCATTACAAATAGGATTGTAAATAACATAAAAATAAAACCTAATAAAAATCTTGGAATCCCGATACTCAAGACAAGCCCAAAATCTTCTCTTCTACCCATTCCATTTGAGAGTGTAAGCAACATTATAAAGAGTTTTGCTTGAGGACAATCAAAGATTCAAGTGTGGGGGTATTTGATGTGTGCAAAATGCAACATATAAATTACATCAAATGCGGCATAAAACTAACCCTTTTTTAGTACTAATGTCGGAAAAAATGTGCTTTTGTCTTCCTTTTGTATTTTCAGGGATAAAAGAGCTTAAATGAACAAAAGAAGTAAAATTGCAGCTAAATCTAACAATAATACAAGAAAAGGGATAAACGTGGCATGCCCGACCACTCGACAGCATCTCCCCTAGAAAAAACAAGAGAACAGAAGGCTGAACACGCCCCGTGCTCATTGAACAAGGGGGCGTGCCCAAGTGTCTGCAGAAAAGACAAAGTTGTAAAAGCTTCTATTTCCCAACACGGGGGTGTGCACAGCGGACACGGGGCCGTGGTCAACGCTAAGATTCACATAATCCAATCAAATCTTGATAGTACAGATACGCTTCTGCACACGGGGCCGTGCCCAGCAGACACGGAGGCGTGGTCAACTAATGCAGACAAACTGCATTTAATGAAGAAAGAGAAGATGGATGGACACGGGGCCGTGTCCGGGCTTCTGTGCAGGCTATAAATAGGGGTGCTTAGTTCACTTCAAAGGCATCCCTTGGCAAACCACCTCTCTCACACTTCACCCACCCACCACCATCATCACAACCCACATCCACCACCATCATCCATCATCCATCATAGAGTGTGTGTAGTAGTCTCGGGATCCAAGATTGATAGTAAGAGTTCTTGACAATCAAAGGCCATGTTTGCCTAAGTCTCTTACATCACTTGGTGAAGACAAGCATTTAGTGTAATACTTTTTATTTTTAATCTTTTCGCACTTTTTATTTGGTTATGTATTAATGACTTTAATAACTAGTTTCTTATGTTGAAGGTGAAACTTCCTTATCATTTGTCCGTGGTGTCTTGGCGTTATTTTACTATCTATATAAAATAAAACATTTACACCATTCATGTCTCCACGATATGGAGATATGTTGGCTACCTGGTCGGGGGTTAAGGGAATGGTTTGGTAAGCGTCTTGCCTTGTTCAATGTATAGATCCTGCAAGGACCTGGGTCAAGCTTAGTAGGACCTCTTTCAATACCCACTGGTATTGGATGGCGGGGGTTTGAATTTCTTGATCCCCTCATATGTAAACTACTATTGAAACATTAACCCGGCTACTTAGGATTGTGTCCATACTGACTCAAACTACTTAGCCGAGGGTAACGACATCTTCAAAAGAGGGGCCTACCACATTACGCATTAATAACTTAATTAATTATCTTTCAATAATCCAACCCTTTAGGATTGTATCCTTGCTTACTCAAACTACTGGTTGAGGGTAACGTCACCTTCAAAAGAGGGACCTACTACTATAACTAAGATAATCTCGTAAAAAGTGCAAAAGTGCGGAAATAATCAAAGGTTACACTAAAGGCGAGTCGGATCTAAGTGATTCATCTTGTCTATCTGTTTTATTTTTATTTTATTTTTCAGCATTTATAGTTTTTATTTTCATGTTTAAAACCTTTTTCTAAAATTTTGATTTGATTAGACGTTGAGGATAAACCGGTACTAAAAGCTCTTGTGTCCTTGGACGACCTCGGTATCTTACCAACGCTATACTACGCTCACGATGGGTGCACTTGTGTAACACCCCAAAAACGGGTTTGGTAAATTAGAACCCGGTTAATATAAAGAAGTGAGTTTTAGTTTCTGATATAATTAAAATGAAACTTGAGGGACCAAAACCGTTAAGTGGGGAAACATGATTTTTATAAAATAAACTTAAAACACCACACACACACATAGTGTGTGTGTGTGTGTGTCGACATCCAGGAAGAAGAAACAAGGTTCAAACCCTAGTTTCACAAAAATCCTCAAATTGGAAGGGTAAATGAAGTCTAAATCCATAACCGAGTACGGATTAACGATCACCTTCTCAATGGGATTCTAAGGTATGTTTTAAAAGTTAGATTGGTGATCTTTCACGAAGTGGGTTATGATGTAAATTGCGAAATTGTATGAAATTGATGATGGGTATGTGTTAGAATCATCATATATAACATGGATTATGCATGGTTTAGGTTAATTTGATGTTTAATGGTGAAACCCATTTCTAGTAGTAATGTTATGAAGATGATGATGTTGCATGTGTTAAATCATGTATGGTTTTGATGTATATGAAGTTGAATATTGTGGATTATTGTTAATGACCTTGATTTAGGATGAAAGTTATGTGAGGATTAGTGGGAATTTGATGATCTTGATATGAACTAGTAAGAAGATGCAAATAATGCTTGTACTTTATGCTTAGGAAGTAGTATGCACACCAAGTGTATGATAAAATGTCTAAGTGAAGTTAAGATGTGAGATTTTAGAAAGCGGCTTGACATATATGAATGATGTATGATAATGATGTAATTAGTGGTATACTAACTTAAAGAGTGTGCTTTGGATGGAACTAGTACAAGAATTCGGGTTGAATGTATGTGTTGTCAAGATTATGCATTAGAGGCTTGTACATTATGCTTGAATGGGCGATGCTCGCCATGTGTTTCTATTGATCACTTAATTGCGATTAAGAAGTGAATGTATATTAAATGTATAACATATGACCATACTAGTAAAGAGTGATGTTATGAATTACGTTAAGTTGTCTAACTTAGCTATGTGATTGTCAAATGTAGAATCATGAAAGCATAAGTATGTGTATATTGTGTATGTGAATAGGCGATCATGTAGTTGTCTGTGTCGTACAACATTATGTATGAAATGAATATCATGTCATTAATATGGTCCACTATATCAACATGAATGCGTGTTCATAAGTTGGGAGTTATATGCTAAAAGGTTGACTTCCTGAAAGTCAACCGAGAATTTATAACATGGTTAGGTATTTTGACACAAATATAAGAATCGAGAGATCATGGAATACGTGTTAGACCAATTATGTGTTATGTGTGATAACGAATTTAGATTTCGAAGATATTGAACTATGTGATTGACGAGTCATGTCGTATGCGTGTTAGTGAAAGTCAAATAGATAAAAGTTGGAAAATATGTGTTAATATGAATAAGCATGAATACTAACATAATCATGGCATGACGGCATGAAAGAATAGGAACCACACTAGCACGGACCAAGCATGGAAGGCTAACGGGTCAAGATGAGGCAAGGAAGATGTTACGAACGCGGATGCACAAGGTAAGTGATTCCGTAATCACTTTTTAGTTGTTTATGTAAAGTTATATGCAACTAAATTAAATATGATAATTGAGGTTAAATAGGAATGAATTGTACGATGTCAAGGAAGTATTAAACGGATCTTAGCTTTGATCCGAGGAGGGAATGTGTGATTAAGAATTTAAGCTAAGTAGTAGGATGGGTTATTTATGTAAGGAATTCCTTGTTGTTAAGGATAGAAAGAAGTTGACCAAAATGCCCTTGATGGGTATTTTGGGCAAACGATCTTGCAATGTAGTTTAGGAACAAGTTAATTGATGAGTATAACGTTTTGGACAAGTATGAAAGCGAGGAGTATGGTCCTGGTATGTCATAAACCAATTATGCGCAAATACCCATAACGGGTCAAATAATTAGATTATGATAATAAGCCGATAGGGCGTAAGATAAGAATTTCCTTAATCCGGATGTGGGATTTTAAGTTCATATGATAGAATGTGAATTTACAAGCATGTAGGAAGAAACGAGAGGTTAAACGGGTAAACGGTTAAAAAGTTACGCAAGTTTTAGCGTTTTCGGACGACGAAACGGATCTGCAGTAAAATGGAAGTTCTAGGGGCCGTCGCCGACGCCCCGTGCATTTGCCGAATTTACCCGACGCCTTAAGTCACTGTCTACGCGATTTGATCCGACGCCAGGTGCCGCACGGTCGTGCGTCTGGGTCGCATGGTCGTGCGTTTCCGAGTAAACAAGTGCACTGGCTGGTGCACTACCAGTGTTCCCGACGTCGTAGGATCCGCACGGTCGTGCGGTTGGGACGCATGGTCGTGCATCATCTGCCAGTTCAGAAAAATGTGCAGAATTCGTCCAAAACAGTCCCGTAACCCACAAGGAGTCCCGAATCGTATTCTAAACTTATTATAGAATGTTTATGGGATGCGATGAGCGTGTATGCGATTCGGTACATATATATTAACGTGTCAAACGCGTTAGAAACGTATGTATAAGAGTAGGTATGTATGTATGCAGTTATGTATGTAGGTATGTATGTATGCATGTATGCGAGTCGGTATGTATGTATTAACGCGTCAAACGCGTTTAGAAACGTATGTATACGAGTAGGTATGTATGTATGCAGTTATGTATGTAGGTATGTATGTATGCATGTATGCGAGTCGGTATGTATGTATTAACGCGTCAAACGCGTTTAGAAACGTATGTATGCGAGTAGGTACGTATGTATGTATGCGAGTCGGTATGTATATGTATGCGAGTCGGTATGTATGTATGTAGTTATGTATGTATGTAAGTAAGTATGTGAAGACGTAATCATGTATGTATGTAAATAAACGCGTAGGTATGCAAGTAAAGGTATGTATGTATGTATGTACGTAGTTATGTATGTATTGTATACGTGGTTTCAATACATTTATGTATTGACGATTATTCACAATGTGCCTCGAGAATGAAATGTAATGCAGGTACATTATTGAAGTTTCGCCAAGGATTAGACACCCAGATGGAATGCTTGAAACTAGAAAGTTAACAGGATGAGAAGTATATGTGGATCGAACCTAGCAAGGCTACATTATTATGAATCTTGTTTGTACATAAGTATGCTAATGATGCGTATGTTTGTGGTGGGTGCAGGTTGTACTGATGATGAGCGATTATCACAAGGATTAGAGATCGAAGGCCGAGTCACAAGATAGATTGTTCGGGGACATTGAATGTGCAATGTAGTAATCGTAAGCTATGTTTTTAATTAGTAAGTAAGAGGATGACGGATTTATGAATAAGAATTATGTTAAAGTTAAATTTTAAATAAGTTGAGGTATTTATAATGCAAGAAATTTTATGGTTAGTGTTTCCGCTGCGACTTTTTGTCAAATACGAATTAGGGTCTAACAAGTTGGTATCAGAGCCCTGGTTTGAGAGAATCAAGTGTAAGAAGGTAAGTGCTTGAACTCAAACCTGTGTGCTCTTATGACAAGAAACCCGTACAATCCGAGACTCGACCAAGATCTAAAGGTAGAAGCAAAGGTAAGTATGTGCTTAAGTATGTATTGGAAGATAACTAACTATATGTTATGTGTAAGGTAAGCATGGTTGCTTGGAAAGAATGATTTGTGGATGCGGTCTAGCACCGACACCAAGGTATGTAATTTGACATATTGACCCAAGTATATATATTTAATATATGTAAGTACATGTGAGGGTAAAACCTAACAATGAAAGGAAAATTTTAAATGAAAAATAATGATAAGAATGGTAATGAAGTTTTGGAAATGTTGCACGTGCCGAAACCTAATTCTTCGGACATAAGGTGACAATTACACGAAGACACGAAACTAGTGTGTGGATTGTGTACCTGGCCAGTACACAAGAAACGCATGACTTTCGTGAGCCCGTGATAATTGTTACAGGTGTGACCGTTAGAATTAAGTAGTAGGTGGACGTGAGGGTGAAGAGAAATGTAAGACTCTCAAGAATGAGAGCATGAAATGCTATGCTAGAATCCGCGAGACGGATTCGGAGCATGAAATGCTATGCTAGAATCCGCGAGACGGATTCGGAGCATGAAATGCTAGGCTAGAATCCGCGAGACGGATTCGGAGCATGAAATGCTAGGCTAGAATCCGCGAGACGGATTCGGAGCATGAAATGCTACGCTAGAATCCGCGAGACGGATTCGAAACATGAAATGCTATGCTAGAATCCGCGAGACGGATTCGAAACATGAAAGAAGTTAAAGTATGAATGCAATGCTTGAATCCGCGAGACGGATTCAAAACAAAGAAGGTACGAAAGGTATGGGTAATGTGTTCGAATTCGCGAAACATATTTAAGATATAAAAGACGAAACTAGTTTAATAAGAAGAAGTCAGTAGCTTGACCATGTATGCGTCAAACAAGTCATATAAGTAAATGTAAAGCAAATAAACAAAAGAATGATAGGAATGAAAATATCCGAAGGTGCAGGTGACGCAAGGATATGTATGGTACAAAAGAATATGGAAATGTAGAATGATGTTAGCTACGGAGTTAAGCACGTAGGTATGACTATAACATAGCAGTTTTGTTATGATAACAAAACAAGAGTTAAATGTTATACAATGTGTCTATAGAATGGAATCTTTAAGGATAAGGTGAAAGTACTAAATCCGTATAAACGGATCATATGAGTGTAAGCATTATTATAAGTTTGAATAAATATGTATATTAACCTGTTATTAACGGGTCAAAGGAAATGAGAATGTTATATGAAAGTATACCATGGAAAGTATAGACTTGTTAAGAAGAGGAAGCCAATTGATTGAATAATTATGAAATGAGATAGGATGATTACTTATGATTATGATGTGACTATGAAGTCAAACATAGATGTGTGTGTGTAATATAAATGAGAAAGGTTTCGGGGACGAAACCTCATTTAAGGGGGGTAGACTTGTAACACCCCAAAAACGGGTTTGGTAAATTAGAACCCGGTTAATATAAAGAAGTGAGTTTTAGTTTCTGATATAATTAAAATGAAACTTGAGGGACCAAAACCGTTAAGTGGGGAAACATGATTTTTATAAAATAAACTTAAAACACCACACACACACATAGTGTGTGTGTGTGTCGACATCCAGGAAGAAGAAACAAGGTTCAAACCCTAGTTTCACAAAAATCCTCAAATTGGAAGGGTAAATGAAGTCTAAATCCATAACCGAGTACGGATTAACGATCACCTTCTCAATGGGATTCTAAGGTATGTTTTAAAAGTTAGATTGGTGATCTTTCACGAAGTGGGTTATGATGTAAATTGCGAAATTGTATGAAATTGATGATGGGTATGTGTTAGAATCATCATATATAACATGGATTATGCATGGTTTAGGTTAATTTGATGTTTAATGGTGAAACCCATTTCTAGTAGTAATGTTATGAAGATGATGATGTTGCATGTGTTAAATCAAGTATGGTTTTGATGTATATGAAGTTGAATATTGTGGATTATTGTTAATGACCTTGATTTAGGATGAAAGTTATGTGAGGATTAGTGGGAATTTGATGATCTTGATATGAACTAGTAAGAAGATGCAAATAATGCTTGTACTTTATGCTTAGGAAGTAGTATGCACACCAAGTGTATGATAAAATGTCTAAGTGAAGTTAAGATGTGAGATTTTAGAAAGCGGCTTGACATATATGAATGATGTATGATAATGATGTAATTAGTGGTATACTAACTTAAAGAGTGTGCTTTGGATGGAACTAGTACAAGAATTCGGGTTGAATGTATGTGTTGTCAAGATTATGCATTAGAGGCTTGTACATTATGCTTGAATGGGCGATGCTCGCCATGTGTTTCTATTGATCACTTAATTGCGATTAAGAAGTGAATGTATATTAAATGTATAACATATGACCATACTAGTAAAGAGTGATGTTATGAATTACGTTAAGTTGTCTAACTTAGCTATGTGATTGTCAAATGTAGAATCATGAAAGCATAAGTATGTGTATATTGTGTATGTGAATAGGCGATCATGTAGTTGTCTGTGTCGTACAACATTATGTATGAAATGAATATCATGTCATTAATATGGTCCACTATATCAACATGAATGCGTGTTCATAAGTTGGGAGTTATATGCTAAAAGGTTGACTTCCTGAAAGTCAACCGAGAATTTATAACATGGTTAGGTATTTTGACACAAATATAAGAATCGAGAGATCATGGAATACGTGTTAGACCAATTATGTGTTATGTGTGATAACGAATTTAGATTTCGAAGATATTGAACTATGTGATTGACGAGTCATGTCGTATGCGTGTTAGTGAAAGTCAAATAGATAAAAGTTGGAAAATATGTGTTAATATGAATAAGCATGAATACTAACATAATCATGGCATGACGGCATGAAAGAATAGGAACCACACTAGCACGGACCAAGCATGGAAGGCTAACGGGTCAAGATGAGGCAAGGAAGATGTTACGAACGCGGATGCACAAGGTAAGTGATTCCGTAATCACTTTTTAGTTGTTTATGTAAAGTTATATGCAACTAAATTAAATATGATAATTGAGGTTAAATAGGAATGAATTGTACGATGTCAAGGAAGTATTAAACGGATCTTAGCTTTGATCCGAGGAGGGAATGTGTGATTAAGAATTTAAGCTAAGTAGTAGGATGGGTTATTTATGTAAGGAATTCCTTGTTGTTAAGGATAGAAAGAAGTTGACCAAAATGCCCTTGATGGGTATTTTGGGCAAACGATCTTGCAATGTAGTTTAGGAACAAGTTAATTGATGAGTATAACGTTTTGGACAAGTATGAAAGCGAGGAGTATGGTCCTGGTATGTCATAAACCAATTATGCGCAAATACCCATAACGGGTCAAATAATTAGATTATGATAATAAGCCGATAGGGCGTAAGATAAGAATTTCCTTAATCCGGATGTGGGATTTTAAGTTCATATGATAGAATGTGAATTTACAAGCATGTAGGAAGAAACGAGAGGTTAAACGGGTAAACGGTTAAAAAGTTACGCAAGTTTTAGCGTTTTCGGACGACGAAACGGATCTGCAGTAAAATGGAAGTTCTAGGGGCCGTCGCCGACGCCCCGTGCATTTGCCGAATTTACCCGACGCCTTAAGTCACTGTCTACGCGATTTGATCCGACGCCAGGTGCCGCACGGTCGTGCGTCTGGGTCGCATGGTCGTGCGTTTCCGAGTAAACAAGTGCACTGGCTGGTGCACTACCAGTGTTCCCGACGTCGTAGGATCCGCACGGTCGTGCGGTTGGGACGCATGGTCGTGCATCATCTGCCAGTTCAGAAAAATGTGCAGAATTCGTCCAAAACAGTCCCGTAACCCACAAGGAGTCCCGAATCGTATTCTAAACTTATTATAGAATGTTTATGGGATGCGATGAGCGTGTATGCGATTCGGTACATATATATTAACGTGTCAAACGCGTTAGAAACGTATGTATACGAGTAGGTATGTATGTATGCAGTTATGTATGTAGGTATGTATGTATGCATGTATGCGAGTCGGTATGTATGTATTAACGCGTCAAACGCGTTTAGAAACGTATGTATACGAGTAGGTATGTATGTATGCAGTTATGTATGTAGGTATGTATGTATGCATGTATGCGAGTCGGTATGTATGTATTAACGCGTCAAACGCGTTTAGAAACGTATGTATGCGAGTAGGTACGTATGTATGTATGTATGCGAGTCGGTATGTATATGTATGCGAGTCGGTATGTATGTATGTAGTTATGTATGTATGTAAGTAAGTATGTGAAGACGTAATCATGTATGTATGTAAATAAACGCGTAGGTATGCAAGTAAAGGTATGTATGTATGTATGTACGTAGTTATGTATGTATTGTATACGTGGTTTCAATACATTTATGTATTGACGATTATTCACAATGTGCCTCGAGAATGAAATGTAATGCAGGTACATTATTGAAGTTTCGCCAAGGATTAGACACCCAGATGGAATGCTTGAAACTAGAAAGTTAACAGGATGAGAAGTATATGTGGATCGAACCTAGCAAGGCTACATTATTATGAATCTTGTTTGTACATAAGTATGCTAATGATGCGTATGTTTGTGGTGGGTGCAGGTTGTACTGATGATGAGCGATTATCACAAGGATTGGAGATCGAAGGCCGAGTCACAAGATAGATTGTACGGGGACATTGAATGTGCAATGTAGTAATCGTAAGCTATGTTTTTAATTAGTAAGTAAGAGGATGACGGATTTATGAATAAGAATTATGTTAAAGTTAAATTTTAAATAAGTTGAGGTATTTATAATGCAAGAAATTTTATGGTTAGTGTTTCCGCTGCGACTTTTTGTCAAATACGAATTAGGGTCTAACAACTTGCCCATATGTATGTTTAGTGTTAGTAAAATATCGTGTTTTATAAATTTAAAACTTGACTAAAGTGTAAAAAGGGCTAAAAATATACATAAAATTATATAACACACCGCACACATCAATTATTTCCGGAAAAAGGATGACCGGAGTACGGATTTTGACATAAGTGCCATCACGAACAGACGGCTGAACGGACTGGGGTGATTCCCACCCGATCAGATCGGCTGTATGCTGATGTGTTTACCATTGTCTCGATACGTACCATGTCGTCACTGTTTAAATAGAAACTTAGAAACTTTACAAGTTTAGGAACGAGACAAGGACAACCCGATCGAGTGGCAATCCGATTGGATAGCCATCCGATCGAACCGCCATCCGATCAACTGACTTGCCTCTTAACCCTGACACTTGGATACTCAAATGTCTTGATCGTCGAATGGTAATCCAATCGGATAGCCATCCGATCGATCTGCCATCCGATCAAGTGTCATTGTCTCGTAACCTTAAACATTTTTGGAACTTTGAATCTTTGATCGTCGAATGGCAATCCGATCGGATAGCCATCCGATCGAACTGCCATCCGATCAAAGTGACAATGTGCTTTGGAACCTTTCAACACTTAGAATCTTTGAAAACTTAGAACTTTGGATCGAATGGCAATCCGATCGGATAGCCATCTGATCGAATAGCCAACCGTCCCCTCCCCACACAATAGACATCACAATCGGATGGCAATCCGATCGGATAGCCATCCGATCGAACAGCCATCCGATCCAGATGACTGAACGACACTTGGTTTAAATCTCGTTGTTTTTTCCGACACTTATCCGTTGTAATCTAATCAGGCTAAACCTAAGGAGCTCCCTTTGATCCAATAACAGTTAGGCTATTAAGCAATCACTGTGAGTATACTCGATCCCTTTTTGTTTTAACTTTGGGATGTAACATGTATTCTATTAAACTACGATACTTGAGACTTTTGCAAGCTAAACTCTATCCTATGTGTATGTGAAACTTGTGATTCTTGTATTCTATTTGTGCTATGTGGACGTTTAATCCAGGGTGTGTAATTCCGCCTTAACAATAGTAGCGCTATAGGAGATGCACCTCCCCATTATTCTCGGGGGTATTGTTAGGAGGATTTTAGTTTTCCTTGAGACTTGGGAAAACCACAAAGCATCGGGATACTTGGGCTATCACCTGTTGGACTGCGAACACTAGCATGGCTGAAACTATTTTGTTACACTGACATATGGATATGAGACTTTAATCTATTATGCTATTAGATGCTGGTACATTTTTGTACTGACTCTATTTTAATACATGTTGCAGGCTGATAGATGCTGGAACTATGGAAAACAAGCTAGGGTTGATGCTTAGAAACTAGCCTAGTTTAACTCTAAAGTTTGAAACAAAGACTATTGTGGTTGTGTTCGACATTTGTGGTTGTTTTGATGTTTTAGACAAATTTTGCATGAAACTTATTTAACCTATATCGAAATTATTAGTGTTATGGAATCTCGTGAGCAATCTGAACGCTTAGTGCTCGCACCCCGATGTTTCCGCCATCGGTTGGGGTGTGACAGTAACGAACCATCAGAAATCAAAAAAATGTTTAATGCCCTACAGACTGTAAAGCATATGCCTTGCGGTCCTTAAGGGACCTTCGGAAGCCAAAATTGGCCTATTGTCACAAATGACCCCTCCACATCTAAACTTCCACATTTTTACATATTTAGTCCCTCTCGTTCAACTTATCTGACATATTTGAAAGTTGGTTGAACACGTGTTGCCATATTATTCGCTTATGAATTTCCAAGGTGTTACAAAAATGGATGGGTTTGGGGTCTTCCTTTGGTCGATTTTAGAGAGAGTTTGGGAGGGTGTTTGTGTTGTTTGAAAGGGTGAATGAAGATAATATAAGGTTTGAAAGTCTTGCAACTCAAATATATCTAAGTAATGATTGTTCACAAACAACAAAGCAAGCACGCATGGTCTTTTAACCATTCAAACACCCAACAGAGAATGAAATATAGGGGGCGAGCGAAACGGGTCATTAGGAAGGGGGATGGGTAATAAAGTATTAATATTAAATCAAAAGATGTTCCCTAACCATTACATGTTAATTTGGTTACATAGTTAGGGTGTTTTATGTCTAGTTTTTTTTTCAATTAGTAACAAATTAAGGCAATTTATACTAGACAACACAAATTCATACTCACAAATACATAGTTTGGTGAAAATTGCAAGTGTGGATGTTAAAATGTGACCAAAATAATATATACGTGATAAAACACGATACTTCTATTTATCATGCCAAACATGTAATAAGGTCACTATTTTAATATTCCAAGCATATTGGAACAATTTCAGGTTCAACAGTTTACCGGATAATCATTAACGCTCGTTTTGGACACTTTTATCATTACGCGATAAAGCTTTATCTAACGGTTATCAAATGTATTCCCAAGCATTTATCATACCTTGCAAGAATTTATGGACTCAATGAACATTAGTTATGTCTAATTTCACGTAATTAACACATAAACAATTGATTATGATGTACGGATTAACCTGGAAATTTGTCGAATGTCACGTGTTAAGGGATATAGTTATTGCATTATAATTCTAGTGTCGAATGTCACATGTTATTGCTGGAATGATAGCAGGAAATATCAAGGTCAAAATTTACAATAATTGTATGGTAGAAATAACTTGTATGCTAGATGAAGCAGTGTTTACTTGAAATTTTTTTCCATACAACGAGATTCTTAGTAGATATATATATCATTGATTCTTTTTGTTATATTAGATTGCACAAGGATATTTGTTATGGTTAAAGGAAAAAATTAATCCCCAATTTAAAATATTTGTATGGTAGAAATAACATGTATGCTAGATGAAGCGGTCCTTACTTGAACATTTGTCATACAGAAAGATTGTTAGTAGACATGTATATCATTGACTCTTTATGTTATATTAGATTATGCCAGAAGAAAAAAATTGCACAAGTATTTAAATCTTTAAGAGATTTCGAAGGATAACAGAAGCAGCAAATTAGTGTATAGCTTATATAAATTGAAAATAATTTAGTATGCAGGTGCTAGAACCATAGCAAGAAACATCAAGGTCGAAATTTACAACAATTGTATGGTAAAAATAACTTGTATGCTAGATGAAGCAGTGTTTACTTTAACATTTGTCCATACAAAGAGATTGTTGTTGGACATATATATCATTGATTCTTTATGCTGTATTAGATTGCATAAGGATATTTGTTATGCAAAAAGAAGAAAAATATATCATCCCCATTTACAATATTTGTATGGTAGAAATAATATGTATGCTAGATAAAGTAGTGTTTACTTGAAAATTTGTCCATACAAAGATATTGTTAGTAGACATTAATTCTTTATGTTATATTAGATTACACAAGGATATATGTTATGCCAAAACAAAAAAAAAATGCCATCCCCTCCCCTCTCCCCTCCCCCCTCTTCAAATGGTGCACTACGAGGTAGAATTTTCATCATAACAAAATTTCACTATTGAATTGGTTATGTGAAATCACTCTACTAAATTTGTAGCAACAAGTTCCTCAGCTCTCACCATCCATATCTCTCATGTAGAAACAAGAAACCTTGGAAGGCCAACCTTATGACCTGAGGCTTTAACATCTTTTTGAATTTGGCTTCGATACTCTCCAAATGTGAATCTTTTGTAAATCGAATTTTCTTCATCGTAACAACCGATAAACGCTTCATAAGAAGGGCACAAGAAGTAAGCTATAGAGTGTCTTTCCACTTCCTGATTTACCATTACTTTGTGCTCCACACTCTTGTAAACATCGTTGCTCCATGCCTGCAAATTTCATATATTTTACAAATTTATGTCAATATTATACACTGAACCCATAGCTTTTATTATATGATCTATATAGTATGTATTCTATCATGAATTCAGCTTGACTAATGATTAATGTCTGATGAACAACTACGCTTTTTGGTCGAATATAAAAATCACATATTCCTTTAAAAAGTTTTATTTTGAACAACTATCCTTTCTCTCACCAAGATTATCATACCTGCCACTAGTTGACTTGCGTTGCATGCTAAGAGAATCTACAACTCTAAAAGTTTTATTTTGAATCATATATGATACGTGGTATTTGTATAATACACGCGAGTATATTCCTAAACACATATATACGCGTTAAAAATGACGACATATATGCTCAATTTTTTTTACATATCTCTAAGAGTGAACTATATTAAAAAGAAACAAATGATTCCCATCAAAGGAATCTGTCGAAAGTAAGGTTGTATGAAGTTTAAAATAAAGAAATTAAACTTTTATAAATATAAATATAGATATAAATATAGATATAGATATAAATATAAATATAAATATAAATATAAATATAAATATAAATATAAATATAAATTTAGTACTTAAAAATAAAGAAAAAGTCTTTATTAACAAATGTTAATAGTAATTGATTGTCTTTTTTATATTAGATGTGATTATTTTTAGTATCTTTTTATTATCATTTATTTATATCATGAAGGGTTAGATAAAATTGATCATAGCACATGTTAAATTATAAGATATGTCTTGTCTAAATATGCATTTATGAATGTGAATCTTTTTTGCTTTATTTGTACACATTTATATGAACGGTGAAGGAATCAAATATTGTAGTCTAATCTCATGATTCGACAACCTTTTCTTTTGCAATATATTTCCTCCGTCTATCGACTTTAGTACGAACTTGAGGAATATATTGCATCAAGCAAAATAAATGCTGAAAATTGTATCTCCATGCAATGCGTTTAGATTTTATTCCCTATCCCTATATAACTTTATTAGTATATGAGGAGTAGGGAACAAACACATTCGGAACTACTATCTTTATATCATGCCCATTAGTATGAAAAGTTTTAGATGCTTTTATGGGAATAAAACTTCTTGTTTCCATAATTAAGGGCCAAAAAAAGGGGTTCACCACATGCAAAAGGTAAAGGAAATATACCTGAAAAAGGTCACCAATGTTAACAACAAGGGCATCCGGGTTAGGTTTAACGGCCACCCATTTGGAATCTTTCATGAGCTGAAGCCCACCAACGTGTTCATCTTGGTGCAAAATTGTGAGGAAATCGCTATCCGTGTGGGGCACAAGTCCGAAAAGCTCTGGAGAGATGGGGCATGGCGGGTATCGATTCAGCCTCATGAAACACGTGCTTGCGTTACAGTTATCTTCCCATCCCCCTCGTTGCGCGCCCAGATTCGCCACGAGCACTCCCGCTATTGACTTTGCAAGTTCTTGCATTGCATTTGCGTATTCTTGCATTACTTCCCTAGAAAATAAAACACAGAATATTTTTTAGTTGCATATTTTTGTACGTACCTAATAATTACTAGCACTTTGTTTGTGAAGAATAAAAGGGAAATAATGATATTCAATAAAAGGGAAATAATTGTATTCCTTTGTCTTGTTATAGGAAAAAATCTTACCTAGTGGTTTATCTTAATATCGCAGTATAGTTGCGAACATTTGCGTTTGTATGTAGGAGAATAATAAATTCTTTTATTACATTATTCTTAGCCGCTTATAATACCAAATATATTTTTTTGTTAAATTCCCTACTTTATAATTCTCTTTTTAAATTTACTTTAAACAACTTGTTTTATAAAATATGTGTATAATATTGAACTTATTGTAGGAATAAAATAGACAATGCCATGAAACAGACCAAAAGTTGTCCTTAACTTATAGTATACATCTCAAAACTAGAAAAAAAAAAAAAAAAAAAAAAAAAAACAATTAAGCCCGACAGAGAATAATTTTTACCTTTTTTGGTTAATAAAGGACAATATGGTTATCTAATTCTGGAATAGAATTTATAATTAGTGCTTCAGAATCTTCTTTATAGATATATAAACTGAAAGTGGTAGTGGCTTAGATAGAACTTTTTCTGTTGAATATATTAACCTTCCAACAACGTGCATTAATTTATTTATGCTGAACTTTTAAACAGTGTCTTTCTGCCATTAACTTTGAACTCGTTTTGTTTGCTGCATTTGTGCTGATCCTATATCATGTTTATACAAGAAAAAAAATGTGATCTAAAGAGAAACTATAATCTTAAAATTAATAACTCATTAAAGAGGAGGTTATATATGGGTTCTAAGTCTAGGGGGGGGGGGGGGGGGGGGGGGGGGTATATAGGGTCTGTTAGAACATATCAATAAAAACAGAAATGAAAAATTGATGCTACCTCAAAGAGTTGAATTCTCCATAGCAAGTGTGATCAGATATCTTGGAAAGAGGAACATGGAAAGCTTCACACCATGATAACTGTTTGGGACATGTTGCGGTTCGGTTTCCCCACCTATAGGAGTTATCAAGAAGCCCGGACGATGTTTTCTGTTCAAACGGCGCCTTAAACAACTTCACTTGCTCCTTTCTCATGTTCTTAAGAAGATCTGGACTTATTCCATGGTTAACAATCTGAAAGAATCCCCATTCAGATGAAGCTTTACATATCTCAAAAGCACAAGACACCCTTTCTTCCTCATTCTCGCTCGACAACCCGCAAAGGTCCACAAGTGGAAGCTCCCATTCTTCCAACCCCGGCTCATGGTTCATGAGCCGTTTTATATCAACCGGGTCGCGAGACTGGTTCAGAAGTTGAGCCAAGTCTTGGAAGAGGGGTGGGTTCTGGTTGCACTCAATCATTTTCACACAAAATCTCTAGTGCACGAGGGGTTTGTAAGTTTAATATACAAACTTGAATGATACAAATATAAGAACAAACAGAAAGAGGAGTTTTATATATAGTGATATGTGTAGAGAAACTACAAGGAGAAAACAACAAAAAAAGGTGTGTGTGAAATGGTATTCTAATAGTTTATATAGGAAGGTTGAAAAACGAACATTGAGGAAAGAGGAAAGCTTGAAATCGTGACAAATGTCAAAAATTTGCAGTCTGGAAATTCTATTGGGCCAAAAAAGACAAAGTATATATACACAGATGATCAAATATTTGGCACCGAATAATGATAAAGAATATAAATTCTGGGAAATGGCAGAAAGGAAAGGGGTCCTCAGACTGAGTGTAGTGGGGCGACCTCAAAAGAGGGCGTCTTACGACACGTGGCGTTTGGGGGCGACTTGGGGCGTCCTCAAAAAAGGGGGCGTGGTGTTCATGGCAACTCAAGTTGCCATCAAGAAATCTGATTGGTTGATTTGTTTGAAAAGGGGGGAAGTCTTGGAATTTTGTGCCATCAAGAAATCTGATTGGTTGATTTGGGAGAGGAGGGGCGACGAGAAGAGGACGGGCGAAGTGAAGTTGCTATGCAAGTTGGGCAAGGGGGGCGGTGTAGGGGGCGACCTGGGGGCGACTTGGGGTGGGAGTCGCCCCACTACACTCAGTCTCACATGGTGAAACCTTCGTACTAAAAGTTAAGGTATGGCCAAAAGTAAGATACTTAAGAGCATGCCACATGACAAATTGTGCAATCTTATTTGACTATTGAGATTTATATATTGGTTAATTTCACTTTGTCGGTAATTAATAAATAATGTAATTTCAAGATGTTTAAAAATTAAAAATTAATTACGCTCGAGTTATTTATTTATTTTACTTAATATTTTCTTTTAATTTGTTATGTGTCTTTATCTTAATTCTTATAATCTTATACATATAATTTCTGCAGGCATGTACTTTAAGCCTAGCTAAATCATTTATATTTCGAATGTGTACAATGTTTATTTTATATCGTAATTGACGTTGTATTTATCGGGAATAACCTTTTCAAGAATCACCCTAGTTGGAATAATCTTTTAGAAATGGTGGGTTGATGCATGACGAAAAATATTAAATGTTAGAACAAATTACATTTAAAGAAGATGTAGCGTAGCATATCAGTAAAGAAAGGTAAGATCTAGGCTTGTCTCATTGTCTAAAAAAAAAGGTAAAGCCAATTTAAAATTATATCATCGAACTCATTGTCAACGTTTTAAGATCTAGGCTAATTTCCTTCGGGGGATTTATCTTAACACCAAGAGTTATATTGTGCACCTATGACATCCATATATAGTATGTGTTGATCATCAACAAACTATCATATGTTAAGGATGTGTTTTTTACATCCCCAGATGACATTTATATATATATATATATGAAAAGTGTATTGTACAAAATAGCTTAACGTACGCTACGTACGTGATGTGAAATCGCGTGTTGGTTTTTTGTAACAATTTCGCATGTGATAATTTTGATTAAATCGCATGTTGGTTTTTTTTAACAATTTCGCATGTGGTAATTTTGATGAAATCGCATGTTAAAAAAACCAACATGCGAAATAGTTACAAAAAACCAACATGCGATTTCAATGTGGGATGAAGATCTGACGGCTGAGATGATTGCGTACGTAATGTAGGATAAAGGCTCTTGTACGTTAACCTAACTCTATATATATATATATATATATATATATATAGGTACGGGATCGGGAGATAACGCCCAAAAGTGTGAGAACGGTGAGAACGCATCATGCCCCAAACGTGGCACGGGATATGATCAGGGCGTGAGAGGTTTTTTTGTCTTTTCAATCTTCTTTTATATTCCCAATTTATGCTGCTGCATTTTTGGCGTCTAAGATTATTTTGGCGTTAATTGTATTCATTAACTAATTGGCATTCAATTAATTGTTTTTGTGTCACATTGATAATTTTTTGGCGTTATAGCGTTTCTCTGGTCAATTTTTTGGCGTTTTGTGGCGTTGTATAATAATTCACTACGAGTCATTAATATTTTCATAAGATTACAATAAGACCAAATGTTTTTATGGCGTTTAGTCAATTTTTTTGGCGTTTAATACATTGACAAGGTGCTTTGCCAGCACATGTTCTCACAGTTTTCATACTACTAGCGTTTTGGTGTTTGTAGTTTTTGGCGTTTTATATAATAATGTATTTTATTTGTAAAGAATTAGATAACAAACAACAGATAATTTGATAACAAAACAATATAAAATGAAAAAGAAAAAAATTAAAAATTGTAATCTTTTCTCATCCGAATCTTCACTGTCACCAGCCTATTCTTCTTGAATTTTGTTTTGGCGTTTTGAGCCTTTGAATACCTTAGCTAGATGTCAATTTTTCTACATAAACCCCGTCTTTTTTAGACGAAGCTTCTTAGTGTCATCCTGTTTTTTGGTGTGATATTCTTGTTTGGTGGTATGTCAATGAAGATCAACTCTTGCTTGAATGCTCTTTACAATAATGGAGTACAAAATAGCATTTTACACTTGTGTTGATCCCTTCATGCCATGCATATAGTCATCAAGAACAAAGTTCACATGATAACATATCACTGTCATCAGTCTCTTTTTCTTGAATATTTTTCCATCTCATTCAGCAAAAGATTATAGAGATAACCCCCTTAGAGAAGAATACATTCAGTGAAAGTTTTGCCATCTATGGTCTTTTTAACTAACTTTTTGGCGTTTTAAAGTGAGTGGTTTCTAGGGAACATGACGTTTGTTTTTCTAGGTGTGATCAATTCATTGTGTAGAGACCCCTCTCTTATAGGAGTTTTTTGGCACGTAGTTTAGGCTATATTTTTTATTATAATAAATGATAGTAATAAAGTAACCGTCTTTTCAGTTACTGTGTGTATTTACTGTTTTGTTCAGCTTTATCAGTTTCTAGGGTGATAGACGTCCTACCTTCCAAGTTTGGCGTTTTTTTTAAATGGCGTTATGCAGACCAAGATGACAAAAATTAAGTAGGAAAAATATTTTTTATTATTTTTGGCGTTTTGTAAGCAATAACTTTATGTAGTATTTTTTTGGCGTTTTACAAATAAATAGAGAAATATATCATTTAAATATCTTAAGGAAAAAAAAGAAGATTACACAGAAGTAAAGTAACAAAAAAAATTAAAACTCTTCGTCAGAATGTACTTTATCCAAGTTGTATCTATCACTTGCGTCATCTTCTTCCTCGGAGTCTTCATCTAGACCATCCATGTCATCACCTTCACTTTCATCGGCTTCTTGTTCCTGAAGATTCTGAAGCCTCCATTTGAACATGTCATGCATTAACGCCATTACTGAGTCCATGTCTGTGTTCAAACAAGTGGCGTTATGCAATTCTTCCATGAACCCAAGCCTCTGCTTTGTCGTGATGTTTTCAAGCAGGTAGTCTTTCTGCTCTCTGTTGTCGTATATAACGGTCACCATGTCTGTTTCATCATCAAAACGCCATGATGTCATGACAGGGTCTGGCTTTCCTTCTGCTTTGATTGGTCCAAATTTCCGTGTTAATGCTTTCATAAGCATATTTGTTTCATGGCATTCCTTATCCAGAGCGATGCCAAGAGATAGGATACCCCTCTGTACCTCTTCTTCCATCTTCAAAATTGCCTTGATCGTCCTAACGTACACCCTCCTTCTGTTGTCAAAACGCAAGACGAATCGCCTAATTTCCAGAGTGTATCTCCACCAAACGATGGTTGCCATTTTTGGCGTTTTGGTTAAATTTGCGTTTTTGGTAAAAGTTGTTTTTGCAGAAATGATAGATTGAAGTGATTATGGAAGCGATGTTTTACGTCGTTTATATAATGATGTTTTTGGGCGTAATCTAGGAGCGAATTTCTTCTAATAAATGTTAATAACTGAATTTCAGTTACTGTGTTGTTTCCTCTTCCTGTAATCTCCAACGCATTTTATCACTAATTTTTGGCGTTTTGTATTTAATGGCGTTTTATTTTTTGAATGGCGTGTTATTTTTTTGTTGGCGTTTTGAATTTGAGCGGTAGAAGACCCTTTTACCCTTAATGAAGCGCGTCCCACATAATAAAATTGATGTTATTTACGAAAATGCCACCACGCAATCTAGTCCATGTATTTTTTTGATCTGACGATCCATAACCGTTCTCACACTTTCTTTCATTTTCTCTAAATCCTACCCCTATATATATATATAGGGCCGGGATTTAGAGAAAACGGTAGAAAGTGTGACAACGCTGAGAACGGTTATGGATCGTCAGATCAAAACAATCCATGGACTAGATTGGCGCGGTGGCGTTTTCATAAATAACATCAATTTTATTACGTAGACGCGCTTCATTAAGGGTAAAAGGGTCTTTTGACTTCTCCACACAAAACGCCATCTCATGAAAATAAAAAGCCAAACAAAAATCACACACCATTCTAACTAAAAACGCCATTAGATATAAAACGCCAAACTTAATTATAATAAAATCCCACCTAAAAAAACCGCCAAAAAAATCCTATATATACAACATCTCAGACCTTCAATTAAAAACACACACAAAACCCCAAACGCCATATTTAATATAATACCATTCGTCTTAGAAACGCCAAAAAAACCCAAACATCAAATATCTTATAAACCAAAACGTTTTTTGAAATTCAGTTTGGTTGTCTGTAAGCTTTCGCTCAATGTAGTGGACACAATCCTTAAGTGAGGATATTGTTCATTTCATTGAGTAAAATCTTATTGACTTATCCTCAACTTCCATCCAATTTATAACGCCAAAACATACAAAAACATTATTAAGTTTTGTTGTCAATAAAGTATAGTTGTATAGGGTGGACAACATTGTCAGTTATCTTTCTTAACCGAGGATTAACAATGTTGTCCATCTCATACATCAAAACGTTATTGATTTTAGCATGATCAAATTTTGAGGGTTGAAGGTGCTTTTATTTGGTGGTGTTCTTTTTATCGGTAAAACACCAAAATTAAAAAATCAAACATCGTTCATCGAAAAATGTAAGATTGTTGGCTGAAGTGTCTAAACTCAATAATTTTGCTGCATGAGATGGACAAATCTCCAAGAAAAAGATGCTGATGTCAGACTTTGTGCTTCCAAACAGCCACAAAAAAACTATTTGAAAAACAAAAAAACAAAATGAATCATACGAAAGTCGAACCAGCCAGTTAAGATGATTCAAAAAAGAAGAAAGAGACTGGTGACAGTGAAGATTTGGAAGATCAATTGTTAATATATATTTTTTTATTTTCTTTTTCAGTTGATTGTTATATAATAAAACGCCGTATATAATCAAAACGTCAGACAGCCAAAAAGCTTGTTAAAATGCTATCATGCCGTAAAACGCCCCCAAAAACTCTCAAACTATAATAAAATTACTTTGGAAAAGTATTATAAAAAACCCAAAAAATAAAAATCAAACTTCAAAATGTAACTAGAAACAGTAACTGCAAAACAGTAAAAATGAAGAGACAGAAAATTTATTATATTAGAATCTAAAACGCCAAACTTGAAAGACGGGACGTGTTACAGACTTCAGAGAAAAAAGCTTATAAAAAACAATAATTACAAGCAGTGACTGAAACGACGAATACTTTATTATAATAATGCACCGCCTAACCTACGCCGCCAAAAAAAATCCTATAAAATAATAACTCTCAGCAACTTCCATTTAATCAAACCAAAAAAAACAAACGCCAAATACTATCAATTACCACTCACTTTAAAACGCCTAAAAAATAAAATAAAAATCAAAGATGGATAATATGCTATCTTGGATATTCAGTATTATTCTTCGGGAAGTTTCACTGAATGAATTGTAAGCTGAGAGGAGTAAGTCAGAAAGATTTTGCTGCATGAGATGGACAAATCTTCAAGAAAAAAAAATACTGATGACAATCGAATGTCATTTGTTGTTCTTTGTTCTTGAATAAGGCTTGGATGAGGAAAAGATATCAATGACACTGAAGAGTGGGATGATTATAAAGATGAAGATCAAGATCAAGATCAAGATGAAGAAAAAGCGAAAAACCCACCCACACGTCATAGAACTATGTACCCAAACATCCACAAAAAGCCACTTCAACAGACGAGCAGGCAAAATAATCAAACCGATGGGTTTGTTAAGTTTTACATAAAACGCCATATATTTGGTGATAGTTCTTGTACTATTAAAGAAGAGAGAGGCTAATGACAGGGAAAATTGTGAAGAGAGATCCGATTATGATTTTTAATTTATTTTCTTCGCTTCTATTTTTTTCCCTGGGGTTGTAATATAATTTTACAATTGAAAAACGCCAAAATGTATATAAAAAATAATAGAACAATGGGCCATCTTGTTTAAAATGCCTTGAAAAAACGCCATTCATATATATTTCCTGACCCCCCTGGGTTCCAACGGCATACGATTTGAAAAAAGCCATAAACGCCAAAATGTTAATACAATGAAACCATTAAACGCCATTAATTATTGAATTTGGTTAACGCCAAAAATCTTAAACCCCAAAAAATAAAACAATATTGGGAAAAGCGAAACTGGAAAAGCAGAAGATAAAAGGACAAAAAAGCCCCTCCGCCCTTCTCTATGCCGCGTGACACGTGTTAGGCCAGGATGCGTTCTCACACTTTTGAGCATTTTCTCCTGATTTTGTTTATATATATATATATATATATATATATATATCTTGTTAGTTTACTAATTGCTTGGGGTAGCTAGAAGCAACAAATGATCATAATGGTTCCTGAAAAATCTCAAGAGTTGATTTTAGAAAAGCTATTTCAAGTGCATGACTACATTCTGATTGTATTATTCACTATGGATACAAAATATATACAAAGGAAATCCTAACAATCTAGGCAATCATTAGAGCTTAACTAGATAAATAATTAGTTTAGTGTTCATATTGTAAATTGTTATAATTTAATGTATCCTTATGTTAGGATCTGAGTTTTAATTTGTGTATTTTAGTGTTTGAATAAATGAAGTAACTGATAAAATAAATGAGATATGTATGAAAATAAAAGGACGAATTGCAGCGGTATTAAATGAACACACAAGATTGTAAAGTTTATCAAACTATTTTCTATTGATAATCAAAAGATTACAATTAAAGAAATGATTAAACAATTCCCCCTCAAATTGATCACTCACTTAGATTGTTCGTACAAAAGGAATATGTGTGATGTGATGTGATGTGATGTGATGAAATAGATCTCTAACATGTAATATCTTTGTTGGCTATCAGGGCTGACATCACCCTGATAGCGACGTCCAACATTCCTAGCAGAAAAGATTCTAGAGATGTTAGAAACATCTGATGGAATATAACAATTCTTCTATACAACTAACATTTGTGTGAACATACACTGTTACATTAAAAGGATTGTTCTTTAAACCTCTGTTAGCTTGATCCAAACATCTATTATGGCTAAAACAGATGTTTGGCCTTCTTCATCAATGCTTTGTCTTCAATAGGGCTTTGGCCATTAACAGACTGTTCATTTTCTTCAACAATGGTTTAATGTCTTAAAAAAATCTTTAAAGTCTTCAAACAAATGCTATGTTAGAGTTCAAGATTTACTATCTTTGGGAGGAGATGTGATGTGTGTAAAATGCAACATATAAATTACATCAAATGAGGCATAAAACTAACCCTTTTTAGTACTAATGTTGGAAAAAAGTGTGCTTTTGTCTTCCTTTTATATTTTCAGGACTAATTTAGCGTAAACGAACAAAAGGAACAAATATGCAGCAAAATCTAACATAAATACAAGAAAAGGAACGTGTCAAACCAGACACCTCGACAGCATCTTCCCAAGCAAAAACAAGACAACAGAAGGACGAACACGCCCCGTGCCCAGCGGACACGGGGGCGTGGCCAGACACTTGCAGAAAAGACAAACTCATAGAAGCTTCTATTCCCAGCATGGGGGCGTGCCCAGCTCAACACGGGTCGTGGTCAACGCTAAGATTCGCAAAATCTTGCAAAATCTTGATAGTACAGATTTGCTTCTGCACACGGGGCCGTGCCCAGTGAACTCAGGGGTGTGTGGAGCCTAATGAAGACAATTGCAATTAATGAAGAAAGAGAAAGAGGATGGACACAGGGCCGTGTCCAATGAACACGGGGCCGTGTCCGAGCTTCTTCACAGGCTATAAATAGGGGTGCTTGGCTCACTTGCAAATCATCCCTTGGCAAACCACCTCTCTCCCACTTCACCCACACTCCACCACCATCACAACACCCACATCCAACACCATCATCCATCTAGAGTGTGTGTAGTAGTCTCGGGATCCAAGATTGATAGTAAGAGTTCTTGACAATCAAAGGCCATGTTTCCCTAAGTCTCTTACATCACTTGGTGAAGACAAGCATTTAGTGTAATACTTTTGATTTTTAATCTTTTCGCACTTTCTATTTGGTTTTGTATTAATGACTTTAACAACTAGTTTCTTATGTTGAAGGTGAAACTTCCTTATCATTTGTCTGTGGTATCTTGGCGTTATTTTACTGTCTATATAAAATAAAAGATTTACACCATTCATATCTCTACGGTCTATATAGAGATATGTTGGCTACCTGGTCGGGGGTTAAGGGAATGGTTTGGTAAGGTTCTTGCCTTGTTCAGTGTATAGACCCTGCAAGGACCTGGGTCAAGCTTACTAGGACCTCCCTCAAATGTAAACTACTATTAATACATTAACCCGGCAACTTGGGATTGTATCCCTGCTGACTCAAACCACTTAGCCGAGGGTAACGTCACCTTCTAAAGAGGGGCCTACCACATTAAGCATTAATAACTTAATTAATTATCTTTCAATATTTCAACCCCTTAGGATTGTATCCTTGCTGACTCAAACTACTGGGTTGAGGGTGACGTCACCTTCAAAAGAGGGACCTACTTCTATAACTAAGATAATCTCTTAAAAAGTGTAAAAGTGCGGAAATCATAAAAGGTTACACTAAAGGCGAGTCGGATCCAAGTGATTCATCTTGTCTATCTGTTTTTATTTTATTTTTATTTTTCAGCATTTTTAGTTTTTATTTTCATGTTTAAAATTTTTCTAAAATTTTGGTTTGATTAGACGTTGAGGATAAACCGGTACTAAAAGCTCTTATGTCCTTGGACGACCTCGGTATCTTACCAACAATATACTACGCTCACGATGGGTGCACTTGCCCATATGTGTGTTTAGTGTTAGTGAAATATCGTGTTTTATAAATTTAAAACTTGATTAAAGTGTTAAAAATGGCTTAAATATAACTAAAATATATATCACGCACTACGCACATCAAGTTTTTGGCGCCGTTGCCGGAGACACAAGGATTTTAAGAAAGCTTAAAATCTACGGCCTAGCCAGTTTTTCAAAACGTTTTTAAAATCGCGCGCATATTTTTGCATTTTAGTAAGTTTTTGCATTTACAGTAGACTGAACACGGGGTCGTGTTCACTGAACACGGGGTCATGCTACATATTTTTTTTCAAAACTCCCAGATACAGAGTCTGAACACGGGGTCGTGCTCACTGAACACGCCCCCGTGCTGCACAAAACCAACCACTTTTATTAAAATGCCCAGATACATAACCTGAACACGGGCCGTGCTCAATGAACACGGGGCCGTGTCCAGTCTCTGTTTCCATTTTTATTTTTGTTCTCTGGTCTCGTGACTCTGTTGTGGTCTGCTGAGTGATTCTTATGGATCAATACTCAGGAGATTACAACTACCACTATGAGGAGGATGATTATTGGGAAGAGTATTGTACTATTTGTGGCAACCCGCATTCGGTGCAATATTGTGACTTATTTCAACCATCCCCTTCATATAACCACTATAAGGAGCCCAGGTACGAGCCATCAACTTCATACACATCCTATGAAGAACCAAGGTATGAACCTTCTCCCTCATACTCATATTTTGATGAACCAAGGTATGAGCCTTCGTACTCATACTTTGAGGAACCAAGATATGAGACTCCACCTTCATATACTTACTATAAGGAACCATGGCGTGAGCAACCCACCTCATATGAGTATTATGAAAAACCAAGTTACGACCCTTACCCATCATATACTTACAATGAGGAACAATGGTGTGAACCATCTACCTCATATGAGTACAATGAAGAGCCAAGGATCGAACTTCCGAATTCAAACTTTAATGATAATTATTCAACTCACTTTGACGAACCACCAACTATTTCACCCGTAGCCGAAAAGATAATAGAACACTAGCTATCGAGCGCTGTATAAAAGAAGCCTGTGCAAGGGAAGAGGAATCCCGCACAAGGGAAGAATTAACTTGTAATAAAGAAGAGATAGTTAAAGTGGTAAAAATGGAAGAACAAGTAAGTAAAAAGCCAACACATGAGTTAAACAACGAAAAAGGTGAGTCCAACAACGTTAAAATTCAAGAAGAGTCTAATTTTAAAGAAATTAATCTCTTGTCACCTTCTTTCGAAAATCATTGTTTAGTACCCACTCATGCTAAGTTTTTAAAAGAGCTAAACACTAACACTAAAATTGACGAAATGGTAAGCATTAAGTTAACAGATGATCAAACTACGCTAATAAAAGAATATCCATTTGAAATTAACATCACACCGGTTCCATGTTTCTTTCAAAATTCCTTTATTAGTAATATTACAATTGATAAAGATCTTTTTGTTAATATAATGCCAAACTACATTTTCGAAAAATTAAGTATTGGTGATTTTTCTCCACTTCAAATACTCATTTTTCTATCTAATCGGAAAACGGTAAAATCAATAGGGATAGTTGATGAAGTGTTAGTCCAAACCAATCAAATGGTAATCCCAACCGACTTTGTCATCCTTGATGACGCTCCGTTAGTGTTAGGACGACCTTTTGTAAAGACTCATGAAGCTTTGAAAAATCGGAAGAAAAATAATCTACCCATTCAATTAGGGGTATTCAAAAAATGTGTCGATCTTGAGCGTTCAATGAAATATCCATTCGGAAATAATGACCCCCTAATTGAAGATGAAGATGAACCACCCGATACAAGAGAAGAAATTGACCACTTTGTTGAAGAAGAGGTCGCCATAGAACAAACCTTTTTGGTCCTTGATTAAAATGAGCAACCAAATAAGGAGTCTCCTAAAGACCCACCTCTTGAGCTCAAGGAACTTCCAAAAGGTTTGGAATATGCTTTTCTCGAAAAAGAAGGTAAACTACTTGTAATTATTTCATCAAAATTAACTAGTGTAGAAAAAGAAAAATTAGTCACACTTTTGAAAAAACACAAAAACGCGATCGCTTGGAAGCTTGCAGATATTAAAGGAATAAGTCCTTCCATGTGCACGCACAAAGTTTTAATGAATGATGACTATAAATCGGTAATACAACCACAACGTAGAGTAAATCCAAACGTCCAAAAAGTGGTTAATGTGACACTCTAGGTTTTCCCGAACAAATACCTTGAAATTACATTGTGTGTATATACGTTATTAAATGGAAGTTGTGTTTTATCTTTACGTCCTATGTGATCCTTGCACTGATTAAGTATATGTAATACATATATATACATATATAGGTATATTAGTGAGCCGAGACCACGACTCGAGACCACCTGGTCTCGAGTGACCCCAAACAAGTTGGGCCGCGCCCCTTTAAGCCCACTCGGATGCCCTTGTGGTGCGGCGCTATAAGAAGGGTATAAAACCCATATTTTAGCCAACATGCTCTCATTCTTGTCAAATCATTCACACAAGTCCCAAACATTCCTCAAACATCCTCCTCTCACCTCATCCTTTCTCTCTCTAGAAAAACCCTAAACCTCACCTAACACCTTCCATCCTTCTCGGACTCCTCGGTGGCAGCTAAGGACTCGCAAATCAGCTCATCATCATCACTTGGAAGCTTCCTTCATCAATCCTCCATATCCTCACACTTGTGACTCGAACCGGTTAGTGCAATGTTGTTTGCAAGGATCTTTAAGTGACTATATGTGCATAATGAGTAGTACTTGTCTTGAATGATTAAGATGAATAGTGTTGTGCAACCGTTGATCTCTTAATGTTCCTTGCTATGTGGATATGCAACCTGTTTTGATTCTATATGAGTAGGTGTGTTAATATGATTAGATGATTGTTTAACAATGTTCTTCATAAAATAACTATGACTGATTCGTGTCGTAATGATGTATATGAGGATGTTGATCTGTTTTAGAATAGAAGGATTTGGTCCTTTTTGATGAATGATAAATTTGGTAGAAATAAATAGATAAAACAGTAAAGGACTTGTTGAATATGACATGAATATTTGAATATGGTGTGTTTGATTCGTTTTGATCAAAAGTTAGACAAGAAAACATGTTTATGCATTTTGATTGGATAGTACAAAGTTAGGACAGGTTCTAGAAAGATTCCTCGGTGGTCTCGACTCAGCAATTGTCTTATATCGGTTGCGACTTGAGACTACTAAAGAGGACGACTCGAGATCATCAAGTGTCAACTCGAGACCATCAACTGACTAATCGAGAACAGTTGTTTCATCAGTGGTCTCGACAAAGGTCTCGACTCAGCAGGTGGTTCATCAGCGTTGCGACTCGAGACCACCAGTGGTTGCAAGTCAAAGCGCTGCCCTGTTGCGACACATAAATGCATGACTCGAGATTAGTGGTTTAGACTCGAGACCACTCCTCAACTTCACCATCAGTGGATGGCACTCGAAACCACTGACCATGCCTACAAAGGTAGTTGCGACTCGAGACTGTTTCTCAGTGGCATCGACTCGAGACCACTCATCAGTGGATTCAACCTATCAGTGGTTTCGATTGGGCCATGCTGTTATTGGGCCATATTGGTTTAACGGACTGCTTTCTGTGTGGACTAAGTGTTAACTGATTTCTGCTTGAATTGCTAGCACGATAGGGCGGGCCCAATAACCTTGAATGACATATAAGTTATGTGTTAACTGTTACTAGTCTACTGCTCAAATATTAGAACATGCTCATTAACTTAAAGGATAATTGTATGTTATGCATGCTATGTGTTAGTTATGTGTAGATTCTACGTGACTTATTGTACCCGGGCTTAACCCAAACTGGTAACCATGTTAGGACGTGGTGACCTGCACACTTGACCAAGTAAACTAAACTGCCGAGCAACCCAAGGTGAGTTCACAACTATCAAAGCATGCGTTCCCGGTGGTTTTGGGAAAACGGAAACTTAAACAACGCTATCCCCTCGTAAGGGATAGAAACCTACTTTTTCCCCTTAAATGGGACTCTTAGTTAATTATTGTTTATACGGTAATGCAACAAGCAACACTAAACGAAACTCTATCACTCAAGTCCTCACTACTTAATACCGATTAATCGCCGGGGCCTGGCGAACGGGTTATTAGTTGATAGCGCTATTTAGGTGTAACCAGCCTCACACCGACCCTTGTTACTGGGAACGGGAGTGAACTAATGTACTCTGGCAAACCGTCAATGATGATAGAACATTGACAAACGGGGCACTGCGGAAACGTACGGTTAAGTAAGTATTCGGTATTGTAAAACAGTTTAGTCGCTTACCTATGGGGTAGCTCCCCATCGCATGTATAAACGGATAAATTAACTTGTGAAACAAGTTTTTGGTAATTAAAACTGGACAACTCATGAACTCGCCAACATTTTTGTTGATACCCTACTGCATGCTTTGTAGGTACCCAGTGACTCAGGAGCTTGCTACTTGGGGATGTGTAGTGGTCGTCTAACCCATGCGTTGGGTTCTAAATAAACTTGAACTATGAACCTTGTTTTAAATTGTTTGCCTATGCTTCCGCGACTTACTTAGACTGTTACTTAAACTTAAACTCTTGAACTTTAAACTATGATGTTTACTAACCATTGTGGTTGGCGAACATTTTTATTACTAACCAACGCTTAGTATAATTGGTGGCTGGATCCTGGTCAGTCACACCTCCAAGCGGTGGTACTCCGCATGTGGATTTTGGGGGTGTGACAGTTAAAAATGAAGTCATCAAATTACTTGACGCCGGACTCATTTACCCAATCTACGATAGTCCTTTGGTAAGTCCCGTCCAAGTAATTCCTAAGAAAGGAGGTATGACGGTAGTAACTAACGAGAAAAATGAATTAATACCAACAAGAACCGTCATAGGATGGAAGGTATGTATAGATTATCGTCGATTAAATGAGGCAACAAGGAAAGATCACTTTCCTTTACCTTTTATTGATCAAATGTTAGAAAGGTTATCCGGTCACAAATTTTATTGTTTCTTAGATGGTTTTTCAGGTTACTTTAAAATACCGTTAGCACCTGAAGACCAAGAAAAGACAACATTCACATGTCCCTATGGAACTTTTGCTTATCGACGCATGCCTTTTGGTCTATGCAATGCTGATCGGAAGTGTCGCGCTCCGGTCAAAGATAAGATTTATAAGCCCTAATTACCCTTAACAAATAGCTAGTGGTAGCAAGGGGTCGAGCCACGAAGAGTATGTGGTTTGTGTGTGGATTCGATTGAATTATAGAGAATTGTCACAATTATGAAGCTTGCTGTAATATTTATTTTCTTTTTGTTTTGTTGGAAGATGTGAATTTAAACTAATGAAATAAACAACTAATGAGTAACGATTGCAAGAAAGATTGATTAATAAACAATAATAAGAAGAAGGGATCACACCCGGTTTCAGTAATTGCCAACCTAGGGTTTCTACAAGTTTTTAGATTCAACTCAATTGCGTATGATTAGCGGATTTAGTGTACCGTGACTTAGGTGCTAATAACTATCAACGTTTCAAAAAACGGACAAGAATACACTTTATAATCAACACAAGTAAAACCTAACCACGACAATGTAACTACACATAACCATTTCGTAAAGTCATAACTTTTAACATCGCTCGACAATTTACGAATACGAAACAAATGTAAACTATTGTCAATGGTTTCAAAAATCAAACACAAATTGTCACAAATTTGAAACAAGCACAATTCGAAACCCTAAAGTTAACAACTACCAACACCGGGGTGATACCGAGATGATTAGCCGCTCATGGTTGAAGAAGCTTGATCACCGAATGATTTGAACTTGTTGAAGATCATCTTGAAGCTTGAAGGATGAAGGAATTGTGAATGATGAAGATTTGATGAGATAGTGATGATGATGGAAGGAATTAGGGTTTGTGATTGTGATTCGGGATGATGATGGTGATTCTTGATGATTTCCAATGATGGTGATGATCTTGTGTGTAGTATTGGAATAATGATGAATGATGCCCGAATAATGGCTCCAAGATCAAGGTTTGAACTCCACCAAAAGTGTAACTGCCGAAAATTAATGACCCAACACCAATGGGAATCGATCTTAACCTCAAGAAATCCAAATTTCGCGTTCTAATGATCCCGTAGCCGTCGCCGACGGCACATAACCCGTCGCCGACGGGCTGTGCATATGTTGAAACTGTCCGACGGCTTAAATGACTGGATACGACAACTTTTGGCCGACGGGCATAATTAGGGGGCGTCGCCGACGGCTTGGGACCCGTCGGCGACGGGTTCTCAAGCTGCATTTTCTGATTTTCTTTTGTTTCACTCCCGTTTGGTCCGTAATGCGTTCCGGTGCTCCGGTTTTTGACTCGGTGACTCGTAAAGCTCCCGAAAAGACTCCTTAAACTTCATTAAACCTGCAAATACAAATCTAATTAAAACTAGGCTATTCGAGATTAAAACTCATGTAAAAACATAAAGTTACACGATTACGAACACCGGTTTTCAACCATGTATCACATCCCCACACTTGTCTTTTGCTTGCCCTCAAGCAAATCTGTTTTTCACTTTCACGTGGGTCGAACAACGAAGACACTTCCCATTCCCGAGACAAAGGTTAAGGTCTATTGTCATATAAGAGTTCAAACCTTTCACAGTTTTCACATATTTACCGGTCAAGTGAAAGATTACATATAATAATGGTTATCCAAGATTAACCCGCCCGTAAAACTAACAAGTCATACATATCCATCACAATGTTCTCTCCACTAGGCTTAAAGTTGGCTAATATGTATAATGTATTAGCACTTCAACAATTAATCGCTCAACACCGATTAGAACACGTACCCGCATATGCTTGCAACTCAATCATTCTCCACCACCGATCACGAATAATAAGCACAAGTCAAAAGGTCTTTAAAGGGTTGTAACGGGGCTAGGTTAAGGGTATGGAATAGGATGTATTTAAAGTGGCTAAGGTGATGAAAATTCGATTTTTATTACAACGCAACTATTCTAAACTCAAGTAAACTATAAACATCAACTATAAGGCAATGATTTTCGCATTTTATTCAACAACTAGAACACATATTTTTGTTCTTTTCTCAATAATTTTCTATTCTTTTTCGTACATTTTCTGATTTTTTTTGTAACAAACAAATACAACTATACAAGCTTTTGCTACTATGATCGAATTTCCATTACACGGGTTTAAAAGAAAAAAAATTTAAGGTCATTGGCTAAAGGGTGATCAAACGAAGGGATTAAGCTCAAAGTTTGCTACTAGGGGATAATTTTTGGGTAAGGATATGAAAATGGTGTAAAAGGAAAAGGTTTATCTAATGCCTTAATCATTCTCATGCTTGTATTCAGTCTATGGTCTTGAACGTATCAAAAGTTGTAAGTTCTACAATACGTGACTAATGGTCCACTCAAACAAAGAAACATGTAAATGTAAATCTATGATATAAAAGTGGCTCAAAACCTCACGTATAAGGGTATGATATGTGATATGCATAAAATGCTAGTTCCTTAGGCGAATTATTCCCAGATAACCACCCGCTAAATACACGTTATACTTATTAATATGAACTTGACCATGACAAAAGACAAAATGGGTTGTGACATCCCTCATTGACTTGGTTACTTGTGCTTTTAAGATCGCTTTTGAAACAAGAAATTTTTGAAAAATTTTTGAAGTTTTCCCCCATCCCCACACTTGAGGTAAACATTGTCCTCAATGTGTAGTATTTAAATGAACGGGTCAAAATCGAAAACTTGTACTACTCCCCCATCCCCACACTTGAGGTAAACATTGTCCTCAATGTGTAAGAACTAGAGTTTTAAAACGCACAAGGGATGTGACACGGCTAACCTTCCCAAAATTTCACCCCGGAAAAATAAAATACAAAATACAATCCACTTATTACTAAACTAATAATCAAAGTAAAAAGGAAACGCATGCACCTGATTTTTGTCGCTTGATGCTCACATCTTCCTCTTCTCTTGATAAAACGGTTGTCTCTCGAACATCATGTACCTACAAATTCTAACCCTTGTGTATAAGCATGCTTCTCACAACCATCAAAATTTGTTAGTTACCTAGTTTTACCTCTTTTATGAAAATATTACCAAGCCATGCGTTACTTCACTTTGATTTATGTGGAAAATAATTTACAACAACAACAAACCTAACTCACTTTCGTAGGAATCACGGTTGCATTTAGCTTATGCAACAAGCCCTTTTAAACCCCCCAATAGCTTGGGAGGACGAGAGGTCTCGTGAGGGTTATGTAGGGAACACACCCACAACGTTCATTTAACTAGGCAAAAAGTAAATAATAACGAAAAAGAAATAAAGAAACTAAAATATACAACAACAACAACACAAAACATACCTTTCCTTCACCGTTGATATCTCTCGTTGGGATCGACTGGCGGGTTTGGCTAGTATGGTAACCAGTGAGGGCTTGAAACATCTCCCTATAGTTATCAAGTGGGCTCGACTCTCCGTGAGGTGGTGGCTGATACGGTATCGGGATGAAGCTGGAGCCTACGGCCTCGGGCCAGTGAGGAAATGGGTCGGATGGGCCTCGTGGAATGGAGAGATTGGAGTAGTCGGTCCACCCCGAGTGCTCGACGTAAGGAAGGCCGGCCTCATAATCCCTTCGATGTCTCTCCTGATCGTGGAGGATTTTGGCATTATTAATAGCCGTTTCCTGTGAGACAAATAAGGCACTAAAATGGTTGTCCTCCAACGTGTTTCACTCGCGCCGCTCTTTTTCCTCCCTTTCTTCCCATGCCCG
This sequence comes from Helianthus tuberosus, assembly GCA_030545235.1. Classification (NCBI taxonomy): domain Eukaryota; kingdom Viridiplantae; phylum Streptophyta; class Magnoliopsida; order Asterales; family Asteraceae; genus Helianthus; species Helianthus tuberosus. The sequence continues at coordinate 135,905,419 of CM060389.1, forward strand.
TCTTCAGGCCATATCTTCTTCTTGCAATTGTATCAAGCGTTCCATGTGAGATTGTTGAAGCGCTTGGTGCAATTGTTGCTCTTCCATAAATTTCTCCATTCTCTCGCGATAGGCCACTTGGGAGGCCCACTGTTCTTGCGAGAAGGTCCCGTGCATCCCTTCCCAGTTCTCCCTCCTCCTGTTATATTCCCGGCCCTCGCCTATACATGCCGAGACATTATCATAAGTTGCTTGTTGCCCGCGGGTAAAATGTTGGATCTGAGTTTGATTCTAATTGTATTTTGTGTTTGTAATTAAAATGAAAATGGATGAGTGTGCAGCGGAATTATGATGAAAACAAACTTTGCATACAATCAAACGAGAGTAATACTTTGATCAACCATCTTTTCTCAGTGAATCGGAAGATTGAATTTATTTCAATAACGATTACAATGATTGATGAATGAATGCAAACTCCCCCTCAGCCAGAGCTCAGTGTTTGTTCGTGCAAAGAAGACGATGATGCAAAGAGCTAATAGAACAGTACCAAGTACTGAGCTATTTATAGGCACTTGCAAACCACTGAGCATCTTAGCTGACGTCACCATGAAAGTGACATCTAACCTCCTAACAAACTCTAACCTCTGATCTATACAAACACTGCTATGTTAACTACTGCTATTACATTACATTACAAAACAGACTATAGATCAGCTGCTGCAACCTTCCACTGCTGTGAACCCAGCAGTACTTGTCCGGATCAGCAGTGCTTGACTCAAGGCAGTAGATTGAATCAGCAGGGCTTTAGTCTTTCATCAGGTCTTTACTTGAGCAGCAGTTGTAGGTCAGCAGTTTGCACGATCAGCAGATGTTGAAATCACTTTCAAGGGGAGAGACTTGTATGTAAACATCTGCTTATTCTGGATCCACTGCTCTGATCCAGTTTTGGCTTTAATTATCTGTTCCTCTGATAGGTTTCAATCCCAACAATCTCCCCCTGGAACAGATAATGCCAAAACTCTTCATTATTGTGGACATTTATTGCCTCATCAACAGTTCCCTTATCTGACCTTTAAATTGTAGTTCAAAGTCTTAGGGCATCTGTGTCTTCATCATCCCTGCTAAGTGGAAGATCAAGGAGATCCTGCAAATCTTCAAGACTCAGGCCAAGAGCTTGTTCCCTTGATATTTTCTCCACTTCTCCACCAGACCTGAGCAAAGTCAATACGCAGGTCTGTTTGTCAGTTTCCCACTTTTATATTTTTGAGCCTGGTGGGTTTCTTGGGAGATGTTTATTTATAGAGGTATTTGGTGAGGCTGGCCTATTCATAACTGGCTAAGCAGTACTTGCAGTTTGATCCAAACCAAGAGTTTCTATGATCATTTTCTTTATGCCTTCTTTTACAAGGTCATCTCCTTTTATCAACTCTTGGATGGTTTCACCTCCCAACTGTTTGTGTGTCCTTCTTTTATAGATGGCAGCACCAGTTGAAACAGTGGCTCTCCTGATTTGCAGCTTTGTTGGTCTTTTTGAAACCTCTGCTTCAGGATAGTCAGGCTTTTGAGGAACATTTGGATCTTTCTTTCATAGTTCCTCCAACCTTTTGTAGGTGGTCCTGACCACATCTTCTTTCCATCTAGCAATTTGTCTTTTGTTTCCATATTCAGCAGCAACCAGTTCCTCTTTCATTCTTTTCAGTTCTACCTGTTTGTCAGGTACATTCTTTCTAAACTTTGCCCAGTCAGGAGGAGTGTGAGTGACTTTCCTTTTTATCATGTCTTGAATTCTTGCTGCTTCATTTTCAAGCTCAGGAACAGTCCACTCTTTGTACATGTATCTCTCTCCTTTGTATTTCTTGTGAGCCATGATGCTTTCAATGTAGTCTTTCTTCAAAGTTTCAGCTGCTCTTTCTGAAATTTGTTGACTGACATTTTTTGCAAATTGTTCTAGGGATCTGACTTGTGTGAGCAGATATTGATAGTTTCTTGAAATTTCTTTGTCAGATTTCCCTTGTGTGTTTCTTTTTGAGATATCCTCTGCTTGCTTGGCCTTGATTTTCAAATATTCATCAACATTTTTAGGCCAGGGATATCCTTTTATTGATGGCAAACTCCTTTTGGCAGGGTCATCCTCATAGTAAAAAGATTTTATTTCTTCTCTAACAGCTGCTAGTTCAAGAGGAAATTAAACACCTGCAGGAGGTAAGGGCTTGTGCATTTGAACTGAAGAGAGAGGAACAGGTTTTGGAATTGTGACAAGTTCTAAGGATTTTGAAGATGGTTGTGGTGGTAAGGTGTCATCATCTTTGAGAATTAGTCTTCTCCTTTTTGTTTTAGGAGGGACTGATGATGTTTTGGATGAAGCAGTGGTGGTTGTAGTGGCAGTGGTTTGTGATTGACTAACAGCTGTTGGAACAACTGGTGTTCTAACCACTGTTGTCATTACAACAGATGTTGTATCATCTGCTGTCTTCTGCTTTTTGGCAGGAGGTGTTGTTTTTAGTGGTGATGTTGGTAAAGTAGTGAATGTAGTGTGTGTTGAAGTGGTGTGTGTTGAAGTGGGAGCAGATGTTGAGACTACTGAAGTACCAACAGTAGTGGGTACAACAGGAGTTACAACAGCTGTTTTAGGTGGTGGTTTTGAAACAGACTTTAAATGTCTGGTTGGAATGGATTTGGGTAGCCTTACTCTTCTTGTAGGCTTCTTCTTTTCATCAACAAGATTTTCATGATCTTTTGACCCTGAAGTACCCTGATCCGGATAATCCACCCTGGCTTTCTTTTTGGCCTCTCTATCCCTTTTTACACTTGCAACTGCTTCTGCCAGTGCATTTGTGGTCACATCAATTTTCTTGCTTTCATCTGGCAGAGGGATCTGTTTGGTCATGTTTGCATTTTCTGGTTCAATGTAGAGACCATCATCTATTCCCTTCTTTTTCCACTCCTGAATTTTCTCCCCCTTTTTGGCATTATCTGGGGGAAGTTGATCAATGAAGAGAATTGTTGGAGGAGCAGTGCCAGTGGTGTGCAAGATCTGAGTTTTGAGAGCCTTTAGATCAGCCTGAGTGTTTTTGAACCTTGACTCCATTGCATTTCTCAACTGTTGGACATGTTTTTCATGTTGCTGATCTGCTATTTGTGCTTGTTGATGGAGAAAAGGTTGAAATAGATTCCAAAGCTCATTTGTAGCAGGTGCCTGTTGTGGAGCAGGTGCTTGAGATGGAATAGCAGTTGATTGTACCTTTTGTACTTGTAACAACTGTTGTAGCATATCTTTGAGTTCTGCAACAGAGTTATCAAGCTTTTCAACACGATCCGTCAAATTCTGGTACTTTAAACCATCACCCAATTTAATGGGATCATCTGATTTCCCACTATCAGTGGTTTGATCAGTGGTTGAGATAGGGAGTGTACTCCAAACACTAACCACTGATGCCCCTTTATCTTGGTACTGGGGTCTTCTTCCTTCAACACTTGACAACCTTTTGATGTTGCCAGTAGGATAAATAAATCCACTGGTGGTTGGCAGAGGTGCTATGTAAGGAATTGCCTCCAAGGAAGTCTTATTAATGTAACCACTGTCCAACTGTAAACTAGTGGGTTCAACAGTTGTAGTGGCTGCTTCACTTGGATTACCACCAAGAGTTATTTGTAACTCAAGGGGTGTAACCTCCTCAGGTTGTGTTGGTGGGTTAGCAAGGATTGATACATTAGACCCAGTCAGTTGTTGAGGGATATTCTCATGAATAGGTGATTGAGAAGGACTGGTGAGTGCCTGGTTCAAATCAATTGCATCCAACAGCAGTTTAGTTGGTGTGGGAATTGTGGATGTGATGTTTGGTGAAGAAAGAAGATTTGCTCCGGGAATTGAGCTGTGGATGATGGAAACGAGTGTTTCCAGAGCATCATGATGTGGTGTCCCAATGTGTACAACCTGATCTTTTTGTGAAGAAGCAGGAGGGGTTTCAGCTATGGGTTGAGATATTTGTACCAACTGCTGTGAGGAAGTAGCAGCAGTGGTTTCTTGTGACTTTTGTGATGTCACAGGCAGTAGCTCTGGTATCTCATCCTCCAGAGCTGCCGTTTTGATGGGTTTGGGGGGTTTTTGTGTTTTTCTTTTTGTAGGCTTTTTGGTGATTTTACGTGTGGGTTTCAAAACAGTTGGTCTGCTGCTTTGATCACCTTGAGCAGTGGGCTCAGCAGCAGATACCTGAGGAGCAGTGGTAGCTGCTAAAATCTGCTCAGGTACCTCTGCTTGTGTTTTGCAAGGTGTTAACATTCTTGAAAAAGTTTCAGTTGTTAAACTGTTTATTTGAGTATAATCACCTTGGTTTATTGCAGCTAAATCATCCTTACTGAATTTCTTTTCAAAATAGTAACTTAAAAACCTTGGAAACAGTAAGAATGATTTTGTTTCAACATTATTAACCAAATCTTTAAAGATTTCCCGAGAATAGATAAAATTTTCTTCTTGAAGAATTGCATATCCCAGATTTTGAATCTTTAAAGGGATTTCATTGAAAGAAGTGGTTTTGTTTGAAACACATAGTAGGAGGGTATGAAATAAAAATCTGGTTGCAGAAGGAAAATAACCTTTTTGTAAGGTAAGTTTCTTCATCATTTTGGCTTCATACCCTCTCTCAATGAAGTCAGTTTGTAACTCGTTTTTAGTGAAAGAAGTTTTACCTTCCTGATCATCGAGTTTAAAGACCTCTGAAATGGATTGTGGCGTGATTTGGACAGCTTTACCCTTTATAGAAGAGTGGATGGTGGTTGCATTGTCTCCCTGTTTTTCAAGGTTTGCATTCTTCCAGAACTCTCTTTGGGTCGCCAAATAGATTTGTGCATCGGCGGTTAACAAAGTTTTGTACTTTGATTTTGCCATGGTGTCAATGATGGAATCGAAAACATTGGTGGTTCCTGGTTTTGTGAGAAGACCCAGGAGATTGTGAGATGGTTTATATGGGATTTCAGTGGAGATTGTCTTTTGAGAGGTTGTTTTCGATGATGATTTGGAAGTGGGTTTTGTAGATGGCTTCGATTTTGTCATGTTGAAGATGATGATCGAAGAAATTTGTGGAGAAATGAGATGAAAAACTGTTTTGAGAAGAGAATTTTTTGAGAATTCAATTCGACAGTAAAACCCTGTTTTTGGTATGAAGTGGGGGTTTTATAGAGGAAAAAGTGAAGGCTGACGTGGCAGCGGTTACAAAAGGTCTGACCGCTATGTACTGCCCACGTGACAACCCCTGGTGAAAGTGAAGGACAGTACTTTTATGAAAGTGACTAATGAAGGCAGTGGTATTAAAGCAGTGGATGATTTTCACTATCAGTGGATAGCATATCAGTGGATAAGACACTGCTTTTGAACAACAGAGTTTTTCAAAGAAATGAGAGAACAGGGGTTGACTTTCAGCAGTGGACAGTTTTTGAAGTAGAGCAGACTTTTGAACAAGCAGTGGTTATGGCATACTTTTAAGGATTTTAATGAAAATTTCATTGTGAGCTATTTTTAAGGATGGAGTTTTGATTTTCTGAAAACATTTTGTTGCTTTTATTCATAGAAAAACAAGATGTTGCTTGTTATTCCATGTTCAGCATCCCAATCCTAGAGACCAAGCTTTCAAAAGTGGCTGTATCAAGTGCTTTTGTGAGCACATCTGCCAGCTGGTCTTTAGTTGGGGCATGATGCAGAGAAATCAAACCTTTTTCATAGCAATCCCTCACAAAGTGATGTCTGATGTCAATGTGTTTGGTGGTAGAATGGAAACTGGATTTTTGATGATATTTTCTGCTGCTTGGCTGTCCAACATGAGTGGTGTCTTTAAGGCAGTGATACCAAAATCCAGTAACTGATTTTGAAGCCACAGGAGTTGGGCTGTACAGCTTGCAGCAGCAATGTATTCAGCTTCAGCAGTGGATGTTGAAACTGCTGCTTGCTTTTTGCTTTGCCAAGAAACCAAGCAATCACCTAGAAACTGGCACCCTCCTGAAGTGGACTTCCTTGTGGTGTGACATCCAGCAAAATCACTGTCTGAAAAACCTGAAAGCTTGATGTTCCCATTAGCTGGATACCAGATACCAAGTGTGGGAGCACCTTTTATGTATCTGAAGATCCTTTTTACAGCAATGAGATTTGATTTTCTGGGAGCTGATTAACTTCTTGCACAGACACATGTTGCAAACATGATGTCTGGTCTAGATGCAGTTAGGTACAATAAAGACCCAATCATGCTTCTATAAAGTGTTTGGTCAATCAGCTCATCTTTTTCATCAGACATGACCAGCTTATTTGTTGCCATGGGTGTGCTACATGGTTTACAATCATTCATATCAAATTTGGTCAAAAGTTCTTTAGCATATTTGCTTTGATGAATGAAAGTTCCATTTTGCATTTGCTGTACTTGGAGACCAAGAAAGCATTGTAGCTCACCCATTGCACTCATTTCAAACTCAGCTGTCATGAGTTCTCTAAACTCTTCACACATTTTGTTACATGTGCTTCCAAAAATAATGTCATCCACATAAATTTGGACAATCATTAAATCCTTCCCTCTCCATTTAAGAAACAGTGTTTTATCAATGGTACCTCTTTTGAAACCATTTGAGAGTAGGAAGTTGGAAAGAGTTTCATACCAGGCCCTTGATGCTTGTTTCAGGCCATACAAGGCTTTGTTTAGCCTGTAGACATGATCAGGATAAAATGGATCCTCAAAACCTGGAGGTTGACAAACATACACCTCTTCTTGAATTGTACCATAGAGGAAAGCACTTTTGATATCCATTTGAAACACCTTCATGTTGCGGTTGACAGCAAAGGCCAGGAACAGTCTAATGGCTTCCAATCTTGCAACAGGGGCGAATGTTTCATCATAATCAATCCCCTCTTCCTGTCTGTAACCTTGAACCACAAGCCTGGCTTTATTCTTGACAACAATGCCCCTTTCATCAGTTTTGTTCTTGAAGACCCACTTTGTGCCAATGGGACTAACCTCTTCTGGCAGTGGTACAAGCTCCCATACTTGTTGTCTTTTGAACTGTTAGAGCTCCTCTTGCATGGCTTCTACCCAGCTGTTGTCTTTCAGTGCCTGACTGGCTGATGGAGTGATAGAAAACCAGCAAAAAGACAAATGTTTTGGGTTTGGCTTCTTGTGAGCACCCCTTCATTGATGTTGCCAATGATTTGATCAGGTGGATGAGATCTCAAGAAGATTAAATCTCCTTGGTATGGTATGATGGCATTTCTTGGTGAAGGCTGCAAATGTGTAACATCTGAGCTAACCACTGCTGGTGACTTTGATGACTCAGCAGTGGCTTCAAAAGGTGGTGGAATAGGAGGTAATGAAGTGGACACCTGCTGACTTTTATCCACTGTTTGGGGACTTTTGTCAGCAGTGTTTGAGGATGTGGAAGCAGTGGTTGATGGGCTACTTTGGTCAACAACTGTTGAGATAGCAGTGGTTGAGCTTTGACAACTGTTTTGAACAGCTGATGCTTTTCCCTTTGTGGCAGACCTTTGAGGGATGATGATTTCATACCCATAGTCTGGTGTTGTATCCTCTGATGGAGCTGCACTGTTAGTCTTGACAGCAGTATTTTCAAAAGTGAATTTTTCAAGATCAAACAGATCTGCAGGATTTGCTGGGATTTTCATTGATGAAAGTTCATTGAACTTTACATTCAAAGTCTCCTCCACTGCCTTGGTCCGTGTATTGAACACTTTATAGGCCTTGGCAGTGGTTGAGTATCCCAGATGATAACCACAATCAATTTTGGCTGCAAATTTTGAAATGGAATCTTTTAGGTTCAAAATAAAGCATGGGCAGCCAAACACCTTGAAGTAAGAGATCAATGGTTTGATTTTATACAGAATTTCATAAGCAGTCTTTTTGTGCCTGGGGTTTATTAAAACTCTGTTCTGGACATAGCAAGCAGTGTTTACTGCCTCTGCCCAAAAAGTTAATGGCAAACCTGAATCTACAAGCATAGTTCTGGCAGCCTCAATCAAAGTTCTGTTCTTTCTTTCAACAACCCCATTTTGCTCTGGTGTTCTAGGGATACTGTACTGCCTTACAATCCCTTTCTTCACACAGAAGGCATCCAACTCCCTATTCTTGAATTCTGTGCCATTGTCACTCCTGAAGCTTTTCACTGGAAGGTCAAATTGCTTTTCAACCTGTGTCACAAAGTCTTGCAAAATGCATGCAGTCTCATCTTTTGAGTGTAAAAAGAAAGTCCATGTAAACCTAGAAAAGTCATCAACAATAACCAAACAATATCTTTTCTTCTTGAGGCTCATGACTTGAACTGGGCCAAACAAATCCATGTGTAGCATCTGCAAACACTGGGTTGTTTTGGACTCTTCAATGGACTTAAAAGAACTTTTATGTTGTTTTCCTTTTAAACAGGAAATGCAATGTTCAGGACATGAAAACAATTTTTGTGGTAGGCCTCTCACCAAACCATTTTTTGAAATTTCAGTGATTGTCTTAAGATTTGTGTGCCCCAGCCTTCTGTGCCAAAGTTCTGTCTCTTTGTTAGAGGCAGCTGAGAACAGACAGGCATCAGCTCTGGGACACTCTTTTGACATATCAACAACATAAACATTGCCACTTCTTTGAGCAACAAGTTTAGTTTGACCAGTTTTGATTATTGCTTCAATCTTTTTGACCATTTCTGGTCCAACAATCCTACAACAATCTTTTGTAAAGAATGACCCAAACCCTTTGTCACTCATTTGGGACACACTCAGAAGGTTGAATTTTAGATTGTCTATCAGATTGACATTTTCAAATTTTACATTTCCAGACTGCACTGTACCAGACCCTAGAACTTTCCCTTTACTATTATTTCCAAAGGATATATCACCCCCTCCATGGATTTTAAAGTCTTTGAAGAGGGCTTTACATCCTATCATGTGCCTGGAGCCTCCACTATCTACATACCAAAGACTATCAAAGCATGCAGAAGCTCCCTGCACATGAAGTAAAAAGATTAGTTCATTAAGGTCTCCAAAGCCAACAGGGCTTTGGATGGGGTCTCAACAGTGTCTGGGATGGATGCAGAATGATGGACAGTGGTTAGGTCAGGGGTTTGGACAGTTTTAGTACTGTTTCTTGCTAACCACTGTTGGGTGTCTTGACCAATCACCTGTTGATAACCAAAAGGATGCCTATTCACTTTAGGTTTAGAGGGCCTTTTGTAGGCCTCATAAACGTGTGGAATCCTTTGGTAGGACTGTTTTTCCTTGCCTTTTCTGAACTGATTGGCAGGGGGTGCATCAGTAACCTGAACATCTCTTTTGACAGATGTTTGGTTCAGCTGTTTTGTGACAGCTGTTTGAACTGGCACAAACAGTGGTTGTTTCTTGGTGAATTTGACAGATGTTGATGATGATGATGGACTCAAGGATGTTTTAGCAATGTACTCATTCTTTTTCACATCAAAGTTTTTGAGATACACACATGCTTGAGTTTTGTGGTTTGTTTTACCACAAACAATGCAACTTTCAGCTGAAACAATGACACTTGTTCTGTTTAAATCATAAGCTCTTAAGTGGAAACAGTCTTTTGTTAGATGATTCCTTTTCTCACAGAATTCACAAAACAAGTTATCAATTTTTTCTTTCTTCTTTCTCTTTTCAGACTCCTTTGCAGCAGAGGTTTTAACCACTGTTGGAATGTCCTTGAGAGGTATGACTTTAGCTTTTGGAGCTTTAACACCATCAGTTGATGTAAAGTCCATTGGCTTGAAATTTTCAAGAATATCACACTCATCAGACCATTTTGGTTTAAACTGATAATCTTCAAGCTCCTCAAAAGTAGAGGATCCCATTGGTCTGTCAAGTGTGATTTTGTTACCAAGTTTGTCAGTGATTTTCACTTCTTGGCCATTCATGTTTGTGGGGATGAACTCAGTGGTCACATCAGTGGTTTGAACAGATTTTCCAAAAGCAGTGGTTTCATCATCATGTTTTCTATAACCAACACCAAATTTCACATTGCTTTTTATCTGTTTTTCAAGCATAACCTCATACCCTTTGCATGATTCCACCCATCTCTCACATGTGATCTGGGTGGACTCCAACTCCTTTTTGCAAACTTGGTATTTTTCTACCATAGTTTGGAGTTGAGTTTTGGTTATGCTTTGTTCTTCTTTCAGACTGCTGATCTCTTTTTCCTTTTCAGTCAATTTGTTTTTAAGTTCTTTTAAAGATCTTTCAAATTTGACTTCATCAGTTAAGATTTTATCCCGAAGGTTTTCATTTACCTCTTTGATGTTAGCAAAAGCAATAATGCAATTGTCAGAACACAGTTTTTCAAGAACTTGAGGTGATACCTTGGCAGCAGCCATCATCACATTGAGGATTTTCTTCATCATCAGCTCTTTCTTCTTTCTCACCTGCTTTTTCTTCTTTCTTTTCTTCCTTGTTCTCTTCAGACCATGGGTCTGTCAGTGGTTCAATCAGGGTACCTGAACTTTCTCCCAACAATATTTCACCAGCCACAGCAGTAATCACTGCTTCAGTCACCTAATCCACTTTTTCAGTACTCAGCTGTTCCTCTTCAGTTTCAACCCCCTCCTGTATTGACTCTAATGCCATCAAACAAAATTCATTATGAGAAGAATCATTAGAAGCATAGAGTGCAAAATTTTCATCACCAAGGTCTTCAAGCATACTACTCCAGTCAACAAACCCTTGAGTGAAAAAACTTTGTTGATCTGGTTGTACTGCTGCTGGAGCAGTGGTTTAAGGTGCAACAGGTTGCACCTGTACCTGAGGAGCAGGGGTTTGAACATACTGAATTTGTGGGATAGTAGTTTGGACATAATGTACAGGCACAGGGGCAGCAGCATAGTGAGCAGTGTTCACATGAGCTGCATGGGCATATTGGGTATAGTGCACAGTGTTTTGATTTTGTGGTCTAGGGTTTGAGCTAGGATGAGTAACTATTGGTCCATTGTTTTGACTTATGCATTCCCTAGCAAAGTGCCCTAACCTATTGCACTTGTAACACTTGATTTTCGATTTATCCAACCCAACCCTCAAATTCCCATGAAGTCCTGGGAATTTTCTCCCTGTTCTTTTATAGAATTTGCTAGTTCTAACACTTAGCAAAGCCAACTGGTGCAGAATATCCATCTCTTCTAAGTCAGTGGGATCAAAATGTTGTAAATCATTGAGTTCAAATCTTAAATTGTCTGACATCTGGTTTTCGTTTGCAGTGAATGCATAACTTGCAGAGTGAGGATCAGAGTTGTTAAAATTTGCCCCAGCAGTTATGTCAATGAAGTGATCATAACCCTAATCCTTACCACTGCTCCCAGATTCTTCTTGACCCAGAAGAGCAGTGTTACCGAATGTATAATCATCAACGGCTTTTCCTGACTCTTGTAACTTCCTTTTCTGGTTCAACTCCCTTTCGTAGGTCAGGAGTCGACCGTGGAGTTGGGTCAAGGTCAGATCCTTGAACTCAGGTGAGTTTCGGGTGACAAAAGCTATGGTGTACCATTTTTCTGGCAGTGACCTGAGGAACCTTCTATTTTGAGTTGAGTTTGTAAAAGTGGTATTAACAAGCCTCAGTTCACTGATGAGACAACTGAAACGCTCAAATTGTTGCGTCAGTGATTCACCTCTAACATGACAAAATGTTTCATACTGTTGGTTCAGGATTTCCCTATTGTTTTCTATGACTTCTTCGGTTCCCCCAAACTGTTCCTTAAGCGCGTCCCATAACTCTTTGGCACTGTTACAGTGTAACAGTCCAGCATATATCTCATTGGGCAGCGCTGATGCTATGATGCTAAACGCTTTAGCATCTAGTTCGAACTTTTGATAGTCGGTTTCGGTATAATTTTCAACTGGTTTTGGAACGAACTTTTTAGCATCTTCAGCGCGTGGCACTGTGGGAACATGGGGACCAAAGACGACAGACCTCCAACAACCTGTGCTTTGTTGAGCGAGGATGTGACCCATCCTCCTCTGCCAGATGTTGTACTCATTTCTTTTTAGCATAGGTGGTTTAAAAAGTGAACCGATGTTGTTTTTATCATCCTGAGATTGTGACGTCATTCTTGTTGTTTTACAGACACTGAGAAATCAACTTTAATGGTGATTAATCCTTGCTCTGTTTTTCAACGAACGAACAAACGATCAGTATCAACTATTATGAGCCGAACTATTTACGTCAAAATGATTGTTAAATCAAATTTGACTGTCCCAGCTCTGATACCAATTGTTGGATCTGAGTTTGATTCTGATTGTATTTTGTGTTTGTAATTAAAATGAAAATGGATGAGTGTGCATCGGAATTATGATGAAAACAAACTTTGCATACAATCAAACGAGTGTAATACTTTGATCAACCATCTTTTCTCAGTGAATCGGAAGATTGAATTTATTTCAATAACGATTACAATGATTGATGAATGAATGCAAACTCCCCCTCAGCCAGAGCTCAGTGTTTGTTCGTGCAAAGAAGACGATGATGCAAAGAGCTAATAGAACAGTACCAAGTACTGAGCTATTTATAGGCACTTGCAAACCACTGAGCATCTTAGCTGACGTCACCATGAAAGTGACATCTAACCTCCTAACAAACTCTAACCTCTGATCTATACAAACACTGTTATGTTAACTACTGCTATTACATTACATTACAAAACAGACTATAGATCAGCTGCTGCAACCTTCCACTGCTGTGAACCCAGCAGTACTTGTCCGGATCAGCAGTGCTTGACTCAAGGCAGTAGATTGAATCAGCAGGGTTTTAGTCTTTCATCAGGTCTTTACTTGAGCAGCAGTTGTAGGTCAGCAGTTTGCACGATCAGCAGATAGGAGGTCAGCAGATGTTGAAATCACTTTCAAGGGGAGAGACTTGTATGTAAACATCTGCTTATTCTGGATCCACTGCTCTGATCCAGTTTTGGCTTTAATTATCTGTTCCTCTGATAGGGTTCAATCCCAACATAAAATTTTTATACGACGGCACCTGTCTTTGTTTCACAAAACCTGCCACCTCTGCATTGATCTCCCTATGGCGCCTCATGTACCTCTGTTGTGGTCCCTGTGGACCAGAAGGCTCAACCTCTTATTCTTCCTCAATCATTTCCTCATCTCCCCCAGCTCCTTGCTGTGCATCTGGATTAGTAAAGTCATACCTGTGACCCAATTGGTCGGTCACCACGTATTTGTTTCCATACAGCTCCACATCTATTCTCCAATTTTTTCTCATTGAGGCTATGTTGAATTCTTCCAGAGGTTTGGATACCCATAGTGAGTCCGGAGGCAAACAATTTTGTTGGACAATCATAGCACTGATGAGGCATGCATACGGAATAAAACGCCTTTGAGACGCCTCCCGAGTGATCCATGTATTCATCATAACAATATGTCTCCATGACAAGGTAGGGGTCCCATACAACACAGAATGGACAACCCTGCAATCGCTTGCTCTCACTCCCCCTCGATCACCGAATCTCACCATCACATTTTCTAGGGAAATTCCTTGAAGAATTTTCCCCTCGATCGTCATTTGAGTTCTATTAGCCTCTCCCCCATCACTGTATGGTAAAATAAACGCGGTCATCTGCTCCGGATCACCATCAATCATATGATTATCCAAAAATTGTTTCCTGGTTGGATAGTCATATGCTTGCACCCCCAGAGAATCAAATCGAGCGATGCAGTTAATTGTTTCAAAGGACATCGTTATTGGCCCTCGGCTTGTCTTACCAACCAGTTTCCACTGAGCGGGAGGGCCATCCTTATTCATAAACCTCAACGTCGACAACCACTCGCACACCTCCACCAAGTACACCCGCGAAGTGTTGTCTTCACACCAATCGAGCACTCTTTCCCATCCTAGACGCTCAAACATTTGCACAATCCCGATTTGCCTAAACTCCTCCACATTCACAACCCTTTCGTACAATACCCTTTCCGGTACTGAAGTATTAACTTTGTTGACCATCTTCCATTTCCAAATTTTGGTCTCCATCTTCCTATCTTGATACGCTGATAAGGGTTTGTTCTTCTCATCATCCCATACTTGAGCGCTTTTACTTCCTCGGAACTTTTCCCACGCCCAATCCTGTCTATACAGTCTCGCGTCACCCTCTTCGACGGAGCTCAGTTGCTCCCACTTCTTCGGTATTAAACCGGAATAAGATCCTGCTCCAGCTGATGAGCCTTGCTCTGTAGTCTTTTGCTTCTTTCTACCTCCAGCCATAACTACAAGCACACAACAAACAAGGCATCAATATAAACCCCAACCTTTACTAAACTCTCAAACTTTGAACATGATGTATAATGTTGAAGTTTTAATTAACAAGTATATGCAAAATCGCCTTTTTTAACTTCCAAAGTCGCTCATTTTATCATATACATATCAATTTTACTTGTTAATTCGCAATTTCTTTTAAATTCAACAAGGTTCAACATCAACTTCATGTTCAATCATGTACATAACAAGTGTAATCACATCACTATGGTTATAACATGCTCAAATTCCATCCAAGACAAGTAATCTTACTCAAAAATCATGTTAAAACAACATACATTGTTTAAACAACCTACTCTTAAACTAAAAGGTTTAAAATTTCGGAAGAAAAACAACTAACAATGATAATCATGCATAACTTTGAGTAAAATCCATACCTTTAGTGTTGTAAACAAGAAGAACTAAGAAAAAGATGTAAAGCAAACAACTTGAAGAACACCCCTTCAAAAACCCAAAATTGCACGCCCAGAACTCTTGCAAACTAGCAAGAGTTTAGGAAAACCGTGATAGGGGTTTTGTTCCTCTCGAAAAATCACGCAAGATGGACCCAAAAATCAGGTGATTTGGTGGAGATTTGATGGAGTTATAAGAATTTGAAGGTTCTAGGGTTTTGGAGTGAAAGAGGAAGAAGATGAAGTGAGAGAATGAGTTAGGAGCAAGATATCAGGGGTTGTTGAATGATGTAGAGGTGACTTGGGTCGATTTTGTGAGGTTAGGTGAGGTTTAAGTGAGTTTTGGTTAGGTTTTATGAAGTTTATAAAGGTTGGAACTCGATTTGAACATTACATACGGGATCTGCGTCGGATAGGGAAAGGAAGCCAGTCGCCGACGGACCCCCTCCCGTCGCCGACAGGTTCTGGTTTAGTCTTGTTTGGCCGACGGCCTAAGCTCCTGGATACGGGTTAAGTGTGCCGACGGGTTGTGTCCCGAAGGCGTCGCCGACGCCGCCACTCCCGTCGCCGACGGGCTTTGTTTTTTTCAATTTTTAATTTTCAATTTTTTTTTTTTTTTTGAAAAATAAGAGGAATTTCAAGGACTTTTTATAAAGGGCCTATATACATTAAAAAATCCTAAAAATTATTAAAATTCTTTTTGTAATTTTTTATAAGTTAAACTTTTGAAAATGCGATAACCGTTAACGGCCCTACCACCCCCCAAAAAGTCGTGTATTGTCCTCAATGCACATAACAAAGTCTAAAAACATACCTTACGTCTTCAAGACTCGTTCTAGATATCCGGATTTCACACAATCAAACGGGGTTAGTACGAAACGGAAACGATTATATCCAAAACACACAAACAATTAAATAATTATACATAACTTTACACAAAAAAGTTACCGGTCCTTTTCAGTCGACCTCGTAAATTGGTGTGCTTACCACAAAGCTCACCAACTCCTTGTTTTCGTCCACTTTTTCGTTACCGTCGAGGAACGGTTTTAGCCGGTGACCGTTAACCGTTTGCCGCGACCTATCCTTCGGGTCCTCAATGGTAACATTACCCAATTGTCCGACCCGGGAGATCACATAGGGTCCCATCCATTTGCTTCGGAGCTTTCCGGGAAAGAATTTGAGCTTTGAATTGTAGAGCCACACTCTTTGCCCAATCTCGAACTCTTTCTTTCTTAACTTAGCATCATGCACCTTCTTCATCCCGTCCTTATACTTGGACGCGCATTCATATGCCATTTCCCTTAGCTCCTCCAACTAACATACCTTGAGTTTCCGTTCCTTACCTTTATCATCATATTGAACATTCACTTCTTTAATAGCCCATAATGATTTATGCACAAGTTCAACCGGCAAATGACAATTTTTACCGTAAACCAACCGGTAAGGTGTAGTGCCAATGGGTGTCTTATGTGCCGTATGGTAGGCCCATAAAGCATCGTTCAATTTGATTGACCAATCCTTACGGTCCGCCCGCACGGTCTTTTGCAAAATCTCTTTGATTTGCCTATTTGACACCTCAACTTGCCCGCTTGTTTGCGGGTGATACGGGGTAGCAATTCTATGGTCAACACCAAACCGTTTTAAAAGTTTCCCAAACCGAAAATTTTTAAAATGAGATCCTCCATCACTTATGATGACACGATGAATCCCAAACCTTGAGAAAATATTGGTTTGAACAAAATTACATACTACGGAATGGTCGTTTGTCTTGGTGGCTATTGCCGCGACCCACTTCGACACGTAATCAACGGCCACCAAGATATACAAATTGCCATAAGAGTTGGTGAATGGGCCCATGAAATCAATACCCCACACATCGAAAATATCGACTACAAGGATTGGTTGCATGGGCATCTCGTCCCTCTTTGAAATACCCCCTAGTTTTTGGCACTCTATACAATTCTTTGAAAACTCATTTGCATCTTTAAAAATAGTTGGCCAATAAAGACCACTATTTAACACTTTATGACCCATTTTGTGGCCACTAAAATGGCCACCACACGCAAACGAATGTAGATGATGCAACACGCTTGAAATTTCCTCCTCATTTATGCATCTTCTAATCACTTGATCCGCACACTCTTTCCACAAGTGCGGTTCTTCCAACCGGTAATACTTGATTTGAGACATGAAGTATTGCCTCTTCCGTCTATCCCAATGTGCCGGTAAGTCACCTGTAACAAGATAATTCACAATGTTAGCATACCACGGTAACTTATCCAATTTCATAATATGCTCATCGGGAAATGACTCATTGATCTCTAACGATTTAGGATCCTCATCAACAATCAACCGGGACAAATGGTCCGCTACCACATTCTCGGTACCCTTTTTGTCTCGTATCTCCAAATCAAACTCTTGGAGCAACAACACCCATTGGATCAACCTCGGTTTTGCATCTTTCTTCTCCATGAGGTACCTAACTGCAGTGTGATCAGAATAAATAATCACTTTACTACCCCATATATATGACCGAAATTTATCCAATGTATATACCACCGCAAGTAGCTCTTTTTCGGTGGTGGTGTAATTCAATTGTGCATCTGGAAGAGTCTTACTCACGTAGTATATGGCAACGGGTTTCTTGTCAACCCGTTGTCCCAACACGGCCCCCACCGCATAATCACTCGCATCGCACATAATTTCAAAAGGAAAAGACCAATTTGGCGATTGCAGGATTGGGGCCTCAACTAAATTTTCTTTTAACTTGTTAAAAGTGTTTTGACAATTTTCATTAAAATCAAACGGTTGATCTTTTAACAACAAGTTACACAAAGGCTTTGTTATATCACTAAAACCCTTAATAAACCGTCGATAAAAACCCGCATGACCTAGAAACGACCAAACACCTTTAACACTCGTGGGATACGGCAAAGTGGATATAACTTGCACTTTTGCACGATCAACCTCTATCCCACGACTCGACACCACATGTCCCAACACGATTCCCTTTTGAACCATAAAATGGCTCTTTTCCCAACTTAGGACCAAACTAGTTTCAACACACCTTTTTGGTACTTTATCCAATTGGTCCAAACAAGCCTCAAATGATGACCCAAAAATTGAGAAATCATCCATGAAGATTTCCAAAGATTTCCCCACCATATCTGAAAAGATACTCATCATACACCTTTGGAAGGTGGCGGGGGCGTTACATAATCCAAACGGCATTCGCCTAAATGCGAAGTTGCCGTAGGGGCAAGTAAACGTAGTCTTTTATTGATCTTCTGGATGGATGGCAATTTGATTATAACCATAATAACCATCTAAAAAGCAATAAAATTGTTGCACTAATAATTTCTCAATAATTTGATCAATGAACGGTAAAGGAAAATATTATTTGGAAGTTGCGGTATTCAACTTCCTATAATCAATACAAATTCGCCACCCGGTTACCGGCCGAGTGGCTACCTCTTCACATGCGACATTTTTGACAACTTGTATACCCGCTTTCTTTGGAACCGTCTGCGTTGGACTCACCCATTGGCTATCCGAGATCGGGTAAATGATACCCGCATCAAGCCATTTCAGCACTTCCTTTTTCACCACCTCCCGCATATTCAGATTCAATCTCTGTTGTGCATCTCGAACGGGAGTCACACTTTCTTCCGTGATGATCTTGTGCATCACCACCGAGGGACTAATACCCTTCAAATCAGCAATGGTCCATCCAATCGCCGCCCGATTGGTGACCAAAACACCCATCAATTTATCCTCTTGCTCCTCGGTTAAGTTTGATGCAATAATAACCGGGAGTGTGTTGCCTTCACCAACATAAGCATACTTGAGATGCTTAGGCAATGCCTTTAACTCTACATCCGGAGGCTCTACTAATGACGGCTTTAATTTAGTGTCAATGCTCTCCGGTAAACTCTCGACTTGGTGCGTCCATGTCGGTTTTCCCTCTCGAACCGCAAGCACCTCCAAACTTTTCACTTCCTCGTCTATGCTCTTTTCCACCTCTACCTGTGACCTGTCAAACATATAACAATCCTCCATTGTGTTTTCCCCATCCACGACTGTGTCGCAAAGAGGTATACACGTGTCAACAATGTCCGCCATATAGCATTCATCATCAACTGGAGGGTTCATAAGTCCGGAAAAAACATGCAACCTCAACCTTCGGTTTCCAAATGTCATGTCAACCGTTCCTGTTTTGCAATCAATTTGAGAATTTGCGGTTGCTAAGAACGGTCGACCCAAAATCACCGTAGGTTGTTTGGTTGGGTCCTTGGCCACGTAATCAAGCACTAAAAAGTCCACCGGATAGTAAAAATCCTCGATTTTTACTATCACATCCGAAACAATTCCACGAGGTAGTTTGGGTGTCAAATCGGCTAACACCACGGTGGTGTTTGACGACTGAAGTGGACCAAACTCGTATTGGTCATACAAACTACCCGGTAGAATGCTCACGCTAGCACCAATATCTAGAAGTGCCTGATTGATTTTAAAGTCGCCTACTTGAATTGAAATGATAGGCGCACCCGGATCTTGGAGCTTAGGTGGAAGTGCACCCGAAAGAATCGAACTCACATTTTCAGTTAAGTCTATTTTTTTGGAAATTTATGAGTTCGTTTCTGGGTACACAATTCTTTCAAGTACTTAGCATAAGACGGTACTTGTTTGATTGCATCCAAAAGAGGTAAGTTTATTTTAACTTGTTTGAAAATCTCCAACAACTCTTCTTGTTGTGGACCTCTTTTGTTTACAACTTTTTTAATGGGTCCCTTCAATGCTTCGGGATAAGGGGCGCTATTAGCCTCCACACCCTTTTCCTTAGCCTTGGGGATGGGTATGGTCACAATGGGAATATTATTATTCTTTTTCAAATCATTTTTATTTTTATTTTGACCCGTTTGACCATCCTCATTCTCATCCTCACTAGCATCCTCCACCACCCCTTCAACAAACTGGGGTGATGGTGTTTTGACACCATCATCAACGACTCGACCACTACGTAAGGTAATTTTATTAATTGGTACCTCACGTGTATTCCTTGAGTTGGTCCCTTGATGCTTAGGGTTCGTCGTGGTGTCACTTGGAAGCTTTCCCATGCTTCCTCTCATTTGAGCCATCTCCTCCGCGAGTTGGCCCACTTGCTTTGCCAAAACCTTATGTGCTTTGTCCCGAATCTCGATTGTCTTCTTTACCTCCTTAATGTCATTGTGAGATTCTTTTTGCATATTTAACAGAACATCCATTTTGGCACTCAAGTCATCACCACCAGTTTGATTGTTCGACCCACTTCCATTACCGCCTTGATTGTTGTAATTCCTTTGATACCCTCCTTGGTAGTTGTTGTCCCGACCTTGGTACCCTTGATTGTAATTACGTTGGTAACCTCCTTGGTTACCACCTTGGCGATTTTGATACGATGACCCGCTTTGGTTACCCGGTTGAAAGTTCGGGTTCATTTGATTCGCGGCATTCCCATATCGGAAGTTAGGATGGTTTCTCAATCCGGGATGGTAAGTGTTCGAATTCATGTCATTGTTCTTTCTGTCCCCGAACACTTGATTTACCTCCTCGGTGTATTCACTCGGCCCCGTTGGACATTGATCGGTCCTATGGCCAATATCTCCACAATCCTCACACATCGCGAATTAAGCCGCGTTCACCTCCTTCTTCATCATACGAGGCATTTCCTGTTCTAAGGTAGAAATTTGATCCTTAGAATCAAGATCGGGAAGTGACCGGGAAATGGGATGTTTCTTAGCTCTATCGGCCGATTCCTTCTCTTTTGACCGTTTGCTCATCCTCTCCAAAAACTCCCAATCATCATCTTCATGATTGCTCAAAAGAGTCCTGTTGCTCGTCGAATCGAGGCGATTCCACATCATGTCATCCAACCCACGTACAAAACACTTCACCAATTCCCACTTTTCTATTTGGTGATGTGGGCATCTCCGCATCAATTCCTTAAATCGAGTGAATGCTTCATGTAACGGTTCACTCGATAATTGCCGAAACGACCTTATCTCATCCCTAGCATCGTCGGTCTTCGCCATCGAATAATATTCGTCTAAAAAGACTTGTTGCATCTCACCCCTTGTTCGAATACTATTCGCTGGAAGTGTGAGAAACCATTGCTTTACCTTGTCTTTCAACGAAAATTGGAACAAACGAAGCTTGACCTCCTCTAATGCGAAGTTGTGCCCCCCCAATAGTGTTACAAATGGACGAAAACTCCGCCAAGTGCGTGTACGGTTCATCATTAGACCTCCCATTGAAGTGGGGAAGTATATTGATGTAATGAGGTTTACAATCAAACATTCTCCTTTCGCACACTATAGGAGAGTCATTATCAGTAACTACCGGTCGAAAATGGTCATTCACTCCCCATGGAGGTTGTTGACGACGTTGGGGACCGTTAACCTCTTGATCAACCGGCCTTCGGTTGTCCCTTCGATCACCCCTTCTATCCCCGCCTTGATTCCTACCTTGATTACCCCTTTGATTACCTCCTCCCACGAAACGAGGAATCCGATTAGGGTTACCATTGTTGTTATTGTTATTGTTGTACAACCCATCATTTCGGTTCCGTTGATTGTTGTTTCGTGGTTGGCGGTTGTTCTCATAACAGTCATTTCTTGCATTCCCGTACCCATAGTCATCATTCCCCACATAGTTGGCGTTTTGGTAGCCAAACTCTTCATCTTCATACCCTCTTGCATTGTAGATGTTACCCTGATTCACGTATCCCCAATCTTCGTCATCGTTAGCCCGATCATCATAATATCCCCCGTTGTCCGAATTTTCCGTATGCACGCTCACATGTTCCGGCGGTTGATAACCGGGAACACTATATGGTTCGTCATCGGGGATGGCGTTCCTCAAATCGTCTATGTTGAAGAATGGGTCTTCATTCGTAGGATTTCCATGATCTCGATTACCTCGACGGTCGGAATTGACATTCCTGTCATCAAGGTTGATGGGTAAAGAATTGTGTCGATGAAGGTTTTGTTGTTGGGGTCTCCTTTGGGTGTTGTTGGGATTTTGGTTTTGAAAAGGTGGTGTGGGTAGCCCGTTATTGTTGTTACCACCTGGGCGCTCTTGAGGCATGGGTTGAACGTTTTGGGCGGGATTGAAGTTGCTTCGGTATTGGAATTGGTTCGGGTTTTGGTTTTGGTTTTGGTTTTGGTTTTGGTTGGAATTTTGGTTCGCCATTGAATCGGTTTCAATTGTCGGTGATGTTTGGTTGGTTTGATTAGAAGCAAGTGTTGCCTCTAACCGGCTTGTTAAGTTTCTTCTTGCTACTCTTTCGATTTTCGGTTCGTAGACTAAAGGTGAAGTCCTCCGGAATTCCGTGTATGCATGCACTACCTGTAACCTGCACAAGTAACACACCCCGCGTAACAAAGAAAAAGACAAAGTACAAAAAGAAACTAGACAAATTAAACAGATAATCACGCAAATTCAAACAATAATCCAAACATAAAGCGCACGCACTCCCCGGCAACGGCGCCAAATTTTGATCGGAAGTGTCGCGCTCCAGTCAAAGATAAGATTTATAAGCCCTAATTACCCTTAACAAATAGCTAGTGGTAGCAAGGGGTCGAACCACGAAGAGTACGTGGTTTGTGTGTGGATTCGATTGAATTATAGAGAATTGTCACAATTATGAAGCTTGCTGTAATATTTATTTTCTTTTTGTTTTGTTGGAAGATGTGAATTTAAACTAATGAAATAGATTGAATTGATTAACAACTAATGAGTAACGATTGCAAGAAAGATTGATTAATAAACAATAATAAGAAGAAGGGATCACACACGGTTTCAGTAATTGCCAACCTAGGGTTTCTACAAGTTTTTAGATTCAACTCAATTGCGTATGATTAGCGGATTTAGTATATCGTGACTTAGGTGCTAATAACTATCAACATTTCGAAAAACGAACAAGAATACACTTTATAATCAACACAAGTAAAACCTAACCACGACAATGTAACTAGACATAACCATTTCGTAAAGTCATAACTTTTAACATCGCTCGACAATTTACGAATACGAAACAAATGTAAACTATTGTCAATGGTTTCAAAAATCAAACACAAATTGTTACAAAGTTGAAACAAGCACAATTCGAAACCCTAAAGTTAACAACTACCTACATCGGGGTGATACCAAGATGATTAGCCGCTCATGGTTGAAGAAGCTTGATCACCGAATGATTTGAACTTGATGAAGATCATCTTGAAGCTTGAAGGATGAAGGAATGGTGAATGATGAAGATTTGATGAGATAGTGATGATGATGGAAGGAATTAGGGTTTGTGATTGTGATTCGGGATGATGATGGTGATTCTTGATGATTTCCAATGATGGTGATGATCTTGTGTGTAGTATTGGAATAATGATGAATGATGCCCGAATAATGGCTCCAAGATCAAGGTTTGAACTCCACCAAAAGTGTAACTACCGAAAATTAATGACCCAACACCAATGGGAATCGATCTTAACCTCAAGAAATCCAAATTTCGCGTTCTAATGATCCCGTAGCCGTCGCCGACGGCACATAACCCGTCGCCGACGGGCTGTGCATATGTTGAAACCGTCCGATGGCCTAAATGACTGGATACGACAACTTTTGGCCGACGGGCATAATTAGGGGGCGTCGCTGACGGCTTGGGACCCGTCGACGATGGGTTCTCAAACTGCATTTTCTGATTTTCTTTTGTTTCACTCCCGTTTGGTCCGTAATGCGTTCCGGTGCTCCGGTTTTTGACTCGTTGACTCGTAAAGCTCCCGAAAAGACTCCTTAAACTTCATTAAACCTTCAAATACAAATCTAATTAAAAGTAGGCTATTCGAGATTAAAACTCATGTAAAAACATAAAGTTACACGATTACGAACACCGGTTTTCAACCACGTATCAAATGCCCCCGCAACCTTTCAACGTTGCATGGTGGCCATCTTCCATGATATGATAGAAAAGACAATGGAAGTCTTCATGGACGACTTTTCTATCTTTGGAGATTCATACGACCAATACCTCGATAATCTTGAACAAATGCTATCCCGATGTGAGGAAACTAACCTCGCCCTTAACTGGGAAAAATGTCATTTCATGGTAACGGAGGGAATAGCACTCGGTTACAAAATCTCAAGCGAAGGGATGGAGGTTGATCGAGAAAAAATAGACACTATTTCTCGATTACCACCCCCATCCTCCGTTAGAGCTATCAGAAGTTTCCTTGGGCATGCTGAATTTTATAGACGATTTATCAAAAACTTTTCAAAAATCTCAAGACCTCTAACAAAATTGCTTGAAAAAAGATGCCCCTTTCATCTTTGACAAGGATTGCAACCAAGCATTTATAACACTAAAAGAAATGTTAGTCAATGCGCCTATCATGATAGCGCCAGATTGGAAATTACCTTTCGAAATCATGTGCGACGCAACTGACTATGCAGTTGGAGTCGTCTTAGGACAAAGAAAAGATAAGCATTTTCACCTAATTTATTACGCTAGTAAAACACTTAATGATGCACAAGAAAATTACACAACAATAGAAAAAGAATTACTAGCTGTGGTATTTGCTTTTGATAAATTTCATTCTTCTCTTGTTCTTTCTAAAACGATAGTTTATACAGACCATGCAGCCATTTGATATCTTTTTAAGAAACAGGATGCTAAACCGCGTTTAATTAGATGGATTCTACTCCTCCAAGAATTTGACATTGAAATAAAAGACAAAAGAGGAGCAGAAAACACCGCTGCAGATCATATTTCCCGCTTGGAAGATCCAGCTTTGGAGGCAACCAGGGACGAAGTAATCAAAGAAAAATTCCCAACGGAGTCCCTATAAATGGTGGAATACCGAGAAGAGCCATGGTACGCCGACTATGCTAACTACGTAGCTAGCGGTATAGTCGCAAAAGGATGGCCACATCATCAAAGAAAAAATTCATTGCCGATGTAAAGCATTATTTGTGTGGGGGTATTTGATGTGTGTAAAATGCAACATATAAATTACATCAAATGAGGCATAAAACTAACCCTTTTTTAGTACTATTGTTGGAAAAAATGTGCTTTTGTCTTCCTTTTATATTTTCAGGACTAATTGAGCGTAAATGCACAAAAGGAACAAATATGGAGCAAAATCTAACATAAATACAAGAAAGGAAATAAACGTGGCATGCCCGACCCCACGACAGCATCTTCCCAAGAAAAAACAAGACAACAGAAGGTTGAACACGCCACGTGCCCAGCGGACACGGGGGCGTGGCCAGACACTTGCAGAAAAGACAAACTCATAGAAGCTTCTATTCCCAGCATGGGGGTGTGCTCAGCTCAACACGGGTCGTGGTCAGCGCTAAGATTCGCAAAATCTTGCAAAATCTTGATAGTACAGATTTGCTTCTGCACACGGGGCCGTGCCCAGTGAATACGGGGGCGTGTGCAGCCTAATGAAGACAAATGTTAGGACCGGTTTTGACTCCGAAATGATTGCGAACCGAACGTGTGACGTGCGGAATCCATACACGAACGTGACCGAACACACGAGAACGTAATATAATCGGTGATTCTATTGATGAATATGATAACGTACAGCACCTGAATCACGAACACGGAACTTTCTCTCTCTAGGCTTTCTCTCTCTAGCTCTAGATCTCCAAAGCTCCAAATGCCAAAAGTTGCAAAAGTCCAAATCTCTAACCCTAAGAGATCTATTTATAGGCCAAGGATATAAGGAGATTCTCCTTATTTACAATATTGCCACCTTGCCCTTTTCGTTCTAATATTACAATATAAGGCTAGTGTAAAACTGTTTCCGCTACGATTTGAGATGACGGAGGCGATAGACATAAATGCACTAACAGACTCCCCCTTGGATATTGCCGCAGTCAATCTCAACCATTGACTCAAACTCGTAGCGTCTTAACTTTTTCTCTCTCTGAGTCTTCTTGAAAATTTGACGTCTTTTGAAACATAGACTCCCTCTTGCTCGAACAGAATCCCGGTGGATCTATTTTCAGCTTCAGCTCCCCCTTTTGGTAAACTCTTCAGGCTCCCCCTTTCATCAAGCTTCCGTGCTTTGGGATCGACATGTCACACCGCCAAAAATACCACATGCGGAAACACCGCGGGACGTGTGACGTACCAGGATCCAAGCCACCAATCACATTGAACTATGCATAATATTTAATAAAAACATTCCATTCATTTCAAAATAAGAATCTAAGTCAAGAGGTAAACCAAATAAATATTCAGCGGAAGCATAATGTAAATAGTAATTCAAATGTTTCAAAACACGTGTTCATAATCAATAAAGCGAGTATCCAAGAGTCTCGATCCATGACCACTCCAATGCTCCCAGATAGCAAGTCCATGCCAAGAAATCTAACGACCTGCAAGCATGCAGACAAGTGTGTCAGACGACGCTGGTGAGTTCAAAGTTTTGTTAACGCGTTTAGTTACCAGAAGTGTGTTTAGAATAGTTCAACGTTATCTTGTGATGATGTTATTAACTCGGTTACCGTATGTGGCTAATAGATGTGTTTGCCCAAACCCCAATGCCTATATCAAAGCATTGGTCAAGTGGTCAAGGTAAATAGTTCATGCCCATCCATTCCGGCCCGGTGTGAGGGTGCCAATCCTAATAGCGCTATCAACTAAATACCTCGTTGCCTTACCGGCAACAATCGGTAGATGTAAGGGGTCTTATATGATAGAAACTGAGTAATAACCAACATCCCATTAATCTGCATTCCTCCCTGGAACGTTACCCGATATCCCTTCCCGGGATGCATGCTTGAAAAAGTGCAGTGAACTCACCTTGGTTTGCTCGGTATGATTTGCTACTTGTTCACACTTAAACAATCACAGCCTATGGTATTCACGTATGCGATATTAGTTTATATTCATAAGGTTTACGTATGAATCATAATCCTAGTGTGAGTGTGCAACAATCACCGAATGACACATAACAATTGTTCTACTCATGTATATCCAAACCCACATGTATGATTTGTATCCATATTCAACAGTCGAGTGATTAGCATCGGTGGTCACACTATGTAATGTGAATTACTAACTAAGCATATGAAATTCAACAACGCTATTAATTCTTGTGAATATATGATATCTTTAATAAAAATAGTCGATAACATTAAATTAGTGATAAAGCTTCCTTAGGCCTCTCAACTTAATCACATGGATTGTATGAAGTAGATCACATGACCTCTGATGCCTAATTAATGAAGTCTACATGTGTTGACTGTGAAAAGCATTTACACAAGTTTGACTATGTTAAGCGTGCCAATCAAAACTAACTGTTTCATCGGTGGTCATCATTAACGAAGTCAGCATTATGATAACATTATCATGCACATTCATCAAAGTATCATGCACATTCATCAAATTATCATGCACATATCAGTCCACTGTTCCCTATGATGACCTGATCGACGAAACCCCCATGCAATCAGGTCGACGACACATTATCATTCATCAAGGATTAAGCCGACGAAACTCCATTGTTTCGTCGAGAGATAGACCGACGAAACTCCATTGTTTCGTCGAGAGTTGTTTTAACCTTTAACCTTTGCTAATCAATCACAAAACCCTAAAAACTCACGGTTATCAATCAATGCTAGTATAATTATTATCCAATCATCAGTTTTCATAATTTGTTCATGTTCCCATCATGCGACACAATACCTATCATCCACCCTAATAATCTGTTCGCAGTACTTAGCATGTTATATCTAATCTAGAGATACATATAGCCATCACATGCCTACTGACAAACACATGCAATTATACACACAATAACCGACAATCAGGAAGTGATTCTTATCCAATTCGGCTGCACTTCCAAGGCATGTCACATGTAGTGATATAGGGTATTGAGCCACAAAGATAAAGTAAGTAATGATATTACTAACCTAGATGTGGGATTCGAGATGAGTAATCAGTCAAAAGTGTGTATAAAGTTCCGGGTACAGGCTGCCGTCGACTTCAAGAAATGGTGATAGGATTTTAGGGTTTGACTAATTGTAACTCCTCGTATAACATGTGAATATATCGACAGGAAATGGGGCCACACATTGGCCGGAAGCCCATCTCGGTGGAACATCAATGGGCTACGAAACCCCCCAAAGTTTCGTCGACTAATGGTGACGACGAAACATTATAATGTTTCATCAAGTTCGAGTTTGCATCGGAGTGTCTAATGTTTTGACAAGGGTGAGAGTGCAAAGGTTATGTCCATCAATAGTTAATGAGTTTGTAAAATCTTACTTCAATTCATTAATCATAAGATCACATAATAACAAAATAAACATATAACAAACGCGCATCCGATACACGCAACGAATTACAAAACACAGTTGTGAAAACAAGCAACGTGTTGGAAAGGACCTTAAAATCTCGAGTTGTCACATCATCCCCAACTTGAAAGAAATTTCGTATCGACAGGAAATGGGGCCACACATTGGCCGGAAGCCCATCTCGGCGGAACATCAATGGGCTACGAAACCCCCCTAAGTTTCGTCGACTAATGGTGACGACGAAAAACTATAATGTTTCATCAAGTTCGAGTTTGCATCGGAGTGTCTAATGTTTCGACAAGTGTGAGAGTGCAAAGGTTATGTCCATCAATATTTAATGAGTTTGTAAAATCTTACTTCAATTCATTAATCATAAGATCACATAATGACAAAATAAACATATAACAAACACGCATCCGATACACGCAACGAATTACAAAACACAGTTGTGAAAACAAGCAACGTGTTGGAAAGGACCTTAAAATCTCGAGTTGTCACATCATCCCCAACTTGAAAGAAATTTCGTCCCGAAATTTGGTAAGTACTCCGAACACGGCAACGTGTCAAATCAGGATGCCTGTGGATTTTCATCGGGCGCCGCATCATCCCCAACTTGAATGGGAATTTCATCCCGAAATTCGCTAGTTGCGTTAGATTTAGATTTGCCAGGCTTGGTCTTATCCTTTGGGAATAAATGTGGATACTTAAGCTTCATCTGATCCTCGCGTTCCCGCGTGAACTCCGGTCCACGTCATGAGTTCCAACGAACCCTCACTATCGGAATACGGCTGTGCTTACGGACCTTGACCTCCCGATCCATAATTTCTATTGGTTCTTCGATGAATTGCAACTTGTCGTCAATCTTCAGTTCTTGAAATGGTATGACCAGTGTTTCATCAGACAAACACTTCTTTAACTGTGACACATGGAACACATCATGGACGATACCCAACTCAGCAGGTAACTCCAACCTGTAGGCCACTTTACCTATTCGCTCCAGAATTCTGAATGGCCCAACATAACGAGGGTTTAACTTGCCGCTTCCCAAAACGCACCACACCCTTCCAGGGCGAGACCTTCAACATGACGCGATCATTAACTTCGAATTCCAAAGGTTTCCTACGCTTATCAGCGTAGCTTTTCTGACGGTCGCGCGCTGCTGCCATACGGTTCCTCATCTGCACGATCTTTTCTGAAGTTTCCAACACAAGTTCAGGGCCTGTGACCTGGCTGTCACCCACCTCAGCCCAAAAGAGAGGCGAACGACACTTTCGCCCGTACAAAGCTTCAAATGGAGCTGCTTGAATGCTGGTATGGTAGCTATTATTGTAAGAAAACTCCACCAAAGGCAAGTGTTTCTCCCAACCCTTGCCAAAATCGATAACACACGCCCGCAGCATGTCTTCTAGTGTTTGGATGGTTCGCTCACTTTGACCATCCGTCTGCGGGTGATAGGCAGTACTCATGCTGAGCTGTGAGCCAAACGATTTATGCATCGACTACCACATTTCTGAAATGAAACGCGGGTCACGATCAGAGATAATAGAAGTTGGCACCCCGTGCCTAGAAACTACTTCCTTCAGATAGACAGCAGCTAACTGGGAGAACTTATCCGTTTCCTTAATTTCTAGAAAGTGTGCTGACTTCGTGAGACGATCAACAATCACCCAAATGGTATCGTTCCCGCTTTAAGTTCTAGGTAGCCCAGTGACAAAATCCATTGCGATTTGCTCCCACTTCCACATGGGTATTTCTGGTTGTTGCAGCAACCCAGACGGTTTCTGATATTCCACTTTAACTTTAGAGCAGGTCAAACACTTACTCACATAAGTCGCGATGTGAGCTTTCCTCTTCGGCCACCAATACATGACTTTGAGATCCTGATACATCTTATCTGAACCTGGGTGAACGGAATATCGAGACTTGTGTGCTTCATCCATCACAAGTTCCCTAAGGTTGTCGGATACAGGAATCCATACACACTCCATGAAGTAGTAAATGTCGTCTGATCTCTTCTCGAGTTGCTTCTCCATGCCCCTTAAGTATTCTGCTTCGATATTTTCCTCTTTCAGTGCTTCGGTTTGTGCAGAAGGTATCTGATCGGGTAGGTTAGAATGAATGGTGAGCTGCAAAGCACGAACACGCTTGGGTTTCGGTTCCTTCCTGCTTAGTGCGTCAGCTACAACGTTGGCCTTACCCGGATGATACTTGATTGCACAGTCATAATCGTTTAAAATTTCAACCCAGCGACGCTGTCGCATATTCAAGTCCTTCTGTTCGAAAATATGCTGAAGGCTCCTGTGGTCGGTATAAATAGTGCATTTAGTACCGTACAGGGAATGCCTCCAGATTTTGAGCGCAAAAACTACAGCTCCCAACTCCAAATCGTGCGTCGTATAATTCCTCTCGTGATCCTTCAACTGTCGAGAGGCATAAGCTATCACATTGTTGCGCTGAATCAGTACGCATCCAAGTCCCTAAATGGACGCATCACAATATACCATGAAATCTTAGGTACCTTTAGGTAAAGACAAGATCGGTGCACTGCAAAGCTTCTGCTTTAATAACTGAAATGCCTCCTCTTGTTTCGTTCCCCAAGAGTATACCACGCCCTTCTGTGTTAGCGAGGTGAGAGGTTGCGCAATCTTCGAAAAATCCTTGATAAATCTCCGATAATACCCAGCGAGACCAAGAAATTATCGCACCTCAGAAGGAGTCTTTGGTGCCGCCCAATTCTTAACAGCATCCACCTTTGCAGGATCTACATGTATCCCCATTTCGTTAACAATGTGCCCAAGGAAGTGTACTTCTCGAATCCAGAAGTCACACTTAGAGAATTTTGCGTAAATCTGCTCCTTCCTCAGGAGCTCCAAGATAAGTCGTAAGTGCCGCTTGTGATCTTCCTTGCTCTTCGAGTAAATCAAAATGTCATCGATGAATACTATAACGAAGTCGTCGAGATATGGTTTTCATACACGGTTCATGAGATCCATGAAGACCGCTGGTGCATTCGTCAGCCCAAACGGCATAACTAAGAACTCATAGTGCCCATAGCGCGTTCGAAAAGCCGTTTTCAGAACATCCTCTTCTCGGACTCTCACCTGATGATAGCCTGATCTTAAGTCGATCTTCGAATAATAACTTGACCCTTGCAACTGGTCAAACAAGTCGTCGATGCGTGGAAATGGGTAACGGTTCTTGATAGTCACTTTGTTGAGTTCCCGATAATCAATACACATGCGGAAGGACCCGTCTTTCTTCTTTACAAACAAAACTGGGGCTCCCCAAGGCGAAGAACTGGGTCGAATAAAACCTCTGTCCAATAATTCTTGCAGCTGGTTAGACAGTTCCTGCAACTCTCCAGGTGCTAGACGGTAAGGAGCACGAGCAATTGGAGCTGCTCCTGGTGCAAGATCGACCTGAAATTCTACTTGACGCTGAGGAGGTAAACCTGGGAGTTCCTCAGGAAATACATCAGCAAATTCACATATAACTGGCAGATCCTCGATCTTTCTCTCTTCAGACGGAGTATCAGTAACTAGTGCCAGAATTGCAGGATACCCCTTTCGTAGACATTTCTGCGCTTGCATAGCCGAGATAATGCCAACCATCGCACCACTTCGATGCCCCTGAACCAACAATGGCTCTCCATCAGGGATAGGGATACGCACAATCTTTTCCTTACACAGAATCTTAGCTTGGTGCTTAGACAGCCAATCCATACCAACCACCATATCGAAACTACCGAGGGTGACAGGAAGGAGATCAATATCAAACACTTGACCCACGAGATCTAGTTTACACCCGAAAAGAACATGCGAAGCTTGTATCGTCTTACCATCGGCCTTCATTTTCATCCTGTGATTCAGATTTACCTTTTTGAGTTTTTCAGATATTCTTCATGAAAACTACCTTCATTTTCATCCTATGATTCAGATTTACCTTTTTCAACGGACTCTTCTTTCAAAACACTTTCAATGACCTTACCTACCACCTCTGAATCACTTGAATCATCAGATTTGGAATAGGTTACGTCAATGTTATCTGGTAATTGATCGACCATGTTGAAAGCTTTTTCGACCTTCTCATCATCATAAAATGCGAACTTTTCCGGTGGTGGAACTTGATGAAACTCTGAGCCAATACCTTTCTTGTTTTGCTAAGAATCTTTACCATCCGGTTTTAGATTGAAAATTCTTTCAAGCACATATGATGATGCATGATAACTATGTAACTTGTTGTTATCCTGTTCTAAATCAGCTATTTGACGCTTTAGCTTAGCAACATCCTCAATGTAAGAATTGACAACTTATTGTTTTATTGAATAATGTCGCTTAAGCGTATCAGTTGTTTCAGAACAGTATTTCAATCTGGATTGAACAAGTTTCATTTGACTTTTCACATTTTCATATGACTCTTTTGTAATGTGATAAGCCAATTTTATTGAAGCATATTCCTTTTTCATCTCTTGAAAAGCATTCTCTTTTTGATCACATTCTTCTGTCTTTTTCAAAACTTCATTTTCTTTTTCTAACTTTTTACATTTTTCCGAAAGTTTTTCATCATTTTCTTTTAAAACCTTTTCGTTTTCTAACATCTCTTTGCATTTATTTTTGAAAACTTCTTCAATTTTAATAAATTCAATATCTCTTGTTCTGAATTTTTCATCTTTTTCAGTACAAGCACTGCACGGTTCCATGCATTTTTTGCACTGTTCAACGATTTTGATTAGGATTTCAGAATCAGAATTTACCTCAGTGATTGGCACTTCGGCTTTCACTTCCGTCTGTGCCTGATCAGCTTCATCTTTCTTCTGATCCTCACAATCACCAGCATTATCAACAACATCACCAGCAACTTCCAAAATCTCATCCTTCACTTCTCTTTCTTCTTTCTTCTTCATTTCTTCAGCCTGCTGTTTTTCAGTAACAGCTTCTTTCACAGCTTCTTCATTCACCATAACTTTTTCTTCAACTTTCTCTTCTTTTTCTTTC
The DNA here is from genome assembly GCA_030545235.1 of Helianthus tuberosus. NCBI lineage: Eukaryota > Viridiplantae > Streptophyta > Magnoliopsida > Asterales > Asteraceae > Helianthus > Helianthus tuberosus. Next base: position 135,938,404 of record CM060389.1, read on the forward strand.
ACTTCTTCAGCCACCTTCTTCAAATCGTTCACCATATATTCAACATCTTTTTTCATTCTTGCTTCATCCCTCTTCCTCAAACTTGATGTCATAGCTTCTCTGATGGTTTTATTCAGCCTTTTCTCATAACTCTTTTCTTTTTCACAATTTGAATAAAACTCGCCGGATAAAGGAATTACTAGAAGAACATCATCATGAACTATATCTCTCCTGGGAACAACAGGTTCACCTTCTCTGTTGACATAACATTCTCGGTTCTTGTCCCATCTTTTGTTTCTAACAGCATTTTCATACTCTTCCTGCATTTTCTCCATTCTGCATCCAACAATGAATCTTTCTCTTTCGGTTTTTTCTTTCAAAATCTCTTCTCGGGTTCTCTCCTTGATTTCAGCAACTAAAACATGATGTTTGCTCTTTGATATAGTTCTGCCATGAGCTGTGAGACGATTATCAATACGATCTTCTTCTGGAAGAATCTCACTCCAATCATACCCTTCATCATCATGGATTATTGCACATGCTCTTGACTTCTCTTTGGAATTATTTTTGATCATTTTCGGCTCTTCTTTGCTACGGTGGTAAATTGCCTTTCCGTAATAATCATCATTGAAAGGTTTCTCAGTTTCGTCAACTTCAGAGTTTTTGCATTCTCTTTTGAAATGACCTTTTTGCTTACATCTGGAGCAGGTCACTTTGGATTTGTCGAATCCCAGCTTTGTTGACGAACCACCTATTGATTGCTTCCCAGTAATCTTCATATACCTATGAGCTCTTCGAATGCAACTTGCTAGACACCAGCGTATGTCAATGAGTTCCATTTCTGATGGATCGATCTGGTCGTAGTCTTCCTTTGTCAGCTCTGACTTTCCAATTTTTTCAGAAACTAGACCTCCGTAGGACTCTAACACAGATGCCAGAAAACTCATTTGTTGTTTTGCTGCATTGATGCTCATAGCCGGGGAATTCTTCAGTTTAAGAGCGATGTTGCAGAGAACTTCTTCAAATTCTTCAGGGCTTGCTTTTGAAGAAGATGAATGATATCCTGGATCGTAGCTTGACGAGCTTGTTTGTGGTTCTTTCATCTTTTCAACGCTGAATCCGGTCTTTGGTGATTCACCAACTTTCACCGAAGGTACATTGCCCTTGTGGTAAAGACCGACATTCTGATGATGTGAAGAACCACTCATCTTGCTTTGCTTTTGTAGCTCAAGATCATGACTTTCAATTTTTTCTATCAAAGCATCAAGAGAAATTGAATCATATAAAACATCATTTTACAAGATAAACACAAATGTTTGCCACTGATCAGCTCGTGGTAACGCTTCTATGATTTTATCAATAATTTCCTCTCTCGTTTTCACAATCTCAAACCTTTCGAGTTCAATTTTTAAATGACAAAAATGTTCAATCATTTGCCTCACTGACTCTCCCTTTAAGCTATCAAACAAATCAAAAAAAAAATTTAGTAAAGCAATTTTGTTCTTTTTAATTTGTTTGCCTCCTTCGGCTTTAACCCTTAACGCTTCCCAAACCGATTTTGATGACCCATCATGATTTAACAAATAAAATATATCATCTTGGATAGATTGTTGAATCAAAGCGATCATCTTCTGTTCATATGAGAATTTCCTTTTATCGTCATCGGAAAAATTATTGAGAGGGATCTCTTCATTCTTGTCATTGATCGGTCGACTGTATCCAAACTCTAAGCCGAACCAACTCTCGTGAGCGTATGCTTTGGCCCAGTTTAGGAATCTTTCTTTCCACCAAGTGTAATCCTCTATCTTCTCAAGCTTAGGTGGTTTCGAATAAGTTCCATAGAAATTATCATGTTTTATGTTATCATTGATTGTTTTTGTTATTGATTTCGGTGTGACAGTTGACGTTTCAGACGATTCGGATGTAAACGCGTTGTAGAACGTGTTGTAGAACTCTTCAGCCATGATATGAACTTCTCAAATCACCTGAATCATGCAGACAAACAAACACAATCAGTTTTTAAAAATTATCAAATAACAGGATCGGACGGATATTCGGTCGAGTGAGTCAACAAAGGTCAACAGTGACAATATTCGGGTAACAACGATATCCGTTCGGGTGGGGTTGCTGTCCGATCGGATAGAAATTATGTTGAAAGTGAGTTTGTTGTCCGACCGGATAGAATTGATGTCCGACCGGATGAGAATTAAAGCTGTCCGAGCGGATTACTTGTTGTTCGATCGAGTAAAACTGTTGTCCGGTCGGATAGTGATGTTGTCCGAACGGGTGACTTGGTCGATCGGGTAGCGTTTTGACCTTTGACTTCTTATATACAATAACAAGGTAGTGGCTGACAACCTATCAATTTCACATGCAAACTGATTACATGCAATTAATCAATGGCTGACAAGAACTTTTATCACATGCAATACTGAATATTAAATGTCACATGCATGTGCTCATGATACTTCACACCGATTGTAATTAATAATTCATATTCTCAATTTGAAAATGGCCGACAACAATTTGAATTTTAAAACAATGATTGGGCCGCTAATCTTGTAATAAATGGGCCACATGATATACTGCAATCAAAAACAATTTGATTGGGCCTTGTAATTTGATTCAATCTAATTCATATGCATCACGTGATTACTGAAGTATGATATTAATGATTGCAGGTTACTTTGTTGACTAAAGTGGCTTTAATGGGAGAGATAATGACTCGGATTGCTGTCCGAGCGGACAACTTGACCGATCGGATAGGCAGTCAACAAGGTCAACAACTTTAAATGAATTGCAGTGCCTCGGATTGCTGTCCGAGCGACTGGTATCCGGTCGGATAGGTCAACAAAAGTCAATACACTTAATGAGTATGCTATGAATTGAGTCAAGTGAGATATGCTATCCGACCGGGTGGTAAGTCAACAGGTCAAACAATTTAATGACTTGCAGTGAGTGAATTTGAGTCGGATGGGTCATCCGGTCGGATTGCCATCCGACCAGTGAACACCAAGAACAATAACAGCAGCAACAGTAAGCATATTTCAACAAACTTCGAACCAAACAAATTCAGATTTCTCACAAATGACTAGGGATTAAGATTTGAAACTTTGTAGGGTTTTAGATCATGTATTTTCGCACATCATATCCAAAAATTAGCAATTTTGAACCGGAAAATCCTGTTTAATTTTGCGTTTTTCAGTAATAAACGTGACGAATATGAAAAAATATGAGAAATTGATCAAATCTGGATGAAATTGACACTGAATCTGATAAATTTTCATGCGAATTCGTGCGTTTGATTCGTGCAATCGAGCTCCTGCTCTGATACCACTTGTTAGGACCGGTTTTGACTCCGAAACGATTGCGAACCGAACGTGTGACCGAACACACGAGAACGTAATATAATCGGTGATTCTATTGATGAATATGATAACATACAGCACCTGAATCACGAACACGGAACTTTATCTCTCTAGGCTTTCTCTCTCTAGCTCTAGATCTCCAAAGCTCCAAATGCCAAAAGTTGCAAAAGTCCTAATCTCTAACCCTAAGAGATCTATTTATAGGCCAAGGATATAAGGAGATTCTCCTTATTTACAATATGGCCTCCTTGCCCTTTTCTTTCTAATATTACAATATAAGGCTAGTGTAAAACTGTTTCCGCTACGATTTGAGATGACGGAGGCGATAGACATAAATGCATAAACAGATGGACACGGGGCCGTGTCCAATGAACATGGGGCCGTGTCCGAGCTTCTGCACAGGCTATAAATAGGGGTGCTTGGCTCACTTGCAAATCATCCCTTGGCAAATCACCTCTCTTCCACTTCACGCACACTCCACCACCATCACAACACCCACATCCACCACCATCATCCATCATCCATCTAGAGTGTGTGTGGTACTCTCGGGATCCAAGATTGATAGTAAGAGTTCTTGATAATCAAAGGCCATATTTGCCTAAGTCTCTTACATCACTTGGTAAAGACAAGCATTTAGTGTAATACTTTTGATTTTTAATCTTTTCGCACTTTTTATTTGGTTTTGTATTAATGACTTTAATAACTAGTTTCTTATGTTGAAGGTGAAACTTCCTTATCATTTGTCCGTTGTGTATTGACATTATTTTACTGTCTATATAAAATAAAAGATTTCAAACATTCATATCTCTACGGTCTATATAGAGATATGTTAGCTACCTGGTCGGGGGTTAAGAGAATGGTTTGGTAAGGTTCTTGCCTTGTTCAGTATATAGATCCTGCAAGGACCTGGGTCAAGCTTACTAGGACCTCCTTCAATACTCACTGGTATTGGATGGCAGGGGTGCGAATGGCTTGATCCCCTCATATGTAAACTACTATTAATACATTAACCCGGCTACTTGGGATTGTATCCCTGCTGACTCAAACCACTTAGCCGAGGGTAACGTCACCTTCAAAAGAGGGGCCTACCACATTACGCATTAATAACTTAATTAATTATCTTTCAATATTCCAACCCTTTAGGATTGTATCCTTGCTGACTCAAACTATTGGGTTGAGGGTAACGTCACCTTCAAAAGAGGGGCCTACTACTATAAATAAGATAATCTCTTAAAAAGTGGAAAAGTGCGGAAATCATCAAAGGTTACACTAAAGGCGAGTCGGATCCAAGTGATTCATCTTGTCTATCTGTTTTTATTTTATTTTTATTTTTCGGCATTTTTAGTTTTTATTTTCATGTTTAAAACTTTTTCTAAAATTTTGATTTGATTAGACGTTGAGGATAAACCGGTACTAAAAGCTCTTGTGTCCTTGGAGGACCTCGGTATCTTACCAACGCTATACTACGCTCACGATGGGTGCACTTGCCCATATGTGTGTTTAGTGTTACTAAAATATCGTGTTTTATAAATTTAAAACTTGACTAAAGTGTTAAAAAGGGCTTAAAATATAACTAAAATATATATCACGCACTACGCACATCGAGATGCATATCATAACTAGTTTATTTCTTGATCAATGTATCATGTTTTGGCTTTTGCAATCATTTGTCTTTTGTAGGTCTATCAACTGAAGATTCTATCTTAGTGACTCTCTCCTTTAATTTTTGGTAATCCATCACCTAAATTAATAGGATCATCTGAATTCCTACCAGAGGCAAGCTGTATTTGGTATTGAAGTAAATGCCCCTTGTTCTTGGTACTGGGACTTCCAATTGTTTTAGAATGTACTACTGTAGACTTAACAGTTGTTTCCTTCAAGGAAGTCTTAGATATGTAACCGTTGTCCAACTGTGAAATTGTGGTCACAGTTATAGTGGCTGCTTCACTTAAAAACCTGCAGTTGTCACATGTGAAACAAGATGTGTACCCTCTTCTGCTTGTGGAATAGCAAAGAGCTCCGAACTTTCACTAGTCACTTGTTGGAGTGTACTCTTAGTGATAAGTGGTTGAGAGGAACTAGTTTTAGGCAAGTCAGATGCTGCAATTGCATCAAGCAATGGTTTAACGGATAGAAATATATTTGTGGGTGGTGGTGTGGAAAGAGAATCAGCCCTAGGAGAAGAGCTTGAGTATAGATGTTCAAGTGAAGCATGTAACATGTTGGTTGGTTCCCCTGTGTTTTCAACACTATCCTTTTGTGAGAATATGTGAGGAGTTTAGATGATGGAGACGTTTACATCTGTTGTGAGGAAGTAACAACAAATGTTATTTGCGACATTTTTTGTTACAGCATGTATCTTTGGCATCTCAACCTCCAGAGATACCAACTGGTTCTTTTGGATTTGGGAATGAGAGTGGATGTGGTATGTGTGGGAATGGTTGATATGTGTTCCAGAGAGAGTACTGGATTGTACAATATGGTCACCAAGAGAAGTGGGCTCAATAACAGATGTTTGACCATTTTCTAAAACATTTTGCTCATCAGCAATTTCTTGAGTTTTATTAGTCATCATGCGTGTGAATGTTCATTTGAAAGGCTTTTCATTTGCAGGGCTTCACCCTGTTCAAAAATGTTTTGTGCCAAAATCTTTTGAAGATAGTAGCTCAAAAGTCTTGGATATACATGAGAAAGGCTTTGTCAGAGCCTTTCTTCTTGGTTTTCACATTCCCAACCATATCCATAAACAAAGATTAGGATAGCTTGTAAGTTGCATTTGTTAAAAAAGCATACTCCAGATACTGAGTTTTTAAAGCTATTTCATTAAAAGATGTGGTTTTTGCTGACAGGCATACTAGGAGGGTATAGAAGAAAATTTTCATTTCTGGTGGGAAATTTGGTTTAAAAATAGTTGCTCCATCAATTGAGCATCATACCCTCTCTATGAATTCAGTGTGAAGCTCAGTTTTAGAAAAAAGATTATGTACCTACTCATCATTAAGATTAAACATGATGGATAGCATGTGAGGGGTGATTTGAACATCTACTCCGTTGACTTTTGATATAATGGTAAAGGGCTTTTTATCCCAAAGTAAGAAGTCAGAATTGTTCCAAAACTCACGAAGAGTATCAAGATAGATGGGTGCATCGGTGGTTAGTATGGTGTGATATTTGGATGATGTGAGTATATCAATGGTTGAATGGAAGTCGGTGTTGGTGTCAAGTTTGGCGAGTTATGGGAGATAGCTGTGTGATGATTTTAGATTGAGAGACATGATCGATGATTGTGGATTATGATTTTGAGAGTAAAAATGCCTTTGTGAATTTTTGAATTTTAAATCTAAAAGCGTGAGTGAAAACGCTGATGGATAAGGGTTTTTATAGGGTTTTGAAAAAATGATGCTGGCGTGGCCAAAAGTCTATTTTTAATAACTGATGTGGCAAGCACATGTTTACCCTTTTAAAAGGTTTGTTCTCAAAAGTTTAATCCACCTAATAAACCTTTGTTTTAAGTATTAAAACCTTTGTTTGATGTAAACAGAGGTTAGACTTTTAAAATAGTGAATGTAACATATGTCGACTTTGGTCAACAGATGGATGAAACATATGTTTAGATCCATTGTTGGATGTAAACAATGGTTTTTGAAATAACAAAGGTTACTTGTGAAAGGTGGTTGACGTTAGTCAAACAGACTTTAGCACTACTAAAACAGTTGTTTTGACTCTTTTACACAGAGTTTTTGTTTTTGATGATTTTTTAACAATCTTTTCAATGATTTAAACAAGATCAATTCTTTGATAATGGCTTTGCTTTTTAATGTTTCTTCCACAAAATCAATTCTTTGATAATGGTGTTTTGTGATACTCAGCTTTTGAACCATTTCCAACACTTGTTGACTTTTGCAAGTTCTAGAATGTTAGCACTAAAGTCAACAGATGTTTGGCCAATTCCAATGAACTGATTATATCCTTGAAGGTTCTTGTTGAACCTAGGTTTTTTAGGCACTTTAACATGTTCTTCATACCTATAGGACATTCTGTGATAAGGTGGTTGTCCATACCCTCTTGGATATTTGTTTGATGTTAGGGCATCAGTGACTTGAACTTCCATATGGATAGTGTTTTGGTTCAATGCCCTTGTGATCTGAGTTTTAACTTGTGTGCTTTAGTGTATAAATAAATGAAGTAACTGATGAAATAAGTCAGATATATATGAAAATGGAAAGTTGAATTTCATTGGAATATAATGAAGACACAAGAATGGAAAGTTTATCACAACTGCTTTCTATTGATAATCAAAAGATTATAATTACAAAAATGATTATGCAACTCCCCTTCAGCTAGATCACATACATAGACTATTTATACAAAAAGGAATTTGTGTGATGTGATGAAATAGATCTCTAATAGGTGACATATATTTTAATAAGGTACAAACATCTTTGGCAATCAGGGCTAACATCACCCTGATAGCGACATCTAACATCCCTAACAGGAAAGATTTCACATATGTTAGAAACATCTGATGGAATGTAACAGCCATTCTAATACAGCTAACATTTGTTTGGATATACACTATTACATTAAAAGGATTGTTATTTAAACCTCTGTTGGCTTGATCCAAACATATGCTCTGGCCAAAACAGATGTTTGGTTTTCATAATCGGCGTTTTGTCTTCGACAAGGCTTAGGCCATGAACAGACTTTTCTTTTTTTTTTCAACAATGCTTTCATGTCTTCAACAGATCTTTGAAGTCTTCAAATAGATACTCTGTTAGTGTTCAAGATTCACTATCTTTGGGAGGTGATGCATATCATAACTGGTTTATTTCTTGATCAAGGTAGCTAGTTCTGGCTTTCGCAATCATCTTTCTTTTGTAGGTCCAACACCTAAATATAAGACTGGATGGTGTGGAGCAGCATAAAGAGAAGGCATGAAGTGCCACATGGCAGCTACGTCAGCAGGGGTGGTATTAAAAGAACAGGTGGAAGGAGCTTGAAAAGGGGTGTTCAAGAAAACAACAACCAAGCACAATCAATCTAAACAACAACAACCAATACCATCCATCACTCCATGTCACACCTCCACTCCACTCCACCCGGTGGAATTCTCCTGCCCTCCCCTCTATGCCACAACCACAACATGGTACGGGGCAGTGTGTCGGTGTGGTTGAGGTCTCCACACTAAAAAAAATTAATGCTCGACACCAAATTGTTTAACCATGGAAAGGGTGGTCATCACATTCCATCACCCATCACACTATCACACCCAATAATCATTTGACACCACATTCCATCACATTTCACTCATCACACTTGCAATGGCCATCAGATTCCATCACTAAACTTTTTTTATATATAAGGAATAATGGATTTTAATAATCCTAACTATTAGCCGTTGTCCGGCAACGGTCCTAACTTAAAAAGTAACCAGTGGTGGTCCCATCTTTTCAAATATTATAAACCAATGGACCTTTACTAAACCGAAAAGGATAAGGGGACAAAACAAAATTAAGGTTCTGTTAGTAAAGGCCCATTAGTTTACAATATATGAAAAGGTGGGACCACCACTAGTTATTTTTTAAGTTGGAACCGTTTCTAGCCAACGGCTAATAGTTTAGATTATTAAAATCCATTATTTCCTATATTTTATTATTTAATTAAAATAAAAATATGAAAGACAAATAAATAAAAATTACATTAAAATTAAAAAAAGTACAGTAAAAATAAAACTTCATAACCTAAAAAAACAAGGGGAAATGGATTTTATCACCCCAAACTAATCACTTTTGGCCGCTATCTATAACAACCCTCGAATATCACCCCTAAACCTTCCTAAATACACCCCGTATGCGATAAACGGACCCGTATAACCTTTATTTTAATAAAAATCAAATAACACAAATAAAATGGGTGCTCGCGGGCCGCGACCCAGTTCGCCCAAGGAGTCGCGGGGCGCGACCGAGTTACACCAGGCGACACCACAAGCCGCCACGTATCCCTGTGCATGTGAAGTCTACGGCGCTGATTCACCAAGCCTAGGCCCTAGCCTAGATGGCTCACGGGCTACGAAGGAGAAAGAGTGGGGGGTCGCGGGGCGCGAGCCGCCCCTGATCCAGCCTATAAAAGGCAGCGAAGGCCTCATTTGTTCATCTTTCAAAATCTCTTTTCTCTATCAAAGATATAGACAAACATTAAAGGGTATAATACCCCTAAAACGCGAATCTTTGCCTCGTTGTAAGTATTTTATCCCCCGATCACGTATTTGTTACCGTATCCTATTGATCTAGGGCTCCGTAACGCATGTCAAGGCTCTGCCTGGCTCAGTTCGTTGGAGTTCTGTCTCGTGTTGTATGGCTAATGTGATTTGTGTTAATTTACTAACACGTGTGCATATATTTTATTTTTAATAGATAACAATCAGGAACACCAACAAGAAGCTATAGTATTATCTAAGTCTACAATGTGAGTCATTCTCTTTTTCTACTAAACTGTTTTACAAAACCTCAAATGTTTTCAATTATACTTAACAAGGATTGAGTCTATGTATTCTGCAATTGCTGCCGGTATGTGGGGTTTTGTATACACTACTTGTAATCCGTTACTATTGGACGACGAGTTAGCCAATGAGTAACATGACCACCGTCATGGAACTGTGAACATGACAAATACTGAATGAGTATATTGGTAGATATAAACATTGTAATCACTCTCAATACTGTAAAGTTATAAAAGTTGTTTTGATTAAACTTGGATGCACTTGCCAGTATTTCTTGCTGATAAAATCTTTTTAAAACACGTTTCAGGTAACTTAATGTGAAGCTAATAGAAGCTAGCAGGGAAGCACTGAAAGCTTAAAGAAGTGGCTATAAAAGTTACCTAAATAAAAGGAGATTTTATTTTCAATAATTAGGATTTATCCCTATCAATGTATTGTGAATGAAACTTGGGTTTTATCCCATTTATTTATTATAAAAGTTTGGTGTTTTGAAACTCTAATAATATTTCCAAACTACGGTCCTGATGTTAAATTCCGCTGGCAATTAATAAACACCGATACCACCCGCTCTGTGTATCTCGCGGTTCCCGCTCCTGGGGTAGGGGTCGGGGCTGCGACAGAAGGTGGTATCAAAGCCAATGCCATTGGTTTAAGCCATTTAGGTGTTCTGCTAATATCTAAATTTTACCCAATTGTGTTAGGAAATAATTTATGTGATTTTGTGTAAATATGTATATTATTATTTTGTGTTATTTGACAATTTGTTAGTATACAGTATGAGAACAAGGTACATCTGACGCTTACCGTCAGTTGCCTAATTCCCCGAAGGATGAAGGAACCTCATCCCAGCCTACCTCAGGCTACTCAGCTAAGCCCAATCTGAGGAAGCGTTCCCTCCTAAAAAGAGATGATGGTTTAGTAGAGGAGCGCATGAGAGAAGGAAAAGAATGAAAAAACTTCAACAACAGCGAGCGTTAGCAAGAGCCAATAGAGAAATAAATGCCCAAAACAGGAAACCAATAGACCATTATGGGAGGAGGACCTTGATAGGCAGTTAGCATATTTCCATATGTTAGCAGATACAGCAGCAAACCCAAATCTGAATCAAGTAGCTGAACCAGAACTTCTACCTTTATTCCCTAACCAGCCAATGGAGTTAGAACCAAACTCAGAGAACCAATTCCTGATACCAGCATTCGACCACAATGAGATCCCTAGAATTCCCGCACCGAACCCCATAGGACAGTATACCAACCCCTTTAGACCCATTTTGGAACGATGGCAGGTGTATTCAGAGTGTATTAAACGACCCATACCCTTACGGACAACCCATACCACATTACCCTGACCCAGTACCAGCCCCTATGCCACCTATAAGTCAAGAAAATTTGGAGGAACTTCGCCAATATTGCGATGAATTAGTTGAAGAAGGAAACAGAATCCGTCAGATAGGAAAGAAACTCATCTGGAAGTATGACGAGTGTGAGATGCAGTATTGGAAAACTAGCACCTAGTATAATATATGTGTGTAATTTTGTACTTGAAAAAAATAAAATATATATATATATATATATAATCAACTAAAATAGATAGACTAAAATACCTAGAGATGCATAATTACTAGTGTGTTTAATTTCCAGTTGTAAGTCGTAATCGGTGCATATATATATATATATATATACACACACATAATGCTCAACTTTTCTGATCAAGCTGTTTGTGTGATTGTTTGTATTAAATCTTATTCTGTGATGTTAATACCTGATAAATATTTCCAATTCAGATGTCGAATGAAGTAAATCAGGAAAACCAGAATAACAATAATAACGAGAACCAAGTGAATAAAAGTGCCATTGAACATATCGTAGTACAAGGAATTATAGATGCTATGCCATATATTATCAAGACTATTAAGGAAGCAGAAAATAATGATTCTGTAATTGGAAGTAAACGTCAAATCACTGAACCAAGTCACAGCGTGAACGAAAATCACGGACCAATGATCCAAGCTCCACTTCCAAAAAGAAGAAGAACCATCTCATATGGTTGTTCTTATAAAGAATTCTTGGCTTGCAAACCAATAGAATTCTCAGGCAACGAAGGAGCCATTTCAGCTTTGCGTTGGATAGAAAAGACAGAAGTAGTCATAAAAATAAGTAAATGCGCAGATGAAGATAAGATTATGTTTGCTTCTAATCTTTTTAAGAATGTATGCTTAGAGTGGTGGAATACCATTCTACAGTCTAGAGGAAGTGACAGAGTTTATAATATGGAATGGGCTAACTTTAAAGAGATACTTGAAAGGATATTTTGTCCTCCTCATGAAAAGGAACAGATTGCCAATAAATTCCTAAATCTTAACATGACTGGAATAGACTGTAAGGAGTACACTACCATATTCTTTGAATATGCTAGGATAGTACCAACCTTAGCCTCACATGAGCCAGTGTTAATCTCCCGTTATATCTGGGGATTAATTAGTGAGATCAGACACGTAGTCAAGGCAACTAGGCCACAAACCATAGAAGAAGCAGTAGAACTGGCCAACACCCTGACAGATGAATTGGTATGTACACAAGAGGAAAACCAGAGAAAGAACCTAGCTCAAAGAATTACCCAAGAAATTTGTTCTGGTAATTCTTACCGTGGAAAAGGTACATTGTAACATCCCGAAAATATAAACTCTTAAATTTGCAATTAAGTTGCAAATAAATTAGTAAAATAATCTAGTTAGTAATGACACTAACCAAGTTAGTTTATCTCTTATGAGTAGTTAAAGACATAGAAACAAAATAAAAGAAACTAGAGGGACCAAAAGTGTTAAACTTGAAAATAGTTTTAACAAAAACATTTTATTAAAACACAAACCCAAAATTTAGTACGGGGGATCAACCAGAAGCAAGGGGGGCGACCAAGCTTCTCAAAACCCTAACATTCACTAATCTGATAAATTGAAGGTGCAAATCTGATCCAAAACAAAATCCGAGCTGAGATTTGTGATCCTCATCGCAAGAGGGTTATAAGGTATGTAAAATTTGATGAGAATTCTCTACTTGAAATTCTCATGAATTTGGGAAATCTGAAATTTGATGATGCATGTTTGTTACTTGGGTAGAATAAGAATGATATAGTGTCTAGGAGTAAAGCCTAGACAACAATATGTGAAATCAAGCCTAAATTCTGAAAATTTCATGAACACATTGAAGGTGATTCATGGATTTTGTGAGAAAATGATAAACACTAGGATGATAGTGGTTGTTCTAGTAATAATTGACATATGTGAAGTGATTTCAGAATTTTAGAGGTTAAAGTTCATGTAAGGTAGCTGATTTATGAAGAAATAGGGCTACGTGACAAGTTATGAACTTGATAATATATAGTGTAAATTTATGCCCTTAAAGTGTTCGCATAAATGCCACAAAGAAGGCTTAAATCTAAAAATTTGAGTTAAACCGCATGATTTTGATGTTTCGGAAAAATATGCGAACTATGAATTGAAAAGAGTTCTAAACATGTCTTGGTTGAACTCTATAGGAAAGGATACCGGAGCTCCAAGCGGACAAGCCGGTGGCGACTTGCGTTTGAAGGGCGTGCACTAAAGGTATGTAACTTGATTCGTTACATTGGGTAAATTTTGATAACTAGCATATGTGTAGTTGAATCGTAGAACAAAAGTTGTGTTGATCTAAAGCGATGATATTCGCCATACTGAATAATAAGACAAGAATTGGTTAGAACTTGTTGGTAGTCATCATAATGGAGGATTCCGTAAGATGAGCCAAACGGGTCGAATAATCGATTAATGCGTGGCAAATACTTCGTAATATAGTTAATTGGTCTTTGTTATTGTTGATAAAAGACATAATAGAATACGAGAATTTAACATGTTGGCCGTTAGAATGAGAAATCCGAGAATTTGGTTTGGGCAAAACAAACAAATCAGTCAAACCATAGCCTTTCAGAGACCACCGTAAGTTACGGTAGTACCGTAATTTACGGTAGAGGCCAAAAGGCTACTGTGGAATCTTCCTGTTTTACGGTAGAATAATGTGCTTCCAGGATCTACCGTAACTTACGGTTCCACCGTAAGTTACGGTAGAACCCTGTCAAAATTTCCGAATTTTTGCATCTTTCAGATACTCGAATTCCGTATTTGATTATAGTATGCTTATTGAATTAATTCAAGAATTCTAATACTAATGATTACCAAACTTTCCAGTTTCTAGGTATTTCAAGTAAGTGGACGACGATCAAGTTGATGCTTCAAGAACCGAACACGAAACTTTTGGATGCTTCCGCACTAATTAACTCTAGCTAAACTTTGTAGTTTTGTAATCACTAATGAACGACCTATGTTTGAAATTGGTTATTTAACTATATTAAACATTATGATAAAGTATAACTTAGTCTACCAACTAAGTTTTGTTAGTTGAATGTTTTGTTTATAAATTTTACACGTCGTACGATTAAATAAATGAATTAAATGGATGGGTATTACAAGTTGGTAATCAGAGCTTAAGGTTGTCAACAAAGTGTTCGGTTCAAGCTTGATTGATCGTCCGGTAAGAATTAATTTATTATTTTAATAGATTATATCTTATGTAAGAAATGAGAAGTAAATTGAGAAGTGAGTTGATATGCATGGGAAGAGTGTGTTAATTCACTCAAACCCGGAAAGTGCATCAAATGTGAACGGTTAAAGCAAGTTGGGAACTTGGCTAAACCAAAACAAATTAAATAATGTTATAAATGAAATGTTTAACGTTTAATGTAAACATTTCAGTTTCAAGATGTCGAAAGGAAACGATAATGATCCGGTGCCGACAAGCACCGAACAAATGAAAGAGATAATTGCCGAAGAAGTGGGGAAGGCAATTGAAGGTAGTCTATCCGGGTTTATAGACAAAATTCAAAACACGGTGTTGTCACTTGTCGAGGAACGAGTCAAAAGGTTGGAGGATAGTGTCAACCTTATGAAAGAGAAATCAGGAGAACGTAAAGGGTGTTCATACAAAGAATTCATGGCGTGTAAACCGCCAATCTACAACGGGGAGGTTGACCCAATAACTTGCCAAAGATGGTTGGGCGATATTGAAGGGGTGTTTGAAAGGACCCATTGTGACGAAAGCGACTTTGTCGCTTACGGAACGGGTCAGTTGAGAGGGCAAGCCAAAGATTGGTGGGACAATAAAAAGAATGAAATTGGGGCTAAAGCGGCAAGGGCAATGACATGGGAGGAGTTTAAGGCACCATTTCTTAAACATCATAGTCCCAAGGCGGTCATTAATAAAATCAAAGAAGAGTTCATGCAACTCAGGCACAAGGGTGAGACCATAGACAAGATTACGACGATGTTTATGGATAAGATGAAGTTTAGTAGTGAATTGGTGACGAATGAAGAACAGAAAATATACTACTACTATAACATGTTGAGCGCTGAATATAGGGAGTTTATGGCTCCTTCAAAATACGAGACCCTTACCGAGATCATAAACGTTGCTCGGGAATGGGAAATCAAGTTGAAGAAACAAGTTGAAAGGGGTGAGCGAAGGGCACATGATGTGAATCCAAGCCCTACAAAGAAAGCTCAAACTGGAGAATTGGGAAAGAAGGTGGATACTAAAGGTGGGTCGCCAAGTTGTAAAGTGTGCGGGAAAGGACACAAGGGAGAATGTCGGTTCAAAGACAAACCATGCCCCATATGTAGTAAGACGGGGCACACAGCGTCGCTATGCCCGGGTAAAGTCTCAGTTTGCTACAAATGTTATCAACCCGGCCACAAAAAGTCCGAATGCCCGGACTTAGTTGGAAAGAGAGACATTAAAGAATCTCCAGCAGAAGCTCCTAAGGCAAAGGCTAGATCCTTCCAACTTACCGCGGCTGAAGCAAAAACAGAACCCGATGTGGTCTCAGGTATATTCACAATTAACTCAATTCCTGCACGTGTATTGTTTGATACGGGTGCGAAGAAATCCTTCATCTCGCATGGATTTATTCAACATCCTTCATTTGTTTTGACGAAATTATCTGTGCCCTTAGAAGTAGAAATAGGGGACAACAAAAGTTTTATAGTTTGTGATATTTGTCGAGGCTGCAAATTAAGCATCGATGATGAAGAATACCTGATAGACCTAATCCCGATGTCAATGGGGGAGTTTCAAGTGGTCGTTGGGATGGATTGGCTATCTCAGCACCACGCAAAGGTCGTGTGTTTTCGTAAGGAGATAAAGCTAATATCTCCGAGCGGGAAACACGTCACTATCTATGGCAAAAAAGAAGGTAACCCCATAATATGCTCAATGTTGAAAGCTCACAAGCTTATGAAGCAAGGATGCAAGGCATTTATGATATACGCAAATGGGCCCGAGAAAGAATCACTGAAGATTGAAAATGTACCGGTAGTACGGGACTACGAAGATGTGTTTCCGGAAGATTTACCGGGGATATCGCCAGAACGGGAAGTAGAGTTCGGAATCGAATTGATTCCGGGCGCAAAACCCGTAGCTAGAGCATCGTACCGACTTGCGCCGTCAGAATTACAAGAGTTAATGTCCCAAATTCAAGACCTGCTTGACAAAGGATTCATAAGGCCGAGTGTGTCTCCTTGGGGCGCACCGGTATTGTTCGTGAAAAAGAAAGATGGAAGCATGCACATGTGTATCGATTACCGGGAGTTAAACAAACTCATGGTAAAGAATCGATACCCGCTTCCGAGGATAGATGATATATTCGACCAATTACAAGGTGCGAATTGGTTTTCAAAAATTGACCTTAGATCGGGGTATCACCAACTAAAGGTCAAAGAGGAAGATGTGCCGAAGACGGCTTTCCGCACGCAATACGGACATTACGAGTTCCTCGTGATGTCATTTGGGCTAACAAATGCACCCGTGGCTTTCATGGACCTCATGAACCGAGTTTGCAAGCCAATGTTAGATAAATCGGTCATCGTGTTCATCGATGATATTTTGGTGTATTTGAAAAATGAAGTCGAGCATGCACATCACTTACAAGAAGTGTTAGAGACACTTAGACGAGAAAGATTGTATGCAAAATTTTCTAAGTGCGCCTTTTGGTTACGAGAGGTGCAATTTCTCGGCCACATCATAAGTGCCGATGGGGTGTTGGTAGATCCGTCAAAGATTGAGGAAGTGTCGAAATGGAATCCCCCGAAGAACCCTTCGGAAATTAGAAGCTTCTTAGGGCTTGCGGGATACTATAGGATATTCATTCAAGATTTCTCCAAGATTGCGTCGCCATTAACCAAGTTAACCCGGAAGGAGGAGAAGTTCAATTGGGGTGTTGAACAAGAAAGGGCGTTCCAAACGCTAAAAGAGAAGCTAACTCAAGCTCCGGTATTAACATTGCCGAACGGAGTCGAAGACTTAGTGGTTTACTCGGATGCCTCATTATCGGGGCTCGGATGCGTTTTGATGCAACGGGGCAAAGTTATAGCTTATGATTCGAGGCAATTAAAGATACATGAAAAGAAATATCCCACTCATGATCTCGAGCTAGCTGTAGTGGTATTTGCATTAAAAATATGGAGGCACTATTTATATGGGGTAAAGTGCACCATATTCACCGATCACAAGAGCTTAAAATACTTCTTCGACCAGAAGGAGTTAAACATGCGCCAGAGACGACGGTTAGAAACAGTGAAGGATTTCGACTGCGAAATACATTACCACCCCGGAAAAGCGAATGTGGTGGCGGATGCTATGAGCAGAAAAGCACAAGTAGAAGCAGTAAAAGAGGAAAACTGGAAGAAGGAACGAATAATCGGCCAATTAAAAGATTTGTCGGATGGAAAGAACGGGTTGAAGACTCGATCCGGAAGAATATGGGTTCCAAATACTTGTGGAGTGAAGGCGCTATTACTTGATGAAGCCCATAAATCCCGATATTCTATTCATCCGGGAGTGACCAAGATGTATAATGATCTGAAACAAAATTATTGGTGGCCCAGAATGAAGAGGGGTGTGGTGAAATATGTAGAGAAGTGCTTGACTTGTTTACAAGTCAAGGCGGAACACCAGAAACCTTATGGGAAACTGCAAGCATTGGAGATTCCGGTTTGGAAATGGGAACATATCACTATGGACCTATTGACCAAACTACCTAAGACGATCCGGGGATTCGACGCCATATGGGTGATTGTGGATAGATTGACAAAGAGTGCACACTTCATTCCTATACGCGAAACTTATACGTCGGAAAAGATGTCCGAGGTGTATACAAACGAAATAGTGGCACGTCACGGAGTACCGGTATCTATTGTATCGGATAGAGATACCCGGTTTACTTTAAATTTCTGGCGAGATTTCCAAGAGCAAATGGGAACCAAATTGTTCATCATCACTACGTACAATCCTCAGACGGATGGACAAAGTGAAAGAACAATACAAACGTTGGAAGACATGCTACGGGCATGTTCATCGACTTCGGTGGAAGTTGGGAAGTTTATCTACCTTTGGCTGAATTTTCGTATAACAATAGTTATCATTTGAGTATCGGCATAGCACCCTACGAGATGATATACGGTAGAAAATGCAGAACCCCGGTGTGTTGGGGTGAAGTGGGTCCGCGTGAATTGGCACATAAAGATATAGTTCAGGCCACTAATGAGAAAATTGAAGTGGTGCGAGCCCATTTGAAAGCAGCCCAAGATAGGCAAAACTCTTACGCCGATAAAAGAGGAAGACCAATTGAATTTCAGATAGGCGACATGGTTATGTTAAAGGTTTCTCCATGGAAGGGCGTTATCAGATTCAGAAAAGAGGGAAACTAAGCCCGAGGTTTATCGGGCCATTTAAAATCATCGAACGGGTTGGTAAGGTAGCCTATCGCCTCGAGCTACCGGAAGAGTTGAGTGGAATACATGGCACGTTTCATGTATCACAGCCATGGTTGCAAAAGTCGCTAGACGCTCCCTAGTCGGTCGACCGGGGAGTTGAGAGTACTCGGCCTAGGCGCAGAGTACTCGGGGAGTACTCGGACATGTTAAATTATAAAGAAATTAGTTTTTGAAAATTAAATACATGTCAAATAACATAAATTTACTAATATCTATAACAAAATACGTGAAAATGATATTCATTCTTTAATATGATAGGCATAGAAATTATGTTTTATTATTTTTTAAGTCAAACTCGGCCCGAGTTGACCTAATAGATACGATTTTGGCCAATGTTGACCGCGTTTGACCTATTCCGAGTAATTAGGCGGAGTCAAAGAAAGTCGTTTCGGCAGCCTACCTTGTAGCGACCACTCGGAGAGTACTCGGCCTTGGAAACCTTGTTTTACAACCATGATCACAGCTACGAAAATGTCTAGCGGAGGAAACAGCTTACATCCATTACGACGATATCGAGGTGGATGATCGCTTGAATTATATTGTAAGGCCCAAAGAAATTTTAGATCGAAAGGTGAAGCACTTGCGAAATAAACAAATCGATCAGGTCAAGATCAAGTGGGAGCATAGGAAGGGTTCGGACACTACGTGGGAGTCCGAAGAGGAGATGCGACGTCTCTACCCTACATTATTTGGTACGTACTTTGGTTTCGGGGACGAAACCCTTTTTAAGGAGGGTGGACTTGTAACATCCCGAAAATATAAACTCTTAAATTTACAATTAAGTTGCAAATAAATTAGTAAAATAATCTAGTTAGTAATGACACTAACCTAGTTAGTTTATCTCTTATGAGTAGTTAAAGACATAGAAACAAAATAAAAGAAACTAGAGGGACCAAAAGTGTTAAACTTGAAAATAGTTTTAATAAAAACATTTTATTAAAACACAAACCCAAAATTTAGTACGGGGGATCGACCAGAAACAAGGGGCGACCAAGCTTCTCAAAACCCTAACAGTCACTAATCTGATAAATTGAAGGTGCAAATCTGATCCAAAACAAAATCCGAGCTGAGATTTGTGATCCTCATCTCAAGAGGGTTATAAGGTATGTAAAATTTGATGAGAATTCTCTACTTGAAATTCTCATGAATTTGGGAAATCTGAAATTTGATGATGCATGTTTGTTACTTGGGTAGAATAGGAATGATATAGTGTCTGGAAGTGAAGCCTAGACAACAATATGTGAAATCATGCCTAAATTCTGAAAATTTCATGAACACATTGAAGGTGATTCATGGGTTTTGTGAGAAAATGATAAACACTAGGATGATAGTGGTTGTTCTAGTAATAATTGACATATGTGAAGTGATTTCAGAATTTTAGATATTAAAGTTCATGTAAGGTAGCTGATTTATGAAGAAATAGGGCTATGTGACAAGTTATGAACTTGATAATATATAGTGTAAATTTCTGCCCTTAAAGTGTTCGCATAAATGCCTCAAAGAAGGCTTAAATCTAAAAATTTGAGTTAAACCGCATGATTTTGATGTTTCGGAAAAATATGCGAACTATGAATTGAAAAGAGTTCTAAACATGTCTTGGTTGAACTCTATAGGAAAGGATACCGGAGCTCCAAGCGGACAAGCCGGTGGCGACTTGCGTTTGAAGGGCGTGCACTAAAGGTATGTAACTTGATTCGTTACATTGGGTAAATTTTGATAACTAGCATATGTGTAGTTGAATCGTAGAACAAAAGTTGTGTTAATCTAAAGTGATGATATTCGCCATACTGAATAATAAGACAAGAATTGGTTAGAACTTGTTGGTAGTCATCATAATGGAGGATTCCGTAAGATGAGCCAAACAGGTCGAATAATCGATTAATGTGTGGCAAATACTTCGTAATATAGTTAATTGGTCTTTGTTATTGTTGATAAAAGACATAATAGAATACGAGAATTTAACATGTTGGCCGTTAGAATGAGAAATCCGAGAATTTGGTTTGGGCAAAACAAACAAATCAATCAAACCATAGCCTTTCAGAGACCACCGTAAGTTACGGTAGTACCGTAATTTACGGTAGAGGCCAAAAGGCTACTGTGGAATCTTCCTGTTTTACGGTGGAATAATGTGCTTCCAGGAGCTACCGTAACTTACGGTTCCACCGTAAGTTACGGTAGAACCCTGTCAAAATTTCTGAATTTTTGCATCTTTCAGATACTCGAATTCCGTATTTGATAATAGTAAGATTATTGAATTAATTCAAGAATTCTAATACTAATGATTGCCAAACTTTCCAGTTTCTAGGTATTTCAAGTACGTGGACGACGATCAAGTTGATGCTTCAAGAACCGAACACAAAACTTTTGGATGCTTCCGCACTAATTAATTCTAGCTAAACTTTGTAGTTTTGTAATCACTAATGAACGACTTATGTTTGAAATTGGTTATTTAACTATGTTAAACATTATGATAAAGTATAACTTAGTCTACCAACTAAGTTTTGTTAGTTGAATGTTTTGTTTATAAATTTTACACGTCGTAGGATTAAATAAATGAATTAAATGGATGGGTGTTACATACATGTTCTTCCTCTAAACCCAACTGCAAGTATTGCAAAAGGAAGCACTTAGGAAAGTGCTCCATATACTGCAACTTCTACAAAATGTCTGGACTTAGGGAAGAAGATTGCAGGAAGAAAGCTAGCAATAGGCTATGCTTCAATTGTGGAGAAGCTGGTCACATCAAACCAAACTGTCCGAAACTAGCTCTAGCAACAACCAGCAAAGCCAAAGCAACTGAAGGACCCAAGAAGAATGCCAGAGCATTCGTTCTGACAGCTGAAGAAGCCAAGATGATTCCGGATGTTATAGCCGGTACGATTTTAGTTAATGATGTTTTTGCTAAAGTATTATTTAACTTTAGTGCAAACCAAAGTTTTATCAATACTTCTTTCAACAAACTTCTCAACCAATCATTAATTAAGCTTCAACAAGACAGTCTGGTGGAGACAGCAAATGGATATTCCATTAAGATAAGTGAAATCTTTCAAGGAGCAAGAATAGAAGTTCTAAACCACAATTTTACTGCTAATCTTTTCCCAATGAATATAGCCGGATTCGATGTCGTATTAGGAATGGATTGGTTGGCAGCCAATCATGCCAGTATTTTAGGTGATCAAAAGTCTGTACAATTAAGTACACCAAAGGGTGAAAAGATCATAATTAAAGGAGACAAGCCAACCAGGCCAACCAAATTCATCTCTGTGATGAAAGTTGTAAGCTATGTCAAAAAACGAGGAATAGTGTATATGATTTCGGTAATCATTAACACTAAAGGAAAAGAATTAAAAGATATTCCTATAGTGTCGAAATTCTCAGACATTTTTCTAGAAGAGTTACCTTGATTACCGCCAGATAGAGAGGTAGAATTTAGAATTCACCTAATAACAGGAACGGCACCGATTGCCAAGGCACCATACCTACTAGCACCAACGGAGATGCAGGAACTGAAGAAACAGTTGGACGAACTACTTGAAAAAATGTTTTATACAACCTAGTTCATCGCCATGGGGAGCACCGGTGTTGTTTGTCAAGAAGAAGGATGGATCGATGCGTATGTGTATAGATTACCGGGAATTGAACAAAGGTTAACCAATGCACCGATACTTGTGTTGCCAGAAGGAACTGAAGACTTTATAGTCTATTGTGACGCATCTATGTTAGGATACGGATGTGTACTGATGCAACGTCAAAATTTTATAGCTTATGCCTCTAGACAACTTAAGAAACATGAAGAGAATTATACGACCCTTGATCTAGAGTTAGGAGCCATAGTTTTTGCCTTTAAGATTTGGAGACACTATCTTTAGGGTACTAAGTTTTTTGTCTTCACAGATCATAAGAGTTTAAGATATGATTTTAGGCAAAAAGAATTAAATATGAGAGAAAGACGTTGGATGGAAATTCTAAGTGATTATGATTGTGATATCCGGTATCATGAAGGAAAGGCTAATGTAGTAGCTGATGCTTTAAGTCGAAAGTATCACCAAAAGCCAAAACGAGTACGCTCTCTCAGATTAAATCTGTAGAGGGATTTAAATGAGCAAATTCAAGAGATACAAGAAACATCAATCAAGGACGATGTTGAAGGTTTAAAAGGAATGATTAAGGAATTAGAAAAAGGAATAGATGGAATTTGGAGATTCCATAAGAAAAGGGTCTGGATACTTATTCAAGGAAAGCTATGAGATCAAATTTTAGAAGGAGCCCATAAATCTAAGTATACGATACATCCCAATAGTGATAAGATGTATCAAGATTTAAGAAAGAATTTCTGGTGGATAGGAATAAAAAAGGATATAGCAAATTATGTTGCTAAATGTCTAACCTGTTCACAGGTTAAAGCCGAGCATCAGAAACCTTCATAGTTATTGCGACAATTAGAGATGCCAATATGGAAATGAGAATTCATAACCATGGACTTTGTTACCAAATTACCCAAGACACAAAAAGGTAATGATACAATCTGGGTGATTGTAGACAGATTAACCAAATCTGCTCATTTCTTACCGATGAAGGAAACTTTCAGTATGGAACAATTAGCCAAGTTATATGTAAATGAAATAGTTTCATTACATGGAATTCATTTTATCTATTGTGTCTAATAGAGATAGTTGTTTTACATCTCATTTTTGGAAGAGTTTCCAAAAAGCAACGGGAACCAGGTTAAATCTAAGCACAGCCTATCATCCTCAAATGGACGGACAAAGCAAAAGGACAATTCATGTCGCAACCTCCGTCCCCTATTTACCCAGGAACGGGCGGTCGCGACCAGTTTCAGTGGTATCGGTGTTTATCAATTTGGCAGCGGAAATTACATCAGGATCGTAGTTAGGAAATATTTTATCAGAGTAAAATACCACATTTTTATAATATTAAATACAAGGGAAATTCCCAAGTTTCCAGTACACACATTTTCATAGGGATATACCCTATTTTATTTAAATAAAAACATCTCTTTATTTAGGTAACTTTTATAGCCACTTTTCCAAGCCTTCAGTGCTGTCGACCTGGCTTCTAATTGGCTTTCACATTTTGTTACCTGAAACGCGTTTAAAAACATTTTTGTCAGTGGGAAATACTGGTGAGTGAATCCCAGTTTAATCAAGACAAGTAAAACCGTTTACAGCATTGAGGGCAGTCGCGCAATTACATTTGTTTATTTTTCTACCTTAATTACCACCCACGGTACTATCAATCTGACATGTGGTCATGTTACTACTCACAGTGTAGTAACAAATTTTGTATACAAAACCCCAACATACCGACAGTAATTATAAAATACAAATACTCAATCACTGTTTAATATAATGTAAAACATTTGAGGGTTTGTAAAAATAGTTTGCAAAAAGGAGGATTACTCACATTGCTATCTTAGGGTTTTCCTTTGTGATTTCCTGGTGATTATCTATTAATTACACAATGCACATGTGTTAGTATGATAACCCATTATTTACATTAGTAATACCCTCCCCGAGACAGAATTCCAACGACTACGTCGGGCAGAACCATGACAGCCGTTACGGAACCCTAGATTAATCGGGCATCTTATCTAATACGTAACCGGGGGTTAAAATACTTACAACGAGGCAGAACTTCGTTATTTAGGGGGTATAAAGCCCGGAAATTATGTATACTATGCAGAATTGAGAGAGAATTCGAAAAGTTTGAGCGAGTTGGGATTGGGGCCGATGCCCCCAATTTATAGGAGCTGATTTAGGGTTTCTCACGGCCCGCATAGGAAACAGCCAAGGGCTTCGCGGTCCGCGACGTAGGCTGGGTAGGCCCTAGCCTGGCCCAGTCACTGATCTAGCTTCGGCACGCGGTTGACACGTGCCAGCACCGGGATGCGCCCTGGTGACTAGCTGTCGCGGCCCGCGTAAGACGAAGAGGTGGTCTTCGCGGCCCGCCAGGAAGAATTAAAAATTGTTTTTATTTTAATTTTAATTATATATGGTATTTTAGGCTCGGTTTTCGTATACGGGGTGTATTTTTAAAGACATTTTAAATAATTTTGGAGGGTTGTTATATCCTCTCCACCTTCTTTTAGAACTCGTCCTCGGGGTCTACTAAAATAAGTGTGGGTATTTCCTTTGCATCTCTGATTCATGCTCCCAAGTGTATTCTGGTCCTCTCTTGGAATCTCATTTAACTTTGACTAGAACCAATCTTTTGTGTTTGAGATTCTTGACCTTTTGGTCTTCAAACTGTAGAGGCTTCTCTACAAATTTAAGCTTTTCATTTACCTCTATGTCCTTAAGAGGTACTACTAATGATTCATCTGCTAAACACTTTTTGAGATTAGATACATGAAATAAATCATGTACTCCTGCCATTTCCTCTGGCAGTTGTAGCTGATAAGCTAAAGGTCCTATTCTTCTAATAATCTCAAAAGGTCCAACATACCTGGGGCTTAACTTTCCCCTTTTGATGAATCTGACTACTCCTTTCCAAGGAGAGACTTTCAATAACACCTTGTCTCCTACCTGAAATTCCAATGGCTTTCGTCTGTTATCAGCATAACCTTTCTGTCGATCGAGTGCTGCTTTCAAAACATTTTGTCAGTGGGAAATACTGGTGAGTGAATCCCAGTTTAATCAAGACAAGTAAAACCGTTTACAGCATTGAGGGCGGTCGCGCAATTACATTTATTTATTTTTCTACCTTAATTACCACCCACAGTACTGTTAATCTGACTTGTGGTCATGTTACTACTCACAGTGTAGTAACAAATTTTGTATACAAAACCCCAACATACCGACGATAATTGTAGAATACAAATACTCAATCACTGTTCAATATAATGTAAAACATTTGAGGGTTTGTAAAAATAGTTTGCAAAAAGGAGGATTACTCACATTGCTATCTTAGGGTTTTCCTTTGTGATTTCCTGGTGATTATCTATTAATTACACAATGCACACGTGTTAGTATAATAACCCATTATTTACATTAGTAAATCCCTACCCGAGACAGAATTCCAACGACTACGTCGGGCAGAACCATGACAGCCGTTACGGAACTCTAGATCAATCGGGCAGCTTATCTAATACGTAATCGGGGGATTAAAATACTTACAACGAGGCAGAACTTCGTTATTTAGGGGGTATAATGCCCGGAAATTATGTATACTATGCAGAATTGAGAGAGAATTCGAAAAGTTTGAGCGAGTTAGGACTGAGGCCGATGCTCCCAATTTATAGGTGTTGATTTGGGGTTTCTCGCGGCCCGCGTAGGAAACAGCCAAGGGCTTCGCGGTCCGCGACGTAGGCTGGGTAGGCCCTAGCCTGGCCCAGTCACTGATCTAGCTTCGACACGCGGTTGACACGTGGCAGCACCGGGATGCACCCTGGTGACTAGCTGTCGCGGCCCGCGTAAGACGAAGAGGTGGTCTTCGCGGCCCGCCAGGAAGAATTAAAAAATTGTTTTTATTTTAATTTTAATTATATATGGTATTTTAGGCTCGGTTTTTGTATACGGGGTGTATTTTTAGGGACATTTTAAATAATTTTGGAGGGTTGTTATATCCTCTCCACCTTGTTTTAGAACTCGTCCTCGAGGTCTACTGAAATAAGTGTGGGTATTTCCTTTGCATATCTGATTCAAGCTCCCAAGTGTATTCTGGTCCTCTCTTGGAATCTCATTTAACTTTGACTAGAACCAATCTTTTGTGTTTGAGATTCTTGACCTTTTGGTCTTCAATCTGTAGAGGCTTCTCTACAAATTTAATCTTTTCATTTACCTCTATGTCCTTAAGAGGCACTACTAATGATTCATCGGCTAAACACTTTTTGAGATTAGATACATGAAATACATCATGTATTCCTGCCATTTCCTCTGGCAGTTGTAGCTGATAAGCTACAGGTCCTATTCTTTTAATAATCTAAAAAGGTCCAACATACTTGGGGCTTAACTTTCCCCTTTTGATGAATCTGACTACTCCTTTCCAAAGAGAGACTTTCAATAACACCTTGTCTCCTACCTGAAATTCCAATGGCTTTCGTCTGTTATCAGCATAACCTTTCTGTCGATCGCGTGTTGCTTTCAATCTTTCCTTGACTTGAACAATCTTGTCCATTGTTTCTTATACTATCTCTGGTCCAGATAATTGTTTTTCTCTAATTACTGCCCAACAGACTGGAGTTCGGCACTTTCGTCCATAAAGTGCTTCGAATGGTACAGCATTGATACTGGTATGATAGCTGTTATTGTTAGAAAATTCTATTAAGGGTAAGTGATCGTCCCAATTACCTCCGAAATCAATTACACAAGCTCTGAGTGTATCTTCCATTGTCTGAATTGTTCTTTCTCTTTGTCCGTCCGTTTGAGGATGATAAGCGGTGCTTAGATTTAGCTTGGTTACCATGGCTTTTTGAAAATTTGTCCAAAAATGAGAGGTAAAACGGCTATCTCTATCAGAAACAATTGATAAAGGAATTCCATGTAATGAAACTATTTCATTTACATATAACTTAGCTAACTGTTCCATACTAAAGGTTTCCTTCATGGGTAGGAAATGAGCTGACTTAGTTAGCCTATATACAATTACCCAGATTGTATCATTACCTTTTCTTGTTGTGGGTAATTTAGTAACGAAATTCATTGTTATCAATTCCTATTTCCAAATTGGCATTTCTAACTGCTACAATAAACCTGAGGGTTTCTGATGTTCAGCTTTAACTTGCGAACAAGTTAGACACTTAGAAACATAAGCTGCTATATCCTTCTGCATTCCTATCCACCAAAAATTCTTTCTTAAGTCCTGATACTTCTTATCACTTCCAGGATGCATCATATACTTAGACTTATGGGCTTCTTCTAATATACGGTGACGTAGGTTTCCTAATTTGGGTATCCACATTCTTTTCTTATGGAATCTCCAAATTCCATTTGTTCCCTGTTCTAGTTCCTTAAGCATTCCTTTCAATTTTTCAGTGTCATCTTTGATTACCGATTCTTGTGCTTTTCTAATCTGTTCATTTAAGTCTACTTGTAGGTTTAATTTAAGAGAACGTACGCTTTTTGGTTTCTCGTGATACTTTCGACTTAAAGCATCAGCAACTACATTTGCCTTTCCTGCATGATACTGGATATTACAATCGTAATCACTAAGTATCTCCATCCAGCGTCTTTGTCTCATGTTTAACTCCTTTTGTCCGAAGACATACCTTAAACTCTTATGATCGGTGAAAATGGTAAACTTACTACCGTAAAGGTAATGTCTCCAAATTTTAAGAGATAAAACTATAGCTCCTAATTCTAAATCATGGGTTGAATAATTCTCTTTATGATTCTTAAGTTGTCTAGATGCATTGGCTATAACCTTTTGACGTTGCATCAACACACATCCATAACCTAACTTAGAAGCGTCACAATAGACTACAAAGTCTTCAGTTCCTAATATAGGTGCGTTGGTTAATCTTTGCTTAAGAATTCTAAAGGCTTCTTCTTGTTTTGGTCCCCATTCAAACTTAACGGATTACAGGTTAACTTAGTTAAAGGAATGGCTATTCTAGAAAAAAATCTCGAATAATTTTTTTATAATAACCAGCCAATCCTAGGAAACTTCTAACCTCGGTTGGTGACTCAGGGGTTTTCCATTTGGTAATTGCCTCAATTTTTGTAGGGTCCACATGAATTCCTTCATGATTGACTAAATGCCCAAGGAACTGTACTTCTTCTAGCCAAAATTCACACTTCGAAAACTTTGCATAAAGCTTTTCTTTTCTTAATAAACTTTGAAGTGCGTGCAAATGCTTTGCATGTTCTTCTTTGCTCTTAGAGTAAATAAGAATATCATCTATAAAGACAATTATGAATTTATCCAAATATGGCTTACATATTCGGTTCATCATGGCCATAAATGCGGCTGGGGCATTTGTTTGACCGAATGGCATGACAGTAAATTCATAATGGCCATACCTTGTTCTAAATGCGGTCTTAGGAATGTCCTCTTCCTGCACCTTCAATTGATGATATCTTAAGCGTAAATCGATTTTCGAGAAAAATCGAGCTCCTTGCAATTGATCAAACAAATCATCTGTTGGTACACTTTATGTGGACACGACTCGGCTCGGTTCGACTCGGCTCATTTCGACTTGGTTTCGACTCGGTTAGGTCCGGCTCAAGCCAGACGACACGACATTCCCCTGTCGTGCGCCCCAGAGTTCGACACGCGAGGCACGGAACGCCGGAAGCAATTCCCGCAAGACACATCACCATGACATCATCTCTGTGATGTCATGATGATGTCATCAATTTGTCTCATATGGGAAAAGTGTGCAAAGGTTGTAAACAGAACTACAACATGGGCCGTTTAACATCTTTGGGCCGTAAACTGATGTTGGACTTTTGTCTTGGATTGGGCTTATAACTCAAACGACGAAACATAAATTAGAATATATGTATGTCGACGAAACAAGTGTGTTTCGTCGACTTTATGTGTTTCGTCGAGTGGCTATGTATTTCGTCATGTCTGGTCTGTGTCTAGTATATAAACAGCTCTCTGTTTCTGTGTGAACGAGAGATGAGAAAATACATGTAAAGAAACTCTGTCAAAATTCCGTCAAAACTGTGTTTGTATCAGTTTGTATACGGTTCTCATCCCGTTAATCAATAGAGTGTGTTTCATTGGTTAATCTGTGTTTTATACACTTTGTTTGGTTTGCACCGTCACGGGGATTCCGCACCCGTTACCGTGTTCGTGATAAACAGGGATAGGTTTCTCGTTATCGATCCTCACCGGAAAAACGGGACCTACATCATCGATTCTCGGTAATGGGTACCGATTTTTAATCGTGACCTTGTTCAATTCACGGTAATCAATGCACATTCGCATTGACCCGTCTTTCTTTTTACCGAATAAGATTGGTGCTCCCCATGGTGATGAGCTTGGCTGTATGAATCCTTTTTCCAACAGTTCGTCTAATTGTTTCTTTAATTCTTGCATTTCAGCTGGTGCCAAGTGGTAAGGTGCTTTGGCAATTGGTGATGTTCCTGATAGCAGATGAATTCTGAATTCAACTTCCCTGTCTGGTGGTAGTCCTGGTAGCTCTTCGGGAAACACGTCTGAAAATTGGGATACTATAGAAATATCTTTCAATTCTTTTCCTTTAGTGTTAGTGATTATGGAAATCAGATACCCTAGTGATCCTTTTCTTACGTAACTGGCTGTTTTCATTACAGAGATGAATTTCGTAGATCTAGATGGCTTATCTCCTTTAATTGTGATCTTTTCACCCTTTGGTGAATTTACTTGGATTGACTTTTGAGCACATAAAATACTGGCTTTATTGGCGATTAGCCAATCCATTCCTAATACAACATCGAATCCTGCCAGATTCATTGGATAAAGGTTTGCAATAAACTTTTGATTTAAAAATTCTATTCTTGCTCCCTGCAAGATTTCGGTAATCTTAATGCTTTCCCCATTTGTTGTTTCTACGAGAGATTCTTGTGGGAGTTTAGTTAATGGCTGATTGAGAAGTTTGCAAAATGAAGTATTAATAAAACTTTGGTTCGCACCAGAGTCAAATAATACTTTAGAAAAAATATCATTAACTAAAAACGTACCGGAGATCACATCCGGGATCATCTTTGCTTCTTCTAGGGTGAGAACAAATGCCCTAGCATTTTTAGTATTCTTGTTGTTCATGGCTGGAGCTAATTTCAAACAGTGTGGCTTGATGTGACCTTTTTCTCCACAGTTGAAGCACACTCCATTACTGAGTTTCTTCCTACAATCTTCTTCCTTGTGTCCTGGTATCTTGCAGAAATTGCAGTAGGTGGAGCATTTTCCTGAATGCTTCTTCTTACAGGCCTTGCAGTAAGGTACGGAGGTAGAACCTACATTTTTCCCATGGTTAGAATTTCCATAGCGGAATTCCTGGGTAAGCCTTTGAGCTAGGTTCCTCCTCTGATCCTCTTCTCGCGTACGTACTAATTCACCGGTCAAGGTGTTTGCTAATTCTACAGCTTCTTCTATGGTTTGGGGTCTAGCTGCCTTGACCACATACCTAATCTCACTGATTATTCCTCAGATGTAACGGGAGATTAATACAGGTTCTGGTGATGCAAGGGTTGGCACTATTCTAGCATATTCAAATAATAAAGTAGTATAACCCTTACTATCTACTCCCGTCATTCTAAGGTTTAAGAACTTATTTGCTATATGTTCTTTTTCATTGGGAGGGCAGAATTTCCTTTCCACCATGTTTTTAAATTTCTCCCATTCCATATTGTAAACCCTGTCACTTCCTCTAGACTGGAGGATAGTGTTCCACCATTCTAATGTTGAGTTTTTAAACAGATTTGAGGCAAACATTATCTTATCCTCTTCCGCACACTTTGTAGGATCGTGTACTGACCCAAACGAGTCGATTAGAGAGGTTCTAATCTATTTCAGGTGCGGAAAACAAGAAATAGACTTAGTAACAGCTTGATCTTCACTATAACTACTGATTTGATTGATAAAATCCCGAATACAATCAGTCTTCACACCGACAGAACTTCGGTATGGAATACAAAGGACTAGTTACTGATTTCGCTCATGAGTTGCATATATATAGGCTTCTGATTTTGCCCGAGATGACACAGGTCATTAGGAGCGAAATCACCAATAAGTGATTTCGGGCGAAATCACATCCACATGTCTACAGGAGCGAAATCAGCCTAAATACACTATAACACTTCCTATTTTCTCGATCTACTAACCCTGATCTATACAATTCAATTTAAGACTCGATACAAGACGACGTTGACAGATGCATGTACTAACACACTTGCTTATTTTCAAGACTGCCTCAGTCTTTTCTATCCAGCGTAGAGCTTTAACGGCCCCTTCATTGCCCGAGAATTCCATTGGTTTACAAGACCAGAATTCCTTATAAGAACAACCATAAGACATGGTTCTTCTTCTTTTTGGAATGGGCACCTGAAGTATTGGTCCATTGTTTACGCTATGTTCTGGTTCAGTGGGTCGTTTACTGCCATTATTACTTTTATTATCCGCTTCCTTAACCGTTTTGATAATATATGGCATTGCGTCTATAATTCCTTGTGCCACTATGTGTTGGATGGCACGGTTATCCACTTGGTTTCCATTATTATTGTTACTCTGGTTATTGTTATTCTGGTTTTCTTGGTTCACTTCGTTGTCCATCTGAATTTTAAACATTTACCACCTATTAATATCACAAGAAAATATCTAATACAAATAATCACATCACAAGCATATTGATCCAAAATCGTCGTCATTGCGACCTTTACTCTATTTTATATCTTATGCGTCTAGTACAAACTGGAACTGAAATCTAAAATTACAATATTATTATGCATTCGTAGCTATTGTCTTGATTTTTTTCAAACATACACACATATTATATATATATATATATATATATATATATATATATATATATATATATATATATATTATTACTACTACTATTGATAGGGGTTCATCCAAAAGTCCCTATTACGCTCGTCATATTTCCAGACGAGTCATTCCCCTATTTGTCTCATCCTCTCACTTCCTTCTAAAATCGTCTCATCCTCTCACTTCCTTCTAAAATCTCCTCGCCAAAGGTTCGGAGTTCTTGCACATTCTCTGTGCTCATGGGTGGTGCGGGTGCTGGTATTGGGTTTGGGAACTAGGGCATGGGTTCTTCGTAAGGGTAAGGGTTTTCTAGAATTTCCCTAATGTATTGATCATTATCATAATAGGGGTCTAGAGGGTCCAGGTCTGGGTAAGCTGCTAGGTTTGGCATGGGTTCCTCTGGTATTGGGTAGCGTTGTTGGTAATCCCTATGGTCATCAAACCATGGGTCATAGTCTGGGTCTAAGGGATGGGGTGCTGGTACTCTAGGGATCTCAGCTGGATCAAAAGCAGGTGCTGGGATTTGGTTTTCTGGGTAGGCTTCAATTTCCATTGGTTGTGTGGGAAACAATGGTAAAGCCCGAGGTGCTATGAGTTGCTCAAGATTCGGATCTGCAGCTGTAGTTGCTAAGATATGAAAATTTGCTAAACTCCTATTAAGCATATCCTGAGTGTGAGCATCTGTTTCTCTCTTAGCGGCTGCTAAAGCTCGCTGTTGTTGTAACATTTTCATCCTTTTTCTACGTTCATGTGCTCCTCTCCTGAACCATCCTCTCTTCTTGGGAGGGAATGGCTCTTCAGATTGGGCCTTGAACACGAATATCTCATCTTCAGTATCAGCCGAATACCCTGAGAGGGTAGGCTGTGAAGAGGTTCCTTCGTTCCTAGGTGAGCTGGAAAACTGACGGTAAGCGTCTGAAGGTCCTTGGTCGATCATACTGTAAACTAACAAATTGTCAAATAACACACAACAATAATATACAGATATGCACGTATTCATGTAAATTATTTCCTAACATATTGAATAATATTTTGGTGTCAGCAGAACACTTATGTGGCTGAATCAGTGGCTGTAGCTCTGATACCACCTTCTGTCGCAACCCCGGTCCCCTATTTACCCAGGAACGGGCGGGCGCGGCCAGTTTCAGTGGTATCGGTGTTTATCAATTTGGCAGCGGAAATTACATCAGGATCGTAGTTAGGAAATATTTGATCAAAGTAAAATACCATATTTTTATAATATTAAACACATGGGAAATTCCCAAGTTTCCAGTACACACATTTTCATAGGGATAAACCCTATTTTATTTAAATAAAAACATCTCTTTATTTAGGTAACTTTTATAGCCAATTTTCCAAACCTTCAGTGTTGTCCAGCTGCTTCTAATTGGCTTTCACATTTTGTTACCTGAAACGCGTTTAAAAACATTTTGTCAATGGGAAATACTGGTGAGTGAATCCCAGTTTAATCAAGACAAGTAAAACCGTTTACAGCATTGAGGGCGGTCACGCAATTACATTTGTTTATTTTTCTACCTTAATTACCACCCACAGTACTGTCAATCTGACTTGTGGTCATGTTACTACTCACAGTGTAGTAACAAATTTTGTATACAAAAACCCAACATACCGACGATAATTGTAGAATACAAATACTCAATAACTGTTTAATATACTGTAAAACATTTGAGGGTTTGTAAAAACAGTTTGCAAAAAGGAGGATTACTCACATTGCTATCTTAGGGTTTTCCTTTGTGATTTCCTGGTGATAATCTATTAATTACACAATGCACACGCGTTAGTATAATAACCCATTATTTACATTAGTAATACCCTCCCCGAGACATAATTCCAACGACTACGTCGGGCAGAACCACGACAGCCGTTACGGAACCCTAGATCAATCGGCCAACATATCTAATACGTAACCGGGGGTTAAAATACTTACAACGAGCCAGAACTTCGTTATTTAGGGGGGTATAATGCCTGGAATTTATGTATACTATGCAAAATTGAGAGAGAATTCGAAAAGTTTGAGAGAGTTGGGACTGAGGCCGATGCTCCCAATTTATAGGAGCTGATTTGGGGTTTCTTGCGACCCGCGTAGGAAATAGCCAAGGGCTTCGCTGCCCGCGACGTAGGCTAGGTAGGCCCTAGCCTAGCCCAGTCACTGATCTAGCTTCGACACGCGGTTGACACGTGGCAGCACCGGGATGCACCCTGGTGACTAGCTGTCGCGGCCCACGTAAGACGAAGAGGTGGTCTTCGCGGCCCGTCAGGAACCATTAAAAATTGTTTTTATTTTATTTTTAATTATATATGGTATTTTAGGCTCGGTTTTCGTATACGGGGTGTATTTTTAGGGACATTTTAAATAATTTTGGAGGGTTGTTATAATTCAGACAATGGAGGATATACTTAGAGCCTGTGTAATTGATTTCGGAGGAAATTGGGACGATAATTTGCCAATAATAGAATTTTCCTAGAATAACAACTATCATACTAGCATTAATGTTGCACCGGTTGAAGCACTTTATGGACGAAAGTGCCGAACTCCAGTATGTTGGGCAGAAATTGGAGAAAAGCAATTATCTGGACCAGAGATAGTGCAAGAAACAACGGACAAGATTATTCAATTCAAGGAAAGACTAAAAGCTGCATGAGATCGTCAAAAGAGTTATGCAGATAACAGGCGAAAACCATTAGAATTTCAAGTTGGAGATAAGGTATTGTTAAAAGTTTCTCCACGGAAAGGAGTAGTCAGATTCGTTAAAAGAGGAAAGCTAAGCCCCAGGTATGTTGGACCTGTTGAGATTATCAAGAGAATAGGTGTCGCAACCCCAGACCCTTGCCCTGGGAGGCGGGTGGCCGTGAGCTACTCAGAGCTGGTGGTATCGGTGTTTATTAATTTGGCAGTGGAAATTTCATCAGGATGGTAGTTAGGAAATAGTTTATCAGAGTGAAACACCACATTATTATAATAAATAAATACATGGGAAATTCCCAAGTTTCCATTACAAACATGTTTTAGGGATAAACCCTAATTTATTGGAATAAAACTTCTTCTTTATTTAGGTAACTTTTATAGACACTTTTCCAAGCCTTCAGTGCTCTCCAGCTGGCTTCTAATTGGCTTTCACATTTTGTTACCTGAAACGCGTTTAAAAACATTTTATCAGCAAGAAATACTGGCGAGTGAATCTCAGTTTAATCAAAACAGGTTTTATTATTTTATAGCATTGAGGGAAAAGCAGCAATTACATTTGTTTACATCTACTTTAATTACCACCCACATTACTGTCAATCCTTACTGGTGGTAATGTTACTACTCACAGTGTAGTAACAAAATTTGTATACAAAACCCCAACATACCGACTATAATTGTAGAATTACAAATACTCAATTACCGTTAATTATGAGATAAAAACAATTGAGGTTTTGTAAAAACAATTTGCGAAAAGAGGAAACACTCACATTGCTAATTTAGGTATTTTCTTGTGACTTCCTGGTTATAATCTATTAATTTAAACAATGCACATGCGTTAGTATAATAACCCAAATTTACATTAGCTATACCCTCCCCGAGACAGAACTCCAACGACTGAGTCAGGCAGAGCCTTGACATGCGTTACGGAGCACTAGATCAATCGGGCAGCGTATCTAATATGTAACCGGGGATTATAATACTTACAACGAGACAGAGTTTCGCTATTTAGGGGGGGTATTATACCCGATATTATTTCTATTACTTCAGAAATTTAGAGAGATTCGAAAGTTATGAACGATTTGAGACTGAAGACGATCTCCTCTATTTATAGTACTGATTCGGCACTTTGTCGCGCCCCACGAGAACTGAAGGCAAAGCCTTCGCTGCCTGCGAGAGCCTCTAGGGTAGGCCCTAGGGTTGCTGAATCAACGGCTAGCTTCACGATACGGACATGTGGCGGCCTACGGTGTGGCCTGGTGGCCAAGCTGTCGCGGACCACGACAGATGTTACCAAGGGCTTCGCGCCCCGCGAGCGCCCCCTAAATCTTGTTTTTCTTTATTTTTGTTAAATTAAATGTATTCCGGGCTTGTTTTTCGTATACGGAGTGTATTTTAGTACGTATAGGGGTGTTTTAAGATTTTTATGAGAGTTGTTAAATCCTCCCCACCTTGTTTTAGAACTCGTCCTCGAGGTCTACTAGAACAGGTGTGGATATTTCTTCTGCATTTCTGATTCAAGCTCCCAAGTGTACCCTGGTGCTCTCTTGGAATCTCATTTTACTTTGACTAGAACTAGTCTCTTGTGTTTGAGATTCTTGATCATTCTGTCTTCAATCTGTAGGGGTTTCTTTAAAAACTTAAGTTTCTCATTTACCTCTATGTCCTTAAGAGGTACCACTAATGATTCATCTGCTAAGCACTTTTTGAGATTACATACATGTAATACGTCATGTATTCCTGCCATTTCTTCTGGCAGTTGTAGCTGGTAAGCTACTGATCCTATCTTCTAATAATCTCAAAAGGTCCAATATACCTGGGGCTTAGCTTTTCCCTCTTGATGAATCTGACTATTCCTTTCCAAGGAGAAACTTTTAGCAATACCTAATCTCCTACCTGAAATTCCAATGGTTTTCGCCTGTTATCAGCATAACTCTTTTGACGATCGAGTGCTGATTTTAGTCTTTCCTTGACTTGAATAATCTTGTCTTTGGTTTCTTGTACTATCTCTGGTCCAGACAGTTGCTTTTC
Source organism: Helianthus tuberosus (assembly GCA_030545235.1). NCBI lineage: Eukaryota > Viridiplantae > Streptophyta > Magnoliopsida > Asterales > Asteraceae > Helianthus > Helianthus tuberosus. The sequence goes on from CM060389.1 coordinate 135,975,276, forward strand.
TCCAATTTCTGCCCAACAGACTGGAGTTCGGCACTTTCGTCCATAAAGTGTTTCGAATGGTGCAGCATTGATGCTGGTATGATAGTTATTATTGTAGGAAAATTCTATTAATGGTAAATGATCGTCCCAATTTCCTCCGAAAGCAATTACGCAATCTCTAAGCATATCTTCCATTGTTTGTATTGTTCTTTCGCCTTGTCCATCTGTTTTAGGATGATAAGCTGTGCTTAGATTTAACTTGTTTCCCATTGCTTTTTGGAAACTAGTCAAAAAATGAGAAGTAAAACGGCTATCTCTATCAGACACAATGGATAAAGGAATTCCAGGCAATAAAACTATTTCATTTACATACAGCTTAGCTAACTGTTCCATACTGAAAGTTTCCTTCATTTGTAAGAAATGAGCAGACTTGGTTAATCTATCTACAATCACCCAGATTGTGTCATTACATTTTCGTGTCTTGGGTAATTTGGAAACAAAATCCATTGTTATCAATTATAGACAGAATAGGGAAATTGGCCTGTAATAATCCATAGTAGACGACAATGGTCACTGTCAGACACACTTTTGATGTAAAACTTACCTCAAAACGGTGCTCTAAACGACTTGATTTTTATTAATTGGAAGTTTAAACACCCGAATTGAAGCACCGTTTTCGTTTTCTGGAGCACCGTTTCGAGGTAAGTTTTACATCAATGGACCCGTGTCGACTCCGTTAAGTTATTTTTAACGGGGGGCGGTGGAGGAAAAATAGGTGAAATATTGGACTCACACGTGGAATATTTAAAAGTGAGACTGCCAATGGCCAATGACTATTACTAAGGATTATTATAGGTCGATTTCCCTTTTTAATAACTTAAAATTTTTAAAATTGATATTTTTAGTTTTTAAAGAATAGATTCACAAAAAAAAAAGATATTTGTAAAGCTGGTAATGTTCCTTTTTGTAGAATTATTTTCTAGGGTTAGGATATAATAGGAAATTTATTTGGGTGGAAAGCCTATGAAGTAATCCTGACCATCTATTTATTTAATCAAGGGCTAATATTAAATGAATGAAATTGAAGGAAAAAAAAAGAGGCGCGTGGGTTTGTTAGGGGCATTCTAGTCAATCCAGCACAATAGTTTCTCTCTCCTCCAATCCCCCCCCCCATTTTTTAAACGTTAATAACTTTTTCATACGACATTATTTTTTTTATAAAAATTGCACCAAAAAACGAGCGTTTTTTTATCTCTAAAACGAGTATACTATTGTTATATTTTCAAAAAAAAAATTGAAAACCCAGTTGCGTAAAACGCAATGGAGAAAACCCAGTTGCGTAAAACGCAATGAAAAAAAAAACGTTAAAAAATGACTTTTTCTAAAACGCAATGTACAAAAAACACAAAGAAATGTCTTATTTCTAAAACGCAATGACCAGAAAACATAAAGAAATGTCTTATTTCTAAAACGCAATAGCCTAAAAACACAAAAGAAAGTGAATTTTCTAAAACGCAATGGACTGAATATGTTTTACCTAAAACGCAATGCACCCAAAACACAAAAAAAATGTCTTATTTCTAAAACGCAATGGCCAGAAAACACTTAAAAATATCTTATTTCAAAAACACAATAGCCTAAAAACACAAAAGAAAGTGTACTTTCTAAAACGCAATGGACTCAAAACACATAAAAATGTGTTTTACCTAAAACGTAATGCACAAAAAACACAAAGAAATGTCTTATTTCTAAAACGCAATGTCTAGAAAACACTTAAAATGTCTTTTTTCTAAAACGCAATGGCTAGAAAACACATAAAAATATCTTATTTCTAAAACGCAATGGCCTAAAAACACAAAAGAAACTGTCTCTCTAAAACGCAATGAACTGAATACACATAAAAATGTGTTTACCTAAAACGCAATGAGTAAAAACACTTCAAAAATGTTTTATTTCTAAAACGCAATGACCAGAAACTGTTGTTCACAGAACCAGAAACTGTCTAAAATGCAATGACCAGAAACTGTTGTTCACAGAACCAGAATCCGTCTAAAACGCAATGACCAGAAACTGTTGTTCACAGAACCAGAAACTGTTGTTCATAAAACCAGAAACTGTTGTTCACAGAACCAGCTCGATCCCAGCCAGGGGCTCTGCCCCTTGGACCCCGCCACGGGCTGCCGCCCCTTGGACCCTGCTACCAGGGGCGCTGCCCCCGGACCCCTGCCAAGATCGTAAAACGCAATGACTAAATAAAAAACTCAGATCGTAAAAATGAAATTAAAGAATTTCTTACATGGATCGACGCCGATTTCTTCAACGATTGACGAAATTTGAATGATAGAAACACTTATCAGCGATCGAATCGAACGGATCGAGTGATTATCTTCAAAATCACGGGAAAAACGAGATTTTGAATGAAATTAAACTGGGTTTTCTTCAAAAAAAAAATTGAAGAACACGTTGATCGGGTGTTTGAATCATTGATTGATGACGAAAATTGCACTATAATGTAGTGATTATTGAGATAGTAAGTGAAGAAACGGTTGAAGATGGTGGGTTTTGAAAATGGTGGGTTTTGAAGTTACTGGGGAGAAGAATGAAGAAGAAATGATATGATTGGTTATTTTAAATTTTACCACATGTCATAATCCTATTGTTTTCTATTCTTTTTAACCAAAAGAGTTAAATGCCATTTTAGTCCCTGTGGTTTGGGTCATTTTGCCAGTTTAGTCCAAAGGTTTCATTTTTAACCTGTGGGTCCAAAAATGTTTCACAGTTGCCATTTTAGTCCACTGGGTTAACTTCATCCATTTTTTCTGTTAACGAGAAGGCCAATTCGGTCATTTTATATGGCTGAATTGCCCTTTTAGTTAACAGAATTACATACAAAATGACCAAATTGGCCTTCTCGTTAACAGAAAAAATGGATGAAGTTAACCAAGTGGACTAAAATGGCAACTGTGAAACCTTTTTGGACCCACAGGTTAAAAATGAAACATTTGGACTAAACTGGCAAAATGACCCAAACCACAGGGACTAAAATGGCATTTAACTCTAACCAAAATAAACTTTATATTTGATCATCACCCTTCTTTTCTAATCAAACAATATAGTTGACTTTATATCAAAACCAATTGTTAACATAAATAACTTAAAATTTTTAAAATTGATATATTTAGTTTTTAAAGAATAAATTCACAAAAAAAAAAAGATATTAGTAAAGCCGGTAATGTTCCTTTTTTGTAGAATTCTTTTCTAATCAAACAATATAGTTGACTTTTATGTCAAAACCATTTGTTTAATATTCAATAGTGTCTCGCTAGGCTTCGTCTTAAATAATATTCAACGGTCGGCTCTAGTTGGTAATAGCAACGGAATCATAAATATTTAACCTAACTAATAGATTCATATATTCTGTCCATAACTAGAAAGTAAAACTACAGGAAAAATCGAACCTCGCTATGCGTGGAGTTTTTTTAAATGATTTGATGTGTGTGAGATGCGGCCTTAGGGAGGAGACGGTAGAACATATTTTATGGGATTGTTGGATTTCCAATTCTATATGGTGGTCGGTATTGACTTGGTTAAAATTCCGTTTCCGGATGAAGATCGGAGCATCCAACAATTGCTTCAAATGGCGAACAACATGCACGGATCGAAAGATTGGAAGATCATTGGGACAGTTCTAATGGTGACAGCGTGGGAGATTTGTTAAGCGAGAAACGAGAAGACGTTTAACAACAACCACGTTCACTTCCACAAGACGGCGGACATCATAAAAGAAAACTCTTACCTTTGGATTAAGACTAGATCGAAATTTTGTAATATTGATTGGTCGAGATGGTGTGACTTTAACTTTCGAGATGTAATTTTGTAATTATCGGGTTCCAGCTTCCTGCTGGCCCGGTTGCTATATTAATATATAGAAGTTCCGCCGTTCAAAAAAAATGACAAATAGTACTAATTAATTATAGAAATTTTATGTATGATATCAAACTTGAAGATGCACACAAATTAACCACACTTTTAATTTTGTAATCTTTTACCATATATATATATATATATATATATATGAACGATATTTTATAGTTATCAACATGCTCATTAGAGTTTTGTGAAATTCTTTTTCCAAGTTTGTGTTTCAAAATTCTCCCATTATGTTAGAAATGGTGATTAAATACGATTTGGGTTTATTTGTCATGAAATGAAAATACAAGTATATAACAGCTTAGATTGACAAAATCATGAAAGTGTTCAGTGATAGAATAACTAGTTTTACATAGTCCACTACCATTACATAAATCATAAGTTAGACGAGTACAAAAAAAACATATACTTAAATCTAATTCATGTATCCCTAAAAACCTTTTTGTCTACGGTGTGGGCAGCGTGGCCGTGGAGGCATCAACAGCGTGGCCGTGGAGGCATCAACCACGCTGCTACACCACCCCATTGATGGCGTATAGTCTAAAGGATACGTTAATCTAATTCAAGTGTTGCTCAATAAAATATCAAGTATCTAATTCGCATATATACACAAATATGTATATGTATGTAGGCATACTTTTTCGACGCCCACAAAAAAAAATTACCTAAGTTAGATATAGCTTTTTGTGTGCTTATATTAAATGACATACGAATCAGATTCAAATATACGATTGATGTATCACTAAGAATGACTTTTCACCGGTTATCTATCACCTCCAAACCCCTCTTCGCACTCTTCAATACCAATATCTTCAAGTCTTTAATGAAAAAAATAATGCATCACATGAGTTTCAGTATGAATATGAAGTAACAAGGCGTCAAAGTCAACCTCCTTATTCAAACTTCAATTAGAAAATCGATGTTTATGCATCACATCACATGCTCCAAACAGGTTTAGGTGAAAAGGCAACCAATAATTAAAAAACCTTCAACTTGTGTGTTTTCATAATAACCAATTTAACCATTTTTATTATATCATCATCATACTCAGTAAATCCTACTAATAGCAAAGCTAACATGGGGTCTGAGGAGAGTAAGATGTAGACAGTCTTACCTCTACCCCATAGGAATAGAGAGACTGCTTCTAGTGAGACCCCGGCTCGATAATAGTTTTGCATCAAGCCTTGGACATAAGGCACATAACACTCAGCAATTAAGACAAAGGCCGATTAGTGCATGTACTCCCTTGTCTTTCGTCTATCAACGCCACCACATGATGCATGATTAACCATCCCCCTCTTTTAACATTATTTTCACCAAATTAGTAAAATAACGTTAACATTAGTGCACTTTCACTTTTGCCCCCCGAGCGCCCACACATATATACATTATATGCACATACCGCACATATATACATTATATGCGTATAAGGATTTTTATTATATATGCAACGAAAATGTCCAAAACAGTATTCGTCGATGAAAAATCTTTTAGTTTTTATTTTCCCAACCTCACGGATTCGGAACTCTGTCGATAAGTACAAATGCAGGTTTCATTTTCGACCAGATTTGAATTCCTTGTACAACTTTTATTAATATCTGGACGGCAATTTGGTTTGAATTATGTGTCATGTGTTTTGGTTATTGGACGGCTAATATTCTTTTTTATTTTTATGCTTTTTTCGAAAGTGGGAAATGAATCTTTATATAACGGGAAATATCCCAGAAACCCTCAAGTTGTATTAGACTAAAAAGGACAATTTGTCACTTGTCACACACTATAGTCTACTAGTGTGTTTACCAGGTCGGTTTTTGGATTTCTCAAGTCGGGTTATTTGAATTTGAAAATTTTGAAAATGAATTTGGATTCAATCCGAACCGAACTTGAAATGAATTTGTAAAACCGAGCCGAATTCGGGTTAACTCAGATGACCCAAATAATACGAAAAATATAAAATAAATAAATATATATGTATAGGGTAGGGTTCTAGAGTGAAAAATCTCCCAAGAGTGAACTGTGTCAACTGATCTGGACTCTTGATTTTTATGATCTTGAGATTTTAAATGAATGGCATGATAGTAATTATTTGGTTAATTGTTCCTATTTAATTAAATGAATAAGGGTGTATGTGTAATTTCCACGTTAACTCAAATGCATAAATCCCGTTTTATATGGACATTTTGGTTTCACAATCCCTTTTATTCACCTTTTATTTAAACACTCATATCTTTCTCTCTCACAAATCATCGCCGGAATACGCAAATCAAATCAAATCCCTTATTTGTTTCTCTCTTTCTCGATCAAAGAACACAGGCGACTAAAACAGGGTGCCGCCGACGAAGAAGAAAACTACCGTCGACATTGTCGTGCGATGAAGAAGAGTAAAGCCGTCAACGAAGAACACTCGTTGTCGTCACCATCATCTTTGTCAGAATCTGGAAAGGATTATCAAGTTGTCGACGAAGAACACTAGTTGTTGTCACCATCATCTGTGTCCGAATTTGGAAAGGATTATCAAGCAACCAAGGTACACCGATGTCATCCCCGTGTTTATTTGATTTGTCGTCGATACCAATAGTGGGTTTGGGTTTAGTTTCTTGTTTGAGGCGGGTGTACACATGTGTATTCCGATTATTGGTATTGTTTTTTTGGGGAAAATGTGATGAAGATTGTACACTGGGTTGTACACATATGTACAGGGTGTTTTATGTTTATTATGTTGTGTTTGAGGCGGGTGTACACATGTGTATTCCGATGATTGGTTTTGTTTTTGGGGAAAATGTGATGAAGATTGTACACTGGGTTGTACACATATGTACAGGGTTTTTTATGTTTATTATGCTCTTAAAGCGGGTGTACACGTGTGTATTCCGATGATTGGTTTTGTTTTTTGGGGAAAATGTGATGAAGATTGTACACTGGGTTGTACACATATGTACAGGATTTTTTATGTTTATTATGCTCTGTTTGAGGCTGGTGTACACGTGTGTATTCCGATTATTGGTACCCTAGCTCGATAAGTAAGTACCCAACATGTACACCATCCTACTGAATCTACAAAAAGATCTCCCAACCCCCTAGTTAGCTAGAACATCATCATCGATTGTTGTCTTGATGATGTACATCGCTCAGCCGACTTTAACCTGCCACTTCTCGATAACACCGTAGGTTGTCTTGTCTTGATACAGTTCATTACCTGCCAAAGATCTTGACCTTGAAGATACTATTTGATGCACATCGACCATTGTTTGTAGTTTCTTTGATTCAGTTTCTTGATACTGATGTGTGCAAAATGCAACATATAAATTACATCAATTGTGGCATAAAACTAACCCTTTTTTAGTACTAATGTTGGAAAAAGTGTGTTTTTGTCTTCCTTTTGTATTTTCAGGATTAAATGAGCTTAAATTAACAAAAGAAGCAAAAAGGCAGCTAAATCTAACATAAATACAAGAAAAGGAATAAACGTGGCATGCCCGACCTCCCCGAAAGCATCTTCCCAAGCAAAACAAGAAAACAGGAGGTTGAACACGCCCCGTGCTCAGTGAGCACGGGGGCGTGCCCAAGTGTCAGCATAAAAGACAAAGTTGTAGAAGCTTCCATCGCCCACCACGGGGCCGTGTTCAGTGGACACGGGGTCGTGGTCAACTATAAGATTCGCAGAATCCAGGCAAATCTTGATAGTACAGATATGCTTCTGCACACGGGGTCGTGCCCAGCGGACACGGGGCCGTGGTCAACTAATAAAGACAAGAGCAATTAATGAAGAAAGATAAGGATGTGGACACGGGAACGTGCCCACTGGACACGGGGCCGTGCCCGAGCTTCTGTTCAGCCTATAAATAGGAGTGCTTGGTTCAAGCTCAAACCATCCCTTGGCACACCACCTCTCTCACACTTCACCCACCACCCACCACCATCATCCATTGTCCATCATAGAGTGTGTGAGTCGTCTCGGGATCCAAGATTGATCGTAAGAGTTCTTGACAATCAAGGCCATGTTTGCCTAAGTCTCTTACATCACTTGGTGAAGACAAAGTGTCTAGTGTAATACTTTTTATTTTTAATATTTTCGCACTTTTTAATTGGTTATGTATTAATGACTTTAATAACTAGTTTCTTATGTTGAAGGTGATTCTTCCTTATCGTTTGTCAGTGGTGTCTTGGCATTATTTTACTGTCTATATAAAATAAAAGATTTTCACCATTCATATCTCCACGGTCTATATGGAGGTATGTTGGCTACCTGGTCGGGGGTTAAGGGAACGGTTTGGTAAGAGTCTTGCCATTGTTCAGTGTATAGATCCTGCAAAGGACCTGGGTCAAATTTAGTAGGATCTCCTTCAATACTTAACGGTATTGGATGGCGGGGGGTCCAAACTCTTTGATCCCCTCATAAGTTAAACTACTATTAATACTTTAACCCGGCTACTTAGGACTGTATCCCTGCTGACTCGGACTACTTAGCCGAGGGTAACGTCACCTTCAAAAGAGGGGCCTACCACATTATGCATTAATAACTTAATTAATTATCTTTCAATAATCCAACCCTTTAGGATTGTATCCTTGCTGACTCAAACTACTGGGTTGAGGGTAACGTCACCTCCAAAAGAGGGGCCTACTACAATAACTAAGATAATCTCTTAAATAGTGCAAAAGTGCGGAAATAATCAAAGGTTACACTAAACACGAGTCGGAGCCAAGTGATTCATCTTGTCTATCTGTTTTTTCTTTTATTTTTATTTTTCAGCATTTTAGTTAGTTTTTATTTTCTTAGTTTAAAACATTTTTCTAAACTTTTGATTTGATTAGACGTTGAGGATAAACCGGTACTAAAAGCTCTTGTGTCCTTGGACGACCTCGGTATCTTGCCAACACTATATTAAGCTCACGATGGGTGCACTTGCCCATATGTGTGTTTAGTGTTAGTAAATATCGTGTTTTATAAATTTAAAACTTGGCTAAAGAAAGTGTAAAAGGGCTTAAAATATACTTAAACCTACATATACACCTAACGCACATCAAGTTTTTGGCGCCGTTGCCGGGGACACAAGGATTTTAAGAAAGCTTAAAATCGACGGCCTAATCAGTTTTTCAAAACCTTTTTAAAACGCGCGCATATTTTTCTGCATTTTAGTTTAGTTTTGCATTTACAGTAACCTGAACACGGGGCCGTGCTGCAAATTTTCATAAAACACCCAGTACCAGTAGCTTGAACACGGGCCGTGCTCACTGAACACGCCCCGTGCTCAACGAAATCAGTAAATTTAATTAAAATGCCCAGATACAGATTCTGTACACGGGGCCGTGTCCACTGAACACGAGGCCGTGTCCAGCCTCTGTTTCTGTTTTTATTTTTGTTTTCTGATCTCGAGACTTGGTTGTGGTCTGCTGAGTGATTCTCATGGATCAATACTTAGAAGGTTACAACTACACCTATGAGGAGGATGATTATAGGAGTCACTATTGCACTAATTGTAGTAATCCGCACTCGGTTCAATATAGTCACTCATATCAACCATCCAATTCATACACCTACTATGAGGAGCCCAGGTACGAGCCATCAACTTCATACACATCCTATGAAGACCAAAAGTATGAACCTCCTCCCTCATACTCATATTTTGATGAACCAAGGTATGAGCCTTCTTACTCATACTTTGAGGAACCAAGATATGAGCCACCACCTTCGTATGATTATTATGAGGAACCATGGCGTGAACAACCCACCTCATATGAGTATTATGAAGAACAAATTTACGACCCTTATCCATCATATACTTACAATGAAGAACAATGGTGTGAACCATCTACTTCATATGGGTATTATGAGGAACAAAGGATCGAACAACCGGATTCAAGCTCTGAAAATCCCAATCCTTTTTCTATAACCGAAGTGACCGATAGGATATTAGAACACCTTAGAGTTATTGATCGCTATATAAAAGAATCTCGCGCAAGGAAAGAGGAGTCCCGCGCAAAAGAAGAATTAATTAAAGAAGAAATAACTGAAGGTGTAAAAATGGAAGAACAAATAAGTGAAAAACCGACACATGAGTTAAACAACGAAAAAGGTGAGTCCGTTAACGATAAAATTCAAGAAGAGTCTAATTTTGAAGAAATTAATCTCTTGTCACCTTCTTTTGAAAATCATTGTTTAGTTCCCACTCATGCTAAGTTTTTAAAAGAGTTAAACACTAACACTAAAATTGACGAAACGGTAAGTGTTAAGTTAACTACTGATCAAACCTCACTAATAAAAGAAGACCCATTTGAAATTAACATTACACCGGTTCCATGTTTCTTTCAAAATTCATTTATTAGTAATGTCACAATCGATAAATATCTTTGTGTTAACATAATGCCTAACTACATTTTCGAAAAATTAAGTATTAGTGATTTTTCTCCACTTCAAATACCCATTTTTCTATCTAATCGAAAGGTAATAAAATCAATCGGTGTAGTTGAGGATGTCTTGCTTCAAACAAATCAAATGGTAGTCCCCACCGACTTTGTCATCCTCGATGACGCTCCTCTAGTGTTGGGACGACCATTTGTAAAAACTCACGAAGCTTTGAAAAACCGGAAGTTCAACAATCTACCTCTTCAATTAGGGGCATTTAAAAAAGGCATCGATCTTGAACGATCAATGAAATATCCATTCGGCAACAATGACCCCCTAATTGAAGATGAAGATGAACCACCCGATACAAGTGAAAAGTTTGACCACTTTGTTGAAGAAGAGGTCGCCATAGAACAAAATTTTAAGGTTCTTGATCAAAATGAGCAACCAAATAAGGAGTCTCCTAAAGACCCACCTCTTGAGCTCAAAGAACTTCCAAAAGGTTTGGAATATGCTTTTCTAGACAAAGATGGTAAGTTACCTGTAATTATTTCGTCTAAATTAGATAAATTAGAAAAAGAAAAATTAATTAACCTTTTGAAAAAACACAAAAATGCGATCGCTTGGAAGCTGGTAGATATTAAAGGAATAAGTCCTTCCATGTGCACGCACAAAATTTTAATGAATGATGACTACAAATCGGTAATACAACCACAACGTCGAGTAAATCCCAATGTTCAAGAAGTGGTTAAAAACGAAGTCATCAAATTACTTGACGCCGGACTTATTTATCCTATCTCCGATAGTCCTTGGGTAAGTCTCGTCCAAGTAGTTCCAAAGAAAGGAGGTATGACGGTAATAACTAATGAAAAGAATGAACTAATACCAACAAGAACCGTCACAGGATGGAGAGTATGTATAGATTATAGACGATTAAATGAAGCAACAAGAAAAGATCACTTTCCTTTACCCTTCATTGATCAAATGTTAGAAAGATTATCCGGTCATAAATTTTATTGTTTCTTGGATGGTTTTTCAGGTTACTTTCAAATCCCGATAGCACCCGAAGACCAAGAAAAGACAACCTTCACATGTCCCTATGGAACTTTTGCTTATCGACGCATGCCGTTTGGTCTATGTAATGCCCCCGCAACATTCCAACGTTGCATGGTAGCCATCTTCCACGACATGATAGAAAAGACAATGGAAGTCTTCATGGACGACTTTTCTATCTTTGGGGATTCATACGACCAATGCCTCGATAACCTTGAACGAATGCTATCCCGATGTGAGGAAACTAACCTCGCCCTTAACTGGGAAAAATTCCATTTCATGGTAACGGAGGGAATAGTACTCGGTCACAAAATCTCAAGCGAAGGAATGGAGGTGGATCGAGCCAAAATAGATACCATTTCTCGACTACCGCCCCCATCCTCCGTTAGAGCTATCAGAAGTTTCCTAGGGCATGCCGGATTTTATAGGCGGTTTATCAAAGACTTTTCTAAAATCTCAAGACCTCTAACAAAATTACTTGAAAAAGATGCTCATTTCATCTTTGACGAGGATTGCAATCAAGCATTTCTAACCTTAAAGGAAATGCTAGTAAATGCACCTATCATGATAGCGCCTGATTGGAAATTTCCTTTCGAAATCATGTGTGATGCCAGTGACTTTGCAGTTGGAGCTGTCTTGGGACAAAGAAAAGAAAAGCATTTTCACCCAATTTATTATGCTAGTAAAACACTTAACGATGCACAAGAAAATTACACAACAACTGAAAAAGAATTACTAGCTGTGGTATTTGCTTTTGATAAATTTCGTTCTTATCGTGTTCTTTCTAAAACTATAGTCTATACAGATCATGCAGCCATTCGATATCTCTTCAAAAAGCAGGACGCAAAACCACGTTTGATTCGGTGGATTCTACTCCTCCAAGAATTTGATATTGAAATCAAAGACAAAAGAGGAGCAGAAAATACCGCAGCAGATCATCTTTCGCGCTTAGAAGACCCAGCTTTGGAGGCAACCAGGGACGAGCAAATCAACGAAAAATTTCCAATGGAGTCCCTAGAAATGGTGGAATACAAGGAAGAACCATGGTACGCCGACTATGCTAACTACCTAGCTAGCGGTATAGTCGCTAAGGGTTGGCCACATCATCAAAGAAAAAAATTCTTTGCCAATGTGAAACACTATTTTTGGGAAGATCCATATCTTTTCAAAATGTGTGCCGACCAACTCATCCGACGATGCGTACATGGTAGTGAAGCACGAAGAATTCTCCGCCATTGTCATGAAGGTCCATATGGAGGACATCATGGTGCCGCAAGTACCGCACGAAAGGTATTTGATTCAGGATTTTATTGGCCAACCATTTACAAAGACGCCCAAAGTCTTGTCAAGACTTGTGATGCATGCCAAAGAACAGGTAATATTTCTTCCAAAAACGAAATGCCACAAAATGGCATTCTTGTTTGTGAGATTTTTGATGTGTGGGGACTCGACTTTATGGGATCTTTCCCACCGTCAAAAGGAAACAAATATATACTTGTGGCAGTAGACTACTTGTCTAAATGGGCCGAGGCCGAGGCACTTCCAACAAATGATGGAAGAGTCGTGGTAAGATTTCTGAAAAAATTATTCTCTCATTTTGGCACACCTAAAGCATTAATAAGTGATAGAGGTACCCATTTTTGCAACCATCAACTTGAAATTTTTTTAACAAGATATGGGGTCTATCACCGGGTCTCAACAGCATATCACCCTCAAACAAACGGACAAGCCGAAGTGACTAATAGAGGTTTAAAACGAATACTCGAAAAACCGTAGGGTTAAATAAAAAGGAATGGGCAGATAAATTAGATGATGCTTTATGGGCTTTTCGAACGGCTTATAAAACAACAATAGGTACAACCCCATATAAGCTAGTCTATGGAAAAAGCTGTCACTTGCCAGTAGAAATTGCACACAAAGCCTACTGGGCAATTAAAAATGTAAACTTAGATTTAGAATTTGCTGGTAAAAATCTATTTTGTTAATTAAATGAATTAGACGAGCTTAGGAATTATGCATACTCAAACTCCGAAATTTACAAGGAAATAATGAAAAACTTGCATGACAAACATATTAAACCTAATGAATTTCGAGTGGGAGATCAAGTTCTTTTGTTTAATTCACGACTTCGATTATTTCCTGGTAAATTAAAGTCTAGGTGGTCAGGACCTTTTTCCATCACCCATATTTTCCCATACGGTGCAGTAGAAATTAAATCTCGGAATGGACCCCCATTCAAAGTCAATGGCCAACGGCTAAAACTCTATCAAGGATTCATTGAGGATGAAGAGGAGGAGATCTCGCTTCAAACGGTTGAAGAATCAAAAGCATCAACATCATACCTGGTAAGTTACGAACGATTGGGACGACATCTAAATCGGTAAGTTTTCTAACCAAATGTTCTTGGGAAACAAAGGGCACTCACACGAGCACTAAAAAAAATTCAAAAACTTTGCTCGGCACGAGACCGTGTCCGCTCGACACGGGGCCGTGTCAGCGCTACTGTCGGGATATATTCCCCTTTTCATAACAGTTACTTTATTCCACACGCCCCGTTTCCCCGAAAACGCTCTGGTTCCAGGAAATTTTTCGCAGATTTTCTACGTCTCCTATCATTCTAACAACATCAAGGTATGATTCTATCACTATTATTAGTTAGATTAGGCATTTGCATGTAGTTAAAACTTCAAAAATTTGGGGAAAAATCTAGGGTTCTTGAACAACACCCGGATCGAACCTCAAATTTTTGCTTTAATCTGTTAGCATTTAGTTAGATTAGTGTTAAAGGAAGTAAATACACTTGTATTGTTCATAGATTCGCCCGATTTCTCACAAAAACCCCAAACCCTTGTTTTTGAACCGAAAAAGATAAAATTAAATGGGTAAAGGGGTTGTTTTGGGAAAAACGGCACTTAGGGTTTCATTTTCAGGGGAAACCGCACCTATTGGACCAAAAATTTCCAAGTTTTCAAAACCGGGTCGAAAAATGATATTTTTGTGTAGCAGACGCCTGGACACGGGGTCGTGTCCGCTGAACACGGGGTCGTGTCCAGCACGCTGTTTGCAGTTTTGTCCGAAAATGCTAATGTTTCGTACTAACTTTTGGTGTATTCTTTCAGATGGCTAGGAAGTTCACGAGGTTTAACGCAAATGAGCTCGATGCTAGGGCTAGATACGAAGTACTTCAAACAAGGCCGGAGGAATACCCAAGGCAAGCATGCACGGATTTGTTAGCATTGGTGAACCAACTCGACCGCTTCAACAACCTTGTCACAGGACCACTAAGAGTCGCTTTAACAACTCGACTCTGTTTCGTCCATGAATGCACTTTGGAATTCTATAGCACCTTCACATTCAACTCAAGGTGCGACCCATTCGACAATGATGGGGTAGCATTCCGATGTGGTGGAACTAGGTATTCGATCTCTATGGCACAATTTGGGTCGATTGTCGGGTTATATGCGGAAGAAGATGCAGGTAACGAGGAAAATACTGGAGGGATGCGAGAGATAAATGAGAACGATTGCCAAGCTGCGTGGGCTCAGATTGGTGAAGGGCATTACAATCCGAGCAGCACTAAGAGCACGAAGTTGAGGGATCCGCTCTACCGATACATCCATAGGCTCCTCGGCTACTCTCTTAGCCAAAGGCATGATAGCGGTGGCGTTGTTGGGTTAAGAGATTTAGTTGTCCTCCACTGCATCCATAACCACAGGCACCTCGATGTTCCGTTCCTCATGCTCCGAAACATGCATCATAACCGCCTTGCTACTGCACCAACCCCTATCTTCTTTGGGGGATGGGTGTACCGTCTCTTCAAGCACTTCACCAACATACCTAGGTCATTCGGAAGGAGCCCATGGTCAGGTAGGGTAGATATACACATCTGCCGCTCAATGAACCTAATCTATGAGGCTGAAGACGGGACGGTTAGCTTCCAAAGGATGCAAGGGCATGCATGGAACCCGCAAGAGGCACTTGTCCTTCACGCTCCACAACATCATCAGTACCAGTACCAGTACCAGCCCCGTGGTGATCTAGGCCAGTCCTCCTCAGGAGGCGGTTTTCCTAACTTCCAAAGTTTACATGATTTATTGCAAGAAAACCTAATGTGCACCAGGAACACCTACAATATGGCAAGCAACACGTACAACCGGGTTGGGGCGATCGAGAGAAACATATCCGATATCCAAGATGATATTGGAAATATCCGGGAGTACATTGTTGGGCATGGTGGAGATGATGATGATGAGGACGAGGACATGGATTAGGCGGGAGGAACGGAGGAAGAAGCGATTGGTTGGTGATTCCCCAAGTTAACCTTTTATCTTGAACAATTTCCGGCCTGCGTGTCGTGTGTCGAACAATTTACTTTCCTTTAACTCTTTTATTTTCTGCATTTTTTTCTAACTTTGTGATGGATGGGATGTTGAACATTGGTAATCTAGGATGTTTGTCATGTTTTGGTGGAGTGTTTATTGATAAAACAGGTACATACGAGGCTTAGAGCACTAAACCTTAGTGCTACTAAAGTCGGGACAGGAAAACCAGAACCATAAACCTGTTTCTCAACCTTGCAGACTGTCTACACGGGGTCGTGTCCACCCGACACGCCCCCGTGCCCACTACCCCAGACCTGCTGTTTGTCTAAATATGCAGACTTTTTGCCAGACACGGGGTCGTGTCCATCCTATAAAATCCCGCTACTTATATTAATGCATAAAAGAACACTTAAAATCCCGCTATTTGCCCGTTATGGAGGCGCCAAAATCAGATAGCGACACATGAGTGCTACGCTATGCTATTCGCTATAGCGCCATTAATAACTATGCTCTAGAATAGAATCATCATAGATATTACACAATGTCTAAATCATGATCATAAGAAGAAGCTACTTACATCGAGAGTACAAGGATGGCTGGTATCACATATGTACATGCAAGAAAGGGAAAAATGATGAATATGTATTAGTATTTAACTTAAGCCAACAATCAAATGATAACTACGATTCAGAATAGTACGGAATATTAACAAAAATTATAAATGTAACAAAATGGCATACCCATTAAATTGAATAGCCGAAACGGTAACAACTCAAACTTAATTTTGGGAAGTGAGACAAAAGCCCATGAAGCAGCTCCAACCCAAGGCTCAGTGGGAATCAATCTGAGTTTAACCCAAAGTTCTCCATCAATATCAAAGTCCCGAATTCCAACCGGCACCTTAATCGGAATTATACCAAATTTCAGTGTCAGCATTAGAAGCATTTGAGCACCACCAGTGTAACGAAGACCAATTTGGTACCTTAAAAAGCAATACAATAAACAGTTTAACACAGAAGGTAACTAACAAGTAGGGGTGTTCAAAAATTCCGGATCCGAAAATCCGTATTCAAAATATCCCCAGATTTTCGGATTCGGATGTGGATTTGTATAACAATATTCACTATCCGAAGATCAGATATCCGAAATTTCGGATACGGATTCGTATAACAATATTCACTATCCGAAATTTTCGAATATCCGAAAACCTGATAATCTGATCTTGAACCCCCCTACTAACAAGTAACAACTTAAAGATAAAGTTTAAAACTTCGCGAAAAAACTCACTGTAAATCATCGTTGCTGCGTGAAGTCCTGCGCTCGACGTTTCTAACAACAAACGGCTCATCCCCGAGTGAGAACTGTTTTATTTCGACTCGTTCGACATAATCGGGCTTTTTTAAGTCATCGATAACAGGCTGAAGCAGCCCAATTACCCAATTCTCGAGCCCGCCTCTATAAACCTTCCATAACTTCCCCAACACCATGTTGACCCACTCAACGGATTCTTTCCTCTGCAAATCTTTTTCAAGAAACAGTGAAAAACTTGTGGGAACTTGTGGCCATATTCCGAGTTTCCCTTCATCATTTTTGTTTTTCTGTTTTCGCGATGTCCAAAGCTTATCAAACACAACCCCACTAATGAAAAACAAGACGAACATCCCACCGATATTTTTATTAATCGGAGGTAAAGGGATCGGGTGTATGACCCCGAGTTGAGTTGTTAGTTTACCTATAACAGGGTCTTCTCTAAATCCACTAAACTCATTTGAATAATCTAATTGAATTGAATCACTATCTTCATCAAATTCATTACGAATTCGATTTTCGGAGTACGTTTTCAAACCCCTTTTAACCGAATTCGCAATATCAATACTCACACTTTGGTTCCTACCATCAAAGGGAACCATACAACCCAAAATCACACCTCTGTTTCTTCTTCTAAAATATTTTCTTCCACTAAATGAAATTGGCTTCTCACATGGGCAAATGGGTGGTGATGACATCCACAAAATCTTGGAAAAATCAGAACTTGCAGATAAAGATTTATAAATCATTTTTAACTTAATCTAAAACTCAACTCACATGGAAATTGAATTGGGGAAAAAGGGTTTCAACTTTCAAAACCCTAAAAATTATGAAAACAACAGAAGCTAAATTGGTGTGTCAAGTTCCAAGATTTCCATATGGGTATGTCTAAAAGTTCAAGAAAACAAAACCTAAATCATAATTAGAGCAAAAAAAAAAAAAGCAAACTTGAATTGGGGAAAAGGGGTTTCAGAACCCTAGAAATTACAAATCAAAAGAAGCTAAATTGGTGTATCAAATTTCAAGATTTTGATATGGGTATGGCTAAAAGTTCAAGAAAACTTAACCCAAATTGTAATTAGAGCAAAAAAACTCTAAATTGAATTGGGGAAAAGAGGTTTCAACTTTCAAAACCCTAGAAATTATAAACCAACAGAAGCTAAATTGGTGTGTAAAACTTCAAGATTTTGATATGGGTATGGCTAAAAATTCAAGAAAATGTAACCTGAATTGTGATTGCAGGAAACTAATTGGATCAAAGTCGTCAGAGGCAGCAAATTTATTGAAAAGTTACGTGATTTATTGCCGAAAAAGTCGGCGGAGATGTGATCTTGCAAATCCCGAAAAACCAAAAAAATGGGTGTAAGAAATCGTGGCAAAACAGGGAGATGGGAAGAAAACGATATACACGTGGGCGGAATCGACGCGGGTTTACTTGAGACGGATGTTTGACCCGAGACTAGTGATGGATCTTTCACTTCTATGGCCCCAATATGATTTGAATATGATGTTGGCCAGGATTTTTTTCATTTAAAGCCACAAAAAAGATTTTATTCGAAAAAAGAAGAGTGTTGATGCGATTGTAGCCGTTTAAAAAATAATAAGAATAATAAGTTATGTGATTGTAAATGATTGTATGTAAATTAGTGCGTTTTTTAACGTTACTTGGCGGGATTTCAATGGGTATGTGATTGTAAATGACTGTATGTAAATTAGTGCGTTTTTTAACGTTACTTGGCGGGATTTCAATGGGTATTTGTTTGATTCGTTATAGTTTTGGTGCGATACTGACATTTAGTACAGTTGTCAACGTAAGTTTTACATCAATCGTCATCAATTATAATAAAGAATACTGGTGCCGATGATATTCAGGTGGTATAAGTACTCAATATAGCTTATAATACCAAAAAAAAAAAAAAAATTATTGGGAATACAATTTCATTTTCAACAAAAGTTATGTAGGAGCGTTGGCAAAACTATAAAAACAAATATCAGTACTGGTACTAATGTTGTTTTAACACAACAATTCAGTTAGTTAGTCATTGTCAAGAAAAAAAATAATTATGGTTAACCCGTTTGATTTTTTAACAACACTTTTATCAGGGCGTAGATGAAAATTAACACGTCGCAATGGTGTATTCGAAATTTTATAACGCGTTATATTCTATTATTCGGATGACGAAAAAGGTAAACAGTTTCACTTTATTTGGAAAAAAAACTAAATGGTAAGATAGTTTTTTTGTGACATATATGTTTTTGCTTCGATCACGTGTAAATTACTATTCCTAACTCGGTTTTAAGAGAATTTTATATTAAGACATAGATAAATATAAGCATGTCGCAAAACATACTCAGAACTTAATAAAGTAATGTATTTAAAAGTTGCTTCGATCACGTGTCGGTTTTAAGAGAATTTTATATTAAGACGTAGATAAATATAAGCACGTCGCAAAACATACTTAGAACTTAATAAAGTAATGTATTTAAAAGTTATGAAAAAGTCCACTCAAAAGTAGTAGTAGTAGTTTTAAAGTAGATAAACTATTTTACCATCTAAAGCCTATATAGGTTTAATTCAAAAGATACCCAAGTTTTGTACCTACAAACTATTTTGAGTGTAGAGCTTACGTGAATAGGTGTATGAAGTTGATAAAAAAATCATGATGTAAAAGTAGATGGCAAAATGATACATTATATAATTTTGGAGGACTTCAATATCCCTCTTTGTGATCCTATTTTGCAAAATTGCAAGTTGATTGTTAGTGAGACCGAATAAATGAGTTAGTGTGATCACAATTGTAATTTCCACCCAATCATTTGTAAGGGTTGCTCGGGGCATCCTTGGTACCCTATGCGGTTTGTTCAGGTATTACGGCACCGTCACGTGTAGCTCGGGTAGTGGAATCGGCGAAGGGGACCAAGTAGTGTATGTAGTGGCGGAGCCAGATGTAAGAGTGGGAGGCGGGTGCCCCCTTAAAAAAAATTATTGTATTTTGTAGGCAAAAATCTCGATCGCACCCCTTAAAAGTTCAATGAAACCTTATGATCGCCCCCAGAAAATAAATCATGGATCCGCCAATTAATGTATGCCGTTTTGGGTGCGTGGGGAAACCGATTGAGTATGGGGGTGACGATGAGATTGTCGTCTCTCATTGATTGGTGTCATTTAGGAACTTCTCCATGGGCATGCATACCAATTGGATTACTTATCCATAGGTTTGTTTAAAAATAAAATGGCTTTATCTAGGGGTGTAAACAAGCCCAGAGGCTCGAGAGCTACTCGTGATCGGCTCGATTAAAAGCTCGAACGAGCCAAGCCTTAACGAGCCCGAGCTCGAGCCTGAAATAGAGCTCGTTTTGTTATCGAGCCCGAGCTCGATCCTGAAATACAAAGCTTGTTTAGGCTCGCGAGCCTAAACGAGCCCATACAAAATTTTAATTTTTTTATATATAATATATTAATAATGATGATAACATTATTGAGCCGAGTTAGAGCCGAGCTTTGGCTCATTTAAGCGATCTTGAAGTGAGCTCGAGCCGAGCTTTGAGCTCGTTTAAGGTTGTTCTCAAAATAGTTCCAGCCGAGTCGAGCCGAGCTCGAGCTTTGAGTTTTACTCGGGAGCCGAGCTCGAGCTCGAGCTTCATAAAAACCTAACGAGCCGAGCTCGAGCCTGGTCGAGCTCAGACTTGGCCCGGCTCGTTTACACCCCTAGCTTTATCCATCATTGTATCATTTGAATATTTTGAGTTGAGTTGATAGTACCCTGAGGATATATGTCATGTTAAATAGAAGCTAGTGGTAATTTCCACAATTAGAGGTTAGCGGTGATTCCTATAATTTATTTATTAGGAAAAAGTGATCGGTGATTTTTATCATCTTAAAAAGAATTACGATATAATCTGTCTTGGTAGGGAAAGAAGTTTAAAATAAATAAAATAATAAAAAAATAGTTAATAAGTTCATAAAAGTTTAATAAGCTTAAAAAATATATAGATACAAATATTTACATTTTTAAAAGTATATTTTACAACTATATAACGTGCATAAGATCATCCCTAACTCCAGTGGTGGAACTAGCCTATTAAATCAGGGATATCCCAAATTTTTTTTACCGTACAATCATACATTATTAAAAGAAAACGACAATAAATAAATAAAGTAAAATAAATACCTAATAGATTTGTCCATTAACACAATGATCAATGAGCCTCTTTCAGTTTTATTATTGTTTTGGGTTTGGGCTAATGTGCTAGGTTTATCAATTACCCAAACATAAGTTAGTTCTAGTTTTCTAAATGATAAGCAATGAATTCAAAAATAATTTTTAAATCTTCTAAAAAGAATTGTATTTTACTAAAATAAAGTATCCAATTTTTTTGGTTAGGGGTATCCTAGAATTGTTTTAGAGGTATCATTTGTATAAAACCGAAAAAAAAAATACACTGCGCATACGAAGTTGATCCGTAACCCATGTTACGGCTAATATAATGGTGGTTCCGCCCCTACCTAACTCACGGTTTTTCACCCAACAAATGATAATTAGGCATCAAAAGGACAAGGAAGGCACTGGCAACCGCTACGTGACTTCCGTGTGGGGTTCGTTAGCGAGAAGTTCATGCGAACTTATAAGATATAATCAAAATAAGAGTCAACAATGTGGTTAGTGACAGATTTTAAACGAAAAATCAGCGAGAGCCGTACTTTCAAAATCCAAATCAGTAGGGGCCCTGCTCTTATTCTCTATCATACACTACAAAAAAAAATATTAGAAATCTTCGCTAAAATTAACAATACGAGCGAAAAATTAAACCTATTGGATTTCTACATAACAATAATAATAAGGTTATAAGTCTTAACTTAAAATTATACAAAGATATTCTAACTAAAAAATATTTAAAATATATAAGGACATTCAAGCAAAAGAATATGTATATTGTATATATTAATTTTTATTTTAATTAATGGATTTCAAATCAATTTTTGAAAATTTTAAATTAATAGATTCCAATTCGGGAAAAGAGACTTTAAAATAAAACTTATATACAAAACATATTTAATCGTGAAAAGGGATATATGATCAGTCGGTGCAATTAAGAGGATCAAGGATCTAACTAAATCATAATATCTGATTAATTGATTTAGATACGAATGAATATATCCATCTGATACTTGCAATGCAAGTAACCATCTATATATATATATAAATGTAGCATCAACACCATCAATCTATACTTTTCTCATCTGTGTTTCACTGTTACAAGTGCTTCAAGTAATTAAAACATGGATCCGTATTATGATTACCACCCCATTCTGCCACAACAATACTACGCATACGTTGTTCCTGTATCTGCAGTTCCTGCTGAGTGGGTGGTGTATGATCAAGTGAATACTCTTGCTCATTACACCATGCCCATGTTCTACCCTCTACCGGTGCAGTATGTTGACCATGTAGCCATTCTCAACACCATGTGGGTAAATCAAGAACAACATCCCATGCATTCGTATTTCCAGAATCGGGACTACGTACCATATAACCGTTTGATTCATGAGTTCGAAGCTTTTCTAGAAGAAAGGTTGGTGAGGATAGAACAAGAAGCCGGTCCTGCGCTACAACAAGTAAACGCTGGTACGAGGGGTTCGGGTTTATCAGAGGAAGAGATTTTCGAGCATCTGCAAGTGTACACTGCACAAGGAAAGATGAGTGAAGTGGATGGTTGTTGTATTTGTTTGGGTGAATATGAAAAGATGGAGAAGATGGGGAGACTCGAATGTGGGCATCGGTTTCATGCGGAATGCATCAGGCGTTGGTTGTTGTCTAAGAATGTTTGCCCCATGTGTAGGTCTCCTGCATTGTCGGTTTAACTATTTGATTTTGATACGTGATGTCATCATCATCATACTCGGTAAATCCCACCAATAGGAAAGCTAAGGTAGAATTGGATTTTGATACGTGATGTAATATTATATATTTGGTTTATTACAATTGGTTTGGATATTAGTCCTTGTGAGTTGTGATAGAGTATCAAACTATTTCAGGTTTTTAATTAGTCCATAACAAGGGATTCGGTAACAAAAATATATCCCTAGCTCCTCAACTCCTCAAGCTCTTTAGTTTATACCTAGCAAAATAAACATAAACATGCCTAGTTAATAAACTAAAACGTTTTACATGTTTGCAACTGAAGTGAACATCAATTAGACTAGTCGTTCTCGATTAATTAAAAGGGGTGCCACCTCAACCCGTTAACGAGGTGGCACACCGCCCCGCACCGCGTCCCCAATGGATGGGTCTTTATTGGGTCAGTTGGCGCCAAGCAAAGGAAGCCGTTGAGGGGTGTTGAAATATCGAGGCCTTTTTTTGACCGTTGGGGAGGGGTGGGTTAACCGTCGGGTTGGGTTTTCAAATAAAAAAAAAATTAATTACTTTTAATATTAATCTTCTATATATATACCACATTATACATCCAAATCTCACACAAACTAGGGGTAAGCTCGAGCTCGGTTCGATTATATATTAAGCTGGCTCGGCTCAGATTTAAAACCGAGCTGAAAATCTAAGTTCAAGCTCGGCTTGATTTTTAACCAAGCTAGCTCAACTCGGTTTGTTTAGACTCGAACATAAAAAAAAACAAATAATACATAGCTTTCAAAATGTGATGGTCTAAAATATCATTCAATAATTTAAATCCCTTTTATTTAGCATAGTAATTAGACATCTATAATCCAATTAAAAACCAATGGCATATTTTTTATTGATTCTTCATATATCGATTCAAATTTAGAGGCCTGTTTTTTCCTGCATACATTAGGTCTTCAACGGTCCTCAAAGTCTCATGACCAACCTTGAATTAAAAAGATGTTAGTTTAGAAATTTTGAGAATGAATTAATTAAAAAAAGGTAGAGTTGCAACAACAAAAATCAAAACGTGATTAAAGAGTAAATAACTAGATAGTTACTGGTTATAAATATTTAGAATAGATTGTGAAAAGAAAAATCATTGTGGATGTTTGGGGTTACGTTTTGAAGTGATTATCTGATTATTGCGTTTGTAAAACATAAATAATCTAAAAAAATGTTTGGATGAAAAAATGATTATCTGCCTTCAAAACGCAGTTTTGGAGAAGGATGTACCTACATGCTTTTTCAAAACGCATAATCTATTTTGAAAACGCATAATCTCTTTTGAAAAGCAACAGTGGCATCTTGGGGGTGGGATAAAGCTTTGGGACCAATAGGTCCTGGGTTCGATTCCCACAAGGGGGTTTTCCCATATTTATTGGGTTTCCTCCTGAATTGGTGTATAGGCATTATGCCTAGTGGAGATGGATATGATCGGGTGGTTCCGCTGGTGGCACGATGATACTCCAGTGGTCCGTCAGTGATCCAAATTTGCCGTTCAAAAAAAAAAAAGAAAAAAAAAGTTTGTAATTTATTTAGATAAAATATGAAGTGAGATCATAAGAATTTAAAAGAATAATAATCAACGATAGAATATTTAAATTAGTTAAACTAAATCAGATGGATTTATTATAAAGGGATTTTTACATATTTCCCCCTGCTAAGCTAGGTTATTACGTATTTCCCCAAACCAAAAAAACAATTACATATTTCCCCTTTTTTTAAGAAATTACCCAATTACCCTTATTAAAACCTACCAGTTTGTTTAATATTCCCACTCGTACATTCACAACGCTTAATTCTGCTAAGGGTTTTTTACATATTTCCCCCTGCTAAGTTGGTTTATTATATATTTCCCCAAACCAAAAAAACAATTACATAGAATGATAAAGTAATGATTAAATAATCGTTTTTAACAATTGATTAATAATAGAATGATAACTCACAATAAAGGAAGGTCGGCAAAAGCACCGGCAGTGGAGGATGACCAGAAGTAGCAGCGAACCAGAGGAAGAAGAAGAAAGGACGACCGTGATGTGTAGGGTTTAGCAGAAGGGATTTTTACATATTTCCCCCTGCTAAGCTAGGTTATTACGTATTTCCCCAAACCAAAAAAACAATTACATATTTCCCCTTTTTTTAAGAAATTACCCAATTACCCTTATTAAAACCTACCAGTTTGTTTAATATTCCCACTCGTACATTCACAACGCTTAATTCTGCTAAACCCTACACATCACGGTCGTCCTTTCTTCTTCTTCCTCTGGTTCGCTGCTACTTCTGGTCATCCTCCACTGCCGGTGCTTTTGCCGACCTTCCTTTATTGTGAGTTATCATTCTATTATTAATCAATTGTTAAAAACGATTATTTAATCATTACTTTAATTTGCTTTTGAATAACAGAATCGATTTTATTTGTTGGAATATGAGCTTTATTTAATTGTTTTAGATTACCATATTGACAGAAAATCGTTCCTTTAGTTTACTTCTATTAAAGATGTTTTGGCTTTCAAAAAATTTCTTTACATTGACTCTTTCAAAAAATTCTATTAAAATGTTTTGGCCCACTTAAATTCAGTTGAGTGGGTGATTTTGAATTTTTGGTATCGTATTTGTACTTCTTAAATTTTACGAAACTTTATTTTTTTTGAACGAAATCGATTATAAACAAGTAAGGATTGCATTTTAATGAGTATTATGGTTTTGTTTGTATTTTTTGACAAGAGTAACAAGTAAAAGAATTGGGGTGGTGGTACATGAATTGGGTAAATATGTAATTGATTGATGATATTAGAATGGAGAAATATGTAAATACTCATTTAATAGGTCATTAAGGGTAAAATGATCATAAATAAGAGTCATTTTAATGAAAAGGGGAAATATGTAATATATATAGGTTAGGAAGGGGAAATATGTAATTGTTTTTTTGGTTTGGGGAAATATGTAATAAACCAACTTAGCAGGGGGAAATATGTAAAAAACCCTATTATAAATAACAACAAATTATCTTAAATGTTAAATATATATAAAGATATAATAGATACAAAAAAGTTAATTATTTTTAAATAAAAGACTTTATATCAAATGATAAAACGGAATATGGATCGGCACAATTAAGAGAATTGAGAATCTATATAATTAAATCATGATCTTTGATTTAGATAATACAATTAATCTTAGGGTATCTATATATCTCATATTTGCAGTGTAAACTATATATATATATAAGAGCAGCAGCACCCATATCATACCATCGATCTATACATACTACTTCTCTCATCACTCCACAAGAATTTCTTTTCTCTCGGTTAATAAATAAAACTGTGTCGTTTCAAGGTGATTTCTGCTTCAAATAAATAGTAAGATGGATCCGCAATCTGTGTGGGCGAATCAAGAACCTACGCATTCATATTTCCAGAATCAACACACATTATTCAACACATCTCACTCTTTGATCATACAAGAGTTTGATGAGACTTTTCTGACCATGCAAGATTTTGAAGAGATTTTGACCATGCAAGATTTAGAAGAAGAGAGTGAAGAGAGTTTGACCATGCAAGAGTTAGATGAGAGTTTGATGATGCAAGAGTTATATGAGACTTTAAACATGCAACAACTAGATCAGACTTTGACCATGCAACAGTCGGATGAGATTTTGACCATGCAAGAGCTGGAAGAGATTTTTGGGCTACAAGGAGTGGCCGCTGATATGAGTGGTTCGGGTTTATCAGAGGAAGAGATTTCCGAGCATCTGTATGTGTACACTGCACAAGGAAGGATGAGTGAAGTGGATACTTGTTCTATTTGTTTGGGTGACCATGAAAAGAAGGAGAAGATGGGGAGGCTCGAATGTGGGCATCGGTTTCATGCGGAATGCATCAAGCGTTGGTTGTTATCTAAGAATGTTTGCCCCATGTGTAGGTCTACTGCTTTGACAGTACAAGTGTAATTAATTTGATTATGATTGGGGTGTAAAATAACGTGCCACCCCGTGTGGCCTAATGGTTTAGATTTGTGTTACAATTAGATGTTTGGATATATAATATTAGTTTAATTTTTGTTTTTTTTTTTTGTTTTTTATGCATGTTGCTTGTATAACAGTTTCCTAGTCAATGTGCTTTTCGGGTATTTTGATTTGGAAAATCACAATTTGATGATACTTTGATTGCATGATTAGAAAGATAAACCCATAAAAATGGAACACTAAAACAAACACATACTTGCAAGAACTTGAAAACTTTACAATATGTTTCTGGATGATTCTTTTCCTGAAACTTACACATAGTGGACGGATATAACATAAATACCTATGTAAAACCGGCTGAAAGCGAAGGTTTTTTTGTCACATAGATTTATCAATTTTAACAAATATAATATATCTTTTTAGATTTTACAAGTTTAACTGGTTAAAAGATATAATAGAACCAAAATCCATATATCTAGTGTCAAACAGCCACCATTTAAGTGTGAAAAATAAATATTCCATTGATTAAAAACATGTAGATGATGATTTATTATAAAGGAAAGTAATTGAATATAAATTAAATAATCGTAAAAGTAGTAGATGATGATGTAGATGCTGAGTGGATGTTTGTTATTGAAGGAAAACTAGAATTATTGTGGCGGGGCCTAAAACTATGTCAAATAACATCATGCCACACCGTTAGTAACGACCACTAACACTGAATTTGCGGGGTGTTAAATCGAAGAAATAAGATTGAAACATATAACATATAAAAAATAACTATGTCGATTTAGGACATACGTGTTACGAGTTGCGACAAACTTGTTAAATGGAAAAAATATACGTAAAAACGTTGAACCAAACACGCACGTTGCGCCGTGTTAACTCGCAAAATAACATAGAAAAGAATAACTAAGTCAATGTAGGATCCGCCAGTTGCGGCGAACTTACCAAAGAGGGAAAATAGACACGTTGCGACATACCTGTCAAATGTGAAAAAATAGACCAAAAACGTTGAACCCCACACACATGTTGCGACGTATTAACTCGCAAAATTTAGAACGAAACGTAAAACGAAAAATTTGTGAAAGATAAAAAGTATGAGGGTCAAAGTTGTAAATAAAAAAAGTTTTAGGTTAAATTACAAAAGATGAAAAGTTTTGGGTTAAAAGTAAAAAAAAACTAAAAGTGTTAAAAAAAAAAAAAAAAAAAAAAAAAAAATTTGAAAAACACCCAATGCTTGGGGTACAACAACACAATGCAACTATTAGTTGCTAATTTATATTATGGAAATTGTAGGTTTTTGATGTTTGTTTGAAATTTAATGTGTGTTAGGGGAGTGGGGGTGATCACTAGTGATGAAATTCAATCACTCACAAACATCCAATCATGTTCCGCTATGTCAGCAACCACTATTCTATCACTCACAAGCATTCTTTAGTGGCGGTGGTCATCACTAGTGATGAGATTCCAATGTACAAGTATTAATACACAATGTACAAGTCATACACATACATTCAACGATTCTTCAACACGTGATAAAATCCACACATTATAACTATCACTCGTTATAAACTATGGTGGCGGCTGTGTTCGTGATAGTTTCACGAGTGATGGGCATTCCATAACAGACCACCCCCACTCCCCTTATGCTTGATAATTATGTTTCTTTCTTATTTAATTTTCATATTATTTCGAAAACTTCATTCAGCCTTTGAGTTCCTTATTTTCTTTTATATACATTCTTTACGTATGACTTTTGATGTGTGTTTGAAATTTAATGTGTGCTATGTGATGGTGTGGTTCATTAATTCTTCATCAATTACAATGGGTAAAAACCATAAGTAGCTTCAAGAGATCAGAGAAATCAAAAAACCTCGATAACAAACGCAAAATAGGAGAGAGAGCAATCTTTGCCGATGGTGGGTGGTGGATGATTTATAATGGGTGGCCTAGGGTGGTTCGGGAGGAGAAATCGACGAACGTGGATGGGAAACGTGAACCTACAAAGATGGGATGGAGAAGAGATATCTAGCTAAGGCTACTCAGTGTGGAGGAGACAAGTCCTTGGAGGATGCCCCTCCAAGGATGGACCAAAGGAAATATAGGATGGGTCTCCCCCATTTATTTATTCATTTTTTTAATTTTGGCAAATCAAATATGCAATGCGTTTGTATATATATATAACTAAATTAATTTAAACTCTAAAATAAATATTAGTTCCTACATTACATTAAAAAAACAACCTAAACTAAAAAAAATGAAAAAACTACAAGTCTTCATCAGGCATGTCGTCATTGGGTTCGTTTTGTGCGTTGTTCCAAATGTATTCCACCAAGTCCACTTGAAGGTTTTGATGTGTGTACTCGTTACGTAGGGAGAATCCATTTAAATCTTGTTGTTCTACACTTACTGAAATAGAATTTCCGTTGGGCGCGTATTCGTCATACTCACAAATCGCTCTACCTTCGTCTTCGATGATCATGTTATGCAGCAAGATACAAGCATACATAACGTATCGCAACCTCTGTGGTGTAAAAGAACGTGCTGAATGTTCAATGATATGCCATTTTTTGTAGAACCCCAAAACATTGTTCAATGTCTTTTATCGCTGCCTCTTGAAACTTGACAAATTTCTTTCTTTTATCGTATGTCGGGTGCGGAATAGTTTTAACGATTGTAGAGTACGTTTGGTATATTCCATCAGCAAGGTAGTAACCGCGCCTATATTCCACCCCCGAAACCGTAAAACTGGTGTCTGGACCAGTTCCTGCTATTACATCGTTAAAGATCTCTGATTAGTAGATGAAATTAATGTTGTTAAGTGAACCAGGCAGACCAAAAAAAGCATGCCAAATCCAGAGATTTGTTCACATATTCGCACCGACTTCTTGTAATCTATTGGCATGGAGATGAACTCTAATGGTTCTTGAAACACCAGCAATTCTTGCACCTGCAGTAACCTAATCACAAATAATGCACTAGGCAACTAAATTGCATTCATACAAATTACATGATTTAAGAAGCAAAACTTGAGAAAACTTACAGCAAGTTCCACAACTCCTAAACTGAAAACGGCTACAGAAGAGCCTTTTATCAGTTTTACAACGTTCAAAGTAGTACCTAACCCTAGAAAACACAAATTATTTTAGTCAAAATAAGGTGGAAAATCCAACAAAAGAAGGGTGATTATGGTCAAATATGTACATGTAGAGATCCGAAGGCCGAGGACACAAACTTTAGTCAGTGTTGATCGTGAGAAGGTGACATGTGTTCATGTTAACAAAATTAATCTCCCCTGGCCGTAGATTTGTCACTCATTCCCAAGCACTCTCCACAACCCTATGTTCATGGTAACAAAATTCTTTAGATTATGTATACCAAATAAATACAGACTTTCACACCATTTTTCAATTTGACATAAAAATGAACTTACCCTCCAGCCTCATGTCCTAAATCTGAGGAAATACAAGAATTTGCCCCTGAAAAATTGGCAGTAACTTAAGATTAGAGATTAATAAAATAATTATCTGCTTTGGAATTTGAAATTAGAATACCTACTTTGCTTCCCATAAGTAAAAATTGGTGTGACGGAGGGAAGTGAAGAGGATCTTTGTAACGCCCTGCATTTTCATACTTTCCATATTTAGAAACCATTGCTTGAAATTCTATTTTTGGAAATCTCGCGTTCTTGTAATCATTCTTTCATCAAATACGGGACTTGGTTCATAAATAAAACTCGTATTTCTTTAATCTCATGATTTATATACTTTATACATGCTCATACATTTAATTTCGTGAAACAGTTGATAATACGTCCTTTTAGCGAATACGATACTTAAATACGACATTCATACGCCTAATTATAATTAGTTTACGTTGCTCATACTTAATTTATCCTTAAACTATGTTTAAATTACATAAAATACCCTTAAAATACCCTAAAACCCTAAAATATAAACTCTAAGGACCAAAGTGTCAATTCAAAAACTTGAATTGAAGACCTGATGGTCTCTGGCACCCCGCCACCGCCACTGGATTCTCTCGCGCCCCGCCAGAGGCAGAATCCAAAGATTAGTTGTTTCCCCTTATAGGATTGGACATTTTAGTGTGTTTGTTGCATCCAATGTGTGATTCTTGCATTAAAATGTCACACCCCCAAAAATACCACATGCGGATACCCCGCTAGGCGTGTGACGTACCAGGATCTAGCCACTAATCATATTGAACTCATAACAAGATTTCAAACGGAGTTGTCAATTATAAATAAAATGTATCAAACAATAAGTTTAATAAAATCCAACAAGTTCAGCGGAAGCGATAAGTAAACCATTGTTTAAATATTTCAAAGCCAGATGTATGAAAATCAATAAGCCCGTCATGTGTATCCAATCAGTTCGACCCATGACCACTCCAGCCATTCCCGACAGCAAGTCCATATCCAAGAAATCTAACGACCTGCGAGCATGCAACACGTATGTCAGACAACACTGGTGAGTTCATAGTTTTACGCAAACGTTAGTTACCAAGTGTTTAGATCAGTTCATTGATAATAATGTTGATAATAACTCGAGTACCGTACAAGATGGCTACCAGATTGTTTTGCCCGTCCCCAATGCCCCCTATCTAAGCATTGGTCATGATTTAAGGTCATTAGTTCACGCCCGTCCTCTCAGGTACGGTGTGAGGTTGCCAAGCCTAATAGCGCTATCAACTAATACCCCGTTACCTCTCAGGTAACTAATTCGGTATATGATGGGACTTAAAGTGATAGGAAAAGAGTGTATTATCAAACATCCCAGTTTTGTCACACCCTGATATTTCCACGTATTACCGGTGGGCCCGGTGGGAAGTATCGTGACGTAATTGATATCATCGTGGTCAATAATCACAGTTCAATGCACAACGGAAGTCTAAAAGTAATAATATTACAAACCGATTCGAAAGTACAATAAAATATTATACAACGGGTTATAAAATGGATCCACAGGCGGATCAAAACAAAAGAAGTATTGTTCAACAGACTTAAAGTGATAAAAGCTTGCAAGACTCTTTATTTAATCACTCAGGAGTTCCAGCCCATTACGCTTAGTACCTGCACTTAACCTTTTGAAAATACGTCAGTTTACACT
The DNA here is from genome assembly GCA_030545235.1 of Helianthus tuberosus. NCBI lineage: Eukaryota > Viridiplantae > Streptophyta > Magnoliopsida > Asterales > Asteraceae > Helianthus > Helianthus tuberosus. The sequence continues at coordinate 136,007,207 of CM060389.1, forward strand.
GGTAAATACAATTAACTGACTCTTTTGAAAAGTGTTTATAAAATTGATTTAAATGCACAAGGCATAAATAATCTTTTATAACTTGGGACAATTATTTAAAAAAATAATCTTGTATACAGTTTTACATGTTTGTCGTCCATTTAGGACCCGGTTAGAAGAGCCGGCTAAGATTAACAGGTTCCACAAGTTAATATGCTTTAAATATGTTGTGATATCAGTAGGATACCTTCCATTAAGCCTAAAACGAATTTAAAAACAATTTATGCCCCGTAGGGGTATTTTGGTCATTTTAATGTTTATAAAAGAGGTTAAATGGTAATCTGAGTTTCTGGTCTAAAATAATCAGTAAAATTATTTATTTTAATAAGTTATATTAGTAAGATATCTTACATATGTGATATTTATCATTTATGGCCAAACTATGCACCGTAAGGGCATTTTGGTCATTTCACATATGCTATAACGGTTAAATTTGGAAATCTGAGTTTAAAACTTATACTTACTATTAAAGTATAAAATACTCACAACATCAGTAGGTAATATGTCTTAGGTGCCAAGTATGGTTTTAAACCATACTATGCGCCTAAATCGCATAAAAGTCGGTATATGACGATATTCGGGTTGATTAAGGAAATCTGAGATTTTGACCAGCCTTTATAGTTCAAAATAACTTATTTGATATATAAAATCAGTAGAAAAAGGTTTGATATGTAAAGGATGTGTAAAACTTATTTTATTAGCAAAAAGGGTATTATCGTCAATTACCGAGCCTATGCAAGAACTCTATGTTATGATCAGTTTATAATTTAATAAAAATTTTCAAAAATCCCTAAATATTATATTACATCAGTGGGTAAAAGGTTTGGTGTCAAAATTTGGGTTTAAATAGGATTTATGTCAAAAATGCCGTTTAATTAATAAAAAGGCTTTCATTTACGATATTGTGCATAACTCTCATTTTAGACCATAAACTGATGTCAAATTTTTAGGACATACTTAAATATCAGTAATAAAGATTTTTGTCCACTCACATTTTCAAAAATCTTGTTTTAATATCAAAAGGGCATTATGGTCAACATTTAGGCATTTAACGGAAACATGCAAATGATTCGGATTTCTAAGGAACCATATAGTATAATCTCAGAGGGTTATACTAACATAAAATATGGTCATAAAGGAACCCTAAGGCATATCTGAAACAAGCTAAATCGGGTAAGAACTGAAAGTCAAAGCAAAAGTCTACTTTTGCGACTTTCGGTTGCGAACCGAGCCTAAACTCAGAATAGTCGGGTTGAACATGCCTAAACTTGTTCTTATATTATTTACCAAGTTATTTTAGTGTTAAAACATGTTCCATAACTTCTACATTATCAGTTATGAATTTATTTGTAAAAAATTCCTTCTGTTGACTTTTTATTAATAAGTTTGACCCGACAATTGACCAAGTTAGAGTGATAATCAGTAGGTGCCCTTTTAAGGGTTTATTACCTACATAACTACCAACTCATAGCCACTTTCAATTCGAAAAATGGCTAGACCATTAGTGATTAATCACTAAGTCAAAGCTTAATTACAATGGCTTTGACTTTTGGTCATTAAACTAATAAAACTTGAACTAGAGAGGCTAAGAATGCTTACAAGAACTCTTAGCACGAAATATGAACCGAGGAAAGCTTCCTAGAGCTCCAAGGGACTCCAGAGAATGAGTTGTGAAGTGATTTCAAAGTGTGCAAATGAACAAGTGAAGAACAAGTGCTTTATATATGGATTTCTACTTCATATGATCATTCCACATGTCCCTACAATGATCCCTGATGTTACCAGGTGTCCCTAGTGCATGAAAAACCATTGGCACAGTCCCTGGTATCAAAAAATTGCATGCAAAGGCGGTGTAAGAGGTTGAACATGTAGTTGTCCTTATTTTTGGTCGCCGGTGACTTCTACGCGGGCCGCGTAAGACTCTTAAGGAGTCTACGCGGGCCGCGAGGCTCCTTCTTAATCGGAAATCAACTTTTGATTATTTCAGTTTCAGTCCCTGGTCCATTTTTAATTAAAATAACTTTCGTTTATTGCACTTATGACCCCCATAGTTAATTTTTAAGGGTCTTGGGTAGGGCTGTAAACGAACCGAACGTTCAGCGAACAGTTCATGAACCGTTCAGCGGGAAGTTCGTTTATGTTCGTTTGATTAGCTTAACGAACGAACACGAACAAAAAATTCCGTTCGATTAGCTTAGCGAACGAACACGAACACATGTCTCGTTCGTTCGACTACGTTCGTGAACGTTCGGTAATATGTTCGGTTACGTTCGTTCATGTTCGTTTGATTATATCAAAAAAATAATAAATAATAAACCATTTATCTAAATATATTGAAAACTTGAAACCCTATTTGTTTCTTTGTTAGCTAAAATTTGGACATTCTAAAACATTTTTGATGATCTAATATATTGAAAACTTGAAACCCTATTTGTTTCTTTGTTAGCTAAAATTTGGACATTCTAAAACATTTTTGGGGATAATGTACGTTAGTTAAACTTGATTCATCGTTTGGTGGTGTAGTAGACTTCTTGTGTTTTGATTTATAATTTGATGGTTGTATTTATCTAGTTATATCCAATGTTTAAGGATAACAATATTTTTATTTTTTTATTTTCAAGTTAAATGTTCGTTTGCGTTTGTTTTTATTTGCTTGTGTTCGTTTGTGTACCAGACCAGTGTTCACGAACTGTTCGTGAACAACTAAATTTCTTTAACGAACGAACACGAACATAAACTTATGTTCGGTATGCGCTCGTGAACAGTTCGCGAACATGATAATTTCCTTAACAAACGAACACGAACATGGCCTTGTTCGTGTTCGTTCGGTTCGTTTACAGCCCTAGTCTTGGGTCATATATTAACTCCGTTAAGCTCCCGGTTAGTTGTACGATCACCCGAAAAGTCTTGTTTTCATCGAAACTCCACAAAATTAATATCCAATTTTCTTGAGAGCGAAATATTAAGTTATTACAATGTTTTTGGGATTGTTAAAAGGTCACTCAGAGGTAACTTTTAACATGTTGACACTTTTAACCCCTATGCTCCGTAAAGTTTTAAATTTAAGTCCAAACGGCTTTTAAATGTCCAATAATTTCATTCATCAAGAATACGAACATCTTATTAGGTCATTCAGTGGCACGAGTTTGACATGATGACACGTTTGATCCTTTTACTTACATGTTTACATTGTTTAACAACTTTAGTCCCTCGGAATCAGTTTATTACACGTTTAAGTCCATGACACGTGTCTTTATTATATTGGTCATGATTTTACGAGGTGTTACATCCTCACCCCCTTAAAAGAAATCTCAACCTCGATATTTACTGAAATAAATGAGGGTACTTCTGTTTCATTGTGGATTCAACCTCCCACGTGTATTCTGGGCCTCTTCGGGCATCCCATTTTACCTTGACAATTGGCACATGCTTTCTTCAAAGCTTCTTTACCTCTTGGTCCTCGATCGACAAAGGTTTTTCAACGAATTTCAAGCTCTCATCTATCTGTACGTCCTTATGTGACATTGCTAGCGACTCATCGGCTAGACATTTCTTTAGATTACAAATGTGGAACACATTATGAATTCCACTGAGCTCTTCTGGCAAATTTAGCTTGTAGGCCACAGTTCCGACACATTCGATGATTTCGAATGGTCCTATGTACCTTGGGCTTAGCTTGCCCTTTTTGCCAAAGCGCATTACCCCTTTCCAGGGTGACACCTTAAGTAGCACTTTATCGCCAACTTCAAACTTTAAAGGTTTGCGCCTCATATCAGCATAACTTTTCTGCCTGTCCCTGGCAGCTTTCAGACGATCACGGATTTGTACAGTCTTATCCGTCATCTCTAGGACTATATCAGGTCTTGACAGTTGGACATCTCCAACTTCCGCCCAACAAACTGGCGTTCTGCATTTCCTTCCGTACAATGCCTCAAAAGGAACGGATTGGATACTCGAATGATAGCTATTATTATACGAAAATTCAATCAGAGGAAGATGATCATCCCAACTTCCTCCTAAATCAATAACACAAGCTCGTAGCATATCCTCAAGCATTTGAATCGTACGCTCGCTTTGACCATCCGTCTGAGGATGATAAGCAGTGCTGAAATTTAAACGAGTGCCTAACGATTGCTGAAAGCTTTTCCAAAAGTGAGACATGTATCTAGTATCCCTATCAGAGATAATATATACTGGCACTCCGTGGAGAGATACAATCTCATCCACGTACAACTAAGCTAACTTATCGGAGTTGTGGGTTTCTTTAATCGGTAAGAAGTGGGCTGACTTGGTCAATCTATCAACTATAACCCAAATAGTATCATTCTCATGTTTTGTCTTTGGTAACTTGGTAATAAAGTCCATAGTTACCATTTCCCATTTCCAAGTGGGAAGTTCAGGTTGTTGCAGCAAGCCTAACGGCTTTTGATGTTTGGCTTAAACCTGCGCACATGTCAGACATTTAGCTACATAAGTCGCTATAGATTTCTTCAAACCTATCCCCCAATAATTTGCCTTTAAATCCTGGTACATCTTATCACTGCCTGGATGAACTGAATATTTAGAACTATGGGCTTCTTGGAGAATCACATCTCTAAGCCCTCCATAAATTGGAACCCATATTCGACCATTCAATCTTAGGATCCCATCCTTGCCATATGACAATTGATCGGCAGTGACACCTAACTTCTCATTCGGATAATTAGCTTCTAATACAGCTTCCTTTTGAGCGGCTAACAACCTTTCATTCAAGTTGTTCTTCAATTCAATGCTCTTGGCATTGATCCTAATAGGCTTAACCCTTTCTTTCCTGCTCAAGGCATCGGCGACTACATTCTCCTTGCCTGGATGATATCGGATCTCACAATCATAATCATTTAATGTCTCCATCCATCGACGCTGTCTCATGTTAAGATCCTTCTGATTAAACAGATGCTGAAGGCTCTTATGATCAGAATAGATCACACACTTGGTTCCGTACAAATAGTGCCTCCAAAGCTTTAGTGCAAATATAACGGCACCCAATTCCAAATCGTGGGTGGTGTAATTCTTCTCGTGCATCTTTAGTTGTTGGGAAGCATATGCAATAACTTTGCCCTTCTGCATAAGCACACATCCCATACCTGTGTGTGATGTGTCGCAATAAACCACAAATTCTTCAATTCCTTCTGGCAATGTCAATACAGGAGCATTGCTTAATTTCTGCTTAAGAGTATCAAAGGATTCTTGCTGTTTGGGACCCCAATCGAACTTTATATTCTTACGAGTCAACGAAGTTAGAGGTGCTGCAATCCTTGAAAAGTTTTTTATGAAGCGTCTATAGTATCCTGCTAGACCTAAGAAGCTGCGTATCTCTGTAGGTGTCTTAGGCTGTTGCCAATTCATAATGGCTTCAATCTTAGCGGGATCCACCTGGATACCACGCTCACTTACCACATGTCCAAGAAACTGGACTTCCCGAAGCCAAAACTCACATTTTGAAAACTTGGGGTAGAGCTTCTCATGCTGTAGAAGTTTAAGGATACACCGGAGATGTCTTTCATGATCGGCTTAATTCTTCGAATAAATAAGAATGTCATCAATGAAGACAATGACAAACTTGTCTAAATACGGCTTGCAGACGCAATTCATGAGATCCATGAATGCTGCTGGTGCATTAGTGAGCCCAAAAGGCATCACTAAGAACTCATAGTGACCATAACGAGTTCTGAATGCAGTTTTGTGTACGTCTTCGTCTCTAACCTTCAACTGGTGATATCCTGACCTCAGATCAATCTTTGAAAAGTAACTTGCTCCTTGAAGCTGATCGAATAGATCATCGATCCTGGGTAACGGATACTTGTTCTTGATTGTAACCTTGTTTAATTCACGATAATCGATGCATAGACGCATCGATCCATCCTTCTTCTTCACAAACAGAATCGGTGCTCCCCAAGGGGACGAGCTAGGTCTAATAAATACCTTTTCTAACAAATCATCCAACTGAGTTCTCAACTCTTTCATCTCAGTTGGTGCCAACCGGTAAGGTGCTCTTGCAATTGGTGCTGCATTTCCCAAAGTGATGTTTATGGCAGGTTTTACATTTGGGTTTCTCACCCGTCTGCTGGCTATCCTTTTTAAACCCGGAACTCTTTTTGTGATCAGAGTTCCCTTTATGTTTCTTATCAGATCGACATGAGTTCTCATCCTTATGTTTCCTTTTCCCTTCTTCAGAATTTTTGAGCGATCTCTGCCTGACCGCATCGAGAGTAAGAGATAGGGACAGATCAGCCACTGAACTAAAGGTAGTAGGTCTAGATGCTTTCACACTTGCTTTGATCTCCGGAGCTAAACCTCCAATAAAACGAGCTATGCGTTTTGGTTCCGATGTTACCAAGTAAGGAACCAATCGAGACATGGTGTTGAAACTCGTAAGATACGCCTGACAGTCTAAGTTTTTCATGACCAAGGTCAAGAAGTCAGTCTCGATTTTCTCAACTTCATGTTGAGGACAAAAAATTTCTTTGATCAACGCAACAAACTGATCCCAAGTCATGTTATACAACGGGATCTTCCCTGTAGCTTAGATTAGGGACCTCCACCAAGCTAAAACTTCTCCCTTAAAAGATTGTGAAACAAACTTCACAATGTCCTGCTCTGCACAACCACTAATATCACCCACAGTATCCATCTCGTCGAGCCAAGTCATACAATCAATGGCTCCTTTCTCCCCTGTGAAGTCTCTTGGCTTGCAGGAGACGAAATATTTATAAGAGCAGGTTTAACACGCTCTTGATTGAGCACAATCTTCTTGGATGGGATACTTTGCTGATTTGACGAGTGACGGGCATCGTCCTTCTTTGACTCATTCATTTTAGAAGGGGGCTTACTATGAGCCACAGATTGAGTCTTAGAGCGTGTACCACTTGATTCCTTGAACTGTCTATCAAGAGCTCTAGTAACAGCATTGTCTATCAATGCTTGAAGATCTGCACCAGCTACATTAATCCTGGTGGTATCATTATTCTCTCTCGGGTGACTGTTAACCTCCTCTGATTCAGCCATGTAGCTTGATTGCTACAAAACAATTGACAATATTTTATTCAAAGGTTATTATAGAATCATCATTTCTGATGATTTATTGACCATGATAATATAAACCATATTGGTTAATTTGTTAATCATATTTATTTAGGATTTTCATTATAAATTATCCTTTATTATAATCATTAAAGATATTAGAGTGGCACAAAAGACCTAGTCACAAGGACAGTTTTAAGCCATGATTTCAGAGAATCGAGGCATTAAGGTTTGAACGTAGTTCATTACCTTTCATTGACAGGGAGTCGTAGACTACAGCTGTCTTTTGTCTTATTTGACAATTATCATGGCCCGTAGGCACTGCATCACTAATGGATGTTTCATATGTGATCATCTTAATTGATGATTTGAACCTATGATTTATAGATCATTAGGCTAAATAAGGAATCTGGAAGATTCCAATATAAGGATGACATGTGTGATTTTTCCGAATCACATCTGCCAGGAGTGCTAACATGTTTTCAGATGTTAACAAGGATTTGAATCTTTTTAAATAGGTTTTACCATCATGGCCAAGTCTATAATGACATTTAGGCTAGGTTATACCTTTTAAGATTCTTTTTAGTATTTAATGGCAGATCAATTACAAAAAGAAATGATATTTTGTTTTATTTTATATATAATATTCATGCATATGATGACAAATGAAATTTAAATAAAACATTCCAATAAATTTAAAAGAAGTACATAATTGCCCTAAATGGGACTTGAAAGAAATAACATGGTCCACGTAGGGACTAAAATAAGAAATACTAGTCCTCGCAAGGACCTATTACATAAATAAAAATGTCCACGCAGGGACTTGATTGAAATTTAAAATTTCAAAACAAATTAATAAGGAATTTCAGTAATCCCTCTTCTTCCCCTTGATTAGGTCTGCCAAACCCTTAAGTAGACCCCGACGGCTTCTACGCTCTTCTTGAACCTCTCGCTCCACCTGGTTCAACCTCTGAAGAATCTCCTTCTGCTGCGGTGGTTGGATCAGTGGTGGCTGCGGCGGCTGCTGCTGCGGAGGTTGAGGGGGTGGTGGGTATTGATACCCATATGCTTGGTACCCAGACTGGTACGAAGCTACGTAAGGCCCTTCTGGATGGAGAGCATTGTAGTTGGCCACCTCGAGGTATGGGTCGACGGCTGGGGCATTGTAGTAGTTGTAGCCAGGATAAGCTGGCTGCTCAAAGGGGTTATACGCCGCTGCACCGGCGTATGAAGGAATTGGGTTATCATAACCCATGTGTGGTAGTGGTGGTGCGACTCGCACAGAGTCGACTTCTTAAACTGGGTTTGAAGGCCCACTCATTTGTGGTTCTTCATACAGTGGCGGGTAGTGGCTGCCACTGGAGTGTTGAGGGGTGCTGAAGTGGAAATCCCCTCTTCGCACGGACATCCGTGCACCTGATCTTCTTCGCCTTGGTGGTTCCGGAGGCAGCTGCTGCTCTAGCGGTGGTGGTGGCGGTGGCGTGACCGCCTCAAAATGTGGGTCCTCAGAGGGATCCTGCTGCTGTTGTTGAGGTGGGTTGAAAGGGGGAGTGTACTCCCAGTGGTATGTGGCCCACCTTTCAGCAAAACTGTCTGGGCCCCTGTATGGCGAACCATGAAAAGATGATCAGTCAGAAATCTCGATGGGATGTGTGGGCGTCCCAGTTGGTGGCATCTCAAGATCGGGGTCATCATCCATCTCCATATCTTGGGCTCCAGGAAAGTGGTCTTCGGGTCCCAATGGGTTATGGCCCATTGGTTCTTCACTCACATTTGCCGGGTTGAACCGGATCTGAAAGTACGGGGTTGGGTCCTGAAAAGCCCGGTGTGAGCTTGACCGCTGCAGCGGTATGAAGGAGTGGTGAGAATCAGTGGGCTCATTTTCTGAGTGTGGCCCAAAGGAGTGGTGGTATAAGGGTGAAGAGCTAAGCGAGACAGAACGCTTTGCGGGTTCCAAATATGTCCTCCAGTCTTCTTGAGGACTAGAGCTCATGGTTGCTGAAGGAGTTCGCCGGTGTGACGGCCCGACCTCGTGATCATTTGGTGCAGTAATTGGTGCTTTGCCTCGTCCGCCTCTTCCTCTGAAACGTGGTGGCATTCTGTATTGTTCCTGTCAAAACAAACAAAAGAAACAAGCAAAAAGAAAACAATAAGATTAGGATTAGTCCTAAGTCATTAGCCTAGACTCGGTTGTTAAGGAATGAGCAAACGGTGTCATTGAGATTAAACACAAAAGGCTAGTGTTTAATTCACTCAATGTTGGCTCTGATACCAACCTGTCACACCCCGATATTTCCACATATTACCGGTGGGCCCGGTGGGGAGTATCGTAACGTAGTTGATATCATCATGGTCAATAATCACAGTTCAATGCACAGCGGAAGTCTAAAAGTAATAATATTACAAATCGATTCGAAAGTAAAATAAAATATTATACAAGGGGTTGTAAGATGGATCCACAGGCGGATCAAAACAAAAGAAGTATTGTTCAACAGACTTAAAGTGATAAAAGCTTGCAAGACTCTTTATTTAATCACTCAGGAGTTCCAGCCCATTACGCTTAGTATCTTCACTTAACTTTTTGAAAATACGTCAGTTTACACTGGTAAATACAATTAACTGACTCTTTTGAAAAGTGTTTATAAAATTGATTTAAATGCACAAGGCATAAATAATCTTTTATAACTTGGGACAATTATTTAAAAAAATAATCTTGTATACAGTTTTACATGTTTGTCGTCCATTTAGGACCCGGTTAGAAGAGCCGGTTAAGATTAATATACACACCACTTGGTATAATACCCACAAGAAGTTACCTCACAAATGGGGTACCTTTTTACATACGCAATTGTCAGGTGTATGCCTACACCCCGTGCTTAAGTCGTGGCCATTTCTAATAAATGAGCCGAGGATATCCAGGACACGGTCATTAACCCCCCCCCCCCATAGGCATTGCATCAAACAAAACAGATTAAAACGGGTTATGCAACTTTTTAATCACATTCCGATTGTACGACTTCATACCCGACCAAGCGGTATTATTATAATACCGTATCCTAAGCCCGTATAACGGAAAATAAGTTAAAAGTATTTACCTGAGTTAAATATAAATTTAATCCCAGCCGTATATCAAATCAGCAAGTACAAATAGCTTTTACTGGGCTCCTAATCTGGAACGAAGGTTTTAATAACCTATTAGATTCCTAACGGGTCTCATTCAAGCCTTAATTTAGACCGGTTAGTTTTAAAGAAAGGTTTACGGTTCAAAACGCAAGATTAAGAGAAGACCGGAGTAGAATGTGATTTAGACCCGACAAGTTTGAAGACTTGTATAAAATGGGTAAACTAAACACATTCTGGATTTTGAAGTAAAAATGATAAGGTTTGACCCGTTTCGGTTAATTTATGCAAACTAGTTACATAAACCGTACCGAACGCAAAAATGCATAACGGATATCCAAATGAGTCATGAACAGGTTCCACAAGTTAATATGCTTTAAATATGTTTTGATATCAGTAGGATACCTTCCATTATGCCTAAAACGAATTTAAAAACAATTTATGCCCCGTAGGGGTATTTTGGTCATTTTAATGTTTATAAAAGAGGTTAAATGGTAATCTGAGTTTCTGGTCTAAAATAATCAGCAAAAATATTTATTTTAATAAGTTATATCAGTAAGATATCTTACATATGTGATATTTATCATTTATGGCCAGACTATGCACCGTTGGGTTATTTTGGTCATTTCACATATGCTATAAGGGTTAAATTTGGAAATCTGAGTTTAAAACTTATACTTACTATTAAAGTATAAAATACTCACAACATCAGTAGGTAATATGTCTTAGGTGCCAAGTATGGTTTTAAACCATACTACGCGCCTAAATCGCATAAAAGTCGGTATATGACGATATTCGGGTTGATTAAGGAAATCTGAGATTTTGACCAGCCTTTATAGTTCAAAATAACTTATTTGATATATAAAATCAGTAGAAAAATGTTTGATATGTAAAGGATGTGTAAAACTCATTTTATTAGCAAAAAGGGTATTATCGTCAATTAGCGAGCCTATGCAAGAACTCTATGTTATGATCAGTTTAAAATTTAATAAAAAATTTCAAAAATCCCTAAATATTATATTACATCAGTGGGTAAAAGGTTTGGTGTCAAAATTTGGGTTTAAATAGGATTTATGTCGAAAATGTCGTTTAATTAATAAAAAGGTTTTCATTTACGATATTGTGCATAACTCTCATTTTTTACCATAAACTGATGTCAAATTTTTAGGACATACTTAAATATCAGTAATAAAGATTTTTGTCCACTCACATTTTCAAAAATCTTGATTTAAATGCACAAGGCATAAATAATCTTTTATAACTTGGGACAAATATTTAAAAAAATAATCTTGTATACAGTTTTACATGTTTGTCGTCCATTTAGGACCCGGTTAGAAGAGCCGGTTAAGATTAATATACACACCACTTGGTATAATACCCACAAGAAGTTACCTTACAAATGGGGTACCTTTTTACATACGCAACTGTCAAGTGTATGCCTACACCCCGTGCTTAAGTCGTGGCCATTTCTAATAAATGAGCCGAGGATATCCAGGACACGGACATTAACCCCCCCAAAGGCATTGCATCAAACAAAACAGATTAAAACGGGTTATGCATCTATTTAATCACATTCCGATTGTACGGCTTCATACCCGACCAAACGGTATTATTATAATACCGTATCCCAAGCCCATATAACGTAAAATAAGTTAATAGTATTTACCTGAGCTAAATATAAATTTAATCCCAGCCGTATATCAAATCAGCAAGTACAAATAGCTTTTGCTGGACTCCTAATCTGGAACGAATGTTTTAATAACCTATTAAATTCCTAACGGGTCTCATTCAAGCCTTAACTTAGACCGGTTAGTTTTAAAGAAAGGTTTACGGTTCAAAACGCAAGATTAAGCGAAGACCGGATTAGAATGTGATTTAGACCCAACAAGTTTGAATACTTGTATAAAATGGGTAAACTAAACACATTCTGGATTTTGAAGTAAAAATGATAAGTTTTGACCCGTTTCGGTTAATTTATGTAAACTAGTTACATAAACCGTACCGAACGCGAAAATGCATAACGGATATCCAAATGAGTCATGAACAGGTTCCACAAGTTAATATGCTTTAAATATGTTGTGATATCAATAGGATACCTTCCATTATGCCCAAAACGAATTTAAAAACAATTTATGCCCCGTAGGGGTATTTTGGTCATTTTAATGTTTATAAAAGAGGTTAAATGGTAATCTGAGTTTCTGGTCTAAAATAATCAGTAAAAATATTTATTTTAATAAGTTATATCAGTAAGATATCTTACATATCTGATATTTATCATTTATGCTTAAACTATGCACCGTATGAGCATTTTGGTCATTTCACATATGCTATAAGGGTTAAATTTGGAAATCTGAGTTTAAAACTTATACTCACTGTTAAAGTATAAAAAATTACTCATAACATCAGTAGGTAATATGTCTTAGGTGCCAAGTATGGTTTTAAACCATACTATGCGCCTAAATCGCATAAAAGTCGGTATTTGACGATATTCGGGTTGATTAAGGAAATCTGATATTTTAACCAGCCTTTACAGCTCAAAATAACTTATTTGATATATAAAATCAGTAGAAAAAGGTTTGATATGTAAAGGATGTGTAAAACTCATTTTATTAGCAAAAAGGGTATTATCGTCAATTACCGAGCCTATGCAAGAACTCTATGTTATGATCAGTTTATAATTTAATAAAAATATCCAAAAATCCCTAAATATTATATTATATCAGTGGGTAAAAGGTTTGGTGTCAAGATTTGGGTTTAAATAGGATTTATGTCGAAAATGCCGTTTAATTAATAAAAAGGCTTTCATTTACGATATTGTGCATAACTCTCATTTTAGACCATAAACTGATGTCAAATTTTTAGGACATACTTAAATATCAGTAATAAAGATTTTTGTCCACTCACATTTTTAAAAATCTTGTTTTAATATCAAAAGGGCATTATGGTCAACATTTAAGCATTTAACGGAAACATGCAAATGATTCGGATTTCTAAGGTACCATATAGTATAATCTCAGAGGGTTATACTAACATAAAATATGGTCCTAAAGGAACCCTAAGGCATATCTAAAACAAGCTAAATCGGGTAAGAACTGAAAGTCAAAGCAAAAGTCTACTTTTGCGACTTTCGGTTGCGAACCGAGCCTAAACTCAGAATTGTCGGGTTGAACATGCCTAAACAAGTTCTTATATTATTTACCAAGTTATTTTAGTGTTAAAACATGTTCCATAACTTCTACATTATCAGTTATGAATTTATTTGTAAAAATTGCTTCTGTTGACTTTTTATTAATAAGTTTGACCATTCAATTGACCAAGTTAGAGTGATAATCAGTAGGTGCCCTTTTAAGGGTTTATTACATACATAATTACCAACTCATAGCCACTTTCAATTCGAAAAATGGCTGGACCATTAGTGATTAATCACTAAGTCAAAGCTTATTTACGATGGCTTTGACTTTTGGTCATTAAACTAATAAAACTTGAACTAGAGAGGCTAAGAATGCTTACAAAAACTCTTAGCACGAAGTATGAACCGAGGAAAGCTTCCTAGAGCTCCAAGGGACTCCAGATAATGAGTTGTGAAGTGATTTCAAAGTGTGCAAATGAACAAGTGAAGAACAAGTGCTTTATATAGGGATTTCTACTTCATATGATCATTCCACATGTCCCTACAATGATCCCTGATTTTACCAGGTGTCCCTAGTGCATGAAAAACCATTGGCACAGTCCCTGGTATCAAAAAATTGCATGCAAAGACGGTGTAACAGGCTGAACATGTAGCTGTCCTTATTTTTTGGTCGCTGGTGACTTCTACGCGGGCCGCGTAAGACTCTTAAGGAGTCTACGCGGGCCGCGAGGCTCCTTCTTAACCGGAAATCAACTTTTGTTTATTGCAGTTTCAGTCCCTGGTCTATTTTTAATTAAAATAACTTTCGTTTATTGCACTTATGACCCCCATAGTTAACTTTTAAGGGTCTTGGGTCATATATTAACTCCGTTAAGCTCCCGGTTAGTTGTACGATCACCCGAAAAGTCTTGTTTTCATCGAAACTCCACAAAATTAATATCCAATTTTCTTGAGAGTGAAATATTAAGTTATTACAATGTTTTTGGGATTGTTAAAAGGTCACTCAGAGGTAACTTTTAACATGTTGACACTTTTAACCCCTATGCTCAGTAAAGTTTTAAATTTTAGTGCAAACGGCTTTTAAATGTCCGATAATTTCATTCATCAAGAATACGAACATCTTATGAGGTCATTCAGAGGCACGAGTTTGGCATGATGACACGTTTGATCCTTTTACTTACATGTTTACATTGTTTGACAACTTTAGTCCCTCTGAATCAGTTTATTACACGTTTAAGTCCATGACACGTGTCTTTATTATATTGGTCATGATTTTACGAGGTGTTACAGTTTTTACCCAATAGACGTATTCCTCTCAGGAATACCCATTTGACTGTCCCACCCACCGGGACGCATGCTCAAGAGTAATGAACTCACCTTAGACTTGCTCGGTAAATTTAGCTATGTATTCCAAGTTGGATAACCAAGCCCTAACAAGGTTACCAAAGGCGATCAGTTCCTTAACCCTTTAACACAAATTGTACCACATATGACTCAAGTAACATACACACATCCTCATACAGTTGTAACAGTTGGTCATGCCATGCAATCAATACATACATTATGGTATCACATAGTTGATGTTTAGCTCTTCCAATATCCGTTTGTTTGTATAATCACATTTAGAAATCTCACATCTTAACAGTGTACAAATGGTGTGATAAGCCTATGGCCCAACACTAAGTCACAGCCCAATAAAAATAAAACACAATGTTTAATAAAGTGTGCGGTTCGTAGATTGCCCGGCCCTTTAGGGTCCGAAGGAAATGTGCGGCCCATTAGGGTACCGGCCCAAATAAGTCAAGTCCAGCCGGGTGTGCTGGATGTGTGCAACTTATAGTTGGGTACGGCCCAATGCCCAATCCCGTTACACCATCAGATCCCCTATTATTTTTTGTAAATTGCCGCAAGCAACAATAATAAAAAAAATACTTGGTTCAGATTGATCAACACGAGAGTTTTCAAAACAACTAATAGTACATCGAATAACCACACAACATCAATATTGATTTCAATAACAATCACAATCATCTAGTTGAATAATTACTCGCACAAGAACAATTATTATACTCATCAACACAATCATTAATCACGGATTAAACATCATATGGGTCAACCAACATTAGCAGAATTTAACATTTAGATCACCATTTATACGGATCACTCACACACTAAACTAACAATTATGCAAGTATAACATCATACCAATCTCACCCTTAATTTACATGGATGCTATTCAGAATTAATCAACCATCCTAGTACACATATCATCTCGGATCATAGACTAACATCTTAAGCGATTTCCCTCTAACAAATCAATTTATTATCATATGTCGAACCACACCAATTGCTTAGTAACACATCAACAGTTGTCCAGATCTAATACAATTTATGAATAAATCCTAGGATCATGCTTTAGTCTATACACATCAACACATATTCACATATCACATAAAATCAAGACAACCAACTAATGTAAATCGAGTGGAGAGGAGAATATACTAACCGAAGGGTTATGGGCAGAAGAGTGGTTTACGGGAGAGAGAAGGGAGGCTGCTGCTAAGTCTGGGAGTGTTAGGGTTTGTTGCCTTGTGCGCGTTTGAAAATTATGGGAGCAAACATGCATGATCGTGATATAATTAGGTGTGTGTGAGGGCTCGGATTGGGCTCCAAGTAATGTGGGCCGAGAGTAAGTCAAACAACACATGTGATGGGTTGGGCTCAGGTGATTCGGGTTTGACACTAGTGTGGGCTGAAATAGATTATGAGTGACTAAAGTGTGTGTGCGTGCAGCCCAAAATATGTGCGGCCCATCCCGACAACTTAACACTAATAAAAGATTCAATTACACACCCAATAAAAGATTCAATTACACACCCAATTGCGTTTACGTTTAACAGGTTTATCATAGCAAAGAAAATGAAAGAGGAATAATAAGAAATCAGGATCACCAGACTGAAAGACACTAACCTAGAAAGTTCGGGTTGTCACATCATCCCCAACTTGAAAGAAATTTCGTCCCGAAATTTGATAAGAAAATCCCAGAGGAGTGAAGTGATAAATCAAGATGAATGCGGATTTTCCTCAGGTGCCACATCATCCCCAACTTGAAGTGGAATTTCGTCCTGAAATTCACCCATTGCACCTGAATTAGATTGGCCTGTAGGGAAAAGTTGAGGATACTTGAACTTCATCTCATCCTCGCGCTCCCACGTGAACTCCGGTTCACGTCTTGAGTTCCAACGAACCTTCACGATCGGGATTCGACTATGCTTACGAACCTTGACTTCCCGATCCATGATTTCAATAGGTTCTTCGACAAACTGCAACCTGACGTCAATCTTCAGCTCTTGAAACGGTACAACCAGTGTTTCATCAGACAAAAACTTCTTTAGTTGCGAAACATGGAAGACATCATGAACATTACCCAACTCAGCAGGTAACTCGAGATTGTAAGCCACTTTATCGATTTGCTCCAGAATTTTGAATGGTCCAACATAGCGCGAATTAAGCTTACCGCGCTTCCCAAAGCGTACTACACCCTTCCACGGCGATACTTTCAACATAACACGATCACCCACTGTGAACTCCAAAGGTTTCCTACGCTTGTCAGCGTAGCTTTTCTGACGGTCACGCGCTGCCGCCATGCGATTTCTGATATGGACAATCTTTTCAGAGGTTTCAAGTACAAGTTCTGGTCCCGTGATCTGGCTGTCACCCACCTCAGCCCAACAGAGAGGAGAATGGCATTTCCGTCCGTACAATGCTTCAAACGGAGCTGCCTGGATGCTAGTATGATAGCTGTTGTTGTATGAGAACTCTATCAACGGTAAATGTTTCTCCCATCCCTTCCCAAAATCGATCACACATGCCCGCAGCATGTCTTCAAGTGTTTGGATGGTTCGTTCGCTTTGACCATCCGTCTGTGGGTGATAAGCAGTACTTATGTCGAGGCGTGAGCCGAATGATTTATGCATCGACGGCCATAAGTCGGATATGAAATGTGGATCACGATCAGAGATAATAGAGGTTGGCACCCCGTGCCTAGAAACCACTTCCTTTAGATAAACAGTTTCAAGTTGTGAGAATTTATCCGTCTCCTTGATTGCTAGAAAATGCGCTGACTTCGTGAGACGGTCCACGATCATCCAAATGGTATCGTTTCCCCTTTGAGTTCTTGGCAAACCAGTAACGAAATCCATAGCAATCTGCTCCCATTTCCACATGGGTATCTCTGGTTATTGAAGTAGGCCTGAGGTTTTCTGGTACTCCACTTTGACTTTAGCACAAGTCAAACACTTACTCACATATGTCGCTCTGTGAGCTTTCATCCTCGGCCACCAATACATGACTTTGAGATCCTGATACATTTTATCTGAGCCTGGGTGAACAGAGTATCAAGACTTGTGCGCTTCGTCCATCACCAGCTCTCTAAGATTACCATACAAAGGGACCCATACTCGTTCCATAAAATAATTAATGCCGTCAGATCTCTCTACAAGTCGTTTTTCCATGCCCCGCAAGTATTCAGCCTCAAGGTTTTCTTCTTTCAATGCTTCGGTCTGAGCGGAACGAATCTGATCAGGTAAGTTAGAATGAATAGTGAGCTGCAGAGCGCGAATACGCTTAGGCTTCGTCTCCTTTCGACTAAGGGCATCAGCTACGACGTTAGCTTTACCTGGGTGATATTTGATGGCACAATCGTAATCGTTCAAAAGTTCTACCCAACGACGCTGTCGCATGTTCAACTCTTTCTGATCGAAAATATGCTGAAGACTCCTGTAGTCGGTATAGATAGTGCATTTGGTACCGTACAGGTAATGCCTCCAAATCTTTAGCGTGAAAATCACGGCTCCTAACTCCAAGTCGTGAGTCGTGTAGTTCTTCTCATGAACCTTCAACTGTCGAGAAGCGTAAGCTGTTACCTTGTCGCGTTGCCTTAACACGCAACCGAGACCCTGAATCGAAGCATCACAATATACCACAAAATCCTCGGTACCTTCAGGAAGAGACAAGACCGGTGCGCTGCAGAGTTTCTGTTTCAAGAGTTGGAAAGCACCTTCTTGCTTTGTTCCCCAAGAGTATACAACGCCCTTCTGTGTCAACGAGGTAAGAGGTCGAGCGATCCTTGAGAAATCCTTAATAAATCTGCGATAGTACCCAGCAAGACCAAGAAATTGTCGCACCTCCGAAGGATTCCTTGGTGCTGCCCAATTTCTGATAGCATCAATCTTAGCTGGATCCACGTGTATCCCCATTTCCTTAACAATGTGGCCAAGAAAGTGTACCTCCCGAATCCAGAAATCACACTTAGAGAACTTCGCGTAGAGTTGCTCCTTCCTCAGGAGCTCTAAAAATAAGTCGTAAGTGTCGCTCGAGATCTTCCTTGCTCTTAGAGTAAATCAAGATATCATCGATGAACACAATGACGAAATCTTTGAGATACGATTTGCACACGTGGTTCATGAGATCCATGAAAACCGCTACTGCATTAGTCAGCCCAAATGGCATAACCAAAAACTCATAGTGGCCATACCGCGTTCGAAAAGCCGTTCTTGGAACATCCTCCTCTCGGACTCGCACCTGATGATAGCCTGATCTTAAGTCGATCTTTGAGTATAAACTTGACCCTTGCAGCTGGTCAAACAGATCGTCGATACGTGGTAAAGGATAACGGTTTTTTACGGTCACCTTGTTGAGTTCACGGTAATCTATACACATTCGAAAGGAGCCGTCCTTCTTCTTCACAAACAGAACTGGGGCTCCCCAAGGCGAAGAACTGGATCGGATGAAACCTCTATCCAACAGTTCTTGGAGTTGACAGCTCTTGCAACTCTCCTGGTGTAAGACGATAAGGAGCACGGGCAATCGGAGCTGCTCCTGGTGTGAGGTCAATCTGAAATTCCACCTGACGATGTGGAGGTAAACCAGGAAGCTCTTCAGGAAACACATCAGTAAACTCACGAACAACTGGAAGGTCTTCGATCTTCCTTTCTTCAGGTTGAGAATCAGTGACAAGAGCTAGAATGGCAGGGTAGCCCTTTCGTAAGCACTTCTGGGCTTTCATAGCTGAGATGATACCAACCATTGCATCACTACGATGACCTTGAACCGACAAAGATTCTCCACTAGGGAGAGGGATACGTACGATTTTCTCCTTACAGAGAATTTCCGCTTGATGCTTAGACAACCAATCCATACCAACGACCACATCAAAACTTCCAAGGGTAACAGGGAGTAGGTCAATATCGAACACTTGACTCATAAGTTCAAGTTTACACCCAAAGAGAACATGTGAAGCTTCAATCGATTTACCATCAGCTAGTTCTACTACATGTTTGTTTACAAGAGGTGTAGGACTCAACCCTAACTGAGGACTGAACCCCAAAGATACATAACTCCAATCGGCACCAGAGTTGAATAAAACAGATGCAAATAGATTGTTTACTGAAAACGTACCGGTCACCACGTTGCCATCGTTCCTAGCTTCCCCAGCACCAATGGTAAACACTCTTCCACGTGCACCGTTCCCACCATTGTTCCCATTGTTGTTATTCCCGTGTTGTTGTTATTATTACCAGTATTCTGATTCAACTAAGGGCAATCCCGCCTGAGATGACCCTCATCACCACAGTGAAAACAACACTTGCGATTACCCTGATTCTACTGAGGCTGCTGTTGTTGTGGGGGTTGCTGCTGTTGCTGTCTTGGGAGCGGAGCCCTGCAATCTCTAGCCATATGACCCACCTTGTTGCACCTGTGATAGACTCGGGTGCATGACCCATGATGATGAAAGTTACACTTGTTACACTTTGGCTGCTTCCCAGCATAAGAACCCTGATTCGAATTGTTGCTCTAGTTCTGATTAACAGAAGACGACTGACTAAAGCTACTGTTGATACCGGTGTCTGGCTTCTTCTGTGACTGTATCGAATTGGACGCCTTATCCACCTCATTCCATTTGCGCTTGCTGTCAGTAGCAGGAGTAGTAGCTGTAGCAGTAGTAGCAGAGACATGTGGTGGTAGCGAGCCATGCTCCACCTCCTGATCCGTGATCTTGTGGGCTAGACGTATGATTCAAGGCAGGTTGTCAAGATTCGCAGCAGTGACCAAACTCTTGACTGACGGTGCTAAACCTTTGATGTACAATTTGATTCTTCGAGGTGGTGGTCATGATAAGTTAGGACACATATTCGCGAGCTCATGTGACCTTTTTATGTACGCTTCAATTTCAGACCCTTCCATCTTCAAATTGTAGTATTCGTTCTCATGCTTCTGAATCTCATCATGAGGACAGTACTCCTCTCACATCAACTCCTTGAAATCATCCCAAGTAGTTGCATTAGCCATTTCGATGCCCAACATTTGCACCTGGGCATTCCACCAAGTTAAGGCACCATCCTCCAATGTGCCTGTAGCATACTTCACCCGGTCCCCCACGGGACAGTTACACATAGCAAAGACTGACTCAGCTTTCTCAAACCAACGTAGTAGTCCCACAGCCCCTTCAGTCCCACTGAATGTCTGTGGCTTACAATCCATGAACGTCTTAAACGTGCAGACAGGTGGATTGTTTTGATTCGCAGGTTGACCTAAAAACGAAAGAGAGTACAACACACGGTTAAAATTTGGGTACGCAACATAGGGATAAGGAATAATTGGCACATATCGTACCAGCCTGAGAAGCCGCTAGGGCTTCAGCCACACGAGTGTTGATCAGATCGGTTAACTCAGCCTGAGTCATAGCAATGTTGCCACGTCCACCACCGCGGCCACAACCACGTCCACCATTACGTCCACTCATGATTCTATATAAAGGAAGGGGGAAAAGGTTAAGGGTCAGACTTGAGTAGGAGTCAAACATCACGATGACTTCTATAGACTACCAAGTTTACATCAGACAACAGAGCGGAACCCCTTTTCACACTCGTTAAACATCACTGGGACTCACATGCACTCCACATTATTATTATGTGTGCACCCTTAATGATAATGGAATTTAAATGTTCATCTCAGCTCCTCCCAACTCATGCTAAAAGGTTCATCAAATTTAAGTAGCGAGACAAAAGGCATCACAAAACATGGGCCATGAAAGTCTAGAGGAATGTCGCATTGTTACTCTATCATCCACATAACATAGGCAAGTAACACCTGAATTCAGTATGTAGTGCTAAGTGTGCATTCACATGCAATGCCATAAATAAGTGTACACTAGATATGCTATGCAATAAGTAAACGGGAGACGAACCTTGCAATCTGGAGCTGAGTGTCATGTTCGATTTCTGAACTGTTCGGTTATAGTCTGGTTTTATAAAAACGTTTTAAAACCACGTTCACTATAACCAGTTGCTCTGATACCAAACTGTCACACCCCCAAAAATACCACATGGGGATACCCCGCTAGGCGTGTGACATACCAGGATCTAGCCACTAATCATATTGAACTCATAACAAGATTTCAAACGGAGTTGTCAATTATAAATAAAATGTATCAAACAATAAGTTTAATAAAATCCAACAAGTTCAGCGAAAGCGATAAGTAAACCATTGTTTAAATATTTCAAAGCCAGATGTATGAAAATCAATAAGCCCGTCATGTGTATCCAATCAGTTCGACCCATGACCACTCCAGCCATTCCAGACAGCAAGTCCATATCCAAGAAATCTAACGACCTGGGAGCATGCAACACGTATGTCAGACAACGCTGGTGAGTTCATAGTTTTATGAAGACGTTAGTTAACAAGTGTTTAGATCAGTTCATTGATAATAATGTTGATAATAACTCGAGTACCGTACAAGATGGCTACCAGCTTGTTTTGCCCGTCCCCAATGCCCCTATCTAAGCATTGGTCATGATTTAAGGTCATTAGTTCACGCCCGTCCTCTCAGGTACGGTGTGAGGTTGCCAAGCCTAATAGCGCTATCAACTAATACCCTGTTACCTCTCAGGTAACTAATTCGGTATATGATGGGACTTAAAGTGATAGGAAAAGAGTGTATTATCAAACATCCCAGTTTTTACCCAATAGACGTATTCCTCTCAGGAATACCCATTTGACTGTCCCACCCACCGGGACGCATGCTCAAGAGTAATGAACTCACCTTAGACTTGCTCGTTAAATTTAGCTATGTATTCCAAGTTGGTTAACCAAGCCCTAACGAGGTTACCAAAGGCAAACAGTTCCTTAACCTTTTAACACAAATTGTACCACATATGACTCAAGTTACATACACACAACCTCATACAATTGTAACAGTTGGTCATGCCATGCAATCAATACATACATTATGGTATCACATAGTTGATGTTTAGCTTTTCCAATATCCGTTTGTTTGTATAATCACATTTAGAAATCTCACATCTTAACAGTGTACAAATTGTGTGATAAGCCTATGGCCCAACACTAAGTCACAGCCCAATAAAAATAAAACACAATGTTTAATAAAGTGTGCGGTTCGTTGATTGCCCGACCCTTTAGGGTCCGAAGGAAATGTGCGTCCCATTAGGGTACCGACCCAAATAAGTCAAGTCCAGCTGGGTGTGCTGGATGTGTGCAACTTATAGTTGGGTACGGCCCAATGTTAACCCACGGCCCAATCCCGTTACACCATCAGATCCCCTATTATTTTTTGTAAATTGCCGAAAGCAACAATAATCAAAACAATACTTGGTTCAGATTGATCAACACGAGAGTTTTCAAAACAACTAATAGTTCATCGAATAACCACACAATATCAATATTGATTTCAATAACAATCACAATCATCTAGTTGAATAATTACTCGCACAAGAACAATTATCATACTCATCAACACAATCATTAATCACGGATTAAACATCATACGGGTCAACCAACATTAGCAGAATTTAACATTTAGAGTCACCATTTATACGGATCACTCACACACTAAACTAACAATTATGCAAGTATAACATCATACCAATCTCACCCTTAATTTACTTGGATGCTATTTAGAATTAATCAACCATCCTAGTACACATATCATCTCGGATCATAGTACATGTAACATCATACCAATCCCTCTAACATCATACCAATCCCTCTAACAAATCAATTTATTATCATGATTAATTCCTCAAAATCATTAATTTCGAGCCACACCAATTGCTTAGTAACACATCAACAGTTGTCCAGATCTACTACAATTTACGAACAAATCCTAGGATCGTGCTTTAGTCTATACATCAACACATATTCACATATCACATAAAATCAAGACAACCAACTAATGTAAATCGAGTGGAGAGGAGAATATACTAACCGAAGCGTTACGGGCAGAAGAAAGGTTTACGGGAGAGAGAAGGGAGGTTGCCGCTAAGTCTGGGAGTGTTAGGGTTTGTTGCCTTGTGCGCGTTTGAAAACTATGGGAGCAAACATGCATGATCGTGATATAATTAGGTGTGTGTGTGGGCTCGGATTGGGCTCCAAGTAATGTGGGCCGAGAGTAAGTCAAACAACACATGTGATGGGTTGGGCTCAGGTGATTCGGGTTTGACACTAGTGTGGGCTGAAATAGATTATGAGTGACTAAAGTGTGTGTGCGTGCAGCCCAAAGTATGTGCGGCCCATCCCGACAACTTAACACTAATAAAATATTCAATTACACACCCAATAAAAGATTCAATTACACACCCAATTACGTTTACGTTTAACAGGTTTATCATAGCAAAGAACATGAAAGAGGAATAATAAGAAATCAGGATCACCAGACTGAAAGACACTAACCTAGAAAGTTCGGGTTGTCACATCAAAACTCACAACCACTAACCCCAACCCTTCCCCTATAAATACCACACCACTCCAAGCCCTAAACACTTTACAAACTCCTCTAAATCTCTCTCAAATCACCAAAAATGCAGCTGAAACTTCAAGTTCGGACAGAAGCACTATCCTTCACTAAAGTGAGCATAACTCACTCATTTCTTGTCCGTTTTAGCTCATTATTTTTCCTATGTGCTTGGATTGACCTTAGCTTTGATTCCACGGGTGATTCACAGTAAATAAGTCCCTGGAACTCCGGCAAAAAGGCACCAAAGTTCACTGTTTGTTTTGTTTTGAATCAAACCTTACTTAACTTGTTCAAACTTGAGTCTAACTCATCTCAAACCTATGTCCTTATGCTTATAACCACTTCTATGGTTAATTAGGCTTAAAAACAAGGTTGAGACATCCAAAATCAGAGGATTAATCCTCACAGACTTTCTGTTTTGTCAAGGGTTTAACCCACAAGTGATGTTCAAGTCCAAGACTTGATGTATGTGTGATTAAGGATTAACTTGGGTTGTCCTACATAAAATCCACACATTGCTTGATGATTTCTTATATATTAGTGTTTAATATTCTTGTATTACTTGTAGTTCATGACCCTCCTTGTATATTTTTACATCAAGTGTAGTGGTGAACACTTAGAGGTGCCTAAATGGAAGAACTTGTTCTTCCTACCTCCTACATGACTTCTATGATACGAAGAGGTGCCTAAATGGATATTCTAATCTCCTACCTCATATTTGACCATTAGGACTTTGTAATCTTTATATTATCTATGTATTCCATATATATATATATATATTTATATATATATATATATATATACAAGTTAGACGCTAACCCGCGCGTTGCGGCGGGATGTTGGAAGATGCAAATTTCATCATATCCGTCTTCATGTTTAGGCATGGTTTAGTACAAATCGATGAAAGATATATGCATTAACTCCTCACTGTTACACTTAAAAACCCTAATCAACCAAGAAATAACGCATCTGTATGCAAATTTAAACGTTTAATCATAGACGGGATTTTTTTTCTGTGAAAGATGGAATAAAATTAAATAGATTGGGAAATTAGAAAGAAACTGGGGAGTAGGAATTGGTGCCTCGGTGAAATGGTTCGTTAATCGTGATATACGTTTTGTAGCAACAAGCACTTAATATTTCATTTGATGTTCATTTATATTTATTTAGTGAGATGAACAACAGAAAGTTCATCAACGGTTTAAGTGGGATTGGTAGATGGTAAATGTAAAAAGAAAGGGAAAAACAGAGGAGTAAATAGGTTTGTTCGGAAGTCGAAAAGGCGTCATTTGTACTTTGAACAGGCGTGTCTACCATCCAAAGAGATACTATTTTTTGTCATGTATTGTTTTGAATTATATTATAGAAACTCATTAGCGCTGGTATTATGTTGTTGATAAAAACCTTTCCGTTTTTAATTGAATTAATTGAGTGAAAAGGTGGCAAATGATGTGGGAGGAGGCGCGTCTATTAACTGAGTTCAAGTGGTGACCATTGTTGCCTTTTGTAATATTATATAATATAATAACTAAGTAAAGGGATATGTATGTGTGATTTTTTAAAAGTCACAACTTTTCATTTTATAGAGGCAACCCAAGTTGCTTTTTGTAGGGTTATAATATATATATATATATATATATATATATATATATATATATATATATATATATATATATCTAAGTAACTAAGCTTGATGATAACTTAGTAGCTATTTGTCAAGAACGTGTTACATCATCTATGACCATACACTTGTTATGATTCTAATGGACCTTTAATCCATGAAATCCTACAAACTCCTTGAGTTTTAATAGTGTCAAAAACATGTGCTATGTGTACAAGATGATTACTTTTCATATACATACTTTTTCATGCCCTTTAAACTTCACATCCTTAGACCAAATGTATCCGTCTCTTAAAATCCCTAATCAAATGTATTCAACCTTCTAACCTCAACGACTTCGTCATATTGGATAATCGGAAAGCTTATGCAAACTTTGTGAGTATACTTGACCCATTTTACCGTTTTCACACTTTTGGGTGTAACATGTTATTATATACAAAACACACTTACTATACATATTCTTATGCAAACGTACAAACAAACAATCCAATACATGCTTACTATTTGTTATGCTTGATTCATGTTTTCTGGACCATACTTATGTGATGAACTTGTCATTAGCTTCGTATGAGCCTCCATTTAACATGTATAGCGCTATAGGAGTAACGCACCGCCCGTAGACTAGTGGTCATGTTAAATTTCATTCATACTTGTGTAAACAGAGGGTTGACTTGTAAATATCATGCCAGTTTATACGTTAATCTTGATAACTAGGTTTGCCATGTGGATTGTTCCTTATCATTTTTATACTTATATACTACGCACCAAACTTGTATGCTCGCCAATACGTTTTGTATTGAACTACACTTTTAAAACATGTTGCAGGTTTATCGATGATGTTGGTGATGCATGGAATCTAGTAGGATGTTTAGATACACACTTTAAATTTTTGCATTCTTATTGTATTGTATTTCCTTATTCATGTTGTATTTATTTCAAATCTTTGTAATTGACTCTTTAGAAATGAAATGGAAATTTATTATTTAAATACTTGTCACAAATAGTGTTATGAAGTCCCTTGCAATCTATTTTGTCTCACTCCGATGTTTACGCCATCGGTTAGGGTGTGACAGATTGGTATCAGAGCCATAACTATAGGGAATTTGGAAAAATTACCATGCTTTTTACCTAGTCTATAATTCTAGAGCTTTATTCTTATGTTTTGCTTGAACCACTTGCATGATACTTTATTTGCTACTTATTTATTTTCTTTTGGCCTTTTAAACATATATGTCACTTTTGTGTTAATACTTGCTTTATTAATTGTTAATACTTGTTGTATTATTCCATCCTTTATGTGTTATCCTTGAAACGTCTTTTACGTATTATTTCTTGAGATGCTTATTGTGCTTATACTTGTTATTATTATTTTGAACATACGTCTTTTACTCGTTTATACTAAAATCAAAACCACTCGTAATACACAAACGAGACGACTTCACCAAAATAGGCGTGAAACCCACAATTTGGTGAACAACTCTCAATCCATCTACTTTTCCTTTTTACATGAAATTCACCATCAAGTTAGGAGTGAGATCCTCACCTCGATGGAGAAATTCAAATTTCAAATTCTAGTGGATCCTCGTCAAAGTGTTGAAATTAAATTTTGACCCGACGAGTACCAACCACACTTAGGATACGAAATCGTCAAGTTAGGGGTGAAACCCGCACCTTGTCGACTAGTTCCACTCCTTGATTTTTCATAAATCCCGCCAAGTCTCGAAATTTCGATTGATTTAAGACATGTAGTAACCATAAGGGTAAATATCGTTAACCGACTTGTCGGTGAGAGTATTCCACCTATTAGGCTAAAGCATGCTCCACAAATTCGAAAGACTTTTTGACCACTTTGGTTAGTCAAAGTTCCGTTTTGGAACCATCTAAATTTTAATCAAACATGTGTCTCTATTATTTATCTTATACGATGCAACCTTTCAAATTCAAAATTTACTTTCGATATTCTCTTTTCACACACACAACATATTGAATCTTTTTCATACATTTATACATATGCATGATTTAATATAATTTAAATTCATATTCCTTGTAACGACAAGTGGAGACATATCATCGAGATAAGAGTGATTTCCTTACCTTGACAATTAACTCCACTCCCCTCTTCTTAAAACAACCTCACCAACGAGTTAGGGGTGATTCCCTTACCTAGGTGATCGTTACCAAAACGTCTCTTCAAAATATCTTATTATGCAAACTCGTTCATATTTTATACCTAAATTGTTTATCATTATTCAAAATACCTACTTATACTGATTTCAAAATACATTGTTTTATCAAGCGTACTTTCTATCCTACAATCTATTTTCACTCAACTCATATACACGAGATTCTTAATCATGTCTTAAAACGTTTTATTACTCAAATTTCAAAACCTTACGAAATGCTACATATCAATTTAATCGGTCCAATGAATCTCTTGCCCAAGAACTTCATATTCGACTTAACCACTAAAACACACACTCACGTTATATCACCATACTAAGGACTTTCATTCTCAAACGGAATTCAAACCAACCTTCTCACATACTTATAGAATACTATAGATATTATATGACCGTTTTACCAAAGACGCTTTCCAACATAAAAAAAAATCATTTGTTAAAATTATTTTTTTTAAAACAATCACTAAGTCCTTTTACTAAATTTCTTTTCTAAGGGTCGACGTTTTCACAAAGAACCTTCAAAGTTCAAAATTTCTTGTTTTGATGCAAATGAAACAAACCCGTTATTTTCAAAAACCTTTCTACACCGCTTAATTCGTCATTCAAATTTCAAAACACGTGGGCTAGAAGACTTCATGGGGACCGACAATCTTCAACATACGTAAACTCCCTTTTTAAACAAAAGTAGCATTTCAATCATTACAAAATACGTTATGCATAACCAAGGAGTACTTTATGTTCCTTTACATTTACAAACTATATTCTACCTTCCAAATCAACTCAATCTATTTTGTTTCGATAAACACAAACAACTATACATGAAAATCATCATACACGTTTAAATCATCACCTCACGATGAGTTCTGTAACACCCCGAAAATATAAAACTTTATATTAGAATTATAAAGTATAATTAAACAAGAATTTACTTACTAGGAATTTTAACCTAGTTAGCTACAAGTCTAGAAGTAACTTATAATAGGGTTAAAAACAACCAAACTTTAAGATAAACAAAAGTGGAGGGGTTTATGTTGTAAAACCTGAAACTTAAATTGATAAAAAAAATAATAGGGACCAAACACACAAGAAGTGTGTCTGGTCGTACATGGGACGCAGGGGGGCGACCAGAACTCCTCACCAAGCCCTAGCTCATCACAAAATTCACAAAATTGAGGGTTCAAATCAGGTTAAAATCGAAAATCAAGCATAGATTATTAATCCCCATTGCAAGGGGGTTGTAAGGTATGTAAAATTTACTGTTAATTTTCTGTTTGAAATTCTCATGAGTTTGGGAAATTCGAAATTTGATGTTGCATGTTTGTTATTTGAATAGAATAGGGATGATATAATGTCTAGGAATAAAACCTAGACAATAACATGTGAAATCATGGCTAATTCCTGAAAATCTCATGAACACAATGAAGGTGATTCATGGTTTTTATGGGAAACTAGTAAAAACCAGGGTTTAGAATGATTATTCTAGTGTAATATGGGTCATAGAAAGTGATTTCTGAAATGATGATGTTTAATGTTATATGAAAGCTTTATTGATGTTAAGTTTAGCTAAATAGCAAGCTATGAACTTGAATATGAATGATATAAAATTCTGCCCGTTAAGTGTTCGTAGAAATGCCTCAAAGAAGGCTTGAAACTGAATTTTAAAGTTAAAACGCATAATTGTGATGCTTGGACAATTTATGCGACATATGATTAAAAAAAATAGTTCTAAACATATCATGATTGAACTCTATAGGAAAAGATACCGGAGCGTCGAGTGGACAAGTTGGTGGCGACTTGCGTTTGAAGGGCGTGCGTTGAAGGTATGTAACTTGACCCGTAACATTAAACGAGTTGTTGTTAAATTATGCGAAGTCTCATTGTAGGATAGTTATGGTGTCGATCGTAGCGACCATGATCGTTACTTAAATTAATAGGCTAAGAGTGACAAGAAATTGTTTGGTAGTCGTCATATTGGAGGATTCCACAAGATGAGCCCAACGGGTCGGTTAGTTGTGTAAATTATTGTACTAGTGTTTTAGAGAGTTAAAATGGCGATGACAATCACAAGAGCACTAAGCCATGAGATTGGTAAAGAAATGCGGGTGATAATAATCCCCGGATGTTGGGTATAAAGTGCCATAAATTTACTAGCGAGATGGTAGTTAATTGTGTGAAGTTAGAATGGGTCGAATAATGTCATAAGTGACTTTTAGTTGTTCGGCCCGTAAGTTAAAATTTTGGTATGATAATTGTAATAGGCACGTTGGTAATGAATTTACAGACGTATAGGAAAAGGAATCACTAAAAACGGACTTACGAATCATAAGTTATGGCAATTTTAAGTTGGGATTTGAATAAACATTGAGCTGGGTATGTACAGCAACAGTTTAAGCAACATTCTGTGAAAAAGAGGGCTAGGCGTCACGTGAAGCCCCTAGGCGTCGCGCGACGCCCCCTAGTTCTGGAAAAATTTTATTTTTTGTTGTTTTGACTCTTGGAACTTGTTTATATCCATTCTAATATTATCAAAACTGACATCTGATGTGGTTTTGACCTTAGGTGACGTTGGAAACTAACCGGATGGTGATCGAGCTAGCTTTTGAAGAACCGAACACAATTTACAAGCTTCTGCATTAACTAACTATATGTTAAACGATACTTTTGGGATAACTTGTTTAGACAATGTTTTTGGAATGTAAACATCTTATGAATGTTTGAATTAATCGGTAGAAGCCTAAAGTTTGGTTTCTTTTAGACTTATGCTTTAATGTAGACGCACTTTATATATATAAACACGTGAATTTTGATTAAATTCGAGTAGTATTTAGTTGGGTCTTACAAGTTGGTATCAGAGCTTAAGGTTGTCAACAAAGTGTTAGGTTCAAGCTTGATCAATCGTCCGGTAAGAATTAACTTATTATGTTAATAAATTATATCTTATGTAAGAAATGAGAAATGAATTGATATGCATGGGAAGAGCGTGTTAACACACTCAAACCCGGAAAGTGCATTAAATGTGAACGGTTAAAACAAGTTGGGAACTTGGCTAAACCGAAACAAATGAAGCAATGTTATAAATGAAATGTTTAACGTTTAATGTAAACATTTCAGTTTCAAAATGTCTAACGGAAACGATGATGAACCGGTGCAGACAAGCACCGAACAAATGAAAGAGATAATTGCCGAAGAAGTAGGGAAGGCAATTGAAGGTAGTCTATCCGGGTTTATAGACAAAATTCAAAGCACGGTGTTGTCACTTGTCGAAGAGCGAGTTAAAAGGTTGGAGGATAGTGTCAACCTTATGAAGGAGAAATCGGGAGAACGTAAAGGGTGTTCATACAAAGAATTTATGGCGTGTAAACCGCCAATCTATAACGGGGAAGTTGACTCGATAATTTGCCAAAGATGGTTGGGCGACATTGAAGGGGTGTTTGAAAGGACCCATTGTGATGAAAGTGACTTTGTTGCTTACGGAACGGGTCAGTTGAGAGGTCAAGCCAAAGATTGGTGGGACAACAAAAAGAATGAAATAGGAGCCGAAGCGGCGAGAACCATGACATGGGAGGAGTTTAAGACGTCGTTTCTTAAACATCATAGTCCCAAGGCGGTCATTAATAAAATCAAGGAAGAGTTCATGCAACTTAGGCACAAGGGTGAGACCATAGACAAGATTACGGCAATGTTTATGGATAAGATGAAGTTCAGTAGTGAATTGGTGACGAATGAAGAACAGAAGATATATTACTACTATAACATGTTGAGCGCTGAATATAGGGAGTTTATGACTCCTTCAAAATACGAGACCCTTACCGAGATCATAACATTGCTCGGGAACGGGAAATCGAGTTGAAGAAACAAGTTGAAAGGGGTGAGCGAAGGGCACATGATGTGAATCCAAGCCCTACAAAGAAAGCTCGAACTGGAGAATCGGGAAAGAAGGTGGATGCTAAAGGTGGGTCGCCAAGTTGCAAAGTGTGCGGGAAAGGACACAAGGGGGAGTGTCGGTCCAAAGACAAACCATGCCCCATATGTAGTAAGACGGGGCACACGGCGTCGCTATGCCCGGGTAAAGTCTCAGTTTGCTATAAATGTTATCAACCCGGCCACTAAAAGTCCGAATGCCCGGACTTAGTCGGAAAGAGAGACGTTAAAGAATCTCCCGCAGAAACTCCTAAGGCGAAGGCTAGGTCCTTCCAACTTACCGCGGCTGAAGCAAAAATAGAACCCGATGTGGTCTCAGGTAGATTCACAGTTAACTCAATTCCAGCACGTGTATTGTTTGATACGGGTGCGAATAAATCCTTCATTTCGCATGGATTTATTCGACATCCTTCATTTGTATTGACGAAATTATCTGTGCCCTTAGAAGTTGAAATAGGGGACAACAAAAGTTTTATAGTTTGTGATGTTTGTCGAGGCTGCAAATTAAGCATCGACGATGAAGAATACTTAATAGACCTAATCCCGATGTCAATGGGGGAATTTCAAGTAGTCGTTGGGATGGATTGGTTATCTCAGCACCACGCAAAGGTCGTGTGTTTTCGTAAGGAGATAAAGCTAACATCTCCGAGCGGGAAACACGTCACTATCTATGGCGAAAAAGGAGGTAACCCCATAATATGCTCGATGTTGAAAGCTCACAAGCTTATGAAGCAAGGATGCAAGGCGTTTATGATATACGCGAATGAGCCCGAGAAGGAACCACTAAAGATTGAAGATGTACCGGTAGTACGGGACTATGAAGATGTGTTTCCGGAAGAATTACCGGGGATACCGCCCGAACGGGAAGTAGAGTTTGAGATCGAATTGATTCCGGGCGCAAAACCCGTAGCTAAAGCACCGTATCGACTCGCACCGTCAGAATTACAAGAGTTGATGTCCCAGATTCAAGACCTGCTCGACAAAGGATTCATAAGGCCGAGTGTGTCTCCTTGGGGCGCACCGGTACTGTTTGTGAAAAAGAAAGACGGAAGCATGCGCATGTGTATCGATTACCAGGAGTTAAACAAACTCACGGTAAAGAATCGATACCCGCTTCCGAGGATAGATGATTTATTCGACCAACTACAAGGTGCGAACTGGTTTTCAAAAATTGACCTTAGATCGGGGTATCACCAATTAAAGGTCAAGGAGGAAGATGTGCCGAAGACGGCTTTCCGCACGCGATACGGACATTACGAATTCCTCATGATGTCATTTGGGCTAACAAATGCACCCGCGGCTTTCATGGACTTCATGAACCGGGTTTGCAAGCCAATGTTGGATAAATCAGTCATCGTGTTTATCGATGATATTTTGGTGTATTCAAAAAGTGAAGCTGAACATGCATACCACTTACAAGAGGTGTTGGAGACACTTAAACGAGAGAGGTTGTATGCGAAATTCTCTAAGTGTGCTTTTTGGTTACGAGAGGTGCAATTTCTCGGTCACATCATAAGTGCTGATGGAGTATTGGTAGATCCGTCAAAGATCGAGGCCGTGTCGAAATGGAATCCCCTGAAGAACCCTTCGGAAATTAGAAGCTTCTTAGGGCTTGCGGGATACTATAGGAGATTCATTCAAGATTTCTCCAAGATTGCGTCACCGCTAACAAAGCTAACCCGGAAGGAAGAAAAGTTCATTTGGGGTGTCGATCAAGAAAGAGCGTTTCAAACGCTAAAAGAGAAGTTAACTCAAGCTCCGGTACTAACATTGGCGGACGGGGTCGAAGACTTGGTGGTTTATTCGGATGCTTCACTATCGAGGCTCGGATGCGTTTTGATGCAACGGGGCAAAGTTATAGCTTATGCCTCGAGGCAGTTGAAGATACACGAGAAGAAATATCCCACGCACGATCTCGAGTTGGCTGCGGTGGTATTTGCATTAAAAATATGGAGGCACTATTTATATGGGGTAAAGTGCACCATATTCACCAATCACAAGAGCTTAAAATACTTCTTCGATCAGAAGGAGTTAAATATGCGACAAAGGCGATGGTTAGAAACGGTGAAAGATTTCGACTGTGAAATACACTATCACCCCGGAAGGGCAAATGTCGTGGCGGATGCCCTAAGCAGAAAAGCAGATTATGTCCCAATACGGGTACAATCATTGCAGCTCATTGTGACCTCGGGCTTACTTGAACGAATCCGAGGAGCACAAGATGAAGCAGTAAAGACGGAAAACTGAAGAAAGGAAAGGATTGTTGGCCAAGTTAAAGATCTCGAAGTAGGCAACCACGGTCTGAAAACACGTTTCAATACAATTTGGGTTCCTAACACATGTAGAGTTAAAAAGCTTCTACTTGATGAAGCTCACAAGTCCCATTATTCCATCCATCCGGGAGCGACCAAGATGTATAATGACCTAAAACAAAACTATTGGTGGCCCGGAATGAAAAGAGATGTTGTGAAATACGTGGAAAATGCTTGACATGTCTACAAGTCAAGGCGGAGTGTCACACCCCGACCACGTATAACATACAAGACGTGGCGGAAAACGTCGGGGAGTGTTGTAACAGAATTAATTGTTTCATAACCATGGCATTCAAAGTTGTATTTTATTTATAAACATAGAAGTTTCATTGTCTTAAACAGGAAATACAGAGTTTATAACATAATTAAACAAAGTCTATCTTCGTTTTATGTTTCTAAGGCACAGGTCCGCCCTAGTGTCATGATCGTCATCCTACGGAAAAGCTCCTGAAAACACATGTGAAAATAGGTACGTCAGCATAAAAATGCCTGTGAGATACATAGGTTTTGTGAAAATAGGATTCATGACTTGTAAGTTTAGGAAAAATTGTTTAATAACAGTCGGTCACGAACCTTGTAAGTTGTTTTGTTTTGTAAATCATTAGAAAGCAATGATATGTATAAGTAAGAGAATAATGTAAGGTTAAATCAAAAACCAAGTAAAAATGAATTTGTATAAGATAAGTTGTTTTGTAAATCAACGTCTTGTGAAAATAAGTTGTTTATGTAGTATGTCAAATATTGAAATGATTTAAGTTACGCTACGACATGTAATATCATACAAACACTTATTTATAGGAAGTACCGGCGGCGTATCTACCATGCTTGTATTATATTACACACGCCTCGTTACTCGAATCATTTACCCAAACCAACCATCAATGTAAATTGTTCATGTATAAATGAATTGTCATGTGTTAATGTGTAAACCATATTGAAATGTCTATGTCCAATGTAAACCACTAAATGTGTATATCACTGTCAAAATGCTTATGTTTAATGTAGATCATGTAATGTGTAACCAGAAATGTCATGTATGGTAAGTGAAATGTATCAACTAAACCATATGTAAAATGCACAACAACAAGGTATTGAAGTAAAACACAGTTTAAATCAAAGTTATGTTTTGTGTAACAAATGCATGCTATACTGATACAAACATTTATGCGGTATTGTTATAATGCATACATCCAAGCCTTGAGACTGTGGCGATAAACCCTTAAACAAATTAAAGGTTTATCTAAGTTATGTATATCGAATTCGGTCATTCCTTCCAATCCAAACAAACCCAGGATTTCAGGAATGGGAGTTATCAATTCCTATGGTACCACTACCTACTAACGAACGGCGTAGCTAATGTTAATGAATGTATTGTTCCATTGTAAACAACCCAAATGTCATAACAAAATGTAAGCATGTGCTGAAAACAACTGTACTAAGTATGTAACAAATGGACATACATAGCATAAAATGTAAATGTAAAACAATGTACTAAGTATGCACACAATGGACATACATAGCATGAAATGTAAATGTAAAACAATGTACTAAGTATGCACACACAATGGACATACATAGCATGAAATGTAATGTAAAACTATGAAATCATGTACTATAAATGTACTAATGAACATAGCAAGTATATGATGTGAAAACATGGAAAGCATGAAAGTAACAAGTAGGCACATGTGTTCCACCCCAAAATGTTTGGAAAACAGTAAAAGAGGGGTCTATGTACTCACTTGAGATTGTTCAGTAGTCCTAAGATAACCACCAAGCAATGCTAGAGATCACGGAATCAAACGGCACCTAATATAGGTAACTATGTTAATAAACCGGACCTATATCGAAAGATCGGATAGAATGAGGGTTCGTAAACCAAACGAGTATGGAGACTCGTGTAATATGGTTTAGCAAAGCCTACATACTAAATGAAACCTAACATAAGTGCTTACGACCCGTTTAGGTAGCTTATGCTACTTTAACGCGTCGTTCGCGTGAAACGCGTTCGGACCGCCTAACTAGTCCTATGACAAGTGTTATATGCCTAAACATGTTACATAATCAGTTATGTGACAAAAGTTTAGGTTACATATGCTTAATTACCAATTATACGTGAAAAGGGTATTCTGGTAATTTACCTAAGGTATATAAACTACCTATCATACAACTACTCAAACGATGTGACCATAGGGTATAACCTCGGAAGGTTATTCCCTACCTACTATGGTCACCTAATGTATTTGGTCGGATCCTAATGATCGACCAAATGGGTCGGGTTCAAAGGTATAAGCGATTTATCAGATCGCTTACCCTACGACCCTAGACAACGTGGTAATCAGTAGGCATAGTCCCAATGGACTATAACCAACGTGATTACACTCACGTTGCGAAGTTCAAACGAACTTCGCATTGACCATAAACTGGTCAACGCAAAAGTCAAACAAAGTTTGACTTTCAGACTCGAAAAGCAATAAAAGAACGAAAGAATACTTACGAAGGGTCCCCGAATGCTAATCTCGATCCAAGAATCTCAGGTATGAAACAATGGTTTCAACTTAGAGTTTCTCAAATCAAAATTCTAGTGGGTTTAGCAATGGATGGCATGGGGTATTTATAGTGTTCGGTTAGCCGTTAGGATCGTTTCTAGGAAACCGTGCTTTGATCTCAACCATACACCTCAAGAACATGGTATTACAAAACCATTTGAGCCCACGGTATTGCCAAAACCATGTGCGAAAGTGAAAATGGACCAAATACAATGTTTCTGTCCAGGTTAGGTAGTCGCGTAGCGCCACTGCCAAGGCATGAGGTGCTCGCGCTACGCCACTGCCCACCAGTATCAGCAAAGTTTCAAAAATGGCAGAAATGGTCCCTGCAGCCCGTTTAAGCTATTTTCGATGCGTTTGAACCCCGTTAACCTCATTTCAAGGCTCTAAAATGAAGTTAAAGTATAGGGAACTCAAAACATGCTCAAAAATATCCCGGATGTCGGTTCGTTTGGCCGTACGATCGCGATGTTCGGTTAATTACGACGGAATGCGCATAAGCGCGAAAAACGATCCAAATGACGCGACGAATGGATTTTTCTCAAGCCAAACACTAAAATAAAATATTATAGTGCTTACATAAATTTTTGGATGTCCGGATGTATTCAGAACGTAAGTTATGCGCGAAAATGCAAATTTGTGCACTTTTTAACACTTTTAGTCCCTGAATGACCCAAAAGTTTATTTTAGCACACCGAACCCCTCAAAGCCTATTTCTAAGCTATATAAAGGATATTTAAGGTGTTATTAACTTATGGTCATGTTCCGGAATGTTCGTTACAGTTCAAATTGGCATACTTTCGCAGTTTGTCAAGTTTAGTCCATGTAAGCGAATTAACTTGTTTTTGCCATACCAAAGCCTTCAAAACTTATTTCTAAGTTATGTAAAGGTTATTTAAGGTATGTTAAGCATATGTTGATGTTCCGGAGTATTTTTCGCATTAAACTGATTATGTTTACGCATCAGTTTGCGTATAACTCTCCAGAAAGCGATGTAGAGTTTGAAATTGAATAAAAGTCAAAACATGAAAAATGTAAAACAAAACCAAACAAACATTGGGATCAAATAACATTGTTTTATTGATAACTGAACTGTTCACAATGATTACAAGCACAGATGTTACAGTCTCCCCTACTTGTGGAAATTTCGTCCCGAAATTTATTTAGAGGAAACTCGTGGAAAAAGATGCGGATATTTCGCCTTCATTTGATCTTCGCATTCCCAAGTAAATTCGGGTCCACGTTTAGCTTCCCAGCGAACTTTGACCAAAGGAATGCGCTTGCGTTTGAGCCACTTGAATTCACGTTCCATGATTTCCACTGGCTTCTCAACAAATTTCAGTGTTTTGCCAACACGAATTTCGTCAAGCGGTATGTGGAGGTTCTCATCAGCTAAACACCTCTTGAGATTGGACACGTGAAAAGTTGGATGAACATTTCCAAGTTCAGGAGGTAACTCAAGTCTGTAGGCTACCTTTCCGATTCTTTCGACGATCTTGAATGGTCCAACGTATCTAGGTGCAAGTTTTCCTTTCTTTCCAAATCTGATCACACCTTTCCAAGGTGAGACCTTAAGTAATACTCGATCACCGACTTGAAATTCCAAGGGCTTGCGTTTTGGATCTGCATAACTCTTTTGACGGCTTCTAGCTGTCTGAAGGTTATCGCGAACTTTCTTAACCTTGTCAGTTGTCTCTAAAATGAGGGCAGGTCCAGTAAGCTGAGCCTCACCGATCTCATTCCAGCAGACTGGTGAACGACATTTTCGACCATAGAGAGCCTCGAAAGGAGCCATTTTGATGCTGGTGTGATAACTGTTGTTGTAGGAGAATTCAATCAACTGAAGATGTGAATCCCAACTACCACCAAAATCGATCACACAAGCTCTAAGCATATCCTCCAGAGTCTGGATTGTTCTCTCAGATTGACCATCCGTTTGTGGAAGATAAGCTATGCTCAGATTAAGTTGGGTCCCCATAGCAGATTGCATGGTTCTCCAAAAATGAGAAGTGAAACGAGCATCTCTGTCAGAAATGATGTTCAAAGGAACACCATGTCGAGCTACAATTTCATCCACATAGATTTTTGCAAGTCTGTCAGCAGGAAAATCCTCACGGATTGGCAAGAAATGTGCTGACTTAGTAAGACGATCAACGACTACCCAGATGGCATCATGACCTTTCTTTGTGCGCGGAAGTTTAGTAATGAGATCCATAGTAATGTTTTCCCATTTCCAAACTGGGATCTCTGGTTGCACCAATAAACCCGAAGGACGTTGATGTTCAGCCTTAACCTTAAGACAAGTAAGGTATTTTGATACGTATAAGGAAATGTCTTTCTTCATACCAGGCCACCAATACTGAATACGAAGATCCTTATACATTTTATCTGAGCCCGGATGAATAGAATAACGAGACTTATGGGCTTCATCCATAAGCAAGGTACGAAGATCATCCTGGCTTGGGACCCACAAACGGTCCATGAAGTAATACGATCCATTGTCCTTCAGTTCCAGAGCAGGTGTTATATGATAGGGAAATTCCTTATCCATCAAACCTTGTGAAACACAAGTTTGTTGAGCCTGAGAAATGCGGGCTTGGATATCGGATCGAGCTTGAATAACAGATTGAACACGTACACAATGAAGCTTAGTACGTTCCTTACGACTCAATGCATCGGCTACGACATTCGCCTTACCAGGATGGTAGCGAATTTCGCAGTCATAGTCGTTTAAAAGCTCAACCCAACGTCGTTGCCTCATGTTGAGTTCTTTCTGATTGAAGATATGTTGAAGACTTTTATGGTCTGTGAAAACCACACATTTTGTACCGTACAAATAGTGTCTCCAGATCTTGAGAGCGAAAACAACTGCACCCAACTCAAGATCATGAGTGGTGTAGTTCTTCTCATGTATCTTCAACTGCCTTTATGCATATGCTATGACTTTGTTCCTTTGCATCAGAACACAGCCAAGACCCAATCTAGATGCATCGCAATAAACGACGAAATCATCATTGCCCTCAGGCAAAGTCAGAACAGGCGCGTCACAAAGTTTCTGCTTCAAGTGTTGAAAAGCTTCCTCCTGTTTGAATCCCCAGTCAAAGGGCTTGTTCTTCTGAGTTAGAGAACTGCAATCTTCGAGAAGTTTTCTATGAAGCGGCGGTAATAACCCGCTAGACCAAGAAAAGAACGAACTTCAGTAGGAGTAGAAGGTGTATCCCAATCCTTAATAGCACTGATCTTGGAGGGATCTACATGAATACCTCGTTCGTTGATAATATGCCCCAAAAATTGAACTTCTTTAAGCCAAAATTCGCACTTGGAAAATTTGGCGAAAAGTTGCTCTTTCTTTAGGAGTTCCAGAGTAAGACGAAGATGTTGCTCGTGGTCAGCTCGCGTCTTAGAGTATATCAAGATGTCATCAATAAAAACAATGACGAACTGATCCAAATAAGGCTTGCAGACCCTATTCATTAAGTCCATGAAAACAGCAGGAGCATTAGTCAAACCGAATGGCATGACTGTGAATTCATAATGCCCATAACGAGTGCGGAAAGCTGTCTTGGGAATATCTTCTTCATGCACCCGAAGTTGATGATATCCAGATCGCAGATCAATCTTCGAAAAATAAGAAGCACCTTGTAACTGATCAAAGAGATCATCTATGCGCGGTAGGGGATATCGATTCTTGATGGTAAGCTTGTTAAGCTCACGATAATCGATACACATCCTAAAAGATCCATCCTTCTTCTTGACAAAAAGAACGGGAGCACCCCAAGGTGAAAAGCTAGGACGGATAAAGCCTTTGTCAGAGAGCTCCTGAAGCTGCTTAGACAACTCTTGCATCTCAGATGGTGCAAGACGATATGGAGCTCTGGCAATGGGATTTGCACCAGGTACGAGATCAATGCGGAACTCGACTTGGCGTGCTGGAGGTAGACCAGGTAAGTCTTCAGGGAATACTTCAGAATAATCCCGAACGACAGGAATATCTGAAATAGACTTACCCTTGCCTTTATCTTCTGTAACATGTGCTAAGAAAGCCACATAGTTCTTCCGCAGATATTTCCGAGCTTTAAAACAAGACATGAGTTTGAGACCACCAGCAGGTTTCTCACCACGAACCTGTAGGATCTCGCCTGTCGAAAGCGGCACACGAACAATCTTCTCAAAACAAATTACCTCTGCGCGATGCTTGGATAACCAATCCATACCCACTATAACGTCGAAGCTTCCAAGTTGCATAGGCGTGAGGTCGATAGGAAAAAGATGGTCGTTAAGGTTCAACTGGCAGTTGCGAAGAACAGAATTAAGAACAATGGGTTCACCATTAGCAACTTCTACAGTCAAGGGTTTTCCTAGTTTCGTTCTAGACACGCGAAGCATTGGCTCAAAAGACAATGACACAAAACTCTTGTCGGCACCAGAATCGAAAAGAACAGATGCAGGCTGATTATTAATAAAGAACGTACCGTTCACCACGTTATCGTCCGCATGCGCCTCTTGGGCATTCATGTTAAAGGCTCGGCCTCGAGCCGGAGCCTGAGCCTGATTCTGGTTTGCATTCTGATTCTGGTTGGCTAGCCTTGGGCACCGGTTTCTGTAGTGGGTCAGATCCCCACAATTGTAACAAGCACCTGGTGGGTATTGTGGTCGTGCAGCTT
Source organism: Helianthus tuberosus (assembly GCA_030545235.1). Classification (NCBI taxonomy): domain Eukaryota; kingdom Viridiplantae; phylum Streptophyta; class Magnoliopsida; order Asterales; family Asteraceae; genus Helianthus; species Helianthus tuberosus. Next base: position 136,048,615 of record CM060389.1, read on the forward strand.
GACCCTGTTGCTGAGTAGGAGGATGAGCAACTTGTTGAGCCGGGTTCTGAACTGCCTGATTCTGAGCAAACCGACAAACATTGGCAAGATGACCCGACTTCCCACAGTTATTACAGAAGCGGCACTGATGTTGCGGCTGATGGTGACTGTTGCATCTATTGCACAAAGGTGCATTCCCTGAATAGGGTTTCTTCGCTGGAGGCTGTGCGGGTTGGTTGGGAGCTGCCTGGTTAGCTTGGGCAGTGACAGCATAGTTTTGGGAAGCCTTACGCTTCCTTGACCCTCTCGAAGAACAAGAATTCTTTCCATTCTTGTTTTGACCTTTCTTGCTATCTTCCTTGTCAGCCGACTGTTTCTTGCCCTTGTCACCCTTCCTGTGCAGCTTATTCTTCCGAATCTGCGACTCAGTCAATGTCGCCGATAACTCGATCGCCTGACGAAGTGTGGTAGGGTTACTACCAGTAATGATGTCTTGTACCGAGTCAGGTAGGCCGTCGATGTATCTTTCGATAGCCTTGTCGAGTGGGGTAACCATTGTCGGGCAAAGCAGACTCAACTCCTCAAACCTATCAGTATACGCCCTGTGCTCACCACTATCTTGCTTCAAAACATCAAACTCTTTCTCCAACGCCCGCTGTTCATGGCGAGGACAAAACTCCCTCATCATAAGAGCTCTAAGTCCAGCCCATGTCTGTGCTAGAGCAACCTCTGCACCACGGTCTCTCATTACCCCATTCCACCATGTAAGAGCCCTCTTCTGAAACACGCTCGAAGAAAACTCAACCTTGCGATTATCCGGACACTGCACGTGGCGGAAAGTATTCTCAATGCTCTCGAACCATTGAAGAAGCCCAGTCGCTCCCTCAGAACCACTAAACTTGAGTGGTTTAGCCGAGTTAAAATCCTTGTATTTGCATGGAGCATTGTTGTTGTTGTTGGCTTGGTTCCATTGAGCAAAGAGATTTGGGAATTGAGCAGCCATCTGCTGCGCAATGATTTCTGCCAGTTCGGCAGTCGCTATCTGGTTTTCGCGTGGAGGAGGCATTCTAAAAGAGGAAAACATGAAAGGAAACAAGTGAGATGATTGGATGAAGAGAATGAGATGAAACAAAATTAACAAAAGAAAAGATGGTGGTCATTTGTCCGCATTACCAAGCAAACAAATGACACACAGTGACTAATCAAAGTAAATGGATCAAAAATAATGTATTGCGAAGACATGCTCGCCTATAAGTGAACACTCATCCCAAGAATTCCCAGGTAAGCACAACTGGTCTCGCGTCTGATGAGATATATACGAAGTGCTTGCCTAGACAGAAAACCCAGAATACAGGCATTCACCCTTCCGGTTTGCACGTGTTCACATTATTTAAAACCCAAAACCTTGACGAGATTTTGAAAACTCAAAGGGGTTCAAAACCATATAACAGAGGGTTCAAAACCATGTAATAAATTATCCAAAAACAGAAGATTGTTTTTTCAAAAATTGTTTCGGAAAATTTGGTTTTTGTTTTGATAATCACCTAAGGATAGGTGATGTGCATGTTTTAAGATCTAAACACAAGATAACTCGTGTTAGGGTCCTAGAAAGGTTATAGTCTAGGTCAAAGCATTACTAATAACCTAATTCCCTATAACCATTGGCTCTGATACCAACTCTTCTGTCACACCCCGACCACGTATAACATACAAGACGTGACGGAAAACGTCAGGGAGTGTTGTAACAGAATTAATTGTTTCATAACCATGGCATTCAAAGTTGTATTTTATTTATAAACATAGAAGTTTCATTGTCTTAAACAGGAAATACAGAGTTTATAACATAATTAAACAAAGTCTATCTTCGTTTTATGTTTCTAAGGCACAGGTCCGCCCTAGTGTCATGATCGTCATCCTACGGAAAAGCTCCTGAAAACACATGTGAAAATAGGTACGTTAGCATAAAAATGCCTGTGAGATACATAGGTTTTGTGAAAATAGGATTCATGACTTATAAGTTTAGGAAAAATTGTTTAATAACAGTCGGTCATGAACCTTGTAAGTTGTTTTGTTTTGTAAATCATTAGAAAGCAATGATATGTATAAGTAAGAGAATAATGTAAGGTTAAATCAAAAACCAAGTAAAAATGAATTTGTATAAGATAAGTTGTTTTGTAAATCAACGTCTTGTGAAAATAAGTTGTTTATGTAGTATGTCAAATATTGAAATGATTTAAGTTACGCTACGACATGTAATATCATACAAACACTTATTTATAGGAAGTATCGGCGGCGTATCCACCATGCTTGTATTATATTACACACGCCTCGTTACTCGAATCATTTACCCAAACCAACCATCAATGTAAATTGTTCATGTATAAATGAATTGTCATGTGTTAATGTGTAAACCATATTGAAATGTCTATGTCCAATGTAAACCACTAAATGTGTATATCACTGTCAAAATGCTTATGTTTAATGTAGATCATGTAATGTGTAACCAGAAATGTCATGTATGGTAAGTGAAATGTATCAACTAAACCATATGTAAAATGCACAACAACAAGGTATTGAAGTAAAACACAGTTTAAATCAAAGTTATGTTTTGTGTAACAAATGCATGCTATACTGATACAAACATTTATGCGGTATTGTTATAATGCATACATCCAAGCCTTGAGACTGTGGCGATAAACCCTTGAACAAATTAAAGGTTTATCTAAGTTATGTATATCGAATTCGGTCATTCCTTCCAATCCAAACAAACCCAGGATTTCAGGAACGGGAGTTGTCAATTCCTATGGTACCACTACCTACTAACGAACGGCGTAGCTAATGTTAATGAATGTATTGTTCCATTGTAAACAACCCAAATGTCATAACAAAATGTAAGCATGTGCTGAAAACAACTGTACTAAGTATGTAACAAATGGACATACATGGCATAAAATGTAAATGTAAAACAATGTACTAAGTATGCACACAATGGACATACATAGCATGAAATGTAAATGTAAAACAATGTACTAAGTATGCACACACAATGGACATACATAGCATGAAATGTAATGTAAAACTATGAAATCATGTACTATAAATGTACTAATGAACATAGCAAGTATATGATGTGAAAACATGGAAAGCATGAAAGTAACAAGTAGGCACATGTGTTCCACCCCAAAATGTTTGGAAAACAGTAAAAGAGGGGTCTATGTACTCACTTGAGATTGTTCAGTAGTCCTAAGATAACCACCAAGCAATGCTAGAGATCACGGAATCAAACGGCACCTAATATAGGTAACTATGTTAATAAACCGGACCTATATCGAAAGATCGGATAGAATGAGGGTTCGTAAACCAAACGAGTATGGAGACTCGTGTAATATGGTTTAACAAAGCCTACATACTAAATGAAACCTAACATAAGTGCTTACGACCCATTACGACCCGTTTAGGTAGCTTATGCTACTTTAACGCGTCGTTCGCGTGAAACGCATTCGGACCGCCTAACTAGTCCTATGACAAGTGGTATATGCCTAAACATGTTACATAATCAGTTATGTGACAAAAGTTTAGGTTACATATGCTTAATTACCAATTATACATGAAAAGGGTATTCTGGTAATTTACCTAAGGCATATAAACTACCTATCATACAACTACTCAAACGATGTGACCATAGGGTATAACCTCGGAAGGTTATTCCCTACCTACTATGGTCACCTAATGTATTTGGTCGGATCCTAATGATCGACCAAATGGGTCGGGTTCGAAGGTATAAGCGATTTATCAGATCGCTTACCCTACGACCCTAGACAACGTGGTAATCAGTAGGCATAGTCCCAAGGGACTATAACCAACGTGATTACACTCACGTTGCGAAGTTCAAACAAACTTCGCATTGACCATAAACTGGTCAACGCAGAAAGTCAAACAAAGTTTGACTTTCAGACTCGAAAAGCAATAAAAGAACGAAAGAATACTTACGAAGGGTCCCCGAATGCTAATCTCGATCCAAGAATCTCAGGTATGAAACAATGGTTTCAACTTAGAGTTTCTCAAATCAAAATTCTAGTGGGTTTAGCAATGGATGGCATGGGGTATTTATAGTGTTCGGTTAGCTGTTAGGATCGTTTCTAGGAAACCGTGCTTTGATCTCAACCATACACCTCAAGAACATGGTATTACAAAACCATTTGAGCCCACGGTATTGCCAAAACCATGTGCGAAAGTGAAAATGGACCAAATACAATGTTTCTGTCCAGGTTAGGCAGTCGCGTAGCGCCACTGCCCACCAGTATCAGCAAAGTTTCAAAAATGGCAGAAATGGTCCCTGCAGCCCGTTTAAGCTATTTTCGATGCGTTTGAACCCCGTTAACCTCATTTCAAGGCTCTAAAATGAAGTTAAGTATAGGGAACTCAAAACATGCTCAAAAATATCCCGGATGTCGGTTCGTTTGGCCGTACGATCGCGATGTTCGGTTAATTACGACGGAATGCGCATAAGCGCGAAAAACGATCCAAATGACGCGACGAATGGATTTTTCTCAAGCCAAACACTAAAATAAAATATTATAGTGCTTACATAAATTTTTGGATGTCCGGATGTATTCAGAACGTAAGTTATGCCCGAAAATGCAAACTTGTGCACTTTTTGACACTTTTAGTCCCTGAATGACCCAAAAGTTTATTTTAGCACACCGAACCCCTCAAAGCCTATTTCTAAGCTATATAAAGGATATTTAAGGTGTGTTTAACTTATGATCATCTTCCGGAATGTTCGTTACAGTTCAAATTGGCATACTTTCGCAGTTTGTCAAGTTTAGTCCTTGTAAGCGAATTAACTTGTTTTTGCCATACCAAAGCCTTCAAAACTTATTTCTAAGTTATGTAAAGGTTATTTAAGGTATGTTAAGCATATGTTGATGTTCCGGAGTATTTTTCGCATTAAACTGATTATGTTTACGCATCAGTTTGCGTATAACTCTCTAGAAAGCGATGTAGAGTTTGAAATTGAATAAAAGTCAAAACATGAAAAATGTAAAACACAACCAAACAAACATTGGGATCAAATAACATTGTTTTATTGATAACTGAACTGTTCACAATGATTACAAGCACAGATGTTACACGGAGCACCAAAAACAATACGGTAAACTCCAACTGTTAGAAATCCCGATTTGGAAATGGGAACATATTACGATGGACCTACTAACCAAACTACCAAAGACGAACCGCGGTTTCGATGCTATATGGGTAGTGGTGGATAGATTGACGAAAAGTGCTCACTTCATTTCGATTCGTGAGACTTATACGTCAGAAAAGATGTCAGAAGTTTACACTAACGAGATAATAGCACGCCATGGAGTACCGGTATCCATCGTGTCCGATAGGGATACCCGGTTCACTTCGAAGTTCTGGCGAGATTTCCAAGCGCAAATGGGAACCAAATTGTTCATCAGCACTGCGTACCATCCCCAGACGGATGGACAGAGTGAAAGAATGATACAAACGTTGGAAGACATGCTACGGGCATGCATAATCGATTTTGGAGGCAGTTGGGATGTCTACCTACCATTGGTCGAGTTTTCGTATAATAACAGCTACCATGCCAGTATTGGGATGGCACCATACGAAATGCTCTATGGTAGGAAATGCCGAACCCCGGTATGTTGGGGTGAAGTGGGCCCACGCGAACTCGCCCACCAAGATATAGTACGAGCCACTAATGAAAAGATTGATGTGGTTCGGGCACACTTGAAAGCGGCTCAAGATAGACAAAAGTCGTATGCTGACAAAAGGAGGAGACCGATCGAGTTTCAAATAGGTGACAAAGTCATGCTCAAGGTATCCCCATGGAAGGGGGTTATCCGATTTAGAAAGAGAGGAAAATTAAGCCCGAGATTTATTGGGTCGTTTGCGATTGTAGAACGGATAGGAAAGGTAGCTTACCGCCTTGAACTACCGGAGGAACTGAGCGGAATTCATAGCACATTTCATGTATCACATCTTCGAAAATGTCTAGCGGATGATACAACTTGTGTCCACTACGATGACATCGAGGTGGATGACAGACTAAACTATGTGGTGAAGCCCATTGCGATTTTGGATCGTAAGGTAAAAACCTTAAGGAATAAAGAGATCAATCAAGTAAAGGTTAAATGGGAACACAGAAAGGGTGCAGATACCACATGGGAATCTGAAGAGGAGATGCAACGTCTCTACCCTACTTTATTTGGTACGTGATTCGGTTTCGGGGATGAAACCCTTTTTAAGGGGGGTGGACTTGTAACACCCCGAAAATATAAAACTTTATATTAGAATTATAAAGTATAATTAAACAAGAATTTACTTACTAGGAATTTTAACCTAGTTAGCTACAAGTCTAGAAGTAACTTATAATAGGGTTAAAAACAACCAAACTTTAAGACAAACAAAAGTGGAAGGGTTTATGTTGTAAAACCTGAAACTTAAATTGATAAAAAAAAAAATAATAGGGACCAAACACACAAGAAGTGTGTCTGGTCATACATGGGACGCAGGGGGGCGACCAGAACTCCTCACAAAGCCCTAGTTCATCACATAATTCACAAAATTGAGGGTTCAAATCAGGTTAAAATCAAAAATCGAGCATAGATTATTAATCCCCATTGCAAGGGGGTTGTAAGGTATGTAAAATTTAGTGTTAATTTTCTGTTTGAAATTCTCATGAGTTTGGGAAATTCGAAATTTGATGTTGCATGTTTGTTATTTGGATAGAATAGGGATGATATAATGTCTATGAGTAAAACCTAGACAATAACATGTGAAATCATGGCTAATTCCTGAAAATCTCATGAACACAATGAAGGTGATTCATGGGTTTTGTGGGAAACGAGTAAACACTAGGGTTTAGAATGATTATTCTAGTGTAATATGGGTCACAGAAAGTGATTTCTGAAATGATGATGTTTAATGTTATATGAAAGCTTTATTGATGTTAAGTTTAGCTAAATAGCAAGCGATGAACTTGAATATGAATGATATAAAATTCTGCCCGTTAAGTGTTCGTAGAAATGCCTCAAAGAAGGCTTGAAACAGAATTTTAAAGTTAAAACGCATAATTGTGATGCTTGGATAATTTATGCGACATATGATAAAAAAAAGTGTTCTAAACATATCATGATTGAACTCTATAGGAAAAGATACCGGAGCGTCGAGTAGACAAGCCGGTGGCGACTTGCGTCTGAAGGGCGTGCATTGAAGGTATGTAACTTGACCCGTTACATTAAACGAGTTGTTGTTAAATTATGCGAAGTCTCATTGTAGGATAGTTATGGTGTCGACTGTAGCGACCATTATCGTTACTTAAATTAATAGGCTAAGAGTGACAAGAAATCGTTTGGTAGTCGTCATATTGGAGGATTCCACAAGATGAGCCAAACGAGTCGATTAGTTGTGTAAATTATTGTACTAGTGTTTTAGAGAGTTAAAATGGCGATGACAATCACAAGAGCATTAAGCCATGAGATTGGTAAAGAAATGCGGGTGATAATAAGCCCCGGATGTTGGGTATAAAGTGCCATAAATTTACTAGCGAGATGGTAGTTAATTGTGTGAAGTTGGAATGGGTCGAATAATGTCATAAGTGACTTTTAGTTGTTCGGCCCGTAAGTTAAACTTTTGGTATGATAATTGTAATAGGCACGTTGGTAATGAATTTACAGACGTATAGGAAAAAGAATCACTAAAAACGGACTTACGAATCATAAGTTATGGCAATTTTAAGTTGGGATTTAAATAAACATTGAGCTGGGTATGTACAACAACAGTTTAAGCAACATTCTGTGAAAAAGAGGGCTAGGCGTCACGTGAAGCCCCTAGGCGTCGCGCGACGCCCCCTAGTTCCGGAAAAATTTTATTTTTTGTTGTTTTGACTCTTGGAACTTGTTTATATCCATTCTAACATTATCAAAACTGACATCTGATGTGGTTTTGACCTTAGGTGACGTTGGAAACTAATCGGATGGTGATCGAGCTAGCTTTTTAAGAACCGAACACAATTTACAAGCTTCCGCATTAACTAACTCTATGTTAATCGATACTTTTGGGATAACTTGTTTAGACAGTGTTTTTGGAATGTAAACATCTTATGAATGTTTGAATTAATCGGTAGTAGTCTAAAGTTTGGTTTCTTTTAGACTTATGCTTTAATGTAGACGCACTTTATATATATAAACACATGAATTTTGATTAAATTCGAGTAGTATTTAGTTGGGTCTTACAAGTTCGCTCACATCATTCGTTTTACATTTTCAACTTCTCGAGCATTGTATATGCCCAAATTCGTTATACTTTAACATACACTATATATGTAGTTTTATTAATCGTGCCTACATTTATACTCATACGTTTTATGCTTATACTTGTACACGTACTACTCATATGTTTTATGTCTATACTCATACTTGCGTGAATAATCATACTTAAACTTATATCTATGCTCATACTTTCATTCATACTCATACATTCGTACCCGTACGCGAGTGGAATCCGAGGGGTTCGCTTGCGTGGGTCCCATACATACTTAAGCATGGACTTGCTTACATACTATATTCTTATACGTACACATCCTTATACTTTTATGTATACCCTGATTCATACAAAACTAGTACAAGCTATGCGGATCATGCGACAATCAAAACAATCACGGGTGCACACGGGATTATAGTGATAGGCGTATGAGAACCATAGAGTGTACTACTATGTATGGTAAGACACGGAGCGTAACATGACACCGAATACGAAACGGACGTAATGTGGTCAAAACATGGTGGATACGCCGCTGGTACTTCCTATATATAAGTGTTTTCACCATGTTACCAAACTTTTGTAAAACGTGCCATGAGAAATTCAGTGTTTTGAAGACCATTTAGACCTAATACAAACTTTAGACAACTCACGAACGCATTATATCCGATTATCCAAGACGAGACTTCATTCTTAACACACTACTTCGTCTAACCATACCTATGTCATTCTTATACTTGCATTCATTAAGAGTCTATCGTTCGCTTCCATACTCCTATTATTCTCCATCATCCTTTCTTTTATACGAACCTCGTTTACAATCAAGTCTGCTTAAACATTCGGATCCTAACTTACCTCCTTACCTTTAAAACCATATTTCTATTCCTTATTCTTGTGCAAACATACTTAGTAGATCGTTATGTAACACCTCGTAAAATCACGTCCAATGATGTATTGACACGTGTAATAAACCCTAATAAAGTCAAACCTTGAATTTAAGGGACTAATTTTTCGTAAAATCAAAAAACATTGATTATGAAAGAACTGGAAGTATTAACATACCTAAAATAAGTTTCTAAATAACCTTTTACGGTTTTATATTCACAAATGAGCCACTTGTTGATCGAGTGCAGCCGTTTGCGTAATTAATTGAAAGTTTGCGCAAATAATTGAAAGTTTGCGCAATAAAGAGTTAAAAGTGTTAAAAGTGTCAACATGTTAATTCTTACCTCTGAGTGACCTTTTAACAAACCTATAGCTTCATGATATTTGATTATACTCTCGGGAATGCCAATCATTGGCCGTCCAAGGCTTTTGTGCCTTTAAGTGACGTTACGCGCAACTTTGCAAATATAAGGGGTTAAAAGTGTCAATATGTTTAATTATACCTCTTAATGACCTGTTAGCGAACCCGAAGCATCGTGATGTTTAATAACACTCCCAAGAATGCTTAATATGGATTAGATGAGGCTTCAATGCTATTAAATGATGAGATGCGCAAGTTTGCGCAATAGAGGGACCTAAAGCGTCAACTTTTGAATCTACGCCTTTCAGTGACCATTTAAGCGTACGGGAGCGTAGTAAAATTTATGTATATGCTTGGGAATGATCAATACGGGCCATGGAAGGCTTGGATATCATTAAACAGCATTTCGCGCTACTTTGCGTAATTAAAGGACTATTTGCGTCAAACGGCAAAAGTATGCCGATTCGTAGGGTATCGGACCTTCCAGATGTCACACCCTGGCTTTGCGGAAGCGTGGGTTAAATTGGTGTGACTTCTTAATACCATAGCTTAATCATAACAAAGCTATATGAAAATGAAACCATGCAGATCATCCATTTATTTAAGTTCGAAAAGTAAAATACCACAACATTGTCTTAATACGTTGACACATGCAACGGAAATTACAACATAGAAACTTGTTCTTAAACACAACCCCAAATATAACATAAACACTTGTTTAAGACTTGCGACTCGTCCAGGTAAAAGTCGCAATCCCTAAACGTGGATGATCCTGTAATTCTAACACAGCGGGAAAACGTAGCATACCGGGGCCAGATCCTTAGTTCCCTGAAATACATGTAAGTTGGAAAAATCAACATAATGTTGAGCGAGTTCATGTGTAAGTGAGTATGTAAAACACTTGTAAGTATAAAATCCCTGGTATGTAGCAAATAAGGAAAAAGAGATCACCAATGGTTTGCAAGGCCATTGATATGTGTGAAGTGCAAGTAGGAAGACTCAAACCTAGCGGATTTTGCGTTGGGCACAAAGTCACTCAAGGTCCGTTCTGTTGGTCCTCTTAGAGGTCCGTTCTGTTGGGCCTAGAGTTGGGCTCGCTACACCCAGATAGATCTACCGCTTACGTCCCTCGGTCCTACAATGAGGATTAATGGCCTTCAGTTCCCCCCTACCCACTCACATGATCTAAGTAGTAACCCTCCTTACGCTAACCATACCATGTGTAAAAGTACTCGTAATCAAAGTAACATGTATTTCACCCCCGCAGTTTAGAAAACTGAAAACAGTTAAGAGAAAAGGGGGACATGAACTCACTGTAATGCGTCCTCGAATAACAGCAAATCAACTCAGTCTGCAGCACGACAACCTACAACGTGCTAATGTCTATTAGACGAACGGCCGTGCCTTAGTTTAGAGTTTTAATGTTCTTGGGGAAATAGTTAGACAACTATTTCGTGTTTATATTTCTTGGTTAACGTAAAAATAGATTCCTTCCCAAGGATGGGGTATTCGTACAAGTATTATGTATGTGGTGACTTTAAGTATTGACAAGATACATTTTCAAGTATCATTTCCAATATTTTAAAGTTTTGTGTCAAAACTCATGGCGAGGTTTAATTATGAGATATAAAGTTTCACATACACGATAGAAAAATAATTTTTCTAAGTCTAGATATTTTTAGAAAAAATTCGCCAGAACTTCCCCTAAAAACGGGAGTATCCGTGCTAATATGCACATCATTTTCTTTTCGAAATCAAACCAAGATCATCAAAAATCAACCCTTACGTTTTAACACGCAAAATACTACCATTGTCATTTCAGTTTAAATATGTGAAAACTGGACTGTTTTCGGACGTGTAAATAAATTACTTAACTTATTCCAAAAATTCCCAAATTTTTGTGGAACGTCATAACCGACCCACAAATTATTATGTAAAAATTTCGGGGTCTAATTCATTACCAAAAATTTATAGAAAATCGTTTACCGAACTGTGATCAGATTTGTTACAGTTACATTCTGATCACAGTTTACGGAATAATTCGTCAAAAATTCCTCGTAAGTCCGTTTATCGAAAATCCAGTTCGAGGGTCACAAATACATCCGTGATCATCTTTGATAAAAGTTTCAGGGGCTGGTTCGGTTCAGGTTTTAAGTTGTGATCGAAAACACACAGCCCAATTTTCTGCAGTAACAAACAGCCTTAGCTGCTGTCACGGAAACAGATTTTTAAAATAGTAACCGACATCAGAAAAATACGATTCCAGCGCCATTTTTCTTCGTTTTTCGAAATGACACGATTTAGGCTTTTGAAATTCCGTTTTTTCGAGTTTTTAAGGTCCGTTTACAGCCTGTTGAAGGCGGCTGAAATAGCGACTCAGCATGCTGTTTTGTGATTTAGATGTTATTAAATCGCGTTATAAGTGTCCGATTATCGGGTTAAACAAGAAAACGATTTTTAAATATCAAGTATGTGTTATGCAACCCTTAAACCGACAAGATTCCACTTCATAAACCATACATAAGTAACTTTTATGTAGATTTTATGTTCATACTTATGTTTCATATTTTTCTAATATTCTAGTGATTTAAACAACAATACTACATGTTAAATGCCAAAATTTTCGAACAAGATGAGATCAAGTATGAAGAAACTTACTACTAGCCTCTAGCTAGGGAAGAATCTTGTGTAAAAAAAAATGATGAGAAAAGATGTAGAACCAAGCAAGAACAATGCTCCCTTGCAATGCCTTCAAGTTGCACCTTCCATGTTTGATCTTCAAAGCTTGAATGGTATAAGTAAATGAAGAAAGTGATGAATGTTGGAGTGTGGTGGTGGATTCGGTTGTAGTAGAACCGAATAGAGAGAGAGAGCTAAGTGAAAATGGGTTGCAAAATCTTGTGAAGTGATGTACATTTATAAGGGACCTTACTTATATTTATTCCTTCACATATCTTGGATAGATAGACAAGCAAAACACTTAATTCTAGATCATTGAATCCATGCAAGAAGATTGGGAGTATGATGTTATGACATGTGGGGTCCCACTTGGGGAAATGAATTCGTTGGGGGGGGGGGGGGGGTATTATGTAAATATTGTGACTAAAGTGTATAAGTGTAAGTAATGTGATATGTGTTAGTTGATTTATTTTAGGCGGGTGTTATGGCATACGGGGATCATGACTAGCCATAAATAATAAAATAAAGTATTTGACAAAAAAAATTAGTGCCCCGGGTAATGTCCGGTTATACGGTTAAGTACCGTTCCGTTAAAATGTTTAATTAGTCCGAAAAGGTCCTTTATGTATATTTTGTAACATAAATTATTCCCGGTACTTAGGAAAATATACGGGACCGTTCTGAAATGTTTTTGCACTTTATTAGTAATTTAAAATGCTGAGTTTTATATTAAAGCGCAGAATTTTGTACTTAAAGTACGTTTTAGGCACATCCGGTCACTATAAACTCCACCTAGTGACGCAGTTCTACAATCCTCACCTCCCTACACTCACTACTAGTGTAGTAATCTATTCCCGGCTCGTACTGGCCTTAGAGGCAGTGTCTGCCTAATGCTGGTTATGTCAGCATGTTTAATGGGTATTCCGTAGTGTGCTCACTGTGCTTGTTATGCATCAAGGTTGTCACTGATGTTGGTGTATAAATAATAGAGTGACAGTATAAAATGTGATGCATGAGCATGTATGTATCAGAAATCAGTAAGCAGTTTAAGCACAGTTTCAAGTAAGCACAGTAATTAAGCAGCAATTTAATATTAATTAATTTGTACGGATACCTGGTTTGGTGAGGGTTGTCACACCAGAATATGACCATGAGTTAAACATACCCTAATTATCCTTTATATAGCTTAGATATAGGCTTAGAGGTGTTTGGTGCGCTAAAATAAATTTTCAAGTCCACCAGGGACTAAAAGTGTCAAAAAGTGCACAAGTTTGCATTCTCGCGCATATCTTCCGTTCTGTATATCTCCGGACACCCAAAAATTTATGTAAGCACTAAAATATTTTATTTTAGTGTTTGGATTGATAAAATCCCTTTCGTCGCGTAGTTTGGTTCGTTTTTGTGTTCGTAATTAACCGAACAACGCAACCGTACGACCAAACGAGCCAACATCCGAGATATTTTTGAGCACATTTCAAGTTCCCTATACTTTAACTTCATTTTAGAGCTTTGAAATGGGGTTAACGGGGACTAAACGTGTCAAAAATGCATCGAAAACCAAGTTTTGGGGCTTCAGGGACTAAATCTGCCATTTTTGAAAATTGCTGACCTGCACAAGGCTTACGGACCGTAAGCACATATCCATACGATCCGTAAGGACCCCCCAGGTCAGCAGAAATGTTTTCCAGCTTGTTCCAGCTGGATCCAGCCCTTGCACATGGTTTTTCTTCAATCCTTGGGCACCCATAATATTGGAAAACATGGGGTAAGATGTGTACGTTCCAGATTGAAGCTCGTTTATCAAGAAACGATCTTAACGGTCACCCGAAATCTATAAATACCCCACTTCATTTCTTGCCAAACCCACGCTTGATTTCTGAATTCTCAAAGTTGGAGACCTTGCTCTTCATACCTGAGAATTTAGGATCAAGACCTCCTTGCTTGGACCCTTTGTAAGTGTCCTTTCGTGCTTAGTTAAAATTTCTAGCGTTATAGCCGAAAAGTCAAGCGTTTTGATGAACGCTTTGACTTTTAAGCGGTTTAGCCATTATTCGTAATGAACATGGCTACGTGACCGTAATTAGTAGGTGTTAAACCCTCAAAAGGGCACCTCCTAATTACCACGTTTACTTAGTTTAATTGTCGGGTCAAATAAAAGTCAAACGGGTTTGTTTTAAATAAAATTCATAACTATTAATATAGAAGTCATAAAAATCAGTTTTCTCACTTTAATAACTTGGTAAATAGTAGTTGAACATGTCTAAGCATGTTCAACACGACAATTCTAAGTATAGGCTCGGTTTGGAACCGAAAGTCGCAAAAGTTGACTTTTGCTTTGACTTTCAGTTCTGACCTGATTTAGCTTAGTTTAGATATGCCTTAGGATTCCTTTAGGACCAGGTTATAGGTTAGTGTAACCCTCTGAGGTTATACAACTTGGATCCTTAGTTATCCTATTCATTGCATGTTTCCGTTATATGCTTAAATGTTTACCATTATGCCCTTTTGACCCCAAACCTTTTGCAACTGATTTTATATGATAAATAAAATATTTTAAGCTTTCTGGGATGATAAAAATACCAGCGTTTCTGTAAAAACCCGGAAATCGCTTAAAATCGCCTTTTCACGCGTTTTAAGCGCATGGTATGTATAAAAACTATTTTAAATATATAATACTTGATACCTACTGATATTTTTAGTAAATCTATATACTTTAACAGTAAGCAAAAGTTTTAAACTCAGATTTCCAAATTTGACCTTTAAACCTTATGTGAAATTACCAAAATGCCCCTTCGGTGCATAGTTTGGTTATAAATGATAAAATTCACATATGTGTAATACCCTACTGATATAACTTATTAAATTATGTATTTTTACTGATTAAATC
Organism: Helianthus tuberosus; assembly: GCA_030545235.1. Taxonomy (NCBI): domain Eukaryota; kingdom Viridiplantae; phylum Streptophyta; class Magnoliopsida; order Asterales; family Asteraceae; genus Helianthus; species Helianthus tuberosus. The sequence continues at coordinate 136,063,698 of CM060389.1, forward strand.
AGATCCGAAACTCAGATTCATATTAAACCTCTTTTATAACCTTTTAAATGACCAAAATACCCCTACGGGGCATAAATTGGTTTTAAATTCGTTTTTGGCATAACGGAAGGTATCTTACTGATATCACAACATGTTTAAGGCATATTAACCTAGGAAACATGTATATGACTCTTATGGTTACCCGTTACGCATATTTCGTGTTCGGATCGGTTTATGTAACTAGTTTGCATAAATTGACCAAAACGGGTCAGACCTTATCTTTTTGCCTCAAAATCCAGAATGTGTTTAGAGTACCCATATTATACAAGTCTCCAAACTTGTCGGGTCTAAATCACATTCTATTCCGGTCTTCTCTTAATCATGCGTTTTGAACCGTAAACCTTTCCTTAAAACTAACCGGTCTAAGTTTCAACTTAACTAAGACCCGTTAGGAATCTAATAGGTTAATAAAACCTTCATTCCAGATTAAGAGCCCCAGTAGAAGTACTTGTGCTTCCGGATTAGAATATACGGCCGAGTATAAATTGCATTGCTAGCTCAGGTAAATACTTTTAACTTATTTTCCCTATACGGGCTTGGGATACGGTATTAAAAAAATACCACTTGGTCGGGTGTAGAAACATTTTAATCGAAGATGATTAAATTGCATAATCCCGTTTTAATCTGTATTGATTGATAACAAATAACATTAGGGGTTAATGACCGTGTTCTGGATATCCTTGGCTCATTTAAAAAATGAATGGCCACAACTTAAGCACAAGGTGTAGGCATAACACCTCCTGTTGCGTATGTAAAAGATATACTCACTCGTAAGGGTGTCTTCTTGTGAGATTATATTTGTGGTGTGTCTATTAATCTTGATCGGTTTGTATAATCACCGGCCCTAAATGTTGGACAAACATGTAAATCGGATACAAGATTTTTATTAATAAAATTGTCCCAAGTTATAAAAAGTTTTGTGCCTTGTGCATTCAAATCAATTTTCAAACTCTTTTCAAAATAAGTCAGTTAATTGTATTTACCAGTGTAAACTGACGTATTTTCCAAAAAGGTTAAGTGGCAGGTACTGTACGTAATTGGCTGGGAGCTCAGGGCGTTAATAAGGAATCTTGCAAGTTCTAGATGCCTAAAGTCTGTTGAACAGTTCTCTTTTATTTGATCCGCCTGTGGATCCTTTACATACCGTTGTAATACTTTGATATTCTCATTCGGTTGTAATATAATTATCTTTTGCTTCCGCTGTGCATTTGAATTGTGTTGTTTGACTATGATGATATCAACTACGTCACGATACTCCCCACCGGGCCCACCGGTAATACGTGGAAATATCGGGGTGTGACAGGTTGGTATCAGAGCCAACATTGAGTGAATTAAACACTAGTCTTTTGTGTTTAATCTCAATGACACAGTAGCACATTCCTTGACCTTCTGAGTCTAGACTTAACATAGGAATACTCTCAATCCTAATCTGTAAATTTTTGCTTCCAATTTTTATATATTGGATATGTCGCCAAGCGAAGAGGCTGTATTAGAAATTCTCCACATCCGGAGCCTTGAAATGCTGAGCTTCGTACCGCGGCTAGAATGAAGCGAGCATCCAGGGAGAGAACATTCAGAAGTAAAGTGAAGAAGAAAACACCTTTTGCTAAAGATCGTTTCTTTAATAGTCCTTATAAGGACATATTTATCTTTCAGTCCCTTCTTTCAAATCCCGTCTAGGGCACATCTGTACTTTTATTTTTAGTGGAATGATTAAATTTAGATTTTCATTCTAAACATGAAATAAATGAAAAATAACATTCCTTTTATAAGATCTACCATTATAATAAAATGGCAAAATCTAAAAAGGACAAGACCTAGCCATGTGTTATTTTAAGACAGGGCCAAGATGGTAGTTCCTCAATTAGATTCAGATCCTTATTAAACATATCAATTTAGGATTGTTCTGCGCTTAATATTAAAAAGAATCTTAAAGGTAAAACCTAGCCTACATGTCATTTTAGTCATGGCCAAGATGGTAAAACCTATTCAAGAGATGCAGATCCTTGTTAACACCTAAGAACGTGTTAGCACTCTTGACAAATGTGATTCGAGAAAATCACAACAGTCATCCTTATATTGGATTCTTCCAATTTTCTTATCTAGCCTAGTGATTTAGAAATCATGGCTTAATTCATCAAATAAAGATGATCATATTGTTAACACCTAAGAACGTGTTAGCACTCTTGACAAAAGTGATCTGAGAAAATCATAATAGTCATCCCTATATTGGAATTTTCAAATTTCCTGATTTGGCCTAATGATCTGGAAATCATGGCTTATATCATCCTATAAGATTATCAAATTATAAACATCCGTTAGTGATGAAGTGCCTACGGGCTAAACTTGTTGTCTGATAAGACAACGACAGTGGTGGTCTTTGACCTCCTGTCTAAAAATGATTGGACCATGTCCAAGCATAATAGTCGGTATGATCCATACGATCTCGACTAATAGCATCTGAAAAGATGATCATATCATAAACATCCCTCAGAAGGGAAATGCCCACGGGCTATATCTATTGTCCTAAAAGACAAAAGACAATTGTAGTCTTCGACTCTCTGTCAAGAAAAGTAACCAACTATGCTCAAACCTTAAATGCCTCGATCCCAAACGATCATGGCTTATAAATTCAAAACTGTCCTCGTGACAAGGCCTGTTGTGCCACTTTAATATCCTTAATGTTTTATATACTAGGATAAATTATAATGAAAATACTAATAAAATTAACAATTTAACCCAGATGGTTTATATTACCATGGTTAATAAATCATCAAAAATGATAATTTCATAATAACCTCTGAATTAATCATTGTCAATGTTTATGTAGCAATCAAGCTACATGGCTGGATCAGATGAAGTTAACAGCCACTTGAAGAAGAACAATGATACTACCAGAATTAATATAACTGGTGCAGAACTGCAGGCATTAATAGATGATGCTATTACTAGAGCTCTTGACAGACAATATAATGAATTAAGGGATACGCACTCTAAGACTCTATCTGTGGCTCGTAGTAAGCCCCCTTCTAAATCACATGAGTCAAAGGAAGACGATGTTCATAACTCGTCAAATCAAAGGAGTGTTCCGTCTAGACAAGTTGTGCTTCATCAAGAGGCACCAGTTAAGACCTGCTCATATAAATATTTTGTCTCCTGCAAGCCCAGAGACTTTACAGGATAAAAAGGGGCCATCGATTGCATGACATGGCTCGATGATATGGACACCGTTGTTGACATCAGCGGTTGTGCGGAGCAAGATGTTGTGAAATTTGTTTCACAATCATTTAAAGGAGAAGCGTTGGCATGGTGGAGATCATTGCTCCAAGCCACGGGAAAGGTCCTACTTTACAACTTATCTTGGGATCAATTCGTTGCATTAATCAAGGAAAACTTTTGCCCTCAGCATGAGGTAGAAAAGATAGAAACAGACTTCTTGACTCTGGTCATGAAGGATTTAGATTGCCAGGCATACGTGACAAGTTTTAACACTATGTCCCACCTAGTTTCGTATTTAGTCACCCCTGAACCTAAACGCATAGCGCGTTTTATTGGAGGCCTAGAACCTGAGATAAAGGGAAATGTTAAAGCATCTAGGCCAACCACATATAGGTCCGTGGTGGACTTATCCTTATCTCTCATCTTAGATGCAATCAGAACTAAGTCTGTTAAGGCTTCTGGTGAGGGAAAAAGAGAAAGAGAGGATGAGAACTCTCAGCGATCTGACAAGAAGAAAAAGGGAAGTTTTAAGAACATGAAAGATCCCGAGTTTAGGAAAAACTCGAGTCAGTCTAATAACAGACCCAAATGCAGTAACTGCAGAAAGCAACATTCTGGAAAATGTACAATCGACCCACGTGCTAAATTGTGTGGAATTTGCAAGACCAAGGGTCACAAAACTTTAGATTGCAAGGAGTTGAAGAACCCGATATGTTACAATTGTAACGAGGAAGGGCACATCAAAACCAACTACCCAAAACTTATAAAGGAGCATGGAGAGGCCAGGAAAACGAACGCGTGAGTCTTCCAGAGGAACGCCCAGGAGATGGTGCAGAATGATAACGATATAGCAGGTACCTTTCCTTATCAAGCAGTTTATGCAGAAATTTATTTGATGCTGGCACATATGATTCTATAATGAATGATAAATGTTGAGAACTGTTGTCTCCGCCTGATTAAGACTCCGGTCATTTAATGCGAGGTAGAAATTGGCCGATGATACTTTAGAAAATGCTCCAACAAATCTTAGATTGATATTTTATATCTATTAGGAATCACTCTTTTCTGATATCCTTATGGCAAGCTTTCAAGCTATCCAAATTCATCAATATAATAAAGACAGATGTGACATTTTGATCCCCTGTCAAGAAGATAATGGATTAGGTCCAAACCTTAAATGCCATTGATGGTCTTCTGTGACCTAGGCTAAGTATAATTGATATATATTAAATAACATTCATTAAGAATGTTAGTACTATATTAGCCTGTATGGTCTATTGATACCATGGTTAGTATATGTTAAGGCCATCAGGATGATGAATAGCAGTTGTTGGATTGCAACCAAGAAATTGATTCATTTGGTGATAGGAACAAAATCTTGAGTATGACAAACTCGAATAAGAAATCGGTCAATCGCGCCATTTGATGATGTGACACATGCTAATGATACTACAATTGTAAACCTTAGAATTTTCAAGGATGTTCTTCAAACTATGATAAGACGCAGCTGTTGGAAAAGCTGTGAAGGAGGCCGTGAAAAAGTCCAAAGAGCCGAATGCTACTTGCTCCAAATCCTTCATAAACTATAAGTAAACTTTTAAAATCTCTCTTAAGAAACCTAGATATTAAGTGTAAGGTAAAACTTACAGACAAAATCATAGGAACCATTTCTTCTGTTCCAGTCAGCGATCTACAGTCGTAATTCTAGTATACTCTCTCTCCGGATGAAGTGCGTCAGCATATGTAATTGATATCTCTTGATCTCTATCGATTAAGAGTACCAGATGGTATGACAAAAGCGCCATATGAGGATTGGTGTATCTTAATAAGTTCCGTAGATTGCTTTCATGCCTGATCAGTATGGAGGTTTAATGTATGGAACCACAAAGATATCCCAATGATCATATGGTACTAAAGCCATCTAATGGTATTCAAAGAAGATATCCAGAATGGAATTGTCCAAGTAAGTGTCTCTGATTAAGAAATCTGTGGACTCGTAACGTAAATGTGCCACTTATCTGACACAGGCAAAGATAAATGAACTAGAGCCTGAGATTTGGGAAATCTCTGTAATCTCCATATGTCTTGATTATCTTCTCCAAAGATTACCCTGTTTACCTCCTAAGACGCAAGTAGAATTAAGATTAACATCCCGCTTTGGGTTGGAGTGTTGTAAAAACTCCATGTTGATTATGGAATAATCGGAACCCTGATTAAGTGAAATTTTAAGATAGAGATTCATATAGCCTAACTCAATGCTCTGAGAGTTGGTATTGTTAAATAAGAAAGACGGTTCATTTTTCTTATGCATCCATTACCGCAACCCTATTTAGACAACAATTAAGAATCGCCATTAGCTGCCCAGGATCGTCGATTTGTTCGACTAGCTGTGAGGATTAGCTATTCCTTAAGATTAGTTTTAAGCAGTGGTTGGAATAACCATCTCACCATAAAATAAGTCTTTTCTATAACAATTATTATGTAAGTATCAAGGCTACTCCTTTGGGGACCTTGTATAGATGGAATGTTAACATCTATTGTTAGAACAATAGATTGGAAAGTCCAATTATCAGGATCTGAAGGTTGCTTTGGAAACAACAAATAAGATTCAACAGAATTCGTAATCATCTAAAAGTTGCCAGTAAACGGCAGAAAATTGAGGATTTATAAAAGTCGCAACCTTCTTAAGTCCTTAATAAGGAATAAGGTTCAATAGAAGGTATCGCCCTAAGAAGGGTGTGCTAAATTTTAAATCCCTCAGGGTAAGTTAAGCCCTAGATATATAGGAACATTCGGGAAATCGAATACAACAAAGGTCAATAAGCCTATAAGCTAAAACTTAGTGGAGCTCGCAATACGACCCACACTGATGATTCAAGGATATGTTTCACCAATATGTTAAGACACATTGACATAATGATAGGCATATTAAAGAAACTTTATGATATGATAAGAAACCTGTATCGATTAAGGATCGGCTGGTTAAGAAGCTCCAAAAGGATATATGTACCTATTAGAAAGGTCAATTGGGGTGCCTTAGAGGCCCAAATGTACTAGGGAAGATTAAGCCCAATATAAGATAGAAAGTACTTCCTTTACTTTAGCAAATCTCGAGGTCGAGATTTCTTTTAAGGGGGTGAGGATGTAACACCTCGTAAAATCACGTCCAATGATGTATTGACACGTGTAATAAACCCTAATAAAGTCAAACCTTGAATTTAAGGGACTAGTTTTTCGAAAAATCGAAAAACATTGATTATGAAAGAACTGGAAGTATTAACATACCTAATATAAGTTTCTAAATAACCTTTTACGGTTTTATATTCACAAATGAGCCACTTGTTGATCGAGTGTAGCCGTTTGCGTAATTAATTGAAAGTTTGCGCAATAAAGAGTTAAAAGCGTCAACATGTTAATTCTTACCTCTGAGTGACCTTTTAACAAACCGAGAGCTTCATGATAATTGATTATACTCTCGGGAATGCCAATCGTTGGCCGTCCAAGGCTTTTGTGCCTTTAAGTGACGTTACGCGCAACTATGTAAATATAAGGGGTTAAAAGTGTCAATATGTTTAATTATACCTCTGAATGACCTGTTAGTGAACCCGAAGCATCGTGATGTTTAATAACACTCCCAATAATGCTTAATATGGATTAGATGAGGCTTCAATGCTATTAAATGATGAGATGCGCAAGTTTGCGCAATAGAGGGACCTAAAGCGTCAACTTTTGAATCTACGCCTTTCAGTGACCATTTAAGCGAACGGGAGCGTAGTAACATTTATGTATATGCTTGGGAATGATCAATACAGGCCATGGAAGGCTTGGATATCAATAAACAGCATTTCACGCTACTTTGCGCAATTAAAGGACTATTTGCATCAAACGGCAAAGGTATGCCGATTCGTAGGGTATCGGACCTTCCGGAATATGACCATGAGTTAAACATACCCTAATTATCCTTTATATAGCTTAGATATAGGCTTAGAGGTGTTTGGTGCACTAAAATAAACTTTCAAGTCCACCAGGGACTAAAAGTGTCAAAAAGTGCACAAGTTTGCATTCTCGCGCATATCTTCCGATCTGTATATCTCCGGACACCCAAAAATTTATGTAAGCACTAAAATATTTTATTTTAGTGTTTGGATTGATAAAATCCCTTTCGTCACGTAGTTTGGTTCGTTTTTGCGTTCGTTACGACTTCCGTCGTATTTAACCGAACAACGCAACCATACGACCAAACGAGCCGACATCCGAGATATTTTTGAGCACATTTCATGTTCCCTATACTTTAACTTCATTTTAGAGCTTTGAAATGGGGTTAACGGGGCTTAAACGTGTCAAAAATGCATCGAAAACCAAGTTTTGGGGCTTCAGGGACTAAATCTGCCATTTTTGAAAATTGCTGACCTGCACAAGGCTTACGGACCGTAAGCACATATCCATACGGTCCGTAAGGACCCCCCAGGTCAGCAGAAATGTTTTCCAGCCTGTTCCAGCTGGATCCAGCGTTACTTTAAAAACCCGGAAATCGCTTAAAATCGCCTTTTCACGCGTTTTAAGCGCATAGTATGTATAAAAACTATTTTAAATATATAATACTTGATACCTACTGATATTTTTAGTAAATCTATATACTTTAACAGTAAGCAAAAGTTTTAAACTCAGATTTCCAAATTTGACCTTTAAACCTTATGTGAAATTACCAAAATGCCCCTTCGGTGCATAGTTTGGTTATAAATGATAAAATTCACATATGTGTAATACCCTACTGATATAACTAATTAAATTAAGTATTTTTACTGATTAAATCAGATCTGAAACTCAGATTCATATTAAACCTCTTTTATAACCTTTTAAATGACCAAAATACCCCTACGGGACATAAATTGGTTTTAAATTCGTTTTGGGCATAACGGAAGGTATATTACTGATATCATAACATTTTTAAGGCATATTAACTTAGGAAACATGTATATGACTCTTATGGTTACCCGTTACGCATATTTCACGTTCGGATCGGTTTATGTAACTAGTTTGCATAAATTGACCAAAACGGGTCAGACCTTATCTTTTTGCCTCAAAATCCAGAATGTGTTTAGAGTACCCATATTATACAAGTCTCCAAACTTGTCGGGTCTAAATCACATTCTATTCCGGTCTTCGCTTAATCATGCGTTTTGAACCGTAAACCTTTCCTTAAAACTAACCGGTCTAAGTTTCAACTTAACTAAGACCCGTTAGGAATCTAATAGGTTAATAAAACCTTCATTCCAGATTAAGAGCCCCAGTAGAAGTACTTGTGCTTCTTGATTAGAATATACGGCTGAGTATAAATTGCATTGCTAGCTCAGGTAAATACTTTTAACTTATTTTCCCTATACGGGCTTGGGATACGGTATTATAAAAATACCGCTTGGTCGGGTGTAGAAACCTTTTAATCGGAGATGATTAAATTGCATAATCCCGTTTTAATCTGTATTGATTGATAACAAATAACATTAGGGGTTAATGACCGTGTCCTGGATATCCTTGGCTCATTTAAAAAGTGAATGGCCACGACTTAAGCACAAGGTGTAGGCATAACACCTCTTGTTGCGTATGTAAAAGATATACTCACTCGTAAGGGTGTCTTCTTGTGAGATTATATTTGTGGTGTGTCTATTAATCTTGATCGGTTTGTATAATCACCGGCCCTAAATGTTGGACAAACATGTAAATCGGATACAAGATTTTTATTAATAAAATTGTCTCAAGTTATAAAAAGTTTTGTGCCTTGTGCATTCAAGTCAATTTTCAAACTCTTTTCAAAATGAGTCAGTTAATTGTATTTACCAGTGTAAACTGACGTATTTTCCAAAAAGGTTAAGTGGCAGGTACTGTACGTAATTGGCTGGGAGCTCAGGGCGTTAATAAGGAATCTTGCAAGTTCTAGATGCCTAAAGTCTGTTGAACAGTTCTCTTTTATTTGATCCGCCTGTGGATCCTTTACATACCGTTGTAATACTTTGATATTCTCATTCGGTTGTAATATAATTATCTTTTGCTTCCGCTGTGCATTTGAATTGTGTTGTTTGACTATGATGATATCAACTACGTCACGATACTCCCCACCGGGCCCACCAATAATACGTGGAAATATCGGGGTGTAACACGTTATCACTCTATTTAAAGTACCAAACCTCCTCGTTCCTCTCAATAAACAATTCTTACGAATGTGTGATTTTATACTATCCTTAAACTTCCTATGTAAACTACCCCACCTACCATCAAAATACAAACCACGTTGTACAAAATCTTCCTTCTTAATACGTATATTTTTAATACACCTCTAATTTAAGTTATCTAAACTTGTTTCAACTCTTTTTACCTATATACCTATACATTTCAATAATGCGTGGTACCTCAAATCTATTTTAGCCAAGAAAATTCTTTTACAAACCCACCTCGTCGTTTTTTTTTAAATTCATGCTCTTTACGTTCCAAAATTTTCGAGTCTCAAATTTTAAATAATCAACTTTTCGTCAAAACTCCTTCGAGTCTTCCTCTTGAATAAATTTCGGGACGAAATTTCCTAAATGAGGGGAGACTGTAACGCCCTGTGTTTTCATACTTTCCATATTTAGAAACCATTGCTTGAAATTCTATTTTTGGAAATCTCGCGTTCTTGTAATCATTCTTTCATCAAATACGGGACTTGGTTCATAAATAAAACTCGTATTTCTTTAATCTCATGATTTATATACTTTATACATGCTCATACATTCAATTTCGTGAAACAGTTGATAATACGTCCTTTTAGCGAATACGATACTTAAATACGACATTCATACGCCTAATTATAATTAGTTTACGTTCCTCATACTTAATTTATCCTTAAACTATGTTTAAATTACATAAAATACCCTTAAAATACCCTAAAACCCTAAAATATAAACTCAAGGGACCAAAGTGTCAATTCAAAAACTTGAATTGAAGACTTGATGGTCTCTGGCACCCCGCCACCGCCACTGGATTCTCTCGCGCCCCGCCAGAGGCAGAATCCACAGATTAGTTGTTTCCCCTTACGGGATTGGGCATTTTAGTGTGTTTGTTGCTTCCAATGTGTGTTTCTTGCATTAAAAACTCACAACCACTAACCCCAACCCTTCCCCTATAAATACCACACCACTCCAAGCCCTAAACACTTTACAAACTCCTCTAAATCTCTCTCAAATCACCAAAAACGCAGCTGAAACTTCAAGTTCGGACAGAAGCACTATCGTTCACTAAAGTGAGCATAACTCACTCATTTCTTGTCCGATTTAGCTCATTCTTTTTCCTATGTGCTTGGATTGACCTTAGCTTCGATTCCATGGGTGATTCACAGTAAATAAGTCCCTGGAACTCCGGCAAAAAGGATCCAAAGTTCACTGTTTGTTTTGTTTTGAATCAAACCTTACTTAACTTGTTCAAACTTGAGTCTAACTCATCTCAAACCTGTGTCCTTATGCTTATAACCACTTCTATGGTTAGTTAGGCTTAAAAACAAGGTTGAGACATCCAAAATCAGAGGATTAATCCTCATAAACTTTCTGTTTTGTCAAGGGTTTAACCCACAAGTGATGTTCAAGTCCAAGACTTGATGTATGTGTGATTAAGGATTAACTTGGGTTGTCCTACATAAAATTCACACATTGCTTGATGATTTCTTATAGATTAGTGTTTAATATTCTTGTATTACTTGTAGTTCATGACCCTCCTTGTATGTTTTTACATCAAGTGTAGTGGTGAACACTTAGAGGTGCCTAAATAGAAGAACTTGTTCTTCCTACCTCCTACAAGACTTCTATGATACGAAGAGGTGCCTAAATGGAGATTCTAATCTCCTACCTCATACTTGACCATTAGGACTTTATAATCCTTATATTATCTATGTATTCCATATATATATATATATATATATATATGTATATCTAAGTAACTAAGCTTGATGATAACTTAGTAGCTATTTGTCAAGAACGTGTTACATCATCTATGGCCATGCACTTGTTATGATTCTAATGGACCTTTAATCCATGAAATCCTACAAACTCCTTGAGTTTTAATAGGGTTAAAAACATGTGCTATGTGTACAAGATGATTACTTTTCATATACATACTTTTCATGCCCTTTAAACTTCACATCCTTAGACCAAATGTATCCGTCTCTTAAAATCCCTAATCAAATGTATTCAACCTTCTAACCTCAACGCCTTCGTCATATTGGATAATCGGAAAGCTTATGCAAACTTTGTGAGTATATTTGACCCATTTTACCGTTTTCACACTTTTGGGTGTAACATGTTATTATATACAAAACACACTTACTATACATATTCTTATGCAAACGTACAAACAAACAATCCAATACATGCTTACTATTTGTTATGCTTGATTCGTGTTTTCTGGACCATACTTATGTGATGAACTTGTCATTAGCTTCGTACGAGCCTCCATTTAACATGTATAGCGCTATAGGAGTAACGCACCGCCCGTAGACTAGTGGCCATGTTAAATTTCATTCATACTTGCGTAAACAGAGGGTTGACTTGTAAATCGTATGCCAGTTTATATGTTAATCTTGATAACTAGGTTTTCCATGTGGATTGTTCCTTATCATTTTTTTACTTATATACTATGCCCCAAACTTGTATGCTCGTCAATACTTTTTGTATTGAACTACACTTTTAAAACATGTTGCAGGTTTAGCGATGATGTTGGTGATGCATGGAATCTAGTAGGATGTTTAGATACACACTTTAAGTTTTTGCATTCTTATTGTATTGTATTTCCTTATTAATGTTGTATTTATTTCAAATCTTTGTAATTGACTCTTTAGAAATGAAATGGAAATTTATTATTTAAATACCTGTCACAAATAGTGTTATGAAGTCTCTTGCAATCTATTTCGTCTCACTCCGATGTTTCCGCCATCGGTTGGGGTGTGACAATCTTAACTCGGACTTCCATTTTCTGCAGTGGTGCCCCCTCCACTTCTTCAATCACCTGCGACTTTCCGGATTCCCAAGCCACTACGGCTGTTAAAGTAGTTAACTTTACATGTTTATATCCATGAGCAGGTTATAAAAACAACTGAAAGAATGAAGAAAATGCTTACCATTGAATCACTTAACCATTAGTGCTTGACACTGTAACTTGATCGCTCACCTCCTATAATATGTGGCATTATAGATAATAAATTAATTTTATCTCTATATGCTTTCTTCACCACTTTTTACACAGTGCACCCTACACAGGCAAACATACCATTATATAAGATGAATTACATTTTTAAATCAATAAAGTCATTTCCCAACAACCTAAATTTTAATGGCAAAAAAATAAAACAAACAAACATGGAGCAGCAACCAATTAGAAAAAAATTATCACTGAAAATACGAGCAGAAAATAGAAGGCTTGAAATACCTTTTGAAATAGTTGATAGGAAACTGCAAAAGTTCAAAGAAACCCTAATTTGAAACATACAAACACAAATTAAACCTTCAATTATACATACGTTAAACAAATTGAAAAACCTAAAATCCCTAAACAAATGAACTGAAATAGCAAAAATCACCACATCAGATTAAAACAACATAGAAAAAAATAAATTTTTTGTAGAAGCAAAACCTAAGAAGATAAGAGAAGACAATGAATGTTTAAGAAGAATCATGCATCTTCTCAATTCACAAATTCCGGGACCGCCGTTCCATCGCCGCAAATCTCTACAAAGTAAATACTCCCAACTTTATTTGAAAGAAACCTCTCTGCTTGTTCCCTGTTTTGCAGTATGTAAACATAGATAGATGAGAGTGACGCCACATTTAAAGAGGTTTCAAAGCGACGTGTGAAGAAATTGATAGAATGAAAAAACCGCCCTAAACCTCCCCTTCTAGAAGCTTTTATTGAATTAATACGGTCAAGATTTCATTTCAACTTGATCTAAGGGCTTATACACATCTAAAAGCAGTTACAAATTAAGGGGAACATAAGTATATATAATGTTAACTTTGTTATGTATTAAAGCTTGTATATTATGCTTTAATGTTTTTTTTCACAATCTTGTTTCCTTTTAACCCTTAAACATTTTATCTTTTACAAATTTGTCATATTGTTTTTTTTTTTTTCATTTTTTAATCTCTAACACTTTTTTAAACTCAATTTTTGTTCTCTATACTTTTCGTATTTTACATTTTTTTTTCGTTTAACGTTTCAGTCTAAATTTTGCATGTTAACACGTTGCAATGCGTGTGTGGTTCAATGTTTTTACGTCTATGTTTTCGTCTTTTAATGGCCCCGCCACAACGCACGAGTTCCTAAATCAACTTAGTTATCATTTTCTTTGTTTTACGCTTCGGTCGAATTTTTACCTGTTAACACGCCTCAAAGGATGTGCGTGGTTGAACGCTTTTACGTCTACTTTTTCTTCGGTTTAACAGTACTGTCGCAAAACACGGGTCTAATGCCCCTTTAACACACGGGTTCGATATAACATTTCAAAGTTACCTTTTCCCGGCTTAATACTAGTTTCATTCAATTTTAAAATTATCTAGAAAGCTTCATTTATCCCTTGAGTTCCCCATTTTATATTGTTTAAATTATCTACATATGACTTTTGAAGTAGAAAGATGTTAGTTTCTATATAGCAACTAGTTTTATGCCCCGCGCAACGCGGTGGTAAATAGAATATTTCTAAATTTGATAACGCATACGTCTGTGTTTCGGTTACTTATAAATACTACTCATAACATGATCTTAATAAAAATTACATCGAGACACAGATAAATATAAACCCGTCAAAGATTTTTTTTTAATAAAGTTTAGAAATTGTAGAGTAACTTTATTGAAGTACAGGAATAGTAGCGGTTGTCTACCAATAGCAAACACTCTCTATTTCCCCGGGTTGGTTTGTTACGCTTGCAAGGGGAAATAGCCAAAAGATAAAATACTAAAAACAATAAAAGTAGAATGACTAAACATATACACTACCAGTTAACAAATAAAAATAATGTTTTTTTTAAACACATGGGCTAAATACGTATATTAGCGAAATTAAAGATTTAGAAGTAAAATACAAAAAACCACGATGAATTACTAAAATGAATAAAAGGAGAAGAACTAAACATGTACACTACCAAAGGTGAAGCAGATGGACTAAACACACATATAACCAAAGTTAACCAATAAAAGGAAATCTGTTTTCGAAACAGAGAGACTTAAACACGTATATTAGCAAAGTTGAAAGTTTGACAATTAAACACAAAAAGTCACTGCCAATGAGAAGTGTCAGGCAGATGTCTCGCACTATTTTCCTGATGATCTTTGTAGTATATACAAATTTTGAGAATGAATTAATTAAAAAAAGGTAGAGTTGCAACAACAATAAAATAAACATGATTAAATAGTAAATAACTGGCGTTATAGATACTTAGAATAGATTGTGAAACGAAAATTTATTGTGAGGTATTAATTATTTAGATATCTTAAGTTAAATCATAAGGAACTTATAAGAATAATTAATTGGGTGTCAACATTAAAATTTTAAATTAGTTAAACGAAAGCAGTTAGATCTTTATAATGCTTAACTTAATATAACTTTTTTTACTAAATAAAGATACGTTAGGTTAAAAAAGTTTCTTAAAATTATATAAAGATATTTTAAGCTTAAAAAGTATAAATAGTTTTTTTTTTTGTTTCTTTATTCAGAAAGGGGCAGCGGCGCAGCTTGTTGCTCGCTTACCTGCGATATTGATGTAACTCGGCCAGTATTTTATATATAAATAAAAATGATACTTGAAATACTAAAAAAAAAAATAATAATAATAATAATAATTTGTAGACTCCAAATCAAATGATAAAGAGGAAGTTAGATTAAAAATAAAACCAAATATCGGATAGGGATGTAAGTCGGTGCAATTAAGAATCTAATCTAATTAAAACATGATATTTAATTTAGGAATGCAATCAAATTTTAAATCGTATTCACACTTGCAGTTTAACTAACCGTATCTATATATATACGACTATACATAAAGGCAGCATCATCATACTAATCACTCTAGAATTTCTTTCGGTTAAACTCTCAAGTGAGCTTCTATCGGCCATGGATGTCTCCATGGGGGAGCTGTGAGCCGGGACCCCAGTTTCATTAGTGCTTTGGCTGTGCGGCGAGCTTCCCGGGCAGTGGACCTTATGAGTAGCCTTTCGCAACTCCGAGACCCGCAAAGTGAGCTTCTCCTGCTGCGCTCTTGCATGGGTGTCGCCAAGCTCCTTTTTGGTCTGCGAACTTGTCAACCTGTGTTTGTAAAGGAGGCGGTATCCTTATTCGATAAAGGGCTACGGGGGGCTATAGAGGACATTGTGGTGTGTGGGGGTCCGTTTTTTGGGGATTTTCAGTGGCGGGTTGCTTCTCTGCCCTGTAAGATGGGGGGGCTGGGGCTTCTATCGGCCATGGATGTCTCCATTTACGGTTTTGTTGCCTCGCGAGCTCAATCGTGGGGGCTGCAAGATCACATCTTGCGCGAGAGTGGGGTTGTTGGAATGGATGGGGATTATGACATGGCTCTAGGGGAGTTGCATAGACACCTCCCGGATTTGGATATTGGCGGTTTCGCTAACAGGGACACCGCCCCACCGAAGACCCAGAAGACTTTGGCGAGTGCTCTGTTTTGTCGTATCGCTCAGAATATTGGATCAGATTTCTGTACGACCCCTTTTCAGAACGCCGTCCTAGAATGCTTGCGGGGCCCCCACGCCCAAGATTTTCTATCGGTCATCCCCATCGAGGGCTTAGGCCAATAGATGTCAGCCGTTGAATACCGTGCTATCTTAAAATATCGGCTCATGATTCCTATGTTCCCTGATAATGAGCAATGCCCGGTTTGCCGGAAAGCTTGCTTAGACCAATTTGGGGAGCATGCTCTGCACTGTAAAGAACTGCCAGGTTTTAAGTATAGGCACGACTGGGTGCGGGATGTCTTGGGGGACATCCTCAAACGGGCGGGGATCTCGGTGAAGAAAGAAGCCCCCGTAAACTTTTTGACAGATCCGAGGGAAGGAAGATCCACATTGCGCCCCGCGGACGTTTTAGTTTTCGGGTGGGATGCAGGCAAACACGCTTGTGTTGATCTTACCGGGGTTTCCCCCCTTGTAGGCTTTCGGGATATAGGGTTTGTCCTTGGTCAGGCGATTGCAAGGGCGGCAGCAAAGAAAATGGACAAACATGCAAAAGCCTGCGAGGATAATCAACATTCCTTTATCCCTTTTGCCTTTGATACCTTTGGCTCGCTAGCCCCAGAAGCCATCAGATTTCTTGAACGGGTCCAACGGGTTGTTCACAGCAACATTTCGTCTCCTAGAGATCGGGGTTTCGTTTTTACTAGGTTAGGTTTCGCTATTCAAAAGGGGGTAGCGGCGCAGCTTGTTGCCCGCTTACCGGCTATCTTGGTGTAATTTGTTTGAACTTATATATATATATTAGTGTAACTCTCAAGGTGATCATATCAGTTTCTGCTTCAAAATAAGATGGATCCGTATTATTATGATCAGCAGCACCCGATTCTTCAACAACAATACTACTACTACGCATACGCTGTTCCTGCTCATTACACCATCTTCTACCCTCAACCGGTGCAGTACGTTGACGATGTAGCCATTCTCAACACCATGCGGGTGAATCAAGAACAACCGTATTTCCAGAATCAGAACTACGTGCCATATCAAACACCAGAGGAGACGTCGTTCTTCAACACATATGACTCTTTGACGTTAGACGAGACTTTGATCATGCAAGAGTTAGAGGAAGAGATTTCTGCGCTACAAGGAGTGCTCGCTGCTGCAGGTACGAGTGGTTCGGGGGGTTTATCAGAGGAAGAGATTTCCGAGCGTCTGCATGTGTACAGTGCACAAGGAAGGATGACTGAAGTGGATGCTTGTTCTATTTGTTTGTGTGAATATGAAAAGAAGGAGAAGATGGGGAGACTCGAATGTGGGCATCGGTTTCATGTGGAATGCATCAGGCGTTGGTTGTTGTCTAAAAATGTTTGCCCCATGTGTAGGTCTACTGCTTTGACAGTATAACTATTTGATTTTGATTATGATTGGCGACTGTTGGATATTTGAATATATGAAAAAGTTTAATTTTTTATAGTTGTTTGTATGCCTGTTGCTTGTATAGCAGTCCCTAATCAATGTGCTTTTCGGGTATTTAGATTTGGGAAATCACAATTTTTTTTTTTTTGAACAGCAGCAACTTGAATATAAAACCAAGAAAACTTCCAGCGAAGAGCTGGATACAAAAAAAAGCGTTAAAACGACAACTGAAACGCAAAACGAAACAAACAAAACATTAAACGAAACTATTGATTGGATCCGAGATCCACATCTCCCAGCTGCAAACATCGATCTTCGCCCTATTCTTGATCCAACTGAAGAGAGTTGACACGATCTCCTCAAATACAGTTTCAACCGAACGCTTAAGACCTTTGAAAATTCTCGCATTTCTTTCTTTCCATAAATACCACAAGGTAGTGTAGATAATACCCAATAAAACCTTCTTTTGCTAGCCTGAATTAAAACTCCAGACCTGTGAGATCCCATTTGGCCCAGACCGAAACCTCCTTTTCGGAGCTGAAAGGAAAAGAGGATACCATCATCTGCAGGTCCTCGATCTCCCCTTTTTCATCCACTGAAAGCCTCCTTTTTTTCCAACTCCAAGACAACAAGATAGACCCCGACCCATCTATCGACACCCTGAATTAGCAGGGATTTAATGGACTTGGGGGTCGACCCGTTTGATCTGGTTGTGAGAAAGGTGGGGCAGGGAGGGGAGACTCGTTTCTGGAACGACGTCTGGTTCGGTGCTTCTCTGTTATCATCTTTATTTCCTCACCTCTATGTTATAGAGAAGGAGAAGGAAATCACAATTTGATGATACTTGATTGCATGATTAGAAAGATAAACCCATAAAAAAGGAACACTAAAACTAACCCATACTTGCTGCAAGAATTTTAAAACAACTTCACAACTTGTTTCTGGATGCTTCTTTTTCTGAAACTTATACATAGTTAATGGATGTAAGTACGGTTTTTTTTTTTCGTTTCAGTTTGGTCTCTATTTTTTGTCTTGTTTTGTTTTGTTCGGTTTCAATCTTTTCAGTTTTTTTTTGTTTCGTTTTCGTCGGTTTCGACATTTTTTCACTTTTTTTGTTTCGTTTGGTTGGTTTCGGTTTTTTTGTTAGTTTTGGTTGGTTTTTCGGTTTTTTGTATCGTTTTGGTTGGTTTCGTTTCGGTTTTTTCTTTGTTTCGTTTTATTGGTCGTTTTTTTTTGTTTCTTTCCCGTCTTGAACCAAAGGTATATTAATGATGAAATCATGTTTATAGAAATGGCAAAAAAAAAAAACCCAACCCGGTTCGACCCGAAACCCATCCCGAACCGGGCTCGATTTGACCCAAACCCGTTTGAACCTGAATATGTTCAAACCCGGACCAGTTTCGACCCGACCCAAAACAACCCTTTTCGAATTTGACCCATTTCGGCCCTAACCCATTCCGACCCTAACCCGTTCTGACCCGACTCGACCCATTTGCCAGTCCTAATTAAGAGCATGTAGACTTGCACAACATCTTATCTTGATGCTCAATGGAATATATTAAAAACAATTGCATTTAACAGATTTAGAAACCTTGCAAAAAAATGGATTTAAACCATAACCGCCAAACGCTGCCCAGAGTGACGAGCTGAACGACCCGTTTCCATCTCTTGGAACCGACCTGAGACTGGACATGCGTCAGAATCTGTGCAGCTGATAGCCCGTCGCTTAGAACCGGAATCTTCATCCAGCGACAAATATTCCACCACACACTTTTTGCCCATAGGCAATCTGCAAAAATGTGATCGGTCGTTTCGTCACGGAGATAGCATCTGCTGCATTTTAGCTCAGTCAAGTGAACGCCTTTGTTTGCTAAGTCTACCTTAGTTGCCACCTTACCCAACTCCGCCCTCCATGCATGATAATTGACCTTTAGCGGGCCCAAGCATTCCAGTGAAACTTGCCCCCATCCGTGAAAACTGAAGCTTTAACATCGATCTCGGCCCGAATACTCTTTGTTGAAAACTGCTCTCCGGCTTCGTTCGCCCAAACCCAATGATCTTCCTCGCCTGAAAACTGCTGCTGTTGAAGCAAACTCATAAGGTTTCCGAGTTCGGCCCACTCTGCATTGGAGTTTGGGTGTTTAACCCAAGCCCAACGCCATTGACGGGTACCGCCTGTTACATAGAAACAGGAAGAAACCAATGCAGTTTTGTCTGATGCAAGTTTAAAAATGTTAGGAAATAACATTTTTAACAGACCACACCCAATCCAGTTATCAAACCACATACTCGTCTTCATTCCGTTATCCATTTTCACTCCGAGTTGGTCACTGATGCTAATACCCATCTTCCCTAGGTTCCCATCGACACCCGTAATGTCCTTCCAACAACCCGAAATGTTTTTATTCAAAGGGACCATTAAATTCCCTTTAACTGGCCCGTGTATAGCTGCGATAACTCGAGCCCACAGCTGATACGCTTCATCCCTAATGCGCCACCACCGTTTGGCCACCATAGCCAAATTAAAAGACTCCAACCCGCCTATCCCAAGCCCACCTTGTCCCTTTGCCCGCAACATCTTATTCCACCGAACCCAACAAATTTTATTCCTGGATCCCACTTGGCCCCAGACAAACTTCCTCCTAATTCCCTCAAGAGTTTTAAGGACCGCTTTTGGAGCCTTAAAAATCCCAAGAAAGTAGGAAGAGATGCTGCCTAAGACTGATTTGGCAAGCGTCACACGACCTGCGAACGAAAGGGTCTTAGCTGCCTAACCTTTTCATTTACTCATTACATGAACATATCATTAACATCACATTTCCCTGCTTCATTTGATCATTACAAAGTCAACAGTTTCATTTTTTTGTTCCTATAGCATCATTATCCATTGAACTTTTCATTTCGTTTGAAACTCTTCAGAATATACAGACAACAGACCCAACTTCAGATTTCTTTCACGTATTTTGTCGAACACCTTATGTGCAAGCTCAAATATTGTGATATTAGGAGAATATTGTGAGCCAAAACCTTTCTTGTTATCATTAATGACTAGAAAAATGTTGAAACATAGAATCACTTACACCAGTTGAATCATTACTCATTGTTACAAACACAAAAGAGAGAGAAGTTTACTCAATTCATCGATAGTTCATTCTCTTCTTCCCACCGTTTAAGTAACCCTCATACTATGCGTCTATGCTACAATTACAAAATACCCCTTCGATTATTTGACATGTGACACTCTTTACATCGAACATATGTAGCACGGATGGCAATGGATCAGGTATGGCGAATCCAAAACCCATAGCCGATGGTAAAATCTTGTCCCACCCAGCATATTACGTGTCAGGTATGGCTATACTTTTTTATTGTTTTTTAGTTTAAACCTTTTTAGAAAGTCGCCCGTATAATACTTTAACTAACGTAAAAAAAACTTATACTACGAACAAATTAACATTTTCTAGTTTCGTCACACTATTTAATATTTTTTTATAAATATTTCCTAAATTGGATAATATTAGAATTAGGACCGGCAAACGGGTCGGGTCGGGTCAAAACTGGGTCAGATTAGACAAAGGTTGTTTTGGGTCGGGTCGGAACAAGTCCGGGTTGAAACGGATTCAAGTCCAAACAGGTTCAGGTCAAATCAGGTCCGGTTCGAAATGGGGTTCGGGTCGAAACGGGTTTGTTTTTTTTTTTTTTTTTTGCCATTTCTAATTAGATTAACCATAGACCATGTTATGTAAGAATTTAATTGGGTCAAACTAAGACCACCCGTAGTGGCGGATTTTTGGACGTTTTTCCCTCTAAAAAACGTCCCATCAACCCCCCCCCCCCCCTCCCCGGGGGGGGGGCGTTTTTTTCAAAAAAAAAAAAACATAGAGCGTTCTTTTTCCCCGCCTATTGTTCAATTTGTTGGCCCAATAACATTTTTTGGATTATTTTTTTTATTTAATTGTTTAACACCCCTTTACCTCACAATACCAATATCCCCATTACAACTATTTAAAAAAGAAAAACGTCCTATAATACCTCGTTACTGACTAAGCTACCAAATAACGTAATACACTTAAAATGGGGCATTATTTGTGTCTTAAACTACACATGCTATAAAAACATGAATTAACTTTATTCAATTCTAAATTTAAAATTGTTTATAATCAAACCCAAACTCAAATGAGCAGAGTATCCACCATGACTCTGAGCCGTATGGTTTTCAAAATCAAACCCCTAAATCAACTCTCCCAATTTCTACTCAACGTTTCCTCCATAACCCACTTCACAAATCGCCATTACTACTCATCTCTACCCTCACACAATCTCGAAACAGTAAACAAACTCATACATATCTTCACACACCAACACCCCTCATCACCAGAACTAACCACCTTTGGATCCAAACTCACTACCAATATAGTCGAAACAGTCCTCAAAAGCTTCAAGAATTGGGAAACAGCGTTCAAGTTCTTCAATTGGGCATCAAATCAAAGTGGGTATACCCACAATTGCTATACTTACAATGCCATGGCTTCTATCCTATCAGGTGTTCGACAAAATGCCGCAATGAAAAGTTTATGTTTTGATTTGATTAATTCACGGTGTTATGTCAGTGCGGGTGCTTTAGGTTATTTTGTTAGGTGTTTGGGTGGGTTAGGGATGGTTACTGAGGCTAATGAAGTGTTTGATCATGTTAAGAAAATGGGTTGTGTGGTGAATGATTATAGCTATAATGCCTTGTTGGAAGCTGTTTCGAAGGCGGGTGCGGTTGAGTTAATGGCTGTGAGGATGAGTGAGATGAGGGATAACGGGTGGAAACCGGATAAGTATACGTTGACATCTGTGTTGCAGTGTTATTGTAGGGCTGGAATGTTTGAGAAAGCTTTGGATGTGTTTGAACAGATTGATGAATGCGGTTGGGTTGATTCGTATGTTTTCACGATCTTGATCGTCTCGTTGAGTAAAGCGGGTGAGGTGGATAAAGCGATCCGGTTGATCGACAAGATGGGTGAGTTAAATATAAGTTTGAATGAGAAGACTTTTTATGTTTTGATTCATGGGTTTGTGAAGGGTGGGAAAGTAGATTATGCTTTAAACCTGTTGAAAAAGATGCAAAGTTTCGGTTTTGTACCGGGGATTTCGCTCTATGATGTTGTCATTGAAGGGTTTTGTAAACAAAAAGAGTTTTAAAAAGCGTTTGAATTGTACTCGCGGATGAATGAAACGGGTATTCGTCCTGATGTTAGCATATTCAAGATTCTCATATCGTCGTTATCGGATGAGGAAGAGATGATGGTGTTACTCAAAGAGGCAAAAGATCATGTCAATGAGAAATCTATGATTATGCTACTTAATACTGCTTTGACTAGTCTGGTCAAAGATGGGTCAGTTGATAAAGCCCATCACCTCCTTAAAGCAACCATGAATGATGATGATGATGGTGATGACGCTTTCAAGATTCAAAATCTTGTTACGTTAGATGCCTCGTCTTTTGAAATCGTTATCGACGGTTTATGCCAAAAAGGCGAGTTAGAACTGGCCCTAAACCTCTTCAACAGTATGGATCAAATCGGCTGTAAAAAAAGTTTGCTTGTTTACAACAGTTTGATTAACGCTTTCAGCAACGCAAACGAAGTGGAAAAGTGCCACGAGCTTCTCAACGAGATGAAAACGAACGGTTTTTCACCGTCACAGTTCACACACAACGCTATATTCGGATACTACTGCAAGATTGGCGATGTAAACGGTGCGGTAAACATGCTTCATGAATTGCATACTCACGGGCATCAACCGTGGATTAAACATTACACTTTGCTTGTGAAAAAACTATCCGTAAATCGAAAAGTGGCTGACGCAAGTAGTTTTCTGACAATGATGACGGAAGAAGGTTATTTTCCCGATATGATTGCATATTCTGCAGTTATCGACGGTTGGTTAAAGATCGGAGAAGTCGATTATGCGTTAAAAATGTTTAGGGATATTTCGGCTAATGGGCGTTGCCCGGATGTAGTTGCGTATAATACCATCATAAACGGTCTTTGCAAAGACAAACGAATGTCAGAAGCCCGTGATATTTATGATGAGATGTTACGAAAATCGCTTGTTCCGTCTGTTGTGACGTACAATTTACTGATAGATGCGTATTGCAAAACCGGTGAAGTTGATCAGGCTGTTTGTTTCTTCTCGATGATGAGTGAGAAAAACCGAAACCCTAATGTGGTTACGTATTCTACGTTGATTGATGGATTGTGCAATGCTGGAAAACCCGATGAAGCGTTGTTAATTTGGAACGAAATGGTCAAAGTTTGTCAACCGAATAAGATAGCTTTTATGGCTCTTATTAACGGCCTTTGCAAATGTCGGAAGCCAGATGTGGGATTGGTTTATTTTGAAGAAATGGAAGAAAAGAATATGAGGGCAGATACATATGTATATGTGACGTTAATGGATGCGTTTATTTCTGTGTCGAATGCACCCATGGCTCTTTGTATTTTAAGAAAGATGATACAGAACGAACGTGTTCCAGACTCTCTTGATAAGAATTGTGCTGTTTTACGTGAAGCGTTGGTCAAACTGTTGGATGATGCGTTGACTTCTTCGGAGATCAAGTCTCTTATTGAAGATGGTAGTGTTCCAGTTCATTTGTTAGAAACAGGTGGAATCTTGAATTCATAAGATGAGATTTTAACGAAATTGTTAGCCGAAAATTGTTTATCGGCTCAAAATGTTAAGCATTGTAAAACTGTATATAAACAAGATCCCGTTTTTTGGAGCTCGTTTTGAAGGAATACTTAGCTTCAGGTTGAAATGCCAATCGTCTTCTTCCGGATTCAGATGCAGGCCTGACTACAGTTTCATTTGTTATAATTCTAACTATAAATGCATATTGATAGTCTCTTAACTAATAATTAGTATAGTTCAGATCTAGAGATAGCGACTCGGGGAATGGTTACGACTTCTAGTACAAGAAGTGGCTGGAAGGAGTGAAATTTGTTCCTCATAACATATCATTGTATATTCATGTGTGTTTACTCAAATACAACATGTGTAGTTGTCTGCACATGGTTACACTTAAACCCATCCCGCCACATCTACCGCTACTCTAGCCTTCGAGCCGTAGTTAACCCCGAGTTGTCTAAACAACCCCGAGTTTATGTATGTTTTTGTCTATATTTTACATGAATGTCATGATGATTTGAATGTTAGATAGTTTGATTGATTATATAAATTTGTTGTTATTAAGTTTCTTTCATGTAAAGATTAAATATTTAATAGTTAAAGTTTGTCATTTTGGTATTATAACTAGTGTGATTACCTCGCGCTACATGGTGGAAATTCGGTCAGTTGGGTTCAGTTTGTTATGTATAGCAACTGAAAGAGAAAATCTAAAACTTAAAGTCATGAATTAGTTGGGTTTATTACATCGATTGAAAACCATAACAACGAATACAGTTACTGGTTCCTGTATACTAATATTCGGTCGGAACTAGTTAGGTTCGTCACAATAATGGTACGGTATTGACAAATCAAATGATAAAGAGGAAGTTAGATTAAAAATAAAACAGAATATCTATTATCATCGGATAGGGGATATGAGTAGTCGGTGCAATTAAAACATGATATTTAATTAAGGAATGCAATCAATTTTAGATCGTATTCATACTTGCAGTTTAAGTAACCTTATCTGTATATATATATACATAAACGCAGCAGCAGCAGCATCCATACTAATCACTCTACAATTTCTTTCTGTTAAATTCTGTTGTTTCGGTGAAAGATGAATCCGTATTATTATGATCAGCAGCACCCGATTCTTCAACAACAATACTACTACTACGCATACGCTGTTCCTGCTCATTACACCATCTTCTACCCTCAACCGGTGCAATACGTTGATGATGTAGCCATTCTCAACACCATGTGGGTCAATCAAGAACAACCGTATTTCCAGAATCAGAACTACGTGCCATATCAAACACCAGAGGAGACGTCGTTCTTGAACACATATGACTCTTTGACGTTAGACGAGACTTTGATCATGCAAGAGATAGAGGAAGAGATTTCTGCGCTACAAACTGCAGGTACGAGTGGTTCTGGTTTATCAGAGGAAGAGATTTCCGAGCGTCTGCATGTGTACAGTGCACAAGGAAAGATGAGTGAAGTGGATGCTTGTTGTATTTGTTTGGGTGAATATAAAAAGAAGGAGAAGATGGGGAGACTCGAATGTGGGCATCGGTTTCATGCGGAATGCATCAGGCGTTGGTTGTTGTCTAAGAATGTTTGCCCCATGTGTATGTGTAGGTCTACAGCATTGTCGGTTTAACTATAAATTTGATTGTGTTATGCGATGTAGCGGTTTAGATTTGTGTTACAGTTGGATATTTGGATAAATGATAAAGTTCAATTTGTGTTATAGTTGGATATTTTGATTTGTTGATACTTGACTAGAAAGATAAACCCATAACAAAGAACGTTAAAACTAACCCATACTTGCTACAAGAATTTTAAAACATCACAATTTGTTTCTCGATGCTTCCTTCCCTGAAACTTATACATAGTTAACGGATACAAGTACGGTTTTTTTTGTTTCCATTCGGTTCCGATTTTTTGTTTTGTTTTGATCAGTTTTTTTCGGTTTCGATATTTTCAGTTTCTTTTTTTTTTTTTTTTTGTTTCGTTCCGGTTCGGTTTCGACTTTTTCACTTTTCTTGTTTAACTTGGTCGGTTTTGGTTTCAACTAATTATAAGGAATGACTTCTCAAATTAAGTCACTACCTTAATTCTAGCCCACTCATAATTGGAAGATATCAACGTGATTATGCAGCCTTCTTTAGATCCTTGTAATTAGCCTTTTATTCATCCATTTCCATGTTGTATATTGTCTATAAATTCATTGTAGAATTCACAGCTTAGACATCAATAAAAACCATTTCAATCATCAGCCTCTTTATGGTATCAAGAGCCTAAAAAGCTCCCTTGAGCCCTTCTTCATCGATCCTCCTTTTTTTTTTCTTTTCTTCAGCCAGCATCCATGGCTAACACTTCTGTAACCATCATCACCCTTGCTACCCACACTCACTTCCCGATTCAACTCACATCAGACAACTTCTTGTCCTGGCGCAAGCAAGTTCTCTCGACCCTAACCGGTCTCGAACTCGAGCAATTTGTTGATGGCCGCACCGAACCACCTCCGAAGACTATTGACGGAAAACCCAATAAGGCGTACCAACTTTGGTTCCGCCAGGACCAGATCCTTCTCGGTGCACTTCTTGGCAGTTGCTCGGCTACAATCCTCCCGATTGTCTCGTCTGCCGACACCTCTCAACAGCTCTTCTCCCGGCTAACCGAGAGTTACGCCAGCGTTTCACGCTCCCGGATTATTTCTCTACGGTCCAAACTTGCAACCAACACCAAAGGAAACAAGCCGATTGCTGATTATCTTCATGAGATGAAGGCAATTGCTGATGAATTAGCCCTTGCCCAGAAGCCGGTCGACGATGATGACCTTGTCGTTCACATCATTACACACCTCGGTGACGACTACAAAGAAATAGTTGCCTCTATCAAGATGCGAGATACCTCAATCTCGTTCCATGATCTCTTTGAGAAATTGGTGGACCATGAAAGAACACTCAAAGAATCCCAACCCCCTGCCCTAGTTACCACTGTGAACTCTACTCAAAGACAAAGCTCCAGGCCTTTTAACTCACGGCCCAACTCAGATTATAGGACACCCAACAGGCCCAATCAATCTGGCCCAAGACAAAACCGCTATTCTTCACAGCACAGTGGCGCATCAAATTTTCGTACTAACAAAAATAATCTCTTTTGTCAATTTTGCAGCATTCCAGGTCACGACACAAAAGAATGTCGCAAGTTTGCACGTTTTTTGCAAAACAATAACCTTGCTCTTGCGAACTCCTCAACAAGTCCAACCATCAATGCTTCCATGGCAAGCTCGTCACAACACCCATCCACACCAATGTTTGACAGTGGGGCATCTAGTCATGCCACATCCGACCATGCATCATTGCACCATCTCTCAGAATATGGCGGGCCCGATGAGATCATCCTAGGAAATGGTAATTCTCTTCGAATCTCTCATATCGGTCAATCATCTATTTCCACTCCTTCTCGCTCTTTACGTCTCAACGATGTTTTGCTTGTTCCTAAATTACGCAATTATCTTATCTCAGTTGCAAAACTTTGCAAGACTAATCATGTTTCGGTTGAATTTTTTCCTTTTCATTTTTTTGTCAAGGATCTTCGCACGGGGGCGCGACTCATGCGGGGGGGTGAACATCAATGATGTATATTATGCATCTCCAACATACCGCACTTCTCTCACACAACTCAACTCAACCAACAAGACATCCGAATCACTTCTTTCTTGGCACTACAAACTTGGGCATCCTTCCATCAAAATCCTAAAACTTTTACTCAATAATTTAGGAATTGATTTCAATAAAATGTCCAATGCTTTATTTCATTGTACTGCGTGCTCTTTAAATAAAAGTCATAAATTACCTTTTGGTGAAAATTCTTTCAAAGTCTCCAAACCTCTTGAGCTTGTCTACTCGGATGTTTGGGGTCCGGTTCAAACCTCTAATGATGGTTATGCTTATTATGTCATATTTGTCGATTTTTATTCCAAATATACTTGGTTATATCCCATGAAAAGAAAATCCGATGTCTCCATTTTATTTCCCCAATTCAAGTCTCTCGTTGAAAAATTCTTCCACACACCACTTATCTCTCTTTTTTCAGACAATGGTGGTGAATACATTGGCCTTCTCCCCTACCTTCAACAAAATGGCATCTCTCACTTTACCACTCCTCCACATACCCCCGAGCAAAATGGTGTGGCCGAACGACGCCACCGTCACATAGTTGAAACTGGGTTGTCTCTCTTACAACATGCCCACTTGCCAGTCACTTTTTGGTCACATGCATTCCAAACCGCCGTCTATCTCATCAATCGTCTCCCTACAAAAATCTTAGACTTTAAATCACCCTATGAAAAATTATACCGAAACTCACCCAAATATACCAAACTCAAACCTTTTGGTTGCTTATGTTTCCCGTGGTTGCGTCCATACGCGCCATCAAAACTTCATCCTCGATCTAAATCATGCCTTTTTCTCGGTTACTCCTCCTCAAAATCGGCCTACAAGTGTTATGATCCCACCTCTCACCGCCTCTACCACTCACGTCATGTCGAATTTGTTGACCACATCTTTCCGTTTTCTATGAATGGCGCCACTCCAATCAAATTACCCAACCCAGACAACTTCATCCCTACATATTTCTCTCGTTCCACCTCTTTACCCAACCCTCCAACTCCATCTTCTGCTTCCTTTCCTACACCACCTACATCGCCTAATCATCCCCCTCCTTCCACTTCCACCATTGAACCACACTTGCCTACCACTTCCGCTCAAACTCATCACCAAAACCTATGTCCTACCGAACACCCCACAAATCCCTCTCAATCTCCGTCAACCGATACACCTATATCCTCACGCCCTTCCTCTTCCAACCAAGCTACCACTCCTACATCTACCCCTAATAACATTTCTACTACCAACCCAAGTCACACTCCCAATCCCACTCCCACTCGTCCCCAACGTAATCGCAAACCCAACTCAAAATATTATAACCCCAACCTCGTAAATGCCACTACACTTCATCCTCTACCACCCACCCTTGAACCCACCACCCACATTCAAGCTGCCAAAAGCCCACAGTGGCGTAATGCAATGGACTCGGAATTCAATGCCCTTCTACAAAATCAAACGTGGGAACTTGTTCCAGCAAACTCTCACACACCAATAGGATGCAAATGGGTCTTTCGCATTAAACGCAATCCTGACGGCTCCATTGCTAAATATAAAGCCCGTCTCATTGCCAAAGGGTTTCTCCAACAACACGGAAAAGATTACTTTGACACATTCAGCCCTGTCACTAAACCTATCACCATTCGAACTATTCTCTCCATTGCTCTCTCGAAGAATTGGCCATTAAGACAACTTGACGTCAATAATGCCTTCCTTCATGGTACTCTTCATGAGGATGTCTTCATGACCCAACCACCGGGCTACATCAATCCTCAATTTCCTCATCACCTCTGCAAACTCAAAAAATCACTCTATGGTTTAAAACAAGCCCCTCGCGCTTGGTACAATGAGCTCACGAATTTTCTTCTTCGCTTTGGATTTCGAAAATCCTTAGCCGATGCCTCCCTCTTTATCTACCAACATTCAAAAGTCACTTGCTACTTCATGGTCTATGTGGACGATATTGTACTTACTGGAAATGACACTTCGTTTCTTAATCGCTTCATTAAAGCCTTAAGCAACACCTTTTCCATTAAGGACCTTGGCATGCTCCACCACTTCCTAGGTGTTGAAGTCATTCCCACACCCTCGGGACTTTTCCTTTCTCAACATCGTTACATCCAAGATATTCTTCAACAATTTCACATGGATGGCGCAAAAGATGTCACTACTCCGCTTAGTGCCACTGACCATCTGTCCGCCAACGACTCGTCTCCGTCTGTTGATGCCACACCTTATCGGAAACTGGTTGGGTCCCTCCAATACCTTGCCTTTACTCGTCCCGATATCTCTTTTGCCATTAACAAACTCTCTCAGTTCATGCATAATCCGCGCCAAACTCACTGGCAATCCCTTAAACGGGTCCTTCGTTACTTAAAAGGAACAATTCATCATGGTCTCTTTCTAAATCGCAATTCCTCTCTCAATCTCTCGGCTTTCTCAGATTCTGATTGGGGAGGTGTACATGATGCCGGTCGGTCAACCACTGCATACATTATTTACCTTGGCACCAACATCATTTCATGGAAATCTGCTCGTCAAAAGTCTGTTTCCCGCTCCTCTACAGAGGCCGAATACAAGGCCTTAGCTAATGCCTCTGCCGAACTAATTTGGACCAAACACTTATTACAGGAACTGGGTGTTCCTATATCTCAATCACCAACATTATTTTGTGACAATACAGGTGCAACATATCTATGTGCCAACCCCGTTTACCATTCACGCATGAAGCATATTGCACTTGATTATCACTTTGTTCGAGAACAAGTCACAGCTGGCAAACTACGTGTCTTACACATCAGCTCTCAAGATCAACTCGCGGACATGCTCACCAAACCACTGCAAAGAGCTCCCTTTCTTCGTAATCGGTCCAAGATAGGAGTCTCCGACGGATCCTCCATCTTGCGGGGGCGTATAAGGAATGACTTCTCAAATTAAGTCACTACCTTAATTCTAGCCCACTCATAATTGGAAGATATCAACGTGATTATGAAGCCTTCTTTAGATCCTTGTAATTAGCCTTTTATTCATCCATTTCCATGTTGTATATTGTCTATAAATTCATTGTAGAATTCACAGCTTAGACATCAATAAAAACCATTTCAATCATCAGCCTCTTTACTAATTTCAGTTTTATTGTATTGTTTTGGTCGGTTTTGGTTTTATCTTTTTTCGTTTTGGTCGGTTTTTTTTTTTTTTTTTGCTGTCACGACTCGAACAAAAGGTATATTAATGATGAAATACCCAGCCCGTTTCGACCCGAAACTCATTCCAAACCGGACCCGATTTGACCTGAACCCATTTAGACCCGAATCCGTTCCAACCCGGACCCATTCCGACCCGACCCAAAAGAATCCTTTTTTTTCTAATTTGACCCATCTCGCCCTTAACCCGTTATGACCCGACCAGACCCGTTTGCCAGTCCTAAATTTAAGAACATGCAGACTTGCACAGAACTCTTCATAATAACATATTAAACATCGTATCTTGATGCTCATTGGAATAGTTCTGACTTATATTTAGTCTTCTCAAGGTCAAAGTAAAACTAAAAATATATCCCTCAACTCCTCAAGCTCTCTATTTTATACCTAGCAAAATAAACATAAACATGCCTAGTTAAAAAAACTAAAACGTTTTACATGTTTGCAACTGAAATGAACATCAATTAGACTAGTCGTTCTCGATTAACGGGGGTGCCACCTCAGCCCGTTAACGAGGTAGCACACCGCCCCGCCCCGCCCCGCGTCACCAATGGGTGGGACGTTATTGGGTCAGTGGGCGCCAAGCAAAGGAAGCCGTTGAGGGGTGTTGAAAAGAGATCGTGAAGCCGCTCACAACCGACTCGTAAACGATTATTTTTCAGAGAATCCGCTATACAACGGCAAAAACTTTCCAGCACCCTGTTCGCATGAGTCGCCGACTATTTTTACGAATTGTTGGTGATTTAAAACACACTTATACATTTTTTCCAACAAGGAGAAGATGCACGGCGTAAATTAGGTTTTTCTTTGTTGCGGAAATGCACGCCAGCGATTCGCCAAATGGCATACGGCAGTGCGCGTAACTCATGGGACGAGTATTTGAAAATGTCAGATAAAGCGTGCCGCAATAGTCTACTATTTTTTTGTGAAGGTATAGGTTTTAATGTTATCATATGTTTTTATTAATGTTATCTATTTAATTGTTAAATATTTTAATGTTATTATGGTTGTTTATTTAGAGTTTATTGTTATCCTTATTATAATTGTAGGTGTTATAGCGCTATATGACAAGCGTTATTTTAGACGACCGACCTTTAGTGATATCCGAAGGATATTCTAAGTCCATGAAGAAGTACACGCTTTTATTGGGAGGCTTGGTAGCGTTGATTGTACAGATTGGGGTTAGGCGGCTTGTCCAACTGGTTGGCGAGGATCTCATTATCGTGGTGATCATAATGGCCCAACTTTGATACTAGAAGAAGTGGCATCGTATAGTCTATGGATTTGGCATGCATATTTTGGTATGACTGAAACACACAATGGTATCAATTTTATTGAACAATCACCTTTGTTTGACGACATTATAAACGGCGTTGCACCTTTGAGTTCATTTTATGCTAGTGACGTGGAATATGAGTACAGGCATTATCTTACCCGATTTGACCCGGACCCGTTCCGACCCGACCCAAAAGAACCCTTCTCTAATTTGACCCATCTTGCCCTTAACCCGTTATGACCCGACCAGACCCGTTTGCGAGTCCTAAATTTAAGAACATGCAGACTTGCATAGAAACTCTTCATAATAACATATTCAACTTCGTATCTTGATGCTCATTCTGACTTCTATTTAGTCTTCTCAAGGTCAAAGTAAAACTAAAAATATATTAAAAACAATTGCATTTAATAGATTTAAAATCACGATTTTTATTACATTTTCCAATTAAACATCATTTTTAAACAATATAGAAAAAAATTAAAAAATAAAAAATAAAAAATTCTTCCTCACTCCTTACGATAAGTGTATTTTGTATCTTAAGACTCATTTGTATAATTGATGTAAAATACGTATCCATATAGATTATTTTGAGTTAAATGTCATTTTAGTCTCTGTGGTTTGTGTTATTTTGCCAGTTTAATCCAAAGACTTGAAACGTTGCCATTTTAGTCTAAATAATGTTAAACGTTGCTATTTTAGTCTACTAGGTTAACTTCATCCCTTTAATCTGTTAACTAGAAAGGCATTTCGGTTATTTTATATGTAATTTTGTTAACCAGAAGGGCAATTCGACCATATAAAATGATCGAATTACCCTTCTAGCTAACATAAAAAAATGGAAGGAGTAACCCAGTTGACTAAAATGGCAACGCTTGAAACTATTTGGACTAAAACAGCAACGTTTCAAACCTTTGGACTAAACAGCAAAACGACTCAAACCACATGACCTAAATTGGCATTTAACTTTCTTTTTTTTTTTTTTTTTTTTTTGCATGGTATTATCGATGTAAAATACGCATCCATATAGAATTTTTTTTTGGCATATCACCAACTTTTCTTAACCAATACTAACCGAAGTCTCGCCTAGTATCTTTACAACAAATGATGTTTTAACGAACTTTTTTTAACCGATACTAACCAAATTCTCGCCAACTATCTTTACAACAAATGACGTTTTAACAATTAACACCCATCGTCTTTCATGAGTACAACACTAGCAGCATTAGGGTTTTAAACCTTCAAAAACCCTCAATCACACATCTTCTTCTCAATCCTCTGAATCATACAACACCGGGCAGCTTTACGGTTCGAAAAATGGCAATGGCAGCTTACCTTTCAAGAATGTTCAGACTCTCCACCACCCAACAAACCCCACTACGAAACTTCTCCTCTTCATCTACATCTCACCCATCATTTCGCGCATTGAAATCAGCCATCAAATCAGAACAAGACCCTTTAAAGATCGCTAAACTCTTCGAATCATCCATTTCAATACCCACATTCAGACGCTACAGACCCTTATTCACTCTTTCAGTCCACAAACTCACTCGATCCAAACGATTCGACCTAATCGACCGCATATTATCCAAATCAATCACTGATTCACCCGCCCCACAACTCGCTTCAGAAGGGTTTTGGCTCAGAATTGTCATGTTATACTCACAAGCTGGAATGGTGGACAATGCACTCAAGGTGTTCGACGAAATGCTTCAGAGAAAAACCTGCACGTTGACTGAAAAATCGCTTTGTGGGGTGCTTTCTGTGATGCTGGATAACAAGATTTATGATGATAAGTTTCATCAGACTTATGAAACTTTTGTAAAAAAGACGGGTGTTTCGCCGGGTGTTAAGTCGTTTAATCTGGTATTGAAGGCTCATGTTAAAGCGGGTCGGGTTGATCAGGCTCAGGAGTTGGTTACTGAGATGGAAAGTAAAGGTGATGTGAAACCGGATATCGGTTCGTTTAATATATTGTTGGGAGGGTATTTGGATAGTGGGAAAAAGAGTGCGTTCGATGCGGTGGTGAAACGGATTTCTGAAAACGGTTTGGAGTCGAATTTGATCACTTATAATCATAGAATTTTGAGGTATTGTAAGAATAAAGAATGTGCTAGGGCTAGGAAGTTGTTGGATGAAATGATATCGAAAGGTGTGGAGCCTGATTCGTCTAGTTATAACGCTATTATTTTCGGGTTTTGTAAGGTTGGAGATTTGGAATCTGCACGAAAGGTTCTTGAAAAAATGGTGAGTGATGGTTACGTAAAGGCGACATCTTTCGGTTATTATACGTTAATGAAACATATGGTTGAAGAGGGAGAACTCGACGGTGGTTTGAAAGTATGCAAGGATATCATACAGAAGAAATGGGTTCCTCCGTTTGAAGCTACGAAGCTTCTGGTTAACGGGTTGGTCAAAGATTCGAAAGCCGATGAAGCGAAGGAGATTGTCGGGAATTTCAAGAATCGGCTCAGAGGGTCTGCTTTAGAATCGTGGGGAAAGATTGAAGCTAGCCTTCCTATATAAACTTGCAAGTCGTTTGTTTTCAAGAAGAAAACCGATTTCATAATGTATGATCGAAAGCCGAAGGTAAGGTAATGGCTTTTTTTAAGTTGTTTATTTGTTATATGCAATGTTCTTGCCTGATGGTTAAAATTCGATTCAAAAGTGTTCTTTTGGTTATTTAGGTTTATATCTTTTTAGTCATATCTGATTTTGCTTACACCGACATTTTCATGGATTGTAACTTGGGCTGTTAGGCGTAACGCCATATCAGCAATGCGTTTGCATTAATAACTAGATGTGATGGGAAATTGAGTGAGTTTATACATCACTTTACTCCTTTGATCCTGCTTCGTGCATTGTGATTGGTTTTCATAATATTGTGTCAAATTTATCTGGTTCTTGTTTTGAGCAATTTAGCATGTTACATGTGTATATTGTTAGTTAAGGACAGCTTTGAAGATCAGTAGATTAATCGCTTGTGAGTATGTTGGAATCTAAGCAGTTAATATCGCCTATATCGGTGATATATCGGTTATCGGTCCCCTGGTGAGATATCAGTGCAAAATATCGGTCAAAATGTCGGTACCAATATTATCGGCGATATTGGACCAGTATTTGACTGATATATCACCGATTTTCCCAATATCAATACCTTTCTTCCTAGTTCTACTATTCGTCTTTCTTCTTATTTCTGCTATTAGTGTTTTTGAGTCTTAATTGTTAAATGTTAGTGTTTTAAGTCTTAATCAGTTCCTACTTGTTACAATTGTTAGTATTTTGCAAGTTGCAAAAAGGTTAATTTGTTAATGGTATGAGAGTATACTAAATTATTTAAATTGTTATATCCCACCGCGATTACCGATACCTCAAATATGGGTCAAGACCGATATCCGATTTTTTACCGCAATAACTACATAGGTTGGAATATGGTACTTTGGCATAGAAGATCCATCTAAGACGGTTTAAACCCTAAGAAAAGTCGCACAGTTAGCTTTAAGTGTAGAATAAAAGCACAAACAAATTGATATCCTTCAGGCTTCATTAGACTAACTAACTACATCCCAACAGACTAACTGTCTACCCATCTCACAAGTCACAAGTGGTGACCACCCCTTATGTTTTTTGGGCAAGAGGGGAGTTAGAGAGGGGAATTGACATGGCACATCATGATTGGATGGGTGGAAAGTTTACCCCATCTCATGAGGGGTAAACTAACCACATCCCAACAGACTAACTAACCACATCCCAACAGACTAACTGTCTAACTAACTCCTGTACACGTCATCTGTTTAATACAGATACATACATAATAGGATCATTTCGTTTCATTTCCAGTTATTGCGAAACTCTATTGCCAGAATTGGTGATATTTGCATCTGTTGATGATATTGTCTGTATTCCTGCTCCACCTTTGATGCCCACTAATTTGATCATTAGAAAGTTTAAAATATTAGTAATAAAAGGATAGAATTATACTTAAATGAAATGGGTTGTATGGTACTATGGTTTAGGTTCTTGTAAAAAGAACATTTTTCGTGAGAAGTGTGAGAAGACATAGGAATTGACATCATGTTTTGGACTTAGGTAATGATGTTTTGGTAAGAAAAACACCAAACATAACAATTTAAGACGCAATGCAATAAATTCTATGCTTAAAACACCATGCCAAGAACGTTAAGTAGTATGTTTTAAGTATTAAGCAATGTGTTTAAATTCCATGCCTGTAATTTATTGCATTGTGTTTTAAGTTATGTTTGGTGGTTTTTTTTTTTTTTTTTTGCCAAAACAACCCAAAACATCATGCCTAAGTAAAAAAAATGATGCCTACACATCAATTCTTATGTCTTCTCACACTTCTTACGACTCAGGGGCTGTTTGTTTACCTCTTAATGAGGCTCTTAATGGTTCAGACCTCTTACTGGTTCAGCACTTAATGGTTCAGACTGTTTGTTTCACGAGCAGATGTCTGAATGGTTTAGATTTAGACATTTGCCTCTGAATGGTTAAGATTTATACAGAGGTTGAATGGTTAAGACCTCTAATCTGAATTTGTCAGACATTTGCCTCTGAACGGTTAAACATTATACATGCTCTTAATGGTTCAGACCTCTTACTGGTTTAGCACTTAGACTGTGGGGTATGGTGGGGCTTGGGTTGGGCGTGGGTGCTGACACGTGGAATGGGAGCCCCCCCCCCCCCCACTGCCTGGTACGTGTCCGCGGGGTATGGTGGGGCGTGGGTTGGGCTTGGGTTGGGTGCACCGCGTGGCAGGGTAGTTTAAAAAAAAATATATACAAAATTTAAAAAAATCACACAAACATTTATAAAAAAAAACATACAACTTCATTAATATTTATAAAATTACATAAACCTAAAAATTACAAAATAAGAAACCTAAAGCGTTAAATAAATTTCAAAAAGGTCGATCTTGTCGAACGCCTTTTTTTCCTTGCCGCGAAACTCTATGTTCGCCACCGCCACCCTGTCCTCGTGGCTTAACTCGCCCCCGGGAACGGCTTCGTAGTAAGCCTTGAAACGCTCGAGCTTGGGACGTAGCTCGCGCCATTTATGTTGGCACGCGTTCATGTTGTGGCGGTCGTTACCGACGTTTAGTCGGTAGGCCGCGAAAGCTTCCGTCCAATATTTGGTTTGGCCCGGTGGCCGCCCCTTCATAGCGTCAACGACGCTTGTGACTAGGGCAAGTTCTTCGTCGTGGGTCCAGGATGCCATAGCGGGTTCGTGAGATGTTGGGTTTGTGGTGACCGGCTGGGGCAGCGGGTGGGGAAATCGAATGTTTGGGACCACGGTGGGGGTTGGGATGGACCACCCGGTTGGGGTTTGGGGGTATTTATAGGGGATGTTGGGGTTTGGGTGACCGCTTGGGGTGACCGCTTGGCCAAGCCAACGGTTTGAATTTAAAAATTCAAAGCTTTTGGGATGGCCCGCTATGACGTGGCGGGTGAGCCAATGATATTCAGCCAACTAGGATGGCCAAACCGCCCCACACCCAGCTTGAAACCCATGCCCCAAGGGCCACGCCGAAACCCATGCCCACCCGGGGTGGTGGCTTGGGCGTTTTCCCCCTACCCATGCCCAAACTCCCGCCCCATACCCCGCAGTCTTAACCATTCAGATGTTGCCAACATCCCCTAAGTAAAAAAAAATGATGCCTGCATGTCAATTCTTATGTCTTCTCACACTTCTTACGAAAAAAAAGTCATTTTTACATAAACATCACCCTGGGTTGTGTTACCGGTTTAGTAATTTAAAGAAAGCAATTAAAAACAACTTTGTTGATAGTGGGGTTGTATGGATTGTAGTAATGTATGTATCCGCTGTTTGTTGAAATGACGATTATACCCTACGTGGGTGACTTGACGTTAAAGCCAAATGGACATTGATGGCAATGATCAAATGTGTTATGGTTTGGCATCCATCAAATTAGTAAATTTTTGAAAGAAAATGATTAAATTCGTAAAGCGTACTGATTATATGGATTATGCTTATAGTTTACTCTAATTAATAATAGTATTGATATTAATTTGTAATAAATTAAATGGCTTATTTTTATGTGTTGGATGTTATGTTAGTAAGACCATGCGTTATGGTTAGGGCTTGTTTGGCTAAGCTTTTCAAAACTACTTATTTGCTTATAACAGCCCCTTAGTGATAGTAAATGAAAAGCTCATGTATGGAGAGAGATGATCACACCCACCATCACTCAAGGGGTGTTAAGGTTAGCGAGGCCCGTCCACCTAAGCATACACTTGGGGGTACACCCCTATTTACAACCCCATCAAGCGGCACATGCGCAGCGTGCCTGTGGTCGTGGTACCCCCCACGCCCACAGACCACAATGGATGGTCTAATACAATGAAAGTCGTTACCAAATCTTTATATGGACTTGATTTATTTTAAGAAGTTCTTAGTTTCGATAAGTTGATAAGATAAAGGAAAACTCATAAAGTTTGATGTGTAAATAAAGATGAGTGTTAAATACTAATCAATTTATACATAAAGCTTTAATACCACACAAACATTTATAGATAGAGGCATCGTGTCGTTGATTTGATTTGTGAGATAAAGTGTAAGAAAAATGATAGGGTAGTTTCATGGTTACACAATTATTATTTATAATATTGAAGCAACACATACAAATGTTTTTATGGTTTTAATAGTCTTTTGCTTACAATTGGTTTTATAACAAATGTTGGTTTGTAAAAACTTGTATAACTATCTATACTTTGACGTAGTTATCTCAGGAATACTATTTTGGGAAAGTAAATGGAAATAATGATCAAGGAAAATGGAAGCGTGAAGCATCCATGTTTGACATTGACCTGCAAAGAAAAAGAAATTTATTCCGTTTTACTTTAAAGAATATAAATTTAATAATTTATTAGATATAATCGACTTTATTAAATATTATATATCAAGTAATTTATTATATATTTTTTTTCTTATAAATAAAACTTGATGTTTATTATTTTCTGTAATTCAGAAAAATAAAATAAAAGTATCACCATTTGTGAGAAACTCTATATCTGGTGCAAAAAAATATAGATTTTTTTTTTATAAAATCATATGCATGATTTATAGGAAAATTAAAACATATTATCTTATTTTGACCACATTTTGAAAAACTCTAAAAAATGCCACAAGTTTTAGTAATCAATTTCATAAAATAAATTTTACTTCTACGAAATAATATTTGGTCGACAAAATAGCTACCAGTTTGGCGAAACTGAAATATAATATTTTGTTAAAAGAATGTTTATTTATAACATCTTCCTCACTTAAAATTAAATTATTAAAGTGTCTTACAATAAAGAGTAAACTGCAATTTTACCCCCTGTGATTTAGACCAATTGGCACTCTGACCCCTCTAACGAAATAATTGCAATTCCCCCCCCCCCCCCCCACCTTCCCACACCGCTCCTCCACATTTCCGCCGATCTTCATCTCCGCCGATCTTCTTCTCCGGCGATCTTCATCTCAAAACCCTAACCTTTTTCCCTCAAATTTCCAGATCATACAAGGCGGTCCCTGGCTAAAGCTTGAAACATCTGTAGAAAATATAAAATATAAAATTTGCCAGTGCTTTACATCCTTACAAATAAACTGAAAAACCACACTGTACTAGAAAATAATATTTTCAAAGAGCATAATACTGTAGCTCTCTATGTTTTGATTTGATCAATGGAATATCTTACACCAGCCAGTGCAGTCCATATGACATAACTTCCGATGATGAATGCATACAGGTCTACAAGAAATAGTAATGCATTTTCAGCACTTGTAATTTCCTTAATTCACAATGTTGTTTTGTTGATCAGTTCTGTTTAAACATAAGGGAAAACATGAATAACATACCTTTGATTGCATCAGTAGAGAATCCAGTCAGAGACGCAGCCATGGAGTCCGACATAGTTGTCAGTTTGATCTGGTTCCTCCTTAGGGTGTAAAGTGATGATGGTGATGAAACCGAAACTAGGGATGATTTCGATTAGGGAGAGAGAGGGACGAAATTGTGATGTTATGTTGTTAGGTTGTGTGTCTAACCTTTAACCTCTCTAATAATCTCCTTATATATACACCCAAGAGGAAACCCAATTAGTTAATAAGGGTAATATGGTCCATCAACAATTACCAACTAATTATTAATAGGTTATTAATATATTTTGATCTATATTATATAAATGATAATGATGGCTACTAGATTAAATATAGATAAATAAATATTTAATCTTACATTCTCCCACTTAGCCGAATAATCATTTATCATGAGTATTAGATTAGTCTGATCAGAAGTTAATACTCATTTTAGCCTTAAACAAGTACTATAGCAGAGAAATACAGCCGTTGAATCATTATGCGACTCAGGACCCCCATTAGTCATACTATAGCCTTAATTTAAAACCTAACAGTTATGATCAAAATAAGTAAGCCCTTTAACGTTTGATTTGTATTTATAGTTGTCTATATGTCATTACACCGGCAGAACATATGTAAGAGACATACAAAATCAAACTGATGAGGAAAATTGATTAATAGTTAGTCATTCATAGTACGATATGCAGTTGTACATGGTCATCAATTAAAACCCGTCTCTTTTATGAGCATTCTTAATAAGACTTATGGGTAATAGACCTTTAGTTATAGGATCCTTAAGCATATCATGAATGCATTCGATACAAAGATTTAGTTTCCTCAATTCGTTCATAAACGAATAATTAATTGCGTATCGAAATTTAATGCAGCACCTCTCGAACTGTTACTGTTCAAGGAGACATGGTAACTGACTTTATCACAACAAGTCTTCAATATATTAATTATATGGAGTTAATAAAGTCATGAGTCCACTGATAAATTTCCAACAACATTTAGTGACTACATTATGTCGTTATAACTTAGGTTGTTGATATCAGTCTATTATGACTCCTCCATGAGATAGATTTTGTCTATTGACATAAAGATATACCCGAAATTACATTTTGTCATCTTTGAATATTACAAAGTTAGAGTAATAAACCGGTTTGAGTTCTCACTTCTTCTTTAAATTATAGCCTCTCATTTCTTTTAAAGATATTGTAATACTCTATTAAATGCTTCACATTAATCTAGACATATCTAGTGTGTTGCAATGTGAGTAATATCTAAACGAGTATAGACTTAAACTTACATAAGGCTTCTAATTAATGAAGCGTAAGAAATAATCTCATTTATCCTATTATCCTCTAAAGGAGAGCAGTTGTCACACCCCAACCGATGGCGGAATCATCGGGGCGCGGCACTGAGCGAAACAGATTGTCCAGAAGTTTCCATAACAACTATCATTACCATTTAAGTAAACATTACGTCCCATACCGTAACATAAATAGTCAAACAAGTTATTACAGACAACATCAAAACAAATACTCTGTTCCGACAACTCAGATTTAAATAAGTAGCAATTGTTTATCTGCTTCTAGAGACCCCTAACAAGTTATCTACAGACAACTATTTGTTGGGCTCTAAAGCTTTATCCTAGCTTCCAACTCCTACCACATATGCGTCCTAAGCACCTGTCACATACGTTAAAATAATGTCAATACATAAAATGTAAAGGTGAGCATACAAGTTTGATAATAGAATATAGAGTTCGAATTCGTTTACGCATAACCAGCACGTACACATAGAGAAATGAAGCACGTTAGTTATCGACATAGATCCATCGATACCAATGACTGCGGGTTGACTGCCCGAGGCAGTTCGCAATACACGATTACCACTGTAATCCATGCAAGTAAAAGATCCTTAACAACCCCCATGTGAACGGGTGCTGAGTCCAAACTATAGTACTATCGTTGCTAAGGCAGGTAGACAGCATTCCATGTGTAAACATAACAAACAAGCATTCATAAGCCACGTATAACATGCATTAATGGTTAAGCGTTAAAATAGCTTGAGTAGTGTGATAGTTGTAGTTTGGATAGTTGTAACGTATGTAACACCCAAAAGTGCTAAAAGCAAAAAGGGTTCGAGTATACTCACAGCGATATGGATTGAAGGGAGCGCTTTACAGCGAGTACGATTAGCCTGAATAGATTCGATAACGTAACGATAAGTGACGCGTAAAACAGTACAAGTGAGAGTGGGTAGGATGACTGATCGTGCGGATCAGTTATCCGTGAGTAGAAGTCATCCGTGCGCATGACCTATCCGTGCGGATGGTGATGCGTGCGGATGGTGATCCATCCGGGTAAGCCATCCGTGCGTGTGACTGTCCGTGCGGGTGGTAACCCGTGCGGACTAGTTGTTCGTGCGGACGTCTTATCCGTACGGTTAAAGGGCTTGTGTGGATAAATGTTCAAGTAGATTGTTTCTTCCTAAGATGTGTTTGTGTATGATGGCTTGTGCTTTGGAGTTTTCGTTGTAGCATTCAGAAAACACCAACGTGTTTCTACCTTTCAAGCCGGTCGCGCGGACGGCGGTCCGTGCGTATGGTAGTCCGTGCGGACAGCCTGTGCGCGCGGGCAGAGACAATCCGTCCGGATAGCCTGTCCGTGCGTACGGCTTGGCCGTGCGGATGAAGTTTGTTTGATTCTCATTTTAAGGCCTTAGTATCTCATGATCCGAAGAGTAATCCATTCAGAGGTCGTCCGTCCGGATTGCTCGTTCGTCGATACTCAAACCTCGTTTGGAAAGTGGGTCCCAAGGGTAGTCCGTGCGGATGGCAACCCGTGCGTATGACCTGTACGTGCGTATGGCCTGTTCGTGCGTACGGCTCGTCCGTGCGGACAGCTAGTCCGTGCTGATAGCTTGTCCGTGCGGAAAACTGGTCTGGTTGTTCCGTTCGTCTACACTTGGTTTCTGTTGTCGTTTATCGAGACGTTCTGATTACGTGGCAACCACTTGGAGTTGTGTTCTCACCCGCGTGACTAGACCGGTCAGGAACCACCCTAACTCGGCCTGTCGGCGACTCCGAACGATCATCCCGGTTAACCCCGAAATCAGTTGTCTATGGGTAGGACTCCGGATCTAGAACTAGGGCATCACTATTGACGAGTAGAACACTAGGACTGATCGGATTCGTACCGGTTTTAAGGGTAAAAGAAGGAGAGAACTTAGGTTTATTTCTTTCAACTCTTTTATCCTTAGAAAAGTTTAGATCTAGGTGAAGTTATTGTAAAAACTTGTAGAAATCGTTTAGATCTGAGATATTCTTGGTGGAATGAAGCCAAGCATGAAGTTCTTATGAACTTCATCATGACGTCACCCGTGAATACCTCGAATCCGGATGATTTCATGGTTGAAAGTGAAGATTTGAAAGATGGAAATGTGTAGAATGGTGTAGTGATCAAAGATGTACAAGAATTAGTGCAAGATCTTACCTGGATTGAGAGAAATCTGAGAAAAGGTGGAGAATGCGTGTGGTTCGGACGTCACTTGCCAAAAGTGGAAAAAGTGGAGAGTGACCCGTGTATTTATAGGATGCCAAAAAGGGAAAGGGTGAGCCGTGCGCATGGCACGCACCCGGATAGGTTATCCGCGCGGACTGGCCATCCGTGCGGATTGGCAATCCGTGCGGATTGACCATCCGTGCGGACGCCACCTCCTTTGGTGTGTTCGGTGCGATGTTGATTCGGCTTCGATTTGCGAGCGATTCGATAGGGTTTCCTAATTAAATTACTTTCAGTCCCAACTACTTCTTATAGGGTTCGACTCGGAATTCGGGTTCGGGTTCGTTTGGATTCGAGTTAGACTTCGAGTTCGATTGAATTCGCTTGATTATCCCAACATAAACTAACATAAAATAAACATGCACAGGTAACACGTAAGGCACGCACACACATATAATGACAAGTAAAATACACAGCTCGAGTTACGGTTTGATGTCGATTTGATTAGCATAGCTTGATTAACTTTATCGCATTGTTACTTCCTATCGTTCACAGTCGTAGGTTGATTGAAATATGGTTAGCATGATTCGATTATTGCAATGTACGACATTTACTCCACATAATCTAAATATCATACAAACAATTCTACGGGTCCTGTCACGCGAAATCGGTCGTTGACTTTGACCTTGACTTTGAC
Organism: Helianthus tuberosus; assembly: GCA_030545235.1. NCBI lineage: Eukaryota > Viridiplantae > Streptophyta > Magnoliopsida > Asterales > Asteraceae > Helianthus > Helianthus tuberosus. The sequence continues at coordinate 136,107,959 of CM060389.1, forward strand.
TTTCACTCGTGAAAACACGGGGTGTTACAGCCTCCCCTTGTTTAGGAAATTTCATCCCGAAATTAAGCTGAAAGCTGTAACTAGTTCGTGAATCACGTGTGAGAGTCCTTCGTTTGGATCATTGAAAATCGTCAAATTAACCAGGATTTTACGGTTAAAATCGTTTGAGAGAAATCTTTTTCAATCTTTAATTTTTCATTTTCAAGACTTTGATTATTGTAGGTTCTGGTTCATCTCCGATTTGATTGCGTAACAACACGTTTGACGTGCGGAATCCGCGATCGTGTGTGACTACACGTGATTGTAGCGGAGTCAAACCGATCCTACAAGTGGTATCTGAGCAGGAGCTCGGTTGCGAGGATCATTATAATTGTGACTCTATTGGTTAGGTTCCGGTTTGATTCGTTTCAATTGCGATCCGACTCGTACGACGTGCGGAATCCGTGCACGAGTGAGATCGAACCGATAAAAACGTACAATTTTTTAACATGATTCTATAGATTCGTAAGACGTGTACAAGCTTTCTCTCTCTAGTTTCTCTCTCTAACCTCCAAATGAGCAAAAGTCTCAATCTCTAACCCTAACACTCCTATTTATAGGCAAAGGATTATAAGGGATTTCTCCTTATTTACATGTATGCCACCTTGCCTTTCTTATCCGGACATTACTCCTTCGTTAAACAGCTGTGGATACTTTGCCTTCATATCGCTTTCGAGTTCCCAAGTGAACTCCGCGCCTTGTTTGCCTTCCCACCGGACTTTCACAATAGGAATGCGTGAGCGCCTGAGTTCTTTGGTTTGGCGATCCATGATTTCGACAGGCTTTTCCACGAAGTGTAATGTTTCGTTCACTTGTAAATCATCTAGAGGAACATGTAAGTCGGGGTCGTAGATGCACTTTCGGAGGTTCGACACGTGGAAGATCGGATGGACATTGCTAAGTTCTTCCGGTAATTCGAGTCTGTAGGCGACTTTTCCGATCCTTTCCAGAATCTTAAAAGGTCCCACATATCGAGGCGCGAGTTTCCCCTTTTTGTCGAATCGGACTACACCCTTCCAAGGTGATACCTTTAGGAGTACGTAGTCACCAACGCCATACTCACGGTGCTTGCGCTTTTTATCGGCGAGAAGCTTCTGTCTATCCCGAGCTTTCGCTAGATTGTCTCGAATTTGGAAAATTTTGTCTGTCGTTTCTTGTAGCAGCTCCGGACCGGTTAGTTGCGAGTGACCGATCTCGTGCCACACAATAGGCGATCGACATCTTCTTCCGTATAAGGCCTCGAAAGGTGCCATCTGGATGCTAGCCTGGTAGCTGTTGTTATACGAGAATTCGACTAACGGAAGGTGTCTATCCCAATTACCACCGAAGTCTAGAACACACGAACGGAGCATGTCTTCAAGCGTACGAATCGTTCTTTCAGTCTGACCGTCGGTTTGTGGGTGGAACGCAGTACTTAGGTTAAGCGTTGTACCGAGTGCCGTTTGAAACGTTCCCCACAATCGTGAAGTGAACCGAGCATCACGATCAGAGATGATGTCACGAGGCGTCCCATGTCGACAAATGATCTCATCGGTGTAGATTTGGGCTAATCGTTCTACCTTGTAGTCTTCTCGTATTGGCAGAAAGTGAGCTGATTTAGTCAAACGGTCAATAACAACCCAAATGCTGTCGTGACCTGATGACGTGGTTGGAAGCTTGGTTACGAAATCCATAGCTATGCTCTCCCACTTCCACATGGGGATTGGAGGTTGTTCGAGCAAGCCAGAGGGTCTTTGATGTTCAGCTTTGATTCTAGCACAGGTTAGGCATTTTCCGACGTAAAGAGCGATATCCCGTTTCATACCCGGCCACCAGTACCTGTATCGAAGGTCGTGGTACATTTTGTCAGCACCAGGATGAATAGAGTATCGGGATTTGTGGGTTTCATCCATGATGATCTGTCGCAGGTTAGTTCGCTTGGGAATCCAGATTCTGTCTAAGAAGTGGAATATCCCGTTCGATTTGCTCACAAGTTGGGCTCCATCGTGGTAGATTCTTTCCCTCTTCAAGGTGCGCTCGTTGAAACATGCATGCTGGGCGTCGCGAATAAGAGCTTCGAGATTGTGCTGGGCTTGAACATTTCGAGTGCTAAGCAGGTAACTCCATCTGCTAAGTGCGTCGGCAACAACATTTGCTTTGCCTGGGTGATAACGAATCTCACAGTCGTAGTCGTTGAGAAGTTCTACCCATCGGCGTTGACGCATATTTAGTTCCCTCTGATTAAAGATGTGTTGTAGGCTCTTGTGATCGGTGAAGATCGTACACTTGGTACCGTACAGGTAGTGTCGCCAAATCTTTAATGCAAAAACAACTGCGCCTAGCTCGAGATCGTGGGTTGTATAGTTCTTCTCGTGGATTTTGAGCTGACGAGATGCGTAAGCTATAACCTTGTCTCGTTGCATTAAGACACAACCGAGACCGAGGTTGGAAGCATCACAGTAGACAATGAAATTATCGTTTCCGTCGGGTAGTGTGAGAACAGGAGCATTGCAAAGCATGTACTTGAGGGTTCGAAAGGCAGACTCTTGTTTGGTTCCCCAGACAAAAGGCTGGTCCTTATGAGTGAGAGAAGTGAGTGGTACAGCAATCTTAGAGAATCCTTCGATGAATCGTCGATAGTAGCCCGCTAGCCCGAGAAATGAGCGGACCTCAGTCGGGTTCTTAGGCGTAACCCAGCTCTTAACAGCTTCAATCTTCGCAGGATCGACGTGAATACCCTGACTATTTACGATGTGCCCCAGAAACTGAACCTCCCCCAACCAAAACTCGCACTTGGAGAACTTGGCGTAGAGTTGATTCCCCTGGAGTAACTCGAGGACCAAACGTAGATGTTGCGCGTGTTCGGCTCTCGTTTTGAAATAGATCAAGACATCGTCGATGAACACGATGACGAAACGGTCAAGATACGGTTTACACACTCGATTCATCAGATCCATGAAAACTGCTGGTGCATTGGTTAGGCCAAAAGGCATGACAACGAATTCGTAATGGCCGTAACGAGTGCGAAACGCGGTTTTGGGTATATCTTCTTCTTGTATACGCAGCTGATGGTATCCTGAACGTAGATCAATCTTTGAGAAACACGTAGCGCCTTGCAGCTGATCAAACAGATCGTCAATTCGAGGTAGAGGATAGCGGTTCTTGATAGTCAACTTATTCAATTCCCGGTAGTCGATGCACATCCGGAACGACCCGTCCTTCTTTTTAACGAAAAGAACTGGTGCGCCCCAAGGAGAGGTGCTTGGGCGAATAAAGCCTTTCTCAAGTAACTCCTGGAGTTGGGTTGAGAGTTCGCGCATTTCGGACGGCGCGAGTCGATAAGGAGCTCTGGCGATAGGATTGGCTCCAGGAATGAGATCAATGCGAAAATCAATATCACGCTTCGGAGGTAGTCCGGGAAGATCCTCTGGAAAAACTTGAGGAAATTCTCGAACCACTGGAACGTCTTTTACTTTCTTCTTCTCTTTCTTTTCCTTCTCCGCTGCTACGACGTGAGCCAAGAAAGCCCTGTATTCCTTACGGAGATACTTGCTAGCTTGTAGGCATGACATAAGTTTGAGACCCTTCGAAGTAGTATCACCATAAACGCACAATGAATCACCGTTTGCGAGAGAAAAACGAATCATTTTATCGAAGCACACAACTTCGGCGTGGTTTTCGCGAAGAAAGTCCATGCCTACTATGACATCAAAGCTTCCTAATTGCATTGGAATAAGATCGATCGAGAAGATGTGATTGTTGAGCTCGAGAGTGCAATCACGAATAACGGAGTTTACAGCGACGGTTCTTCCGGTAGCGACTTCAACATCGAAGGCAGAGGAGAGTCGAGAACGTTTACGACTAAGGAGTTTCTCAAATTCGAGTGACACAAAGCAATTATCGGCTCCAGTATCAAACAAACATGAAGCATAAATACCATTCACAAGGAACGTACCATTGACCACGTTGTTGTCGGCCTGGGCTTGACGCACGTTGAGATTGAAAGTTCTGCCATGTGCGGCCTGTTGCTGCTGCTATTGCTGTGGTTGCTGCTGTTGCTGCTGGGGTTCTTGTTTCACCACCCTGTTCGGGCACATGTTGGCGAAATGGTTCAGGTCGCCACATGTGAAGCATGCTCTGGCTTTGACTGCGGGTGCCGGAGGAGCTTGTTGACCCTGTGGGGCAGCGAGTAGAGCTTGATTGGCAGGAGCTTGACGAATACGGCAGTTGGCAGTAAAGTGGCCGTAGACGTTGCAATGAGCACAGAAGCGGCATTGAATAGCAGTCGGGTGATAATAGGTGCAAGTAGGGCAGAGTGGGTGTGGCCCAGTATATGCACGCTTTGCAGGCGGTGCATTGGCCACAGGCGCCACTACTTGACGCTGTTGAGCAGGTACAGCTTGGATCGGTGCAGCAGAAATCGCACAGTTCTTGTTGGTGGAGCTGTTCTTTCTCTTGTTCTTTCTCTTGGAGCTTGACGACGTGGGTTCAGCAGTTGGTGTAGCAGTAGTGGCTTGATGCAGATGCTTGGAGGTCTTATCCCACACCCCAGCCTTGACCCTTTTGTCATTGATCTCAGCGGCCAGCAGATAGGTTTCTTCGATCGTGGCAGTCTTGGCCGCTTGCACGAAATCAGTGACGCAGTCGGGTAAAGCTCGGATGTACTTCTTGATGGTCATCTCAGGGGTCTTGACTTGGTCAGGACAGATAATGCTGAGCTGTTTGAAGCGAGCAGTAAGGCCAGCATTGTCTCCATCCTTCTGATGTATGTGCCAGGATTCATCTTCAAGCTTTTGACGCTCGTGAGGAGGGCAGAATTCCTCCAGCATGACCTCCTTAAGCTCATCCCACGACAAACCGTAAGCTGTATCATTCCCTCTCTTGTTCCTCTCGGCCGTCCACCAGTCCAAAGCGCGGGACTGAAAAACGCCGGTAGCGTTCAGAGTTCGAAGGTCACCAGGGCAACCACTTTGTCGCAGAGTAACCTCGATAGAGTCAAACCAGTGGAATAGAGCAGTAGGACCTCCTTCGCCTGTGAATTCTTTCGGCCCACATGACTTGAATTATTTGAAACTGAAAGGTCTCGCAGCAGCTTTAGGACCCTCAGTCCGCGATTCCTCGGATGATTTGCTGGCATTCTCGCAGACACCGCTCACAGCCTTTGCTACAGCTTTCGCGACGATGGAAGCAAGGCGTCTGTCCCTCTTTTCCTGACGAGAGAGTTGATGACGGGATCCAGACGACATTGTCTGCAATAGACATCGCCATGGAACTCAACACATGTATTCGAATCTCACCTCACACGTCTACTACTACTAAAGCTCAGTAACACGTACCATGTAAACGCATATAGTCACAAAGTCACAGAGTTGCACAAAATCACATAATCACATAGAGCACATAATCACAATATTCCTAATCACATAAGCATAACATCAAGAAACACATATACTTAGTTACTAAAAGTACCTACGAGCGTACAAAGTATTCCAACTGCTCCTATTGTCGATTCGCTAGCGATGAGTTGTGTGGGTTTTGTGTTTTAGCAGAAGCAGTAGTGTCGAGTTGAAACCAATAGTACCTCAAAACGTTAACAAAAAACAGAAAAATGCACAAAATTTTCATAAAGATCGATAAATCGAAGGGAGATTGTATGCGGCTAATAGACTGCGACTAGCCAAAGTGGTTCGACTATTCACAAGGATCCTGCACAACGACCTCCAGGACTATGCCTTTGCCTCGATTCTTGGGCGCTGGCGCAATTCCCATTGGTTAGATTGTGTCTTTCGACCGTTGGAGTCCATCGAACTTTGGCGGAGTTTTGTATAAAAGTGAGACGAGTCGTCAAGGTTAGGGTTTCACCCCTATCTTGCAACTTCCGTCTCGTTTTTGATAAAAGTTGAGGAGATTATTCATCAAAATATGGATTTCACTCCTGATTTGGTATAATTCTCCTCGTTTGTAGCTAAAAACGCAAGCTGATTAGGCAACTTTAGTCGAGAGTTTGCGGTTTTCACACCTATTCTTGGCCTCATTACTTGTTCACAACTTGAAAATTCGAGTGCAATGATAGAAAAGAGTGAGTGATAGCAGCGAGTTTACGCAAACGCGTGAGTTAGTCTGTTGGTTCTTAACTATAGTCTAGGTCTATAAGACTTCGACCCGGACTAGGTCGAGTCTTGCCTAATTCCCTATAGTTATGGCTCTGATACCAATCTGTCACACCCCAACCGATGGCGGAATCATCGGGGCGCGGCACTGAGCGAAACAGATTGTCCAGAAGTTTCCATAACAACTATCATTACCATTTAAGTAAACATTACGTCCCATACCGTAACATAAATAGTCAAACAAGTTATTACAGACAACATCAAAACAAATACTCTGTTCCGAAAACTCAAATTTAAATAAGTAGCAATTGTTTATCTGCTTCTAGAGACCCCTAACAAGTTATCTACAGACAACTATTTGTTGGGCTCTAAAGCTTTATCCTAGCTTCCAACTCCTACCACATATGCGTCCTAAGCACCTGTCACATACGTTAAAATAATGTCAATACATAAAATGTAAAGGTGAGCATACAAGTTTGATAATAGCATATAGAGTTCGAATTCGTTTACGCATAACCAGCACGTACACATAGAGAAATGAAGCACGTTAGTTATCGACATAGATCCATCGATACCAATGACTGCGGGTTGACTGCCCGAGGCAGTTCGCAATACACGATTACCACTGTAATCCATGCAAGTAAAAGATCCTTAACAACCCCCGTGTGAACGGGTGCTGAGTCCAAACTATAGTACTATCGTAGCTAAGGCAGGTAGACAACATTCCATGTGTAAACATAACAAACAAGCATTCATAAGCCACGTATAACATGCATTAATGGTTAAGCGTTAAAATAGCTTGAGTAGTGTGATAGTTGTAGTTTGGATAGTTGTAACGTATGTAACACCCAAAAGTGCTAAAAGCAAAAAGGGTTCGAGTATACTCACAGCGATATGGATTGAAGGGAGCGCTTTACAGCGAGTACGATTAGCCTGAATAGATTCGATAACGTAACGATAAGTGACGCGTAAAACAGTACAAGTGAGAGTGGGTAGGATGACTGATCGTGCGGATCAGTTATCCGTGAGTAGAAGTCATCCGTGCGCATGACCTATCCGTGCGGATGGTGATGCGTGCGGATGGTGATCCATCCGGGTAAGCCATCCGTGCGTGTGACTGTCCGTGCGGGTGGTAACCCGTGCGGACTAGTTGTTCGTGCGGACGTCTTATCCGTACGGTTAAAGGGCTTGTGTGGATAAATGTTCAAGTGGATTGTTTCTTCCTAAGATGTGTTTGTGTATGATGGCTTGTGCTTTGGAGTTTTCGTTGTTGCATTTAGAAAACACCAAAGTGTTTCTACCTTTCAAGCCGGCCGCGCGGACGGCGGTCCGTGCGTATGGTAGTCCGTGCGGACAGCCTGTGCGCGCGGGCAGAGACAATCCGTCCGGATAGCCTGTCCGTGCGTACGGCTTGGCCGTGCGGATGAAGTTTGTTTGATTCTCATTTTAAGGCCTTAGTATCTCATGATCCGAAGAGTAATCCATTCAGAGGTCGTCCGTCCGGATTGCTCGTTCGTCGATACTCAAACCTCGTTTGGAAAGTGGGTCCCAAGGGTAGTCCGTGCGGATGGCAACCCGTGCGTATGACCTGTACGTGCGTATGGCCTGTTCGTGCGTACGGCTCGTCCGTGCGGACAGCTAGTCCGTGCTGATAGCTTGTCCGTGTGGACAACTGGTCTGGTTGTTCCATTCGTCTACACTTGGTTTCTGTTGTCGTTTATCGAGGCGTTCTGATTACGTGGCAACCACTTGGAGTTGTGTTCTCACCCGCGTGACTAGACCGGTCAGGAACCACCCTAACTCGGCCTGTCGGCGACTCCGAACGATCATCCCGGTTAACCCCGAAATCAGTTGTCTATGGGTAGGACTCCGGATCTAGAACTAGGGCATCACTATTGACGAGTAGAACACTAGGACTAATCGGATTCGTACCGGTTTTAAGGGTAAAAGAAGGAGAGAACTTAGGTTTATTTCTTTCAACTCTTTTATCCTTAGAAAAGTTTAGATCTAGGTGAAGTTATTGTAAAAACTTGTAGAAATCGTTTAGATCTGAGATATTCTTGGTGGAATGAAGCCAAGCATGAAGTTCTTATGAACTTCATGATGACGTCACCCGTGAATACCTCGAATCCGGATGATTTCATGGTTGAAAGTGAAGATTTGAAAGATGGAAATGTGTAGAATGGTGTAGTGATCAAAGATGTACAAGAATTAGTGCAAGATCTTACCTGGATTGAGAGAAATCTGAGAAAAGGTGGAGAATGCGTGTGGTTCGGACGTCACTTGCCAAAAGTGGAAAAATTGAAGAGTGACCCGTGTATTTATAGGATGCCAAAAAGGGAAAGGGTGAGCCGTGCGCATGGCACACACCCGGATAGGTTATCCGCGCGGACTGGCCATCCGTGCGGATTGGCAATCCGTGCGGATTGGCCATCCGTACGGACGCCACCTCCTTTGGTGTGTTCGGTGCGATGTTGATTCGGCTTCGATTTGCGAGCGATTCGATAGGGTTTCCTAATTAAATTACTTTCAGTCCCAACTACTTCTTATAGGGTTCGACTCGGAATTCGGGTTCGGGTTCGTTTGGATTCGAGTTAGACTTCGAGTTCGATTGAATTCGCTTGATTATCCCAACATAAACTAACATAAAATAAACATGCACAGGTAACACGTAAGGCACGCACACACATATAATGACAAGTAAAATACACAGCTCGAGTTACGGTTTGATGTCGATTTGATTAGCATAGCTTGATTAACTTTATCGCATTGTTACTTCCTATCGTTCACAGTCGTAGGTCGATTGAAATATGGTTAGCATGATTCGATTATTGCAATGTACGACATTTACTCCACATAATCTAAATATCATACAAACAATTCTACGGGTCCTGTCGCGCGAAATCGGTCGTTGACTTTGACCTTGACTTTGACTTTCACTCGTGAAAACACGGGGTGTTACAGCAGTATTGTTTGTTACATATGTAAGGACCAATTTAATGTTAAACTTATGGAACGGAAGTAATGTCCCATTTGGTCTATCTCAACATGTTATGATATCTATTATGTAAGAGATATCTTTGAGATCTATCATATCAAAGTTTGTGTTAACAATGCTTTGACTTATGTAACATCTACTTGTCAAAAGAATATCATCTATATAGACAAGTTTATCTTAGTTGCTCCCACTCATCTTGAGGTAGGTACATTATTCCACTTGGTTGTTGATGAAAATAATTACTTTAAGATTTCATCGCATTATGATGTTTGCATTAAACCATACATGGATTTTATTGGCTTATAGACAAACTGTTCTTTAACTTTAAGTTTAGAACTTTCAGGTTGTTTTATGAACATGTAACTATGTCAGCCAGTTGTTAGGGAAAGTTGTTTTAATGTTCATCTAATGTAGCTCAAACTATTATAAGCTACTAGAACAGTGATGATCCTAAAAGAAATCTTTTGTTAGATTTGTAAGAAAGATTCTTTAATAATTTATCTCTTCCTGAGTACAACCTTTGACAATCAATCAACCTTCTTCGTGTCTTAACGCTTATATTAGGATTTGGTTTAGTTATGAACACTCTTAGGTAATTCAATCAAATCCCAAACGTTATACGAATATATAAAATCAGTTTTACTAGAAAACTGTTTTATTCCATTCAGAAGATTGATTGACACTAATGGCTTAATTAGAAGAGATAGGATCAGTAAACTTTTCCAAAATCCATTTCAACTTCAAATTAGGGAGGTTATGTAATCATCAAGGTTAGTAGATTTTTAAACCTAGATGACCTCCTGAGTTGATTATTGGGTTTGTTAGAAGTTTCAGTTTTATGGATTAGCTCTTGATTATGTTGCTATCATTTTCAGGATTCTAAGTTTGTAAGAGTTGGTGCAGTATGGTGTACAAGAGGTGTAATCGGAGTTAAATTTGGAATGAAATTTAATGACACTCTTCCCCCCGCCTCTTGTATTCCTTGCAAGTTATAATAAGAACTTTGACTGCTCCTACTGACCTTAGAAAACTTTAGGAACTCAGCATGCTTAGGATCAATATTTAACGACCAAACAAATTCTAATAGAGAAAACATATTAATGAACATATTAATGACGTTAGTCATTGTAGTTTCTCTTGTTGAGGATTATGTTAGTTTAGATAAGAAATCTAAGTGTGCCCACAATTAAGCAACAATGAAACTTTTGTAAAAGTAGCTATAGATTTTAAGGAGACAAGTTATGATAGAACAGTGTCAAGATGAAGCAGTGTCTTGTACAAGAGGTGCAAATTAAGGTAATGTGAAATTTTCACTCCCCCACCTCTTGCAACTATTGCAAGTTGTTCTAAAACACTTAATGCTCCCACTGATCTTTTAATATCTCTAGAATGCTACAAGAGAAGTTTCAATTAGGTATGTGACGTGGGAACCTATTATATATATATATATATGTTAGACTTTACTTGATTTCCTTAATGTCCAGATGTCATAAAAACTTAGGGACATATTTAATAGAAATCTTATTAAGTACATATATGAATAGATTTCTTATAGGACCGTGGGCCATATACGACAAAATTTAGATACAAGTAGATAGTCTTTAAATGATAAATGAATTATGTCTGAATATTCCATTTGGAATAAGTTCCACGAATGTCAATGAATGACTTATGATGGACCCATACTTATTCCTTGAGCCAAGTAATATTTAGGGCTATAACGTCATGATTGAAAATCACTTAGAATGAGATTAGATAAGAAATCATCCTCATTAACCATGTCATGATTTCTCATGAATTTTGGTTATAATGGATGAAATTTGTAAGTCTCATTTTCCTTTTGTCAAATTTTTCATTTGCATGATGACAAAAGTCGTGAAAGTGTAAGGTATCATCTAGTTTTATCTTAATAATGTTTCAATCCAGATATTTAGAACAAATAAGATGAGAGTTTAAGATAAGTGTGACTTTATGTTGACTATGCAAACCTCACAACCTTCATAACATTGCTTAATTATGATACTATATTCTGAGTAAACTTCAGAATATATAAGGTATCGAAAAGCGTTGTTAGAAGACTGCTTATTATTGTTCTTATAGCCTTAACATTTAATTTTGTCACTAACTCTCATGTTAGTTATTTGTTAACTTCTGGTAAGGAAACGTTTAAAAAAACTAGAGTCAACTAATCATGTGTTAATAGGAATATTAAAATTAGCAGACTGAAATATCTTTAGTAAGTGACTACCTAGTTAACTTATCCAACTGTTCTTTAGAATAATGGATAGTGTCGTTGCTTATGTCTAGTCTAATGACATAATTATGCAGTGAGATTTTCCCTTGAAGAACCTTAGAGGTGGAATTAACACTTGTAATTTATCTATGGACCTTAGAACAATCCTCTTTGAAGGTTTTAAGTGGTTGTAAGGTGAGTAACAACTTATTTTCCAGCTTCAAACATTTATTTCTTTGTACATATGTTGCTTATCAACACACTCATTATACTTTGGTATGTTTGAGTGTTATAGTTGATTTATAAGGCATCAAATTGTACAAGTGAAAATCTTAATATGTAATGCACTGGAAATGTACTTATTTCCATGCGTAAGCCCTTAACTTTATGGGTCATGGTATTGTACATTATTATGTATTCACATATACCACTTAACTTTATAGTTTAGAATTTTAAAAAAAGGCATGCATCTTAGGAGTTCTAGTGATTATTCCATATATAAGAGATTAGCCTTAGGAAAGACTTAATCTGAAATAACTTTAGTGATAGCATTATGTTAGAGAGTTCTTGATTATCATAAGAGACATCATGTTCGATTTGTCCTAATCATCATGCTCTAATTTTCTTCTTTATAATCTTTATCAGAAGAGAGCAATAGGATTATCGTGTCTTAAGAAATAATCAAGGATTTAATTTAAGAGCTAATTCTAATAGAAACTTTAAATAAAGCAAACATTTTAGGTTTAGGAATTAAAGTGGATGAGATATATGTAGAAGTAAATTATAGTGAGTAAAATTATGGGTACTAAGAATAAGACAGACGAAATGATCATAAAATTAATTAAGGATCATTAATATAAGGATCATTAAGTGAAGAGATTGTGATATGTCTATTACTAACATCAAAAATAATAGACTTAGTAAAATTCTACTTAAACAAAGACAAATCAGCTTTGGCCAGAAGTGTAATCATTTAAGTATGTGTGCAAAGTAATCGTGACAAATCAGCTTTGGCCAGAAATGAAACAATCACTTTAGTTATGCACTTGTCAAGCATGCTAAACATAAATGAATTAAATCAGCTTTGGCCAGAATTATGACATTTCACGTTTGTAGTGCATACTCAACATAGCTTTTTATAATACTTGAACAATAAATAGATGTATTAAATCAGCTTTGGCCAGAAATGATACATCAGAAGCTCATTCAAGTTAAGCTAGTTTGGTTTTGTAAAACATTATTTGATCCTTATTAATTAATTAAGTATAAACAAAACCAAGTATTTAATAGCAAACCACCTGTTAGGTCACATTAAACAGCTTAAAAAATAATGAGGTTTCGAGTCTTGTGCGATCAGTAATGCCTTGTGCGATCGATAATGCCTTGTGCGATCGATAAGGCCCAAAACTTGTGCGATGTAAATAAAGCCCAAGTCTTGTGCGATCAGTGAGGCCCAAAATTTGTGCGATCAGTGAGGCCCAAAACTTGTGCGATTAATCAGGCCCAAGTTTTGTGCGATCAGCACTATCTTGTGCGATCCACAGGTCTTGTGCGATCCATAAGTTCTTGTGCGATTTCCCTTGTGTGATTGTCTTGTGCGATCAGATCATATCTGATCTGATCTTGTGCGACTAAAGGGACTTATGCGACATGTTGATAATTTCGAATCCTCTCTTTAAGGTTGTTTATTGTGATAATATAACAGAAAATTCGAAAATTATGAATTGTGATAGAGTTTCCTATTATAACATTGATCTAATTTTATCATAAAATTTCGAAAATCATAATTGTTTATCTCATTAACAGATTTCGAAAACAACTTATTAGATAAAATAAGATCAAATTAGGAAAAACATTACATAATTCAAAACACATTCCAAAACATAAGGGAAATTTCGAATTTTAACTAAGAACATTATGAACCCTAAAAAATAAAAAACATAATTCTGGGTTCCGAAATCTAAATTTTAAGAATTTTGTTAACAGATTTCGAATATTAGGTTTGTCCATTATGATTTCGAGTCAAAACATTAATTCATTAACTTCCGAAAACAGTGATTTCGGCAACAAAACTCGAAAACAGCCGTGATTTTTCAAGGCTTTTAAAAATTCGTTTTCCAGATTTTTGATCCCAGAATAATGGATACAAAAACAGAACTGATTTATCAACATATGCTCTGATACCACATGTTGATCAGTTCTGTTTAAACATAAGGGAAAACATGAATAACATACCTTTGATTGCATCAGTAGAGAATCCAGTCAGAGACGCAGCCATGGAGTCCGACATAGTTGTCAGTTTGATCTGGTTCCTCCTTAGGGTGTAAAGTGATGATGGTGATGAAACCGAAACTAGGGATGATTTCGATTAGGGAGAGAGAAGGACGAAATTGTGATGTTATGTTGTTAGGTTGTGTGTCTAACCTTTAACCTCTCTAATAATCTCCTTATATATACACCCAAGAGGAAACCCAATTAGTTAATAAGGGTAATATGGTCCATCAACAATTACCAACTAATTATTAATAGGTTATTAATATATTTTGATCTATATTATATAAATGATAATGATGGCTACTAGATTAAATATAGATAAATAAATATTTAATCTTACATGTTTATTTATCAGAAAGAACATGCAACCCAGTGGGTCAGGAAGGTTGGGTAACATGTCAAAGCAGGTTTTGGTTGACCCACAACCACTTTTATCACTTTTATATTATTTTTTGTACATAACTAACGAGTTACATATGAATACAAAAACAATATTATCACAGTAACAATCTACATGTTTGAATGAAGCAATTCAGAAAGTTGATGCGCATTAGAATTACACTCAGAGCAACTTGATCCATTTGATCGATTTGACCCATTTGAGATTAATACATACCAATTCAAGTAATGGACCCATTCATAAGTAATAGGATGGATGGTATCATCACTACCATTAATGTAGAAAAGGAAAAAGATCTTTCCAAAACCACAGAACATGGTCATTTTAAGTATGTTTTGTAGCTATATAACTATACCATGAGTAAAATAGAGATAAGTTTCAATGAAGCAAAATACATGAAATAAGCTTCTAGTAGATTGCACAAGAACGTGCCTTTCTGTTTGACTTTCTTACCGTTACATTTTATGCCATGTGTTATTGGGAGAAGGGGAACTGAGTTAAACAGCGCTCGTCCAAGGAATACAAGCACCACAATAATAGCGGAATTGAAGATAAGCAGTGTCATCCACGCCGCCAGCAAAAGCAACACAATACAGAGTACAAATCCTCCGTACCTCCTAGTAGATAACAAAAAATGATATCATATGTCTGACCTAAAGCTTGACTAATTGAAATATATACTTGGTCCTACAACTTACCCAGAATCAGACGGTTGATCACCATCAGCTTCTTCTGCAAGATTAGCATCAGCTGCTGCCTGCCTGGCTCTGTTTAGATCTTCAGGAGCCAAATATCCAACCACGGCTCTATCTTGACCCAGTAGCCTGTCCTGCCTTACAGGATCTCTGTTCCCATTTTCTTGCTCATTATTATCTTCGGGGCTGGGTAATAGGAAATCCGTTAAACCAAGTGCCCAGACAACTGCACTGGCAAAATTTATATTTTATATTTTCTACAGATGTTTCAAGCTTTAGCCAGGGACCGCCTTGTATGATCTGGAAATTTGAGGGAAAAAGGTTAGGGTTTCGAGATGAAGATCGTCGGAGAAGAAGATCGCCGGAGATGAAGATCGGCGGAGATGTGGAGGAGCGGTGTGGGAAGGTGGGGGGTAAGAGTGCTAGGAGTCTCAAATGTATAGGGGGTTATAATGTGTAAGATACAAAAGTATAGTGGAAATGACTTATATACCCTTTGACCGTTAATTATGTTGACTTTTAACAGAAGTTGTTCACAGGGGGTAATCTTACGACATAACAACAACGTTGGGAGGGGGGAATTGCAATTATTTCGTTAGAGGGGGTCAGAGTGCCAATTGGCCTAAACCACAGGGGTAAAATTGCAGTTTACTCTATAGCAAATAAAAGAAAGAGTGAATTGCAAGTTTTGTCCTTTATCTTTAGGCCATTTTGCAAGTTTTGTCCTTTATGTTTAAAGTTGACGAGTTTTGTCCTTTATGTTTGAAAATCAAGCACGTTTTGTCCTTTGGGGCAAAACGTGCCTGATTTTTAAGGACAAAACGTGCTTGATTCTTTAAACATAAAGGACAAAACGTGCTTGATTTTTAAACATAAAGGACAAAACGTGCTTGATTTTTAAGGCCCAAAGGGTAAAACGTGCTTGATTTTCAAACATAAAGGACAAAACTCGTCAACTTTAAACATAAAGGACAAAACTTGCAAAATGGCCTAAAGATAAAGGACAAAACTTGCAATTCACTCTAAAAGAAAAAAAAGATCAGGTAATGTATAAAGGCACTAACCGCCGTAAACTCATCATAAAGTTGATATAAAGAATCACAAAACACGTAACTCATCATAAAAGTTATATTCGACATATATAAAATGATCTGAAACAATATAATAGGAGGAGTAAATTACAACCGGTGGTGTAGTTTACGTGGTGTCCTTTAACTAAACAAATTACAGGATCTGTCCTTAATGTTATTTGTTTTTAACACGTTATGTCCTTTAGCCCTAACCTAGTTAAATTTTTTTGGTTAACTTTTACCATGTGCATTTCACATGAGGGCAACATGGTCTTTTCATCTCAATTTTATATTAGAAAACAAAATAAATAAATCTCTTTTATCCTCTCCATTTTTTCAAACCAATAAATAGATAAATAAATAAACAAACAATATTTTGGAATTAATCTTTGTTTTTTTTATCAAACCAATCAAAAGAACTGACTACGATGATGTTGGAAGCTTACCATAAATTTCATTGATGTCGTTTTGTTCTAGTGCTTGTCGTATGTCGAAGGCACCCATTGCAAGGTTTGATTCACGTTCCTTTTTTCTGTAGGGTTTTTTTATCGAAGTTTTGAGAGTCATAGACAATAGCTATGGTGTTTGAGATGAATATGAACAATAAGATGTTATCAGATGTAAGGGGGAAATCAAAATTGATGTTAAATGGAGATGAAAAGACCATGTTGCCCTCATGTGAGAAGCACATGGTAAGACTTAACCAAAAAACTTAACTAGGTTAGGGGTAAAGGACATGACATACTAAAAACTGATAACATAAATAAAAGACAGAGCCTGTAATTTCTTTAATTAAAGGACACCGGTTGTAATTTGATATAAACGTAAATGAGATCAATTGTAATTTACTCTAATAGAAGTCACAAAACTTGCAAACTTTGAAAATATTACTTTTAGGCCGAAAGCTAAACAGAATAATTTAAGATTGTGAACCAAATAAAAACAATGGAAAAGTGGATCAGTTTTTTACTTTGTCCATGTTAAGTAGCCCTCTAAAAAGGTTTAGTTAAAGTTATATGATAATTACATAAAACACATGTGTTGTGACATGATTTATAAAAGTCACATGATAACATATATAAATATCCACACGCTTTTCCAAATGATTTATATGATGACTACACATTGTTAAAGAAAGTGCATTTCACGAATTTACCCCTGATATTTTGCCAACGGTTAAAGAATTATAGTTTGTCAAATAAAGTGTGTATCATGAATTTGATTCTATGTATTTTATGGGAGTTCTTCAAAACAAAGTTAAAATGAGGCAGGATGGATAAGAGTTGTGTGTTATATAACATACACACTCTATATTACTTTTCATGTATATAACATACACAAAAATATAGTTTTTCACTTATTTAGCTTTTACTTATTTTTCTATATCTCTAAAATAGATAGTAGAGAGTAATAGGGTAACTATTCATCGGTCTCTATAAATATTTAATTATGTAGAAAAGAAAAAAAAATAAGTGTTTCTGAGTACGATATAGATAGAAATAGAGAATTGAAGATAATATGTTTTTAAAAAACAAACAAATATAATAGAAAATAATGTTTTTTAGATAAATTTATACATGGACATGAAAGGATATGAGTGCTTCTAATTTTTATCTATATACGTAACACTCAAATGAGACATATAATTGAACATTTTCAATCGATTATTAAAATTATGCAAACATCTCGATCATAATGTTTATCTACGACGATTTCTAGAAGAATCATTCAATATATAAATGAGATTTTTTCGTTTAAAAATAAAAGAGTTAAATGTCATTTTACATGTAGTTTTGGCTATTTTGTCAGTTTAGTCCAAAGGTTTGAAACGTTGTTATTTTAGTTCAAATAGTTTCAAACGTTGCCACTTTAGTCCACTAGGTTAACTCTATCCCTTTATTATGTTAACTAGAAGGGCATTTCGGTAATTTTATATGCAATTCTGTTAACTAGAAGAGCAATTCGACCAATAAAATGATCGAATTACCCTTCTAGCTAACAGAAAAAATGGACAGAGTTAACCAAGTGGATTAAAATGGCAACGCTTGAAACTATTTGAACTAAAATGACAACGTTTCAAACATTTAGACTAAACTGACAAAATAACCCAAATTACAGAAACTAAAATAACATTTAACTCAAAATAAAAATAGTTAAAACCTTTGGGTCATTTTATGTAGAAAGACCAACAATTCAAATACTAAATTGATAATCAAACGCGATGGACCCACAATTAGAAAAAAAAAAAAAAAGTGAGAGAGAGTAAATTGCCAAAATCGTCTTCGAGGTTTGGGTATATTTGTCAATTTCATTTAAAACAACTTTTATATACCATATTGCCCTTTACTTTTGGGATTTTTTGTTATTTTCATCCAAATGTCTAATTTGCTTTGTTTTTTCTGTCAGACATTTGAATGAAAATGGGAAAAGAATCCAGAATCTCAGGAATGATTTTAGCAAAAAAAGTTAGACGTTTGGATGAAAATGACAAAAAATCTTAAAGGTGAAAGGCAATATGGTACAAAAAACTGTTTTAGATGAAACCGACAAACATACCAAAACCTCAAGAAGGATTTTGGTAATTTAGGGCATGTTTGGGATTCCTTCTCAACAGGGGCGAAGCTTAATGGGGGGGGGGGGGGACGTCCGCCCCTCGGGATTTTCCGCTCAGTAGTGTTATATATGTAGTTTTCGTATAGAAATTTGTGGGTATATACGTTTTCACCCCCCCGGTTCTATAGAAATTTTTGGGTATATATGTTTTCACCCCCCCGGCCGAAAAATCCAAGTTTCGCCACTGCTTCTCAAAACAACTTATTACTTGTATTTCACTATTCAAGAAGTTAATAAGTCAGGATTTCCTGATTTCACACTCACATCAAAAGAAATCCCAAACACTCAAAAAGTCCTTTTTCACTATTCAATAACTTAATAAGTCAATAAGTTGAAAGAATAAGGAATCCCAAACACCCACTTACTCTATGAAAAAAAACAAAAGAAGAAAGGCAATTTCCACCTAACGGTCAATAAAGGGCAATTCAGGTATTTCACAACGTTCCTTATCTTCCCCGAAGCCCGTATACTTATTCACACGTCTTTCACAAATTATAAATCCTTTTCAACCAAAACCATTATCCTCTGCCGAAAAATCAAATTCAAAACCAGAAACAAAAAACTAACCGGCTAACAAATAAATCCGGCAAAAAAAAAAAAAAAAAACTCATCGTCACCGGCGACACCCTATCTTTTCCGGCGACTTCATTCAACCGTTCCAATAAGTCTACAACTGTAAGTATGTTTCTCGTCGAGAAAACTCATCTAACTTCTCATTTCAAGTTAACCGGCAAAAAACCGTCAAAAAACTACCAACTCGCAGCTAGAAATTTCGATGAAAAGGTAATTATTCATCTCAAAACCCTAGATCTAGCGTCCGAAGCCTCCGATTCATCGGTAATCAGCTTGAATTGGATGTGTAAAGCGGTTACGTTACTTTCAACGGTTCACGTTGAAGCACAGGATCAGATTTATCAGATTTCAAATCTGAGATCTGAATCGGATTATTATCATAACCTGTATATGGATTACAGTCAGAAGGTTCTAGATCTGTTGAATCTGGTTTCATCAGCGGTTAAGCAGTTAGTTGAGCGTCGTCGTCTGTTGAATCTGAGCCTTCGGTTGATTAAATCGTCCGGTGACGGTCAGATCTCGTCGCCGGAGAAACTGAATAAAGCAAAGGATGCTCTCATCAGATCTGTTCACGTTCATCATAAGCAAGATGAGAAAACTCAACGTGTAAAGGATTTGCTCGAAGAACTGAGTGACGTCATCAACAATATTCCGATCGGTAAGGTTAACAACGCCAGAGATCTGATCCGGCACACGTTGCACGGTCTCGGAACAATAACCGTTTTTGTAAACAGTGTTTTGGTTTCCGTACTGTACGGACAGTCAGATCTGGTTGAAGTCCGAGTTCCGACTGAGTTCCGGTGGGTTGACTCGGTGAACGGAGTGAAGAAACGAGTTTTTGACCAGATAAAGCAGAAAAGGTTGTTGGAGGTTGAAGATGCTGCAACCAGAGCAGTGGCGGTGTGTGATGTGATCGATGAAGTCGCCGCCGGTGGCGATGGAGACGGCGGCGATGAGCGACGGAGTCGACTGGAGGACGGCGTTAAGGAGCTCAGGGAAGCGGTGGAGAAGTTTTCCGATGGTGTTGATATGTTGACTAACGGAGTTAACGGTTTGTTTAGTTGTGTAATGAAAACGCGTAACGGTGTGTTAGACGGCGTTAGGAAGGGTGAGTGGTAGGTGTGAGGTTGGTGTGCCGTGTGGCGTGTGGGGTTGTGTATAATGGTTTTAAAGTCGTTATATTAAAAGGGTAGAGAGGGTTTCATAATGAAAATATTTTACTTACCAAATATATAAAGTAAAGTTGTATTTATATAAAAGTGTTATCATTTTACCCTATCTTTATATATAGTTGTGTTATATATCTAACAATTATGCGTACGGTTGATAGGTATGATGTGTTGTTGACATACAAGTTGTAACATAACAATTCGTGAGACAAAAATACCTATGCTTGCAGTCCAGACGTTAATAATATAAACTATAAAGATGGAAACATCAGAAGTGATATAAGACTATGGGGTATGGGGCGTGGGTTAGGGGAAAACGCCCAAGCCACCACCCCGGGTGGGCTTGGGTTGGGGCGTGGCCTTTGGGGCTTGGTTTTCAAGCCGGGCGTGGGGCGGGGGAAGCAAGGTGACATGGCGGGCTGTCAATGGCCAAAGCAAACTAGCCGTTGGGCTATCCGTTGGCCAACGGCTATATTAAAACAAACGCCCATCAACCTTTCACCAACCTCCATCGAACTTTCACAAACCGAAACCGTCCCCGAGACTCAACCACCCAACGATAGTCCTTCCGCCTCAATAGTTACCAAAAAGAGAAGTCAAAAGAAAAAAAAACCGAGGCGGAGAAAGCACTTGAAACCGTCAAACGAAAAAAACAAAAATGGGTCGTTAATGAAGAACGTGCGTTGGCGAGGGCTTGGTGTCAACAATCTCAACATCCAAGTTTAGGTATTCTTAAATATTTTGTATCCCTTATTTTATTTAATATGTATGGTTATTTTTTATATAACTTTGTAATATATTAAATTTTGTTTTTATTAAAATAGGAAATTCTCAACATCGAAGCCATTTGTGGGAAGCGGTTAGTAGAGCATTCCATGAAGAAATGGGAAGGGAGGCTTATCGTGAAAACGATAGCTTATCCTCGAAGTGGAGCGAGATAAGCGGCCAACTTACAAAATTTAGTGGTTATTTAAATAAAGCAAAGCAAAACCCAAAAAGTGGTGAAACCGAAGCTGACATTGTGACGAATGCTTTGGTTACATTCAAAACAAATGTGGGGGACTTCCGTTTCATGCATTGTTGAGAGATTTGTAAGTTCCATCCAAAGTGGACGAATATCCCCAGTGGTAGCGAATCGAACACGTCTTCCAAAAGTTCAAGGGCCTCGTCCCAAGCCCAATCTGATGCACGAGATCAAGAGTTTGAGGACCTTTTGGATGATTCGCCAAACCGGCCTGAATATGGAAGAGATGCCGCAAAAAGCCGCGCTCAAAAATCAAGATCGGATACGGCTTCGCCTTCAGCTGGGAGTTCGGGCTCGCGTAGGGGAATATACAGCGATCAGTTGGATGACATTGCATGCAAGCTATATACATTCAACGTATTCCAACAACAAAGGGCCGAACTTCGAAAGAGCAAAGATGCTAGAGATGCCCTAAAACAAAGACGAGATGATTTGAAATTTCTATCCCAGCCCTTTGATCACCTAGAGGGTGACGAGTTGCAACTAGTATTGGAGATGAGAGAAGAGATAAAGAACAAATATAAACGTTAGGAATATTATTATGTAATTTTCTTTATTTAAAAATATTAAAAAAATTAAATTTGTTGTTTTAAAAAATATTCAAATAGCCCAGCGGTTTGGCTATTTGGGTCAGCCCAGCGAAGCCCACCAAACCCACGCCCCAAACCCCTGCCCCACCATACCGTCTTCAATGTGGGTCAGCCCAGCTCTGCCCCCCCCCCCCCCCCAAGCCACGTGTCAACCCATGCCCCAAACCCCCGCCCCACCATACCACACAGTCTAACGATTCATGAGACAAAAATACCGACTCCTTTAGTGTTGCAAACGTAAATAATCTTACTATTAATAAAAGATAATTAATGTCACATGGCAATTTATCCTTTAATCTAGCAATTTTACTTTTATTTTATTTAAAAAATATTTTTGTTATTATTGTTGTTATTACCCCTGTCATTATTATTAGTATTCATAAATCTCTCAATATTAATTTTAAGTTTTATTTTAATATTATATATATATATATATATATAATATTTGACTAATTTAATATTAGGTCCTCCGTCTCTTACTAACCACGTCTCCAGTTAACTCAAATTGTATTCATTATCATCATCATACTCAGTAAATCCCACTAATAGCAAAGCTAAGGTAGAGTCTGGGGAGGGTACAATGTAGAGAGGCTGCTTCCAGTGAGACCCACGGCTCGATAGTAGTTTTTCATCAAGCATTGGACATAAGGCGCATAACACTCAGCAATTGAGACAACTGCGATTAGTGCATTGTAACGGCCTGCATTTTCGTACTTTCCATAATTAGAAACCGTTGCTTGTATTTCTATTTTTTTGAAGTCTTGTATCCTTGTATTTGTCGTTTCGTTGTAATCATTGTAAAATCCGAGACTTGGATCATAATAAAATTCATATTTTCTTCATATTCATGTTATACACGTTTCGTGCTCGATTCATACACTTGAAATTATTAAATATGTGATACTTTATTCATACTTTGTGCAAAATGCACCAAACTTGCAAACATGTGACTACTATGCTCAATTTATGCAAACTTGATACTAAATCTCGACAAACATGCTTAATTATACTTGTCCACATTTGTTTTATGATTATATTTCATTACATCCCCTAAACATGTTCTTTATAATACCTTCGAATATGCCTAAATGAAACTGTATGGGTATAAAGTGACAAGAAATCAAACTTTTCCTCGAGCCTGAGCGCTCACTGGCCGCGACTCGGCCCACTTACCATCTTCGTGGGCCGCGAGCCCGTCAACTCGCAGAATCTTTAATCAGACTTGATTTTTGGCGGGTCTTGAGGTCTATTTTGAGTTTAAACTTATGTTTAGTGTCTTAAATGCTCACCAAACCCTACACTAACACTTCCCTATAAAAGCCAACTATCCTCCACACATTTTTCACTTTACAACACTCACAAAACACTCTCAAATCTGCTGTTAATCAGATGCATAATCAGAATCATACCAAGTTGTTTAAGTATGCATAACTTCTTCATTTCTAAGTCTTTTCCTTTGATTCTTTTTCTCAAACAATTGGAACAACCTAAGGGATGATTCCACAAGTTTTCCATGGAAAACCAAGGCCTGAAACATCACCAAGACAGGCTCCAAAGTGAACAAACTTTCTGTTTTGATTTAAACTTTGTTAAACTTGCTTGAACTTGAGGTTTCTCTTACACATTCCTATGTCCTTATGCTCGTAATCAATCGAATGGTTAGTTGGGCTTAAAAACAAGGTTATGTGTAACGCCCCAAAACTTGAATTACTAAATTTGTTAGTGTGACCCCATGTTTAATAAAATGGAATGTAATAACTAGGTTATTATACCTAGTCAAATGTTTAGCAAAACAAATAAAGGAACAAACTTGAGGGACCAAAGATGAACAAGGGGAAAGTTATGTTTTAATTGACAAAACACACACACAAACACACACATCTCGTGTGTTCTGGAACGATCAGGAGGGCTCCAAAGGAGCCAAACCCTAGTTCTTCAAAAAGCTTCAAATCGAAGGATGAATCAAGGCTTAAATTCATGAATGAACATGGATTAATGACCACCATCACGAGGGGATCATAAGGTATGTTTCAAAATTAAGATTGGTGATCTTGTATGAAGTGGGTTATGCTTTAATCCATGAATTGGGATGAAATTGAGTACGAGTATGTTTTAGTATCAAGATATAGAACATAG
This sequence comes from Helianthus tuberosus, assembly GCA_030545235.1. Lineage (NCBI taxonomy): Eukaryota > Viridiplantae > Streptophyta > Magnoliopsida > Asterales > Asteraceae > Helianthus > Helianthus tuberosus. The sequence goes on from CM060389.1 coordinate 136,131,862, forward strand.
ATTATACATGGTTTGGGTTAATTTGATGATAGGAAGTGAAAACCCACTTAGAGTAGAATGGGTATGAGTTGTAAAGTGTGAAATTGGAGGAGATTATGTATGATGTGTAAGGCCCTAATACGTATTTGACAAAAAGTCGCAGCGGAATTTCGTGCCATAAAATTTCTTTCATTACAAACGTCTTGACTTACTTGAAAGTTCGTTTTAATATGTATCTTTTACAAAAATAAAGTATAAGTACTGTTTCCTAAAGTACATACTCAATTATCCCCGTACAATCTATCTTGTGACTCGATCTTTGATCTCTATTCCTCGTGATAACCGCCCGTGATTCGTACAACCTGCACTCACCACATACATTCATAACATTAGTACACAATACATAAACAAGATTCAATCTCGTACACTTCCCATTTCGTTATCTTTCTAACTTTAAGCATTTCATCTGCGTATCCATATCCTTGTGAGGCTTCAATAATGTACCTGCATTACTTTTCATTATCAAGGCACACTATTAATAACGTATTACTCGACGTATCTAAATCATGCATACATACATTCTCACGTGCATACATACACATCTACATACGTACATACCTTCCTATATCTCTACATACATGCATACACTCATACGTACCTTCATATATACCAAAATACACATCTACATACGCACATACATTACTACGTCTCTACATACGTACATATACACATACATATCTTCACATATACATAAATACACATCTACATATGCACATACATTACTACGTCTCTACATACGTACATATACACATACGTATCTTCACATATACATAAATACACATCTACATACGTACATACATTACTACGTCTCTACTTACTTGCATACACTCATACGTGCCTTCATATATACTTAAATACACGTCTACATATGTACATACACTCTTACGTACACGTTTAAGATCTTACATACCTTTTATATATCCATACATTAATTACATGGTACATAGACTTAGATTTATAGCCCATAAACGTCAAAGGAACGATCAAAATCATGTTTGGGAGGCCCGCCGTGGTTCACGGATAACAAACCGAAGCCTACTATACCCAAATCAACTTAGATAACAAATTTCAGGTTTTTGAACATGGGGAGGCCGTCGGCGACGGCCCTTGCAATTGCCTGTAGCCCAAAACTTCCGTAGACAGCCAAATAACCCGTCAGCCAAAAACTGACTTTCTAGAGCCCGTCGGCGACGCCCCTAAGGCCGTCGGCGACGCCCTCTAGATTTTGCATTTTCCTGCACTTCCGTTTCGTCGTCCGTACGCACTAAAACGCGCATAACTTTTGAACCGTTTACCCGTTTAACCTCCCGTTTCTTCCTACATGCTTGTAAATTCACATTCTATCATATGAACTTGAAATCCAACATCCAGTTTAAGGAAAATATTCACTTAAAGCTCACGGCTTTATATACCCGCTTTCACTTATTCGACCCGTTCATGTTTTCGTCAAACTACTCATTTGTTTTAACCCAAAACTTACATAAACGTTATAACTATAATACTTTTACATTATCCGGGGTTCGTACTTGGGATTTATACACCCGATACCCGGTATGCGTTAAACCTATTCATGTCATTCATTTATACGAAAGCAAACTTTGCTAATACAATTTCAAATGCGAAATTGTTTGTCTATTAACCATGACTCACAACCGAGTCCTTAGACTATTAATCCGCGTCTCCGATTCTTGTTTAGGGTACTTATGTACAATTCTACCCATACCCGATTATAGTACCGTAATCAATTACTTATACGACCCTTCCGGTATAGTAATAAAATCACATTTTTGACCCATTCGGCCTACTTAACGTAGATCATCAATTTCATACAACCCTTCTTATTGGACTTCAATTATCATGCCTAATTAACTAGAACATAACCTTACTTAACAAACTAAGAAGTGATTCGGAAATCACTTACCTTGTGCATCCGTGTCCGTATCCACTTCCTTGCCTCCTCTTGACCCGTTAGCCTTTCATGCTTGAGTCCATCTTGATATGATTCCTCTACTTTCCTGCCACCAATTCACATTCTCGTTAGCATACACAATTGTACATGTAAAAGATCATGTCAATTGCATATTTCACATTTGACTTTCATTAGTCAATTATAACAAGCATAAGACATTTACCCAATTTCACATCCTTTCAAACTCATACAATTTACCATGGCATTTCATATAACATGTATAGATGTAACATGTAACATGTACCATACGACTTTCTAATATCCTACCTTTACAACAACAAGTCAAATTATGCTTCCTATGCGTAGTTGACTTTCAGAAGTCAACGATTTATCATATGTACTTCCGATTTATTCACCTATATCCGTAACATCATTTATGTTGTATCAAAGACACTATATACATTTCTTACTCACGATGCAAATGTGCTTACAATCACATGATCACCTAGTGATATTAAACACAACTTACAAGTCCTTAATGCATAGTCTTGACCAAGACACACATTCAACCCGAATTCTTTTATGAGTTCCATCTAAAGCACATTCTTCAAGTTAGTATACTACTAATTACATCATTACCTCATCTCATTCATATATATCAAGCCATTTCATACAATCTCACATCTTAACTTCACTTAGACATTTCATCAAACACTTGGCGTGTGTACTACTATCTAAGCATAATGTACAACTAATTCATGCATAAATCTTATAAATTCATACATAACTCATCAAATCCTACTCCTAATCAACATGTATCATTCACACATAAACATCAAACATATCAACACCACATTTCATTCCATTCATTTAACAACAATTCATTATACCCACAAAATACATAAGTCTTTCAACAAGAATTGGACATAGGTGGTGATTCAAGGCATCATCATCACCATAACTAACGGGTTTCACCCCTAAACATCAAATTAACACAAACCATACATAACCTATGTTCTATATGATGATTCTAGCACCTACTCATGCTCAATTTCACTTAAATTCATGGATTAGAACATAACCCACTTTACACATGATCACCAATTCTAGATTTAAAACATACCTTATGATCCCCTCGGGAAGGTGATCACTAATTCACGTTCGGTTGTGAATTTGAGCTTCGATTCACCCTTTAATTTGATGATTATTGTTGAGTTAGGGTTTGGCTCCCTTGGGGAGCTCTGGAACGATCCAGAACACACAAACACATGAAGTGTGTGTAGTGTGTGTTGATATTTTCTTTTAAGTTGATAATTCAACTTTCATTTACCCCACTTTAGTTCCTCGTGTATACCACTAAAACATAATTGACACAACCTTCGTCATTTAATACTTTTGACCATACTCTTAACTAGTTTAAATAGCCTAGTTATTTATTTCATGACGTGTCTCATAGGAACACACGACAAATATTTACATTCGGATTTTGGGGCGTTACATGATGATTGTTTTTATTGGTGAAATTGTTAGCTAGAACTGAATTAGAAGAAAAGTTATGTGAAATCTATTGAAGTTGATGTTCTTGATGATATTGACATGAATTGGTCATGATATGCAAATGATACTTGTACACTATGCTTAATTAATGGTACGCCCACCAAGTGTATGATGAAATGCTTAAGAGAAGTTAGGATGCAAAATTTTATGAAAAAGCTTGGTGTACATAGGAACGAAATACGAAAATGATGGCATGATCATGTTAAATTACTAATTTGAATATGGTTGTAAGCACATTTGCATCGAGAGTAGGTAATGTACATGGTGCCTTTCGTATAGCCTATTTTGATATTACAAGTAGATGAGAATAAGTCGAAAGTTCACATGATGAATTGTTGACTTCTGAAAGTCAACTACGCATAAGAAGCATGATATGATTTGTTGTCGTAAAAGTAAGATTATAGGAAGTTGTAAGTTACATGTTATGTCAATACGTGATATTTGTGATGGCGTGATGAATTACATGAGTTTGAAAGGATATGAAATTGAGTATATGTATTATGCTTGTTAGTGTTGATACACGATTTGTGGACGCAACTCGACTTAGCAACGACTTTCCTCCGTCGTGTGCAAGAAGACTTCAAGTGGGCCAAGAGAACAAAGGTTGTGAACTTGGTATTTGGGCTAAACAGATAAGTGCCACAAGCAAATAACACTTGGGCTTGTAACAGTTTGGCGAAACACAATTGGGCCCAAGCCCATACTCGACGAAAGTGATTGGAGGTCGACGAAACACACTGTTTCGTCGACATATATTCTGTTTCGTCGCCATCTGCATCCATTTCGTCATCTATGTTCTGTTTCGCCAAGGCCAAGTTCGTTTCGTGGTGTCTGTTGCTATAAATAGACAAGTCTCAAGACAGAAGACTTAGAGATAAAGAGAGAAAAGAGAGCACACAGAACACACACACGAGAGCACTAGAGAGAGTTTACAGAATACATTTGTAAACATTGCTTTGTAACTGACCTTTCATACGTATTAATACAGAGGTGTTAATCGGTGAATCTTGTGTGTTGTTTATTTGCGTGTTCTATCTCGGTTTGCTATCTCGGTTGGATTCCGCACAACTGGGGTGGTTTGTATACAAGGATTAGGCGACTAGATCCTCCTAGCCGGACCTACAGTTAGTTGTGACTAAAGAAAGTCAAATGTGAAATATGCGAGTGATATGATAGTTAACATGTACAATTGTGTATGCTAACGAGAATGTGATTTGGTGGCATGAAAGTAGAGGAATCATGTCGAGATGGACTCAAACATGAAAGGCTAATGGGTCAAGAGGAGGCAAGGAAGCGGATACGGACACGTATGCACAAGGTAAGTGATTTTCGTAATCACTTCTTAGTTGTTTACGTAAAGATATGTGTTAGTTAATTAAAGTAATGGTGATCGAGGTTAAATAAGGATGGATTGTATGAAATTGATGATTTTCGTTAAGTAGAAATAATGAGGTCTTGTAGTTATATCGAAATGAAAAGTAAGAATTGGCTACGGTTTATTAACCGGGTTAAAAGGTAGGAATGTTCATAGGTACGCTAATTGGTAAACGGAAATGTGGATAAGTATCCGAAAGATTCGGTTGTGAGTTGTGGTTAATGAGTAAACATTCTCGCGAATGAAATTTGGATTAACAAAGGTTGAAGTAGTTTGATGGTATAAGATGAATGAACTAACGCACAACGGGTATCGGGTGCGTAAACGCCAAGTACGAAACTCCGGATAATGTAAAAGTATTATGGCTATAATGTTCATGTAGGTTTTGGGCTAAAACGAATGTGTTGTTTGATGAAAACATAAACGGGTCGAATAAATCGTAAATGAATAATAAGCCGATAGCGCGTATGTTAAGAATTTCCTTAATCCGGATGTGGGATTTCAAGTTCACATGATAGAATGTCAAATTACGATCACGTAGGAAGAAACGGGAGGTTAAACGGGTAAACGGTTCAAAAGTTATCCAAGTTTTAGCATTAACGGACAACGAAATGGAGCTGCAGAAAAACAACATTTAGAGGGGCCGTCGCCGACGCCCTCTCTGGCCTTCATTTTTGCCGACGCGCTATTTAACTGCCTACGGAGGTTTCTAGCTACGCGAAAATCCAAGGGCCGTCGCCGACGCCTTCCCCATGTCCAAAAACCTGAAATTTGATATTTAAGTTGATTTATGTATAGTAGGCTTCGGTATGATATTCGTGGACTATGGCGGGCCTTCCAAACATGGTTTCGAGTGCTCCCTTGTCGTTTATGAGTTGTAAACCCAAGTCTAAGCCCCATGTAATTAATATAAGAGTGTGATAGATGTATGTAATGAAGTTGGACATGTATTACATGTAAATGGTATACAAGAATGTGTACGAAACACGTAGGTATGAATACATGATTGTAGGTATGATTGAATGTATATAGGTATGTAGATGTGTATGATTGTAAGTATGTGCGAACGCATGATTTAGTGCATTTGAGATTTAACGTTACTAACAATGCACTTGAGTTTAGAATATAATGCAGGAATGAGAATGTCGGATTCTTATGAAGTTGAAGCCGAACTCGGAACAAGAGACTTCGAGAGAATAGTCGAATGAATCGAAGTTATATTGTCGAATGTTATACGAAAGTTAATTGTGTGAGAATAGTGTCGTATGAGGTTGTCAATGACTAATGATTAAGTTGTATGTGATGTTCACAGGTACCACACGGATTCTTCTACTACTAACGAAGATGAGCGGACGTAGATCGAGTCAAGAGTAAGGATTGTACGGAAAGAACGGTCAAATAGCTTGAAATATGTATTGCTTTGAAGCGTTAATACAATGTGAATAGTGTAAATCCCTTCTAGTAAATGTTAAATATTTTGTATTTGAACCTTTATGTTAGTAATGTGTTTATAAAAGAAAGAAATTTTAAGGCTCGTATTTCCGCTGCGTCGTTTTAAAGATATTACGTGTTAGGGTCTTACATTATGACACTTAAAATCGGAGGTTAAAACCCCATAAACTTTCTATTTTGTTTGGGTTTTGACCCACAAGTAATGAACAAGCTTAAAGCTTGATGTTTGTGTGATTATAGGACTAGCTTGGGTTATCCTACTTAAAAATCCACATATTACTTGATGATTTCCTTAGATTAATTGTACTTATTCATTCTTTATTTGTATGTTCATGGCCCTCCTTGATTGTTTATGACATTAAGTGGAGTGGTGAACACTCAAGAGGTACCTAAATAGAAGACTTGTTCTTCCTACCTCATGCATGATTTGTATGAATTACACAAAAGGTTCCTAAATGGGGGATTCATCCATCTACCTCATGCTTGACCTATATGACATATTAATATCCTGAGTTAATTGCCAAAATAGTCCATGAGGTTTGGGCAGGTTTGCCATTTTCGTCCAAAATGACACTTTTGTACCAAATTGCCCCCAACGTTTGTAACTTTTTGCCATTTTCATCCAAACCACTAACTTGGTTTATTTTTTTCTGTTAAGTTGAGGATATTTGGATGAAACTGGCAAATATAAAACCATAGGTACGATTTTGGCAATTTACTCAAACTCTTTTAAATTCGTTTTATGTAATTAATTTTGTTAAATATATAATAAAAAAGAATATACATGCAATTTTTATATGAAAAAAATAATAGCTTTGTCACATAATTTTTATAAATTTTCATCCAACCACTAATTAAGTTAATTTTTCTATTAAGGCGAAGGATGTTTATAAACTAAGACAGAAATTAATTTCTAATTTTTTATATAGATCAATTTTATAAAAATAAAATCTACTTAAACCTCTAAATTTTATAAAACTAAAATGTTGATAACCATATTGAAAAATGTCAAATAAAAAAATCTTATCATATGTACCAAGTTTGTAATTCATCTTCTACTCTTTTAAATTCGCTCCTAAGGAAAAACAGAAGCCAGTGCCCCCCCCCCCCTATCAAACAACGTATCGTTACTAAATCTTAAAATTACCCACCAAATTGTAATTATAATTCTATGAACCAAAAGTTTCTTTACTCAAACCACTCAGAATAAGTATTAGTTAGTTACCCTCATAATCTTAATTAAATAAATATTTTATTTCTACCAACATATTTCCTAGGTGCTCAACACATTTAAAAAATATGTAACGTTTTACAAAAAAAATTTCTATCTCTACAACTGATAAATACTAAAAGTTGTAATCGATTGTCATGTGTTGCACACCAATAACGTTTTCTCTTTATAAAACTGATTTATATAAAGAAGCTGTAAATTAATTTCTGTCTTAATTTATAAAATTTAAAACATCCTTCACCTTAACAGAAAAAATAAACTGAGTTAGTGATTTGGATGAACATTTATAAAAATTATGTGACAAAACTATTAATTTTTTTTTTCTAAAAACTCCATGTATATTCTTTTTTATTATATATGTAACAAAAATAATTAAATAAAAGAAATTAAAAAGGGTTTGAGTAAATTGCCAAAATCATCCCTGTGATTTTATATTTGCCTGTTACATCCAAATATCCTCAACTTAACAGAAAAATAAACTAAGTTAGTGGTTTGAATGAAAATGGCAAAAAGTTACAAACGTTGGGGGCAATTTGGTACAAAAGTGTCATTTTGGACGAAAATGGCAAACGTGCACAAACCTTGGGGACGATTTTGGCAATTAACTCTAATATCCATGTAACTTATAATATATTCAAATAACCAAACTCTTGATGATGAACTAATTATCATTTGTCAAGATAGTAGGTTGCATCATATAAGAACCATAATGCTTGTCACGATTCTAATGGGCTTTTGTCCCATAAAAATATTTAAACTCTTTCGAGTTTCATAGTGTCAAGAACAAGTGTCATGTGTGCTAGATGATTATTTTTCATATGTATACTTTCATGTGTTTTAAACTCCGAATCTTAAATCTTTCGTTAAACTCTCCATACTCACCCACATATGTTTCTTCGTGTAGAAGGACAAGGTACTCCAATCTAATCAACCAAACACTCGTGGGATATCAAGTAGGAAGCTTGCAAAACCGTGAGTATACTCGATCCCGTTTTCCTCTTTATCACTTTTGGGTGCAACATGTATGTTATACAAAATTACACTACATATGAAACTATTTTAATCACACTCTATCCATGCTATACATGAAACTATATGATGCTTGTTAGACTTGTATGCTATGTAAACTTTCTTGTGTCGACATATGTTTCATTAACTTTGTTAGCCTACCTTAACAATTATAACGCTATAGAATTAACGCACCGCCCATGAAACTTGGGGTATTGTTAAGTTAAACATGTTAACCTCCCGTTATACTCTGGGATATGCTATATTAACGCGTTGGATTTTTAGGTTTGAACATATAGTACACCGTTTCAGCATGCTAGTAAACTTGCATATTATGATTCATGTTGGATATGAGACTTTAAAGGATTTTATTCTATATTATACTATGTAACAAAACTTGTATACTCGCCAATTTTTGTTGATATATTTGAATACATGTTGCAGGTTGATTGATGAGATGATGTTGAGAAGAAATGCAATTTAGGTGGACTTAGAAACACACCTAGATTAACTTTGTTATTTTGATGTTATGTTTATGAAACAATGTTGTCTTTTATTTGGATATTGTATGACAGTTTAGTATTGAAATGAAATTTGAATTTAAATTATATTGTCACATAGTGTTATGAAGTTTTGAGCAATTTGTTTGTCTCATCCCGATGTTTCCGCCATCGGTTGGGGTGTGACATGCATGTACCCCCTTGTCTTTCTGCTATCAACGCCACCACATGATGCATGATTAACAACCCCCTCTTTTAATGTTATTTTCACGAAATTAGTAAAATAAAGTTAAAATTAGTGCATTTTCACTTTTGCCCTCCGAGCGCCCACACATATATACATTATATGCGCCTACCGCAAACGGGGCGTTTAACTCAAATTGTATTATATATTCAAATAACAAGATGCTATATCTATTGATATTTTAAGTGTATTCTATATTTAAATAACATTTTGTTATATCTATACTAATATTTAATAATATAAAAACACTCGCAAAAGATGAAGGTAAATACTTAACATTATGGTATATTAATTATCATGCATAAAGGTTTTTCAGAGTGTTAAACTAGAAACACACAAATTATGAGCGACTCTAGATATATTAGACTTTTTTTAACGACGGAAGATTCTATAATTATAGAACAAGAGCCAGCAAAGCTGTAAAACCCGACACTACAAGGAAACAAAACAAAATACAAAATTAAAATTTACTTTATGATATCTCTCACATTGAAGTTCTTCCATTTCCCCCAATCTAAATCATTCATCTTTGATCTTTCTTAATCCACGAAAACAAATTCTCTTTTATTTATTCTACCGTATTTGTCACCAATCCATTGCATCTATTAAATTCCAAGTCATTTCTAGATTTCCGGATTTCTCACAACGTTGTCATGACAATATCCATAATTAATTTCTTCCACTTCTTCGATCCTCTGAATGATTCTACTCGTTGAAAGAGTTCTTCACACGAGTTAACGTCTTTTTTTAATGGCAACGCTTACTCCTACTCTAGTACACCAATAATCCTAAATTAATCCCCTATGCCCAGGTTTGAATCTGAAACCTCTACTTTAAGAGGCAATACCTCTACCAAGTGGACTAGCCCCACATTAGCCGTTAACGTCTTCTTGATTCGATAGCTTTAACCATACCATAATATTCCACCATATAGCTCAAGCCATTAAGATATATTAGATATCTAATATTATTAATATATAATATTTATCATTATTATTATTATATTAGATTATATACACACAATCTTTATATATTATATTAATTTTATTTTATATAATAAATAAAACTATTGAGGACATGTGTCACTTTTTAAGTTTTTTTCGCCCTTGCTTTTATTTATCTCTCCTATTAAATAATTGGATAATAATATTAAATCATATTTTCCCGCTTCTCTCTCCTATGAAATAATAATATTAAATAAATATTCTACTTTCTTATTTATTTAATATTTATTTTCTTAACTATTTCTTTAATTTTTTCTGCTTGTTAATAACCATTTAGTATCTATTGATCCAACCCCCGTATAATACACAAATTTCTAACCTAACAATAAAAAATAAATAAAACTAACTAAAATGTTATAACACGTGTAGTACACAAGTTTTTAACTTCATGATAAAAAAACAAAATGAAAATGCTATAATAAGTAAATCGCACATCAAAGTTCATTTTTATTAAAAACATATTTTGACGATTGTATGTGTTAACCGATTAAGTTATATTTATTCACCCCGTGTAATACATGTGTTTGTTCAATCCAAATACACAAGTTTTAAAAGATGTAATATTTTATTATTTAATATATACAATTACATTTATTCAAACCGTGTAATACATAAGGTTCTAACCTAGTAATAAACACTAATAATAACGATCCATTCTATTTTTTTCTCATAAATCTATTGTCATTATCAACTCCACCATGGTGATGATGGTTATAATCAATTTTATTAATTATTATCGTGGAAACATAAAAACAAGACAATGTTTAACATAGATTTGATGTGAAAAGAATTCAAATCCGGAATTGCAAACGAATTAAACCCTTTATAAAGTTCAAATCAAGCAAGATCAAAAGACGAGCCTAACATATATGCATATCGTACAATAACTATTACCATAATAAATAACAAACAAGCCAAGTCCAAACAGAACTCACGTTGTGTTCCCGAGTTTAATAAACGTAAGAAAATGAGAGAAAATGAATTAAGCAGAGAAGAATGGGAGTGGAAAAGAAAGATTTAATTAACTATGGTGTTTTCGAGTTACAAGGAAAAGAAAAATAAAAATAAAAATTTTATTTATTGAAAATCGTTTTCTTCCCAATCTCTCCAATTTGAGAGGATTTAAAATGAAGGAAATAAGCATAACTCTGGAACACGACTTTTTTTTTGACATCATTCCAAATCCTCTCTTTTCCTTCGTTAAATAAAACTCGAGGACATAGCGTTAGGCTTTAGAGATAGAGCTATTAACGAGATGAACTCATGCTCAGTTCGTTTACACCTCTAATACGGTCTATGCATATAAATACCCTGTAGTAACCATTACCATAACACAACATTGTTAAAAAAAAACAAAACATAAAGAGTTAAAACGATGTCTGCAAAGATGCATCTTATCTAATAACAAAAATGCCCAAAAGTTCACATCATCCTACAAACAACAATGGTAAATGACCACTATTCACAGGGCTTAGCATTTTATCTAATAACAAAAATGCCCAAAAGTACCACCTAACTAATAAACTTTTAACGGCCCCCCATGAAAAGATATCTTAGATCTTCCGCGGTTAAACGAGGGGCTGACATTCCACCTTGATCTTCACCAAAAGCCGAAGCAACCATCTTCCTCTTTTCATCCTGCATTTACCAAATTTTAGGGATTCACTTGATATGGTAAAGTAGTGAAATTACAGTTTTAACCCCATTGGTACAAACCTGGAGAGCAAGAATTCTGTCTTCAACTGTGTCCTTAACAGTGAGTCTGGAGACTGTAACAGCGCGAGTTTGACCGATTCTATGAGCTCGGTCAATAGCTTGATCTTCAGTGGTGGGATTCCACCAAAGATCGAAAAGAATAACATGAGAGGCAGCCACCATGTTCAAACCTAGATTCCCGGCTTTCAGTGACATCAGCATAACGGTTACCTGCAACATATTTCATTTCTTGATAAAAAATGCAAACACTAAATTCCTGAATATGTAGCGTAACATGTCATATTCTAAGAAAAATAATGCACCAAGTAGAGGTGGCAATATCAACTTATTTACTTATGAAATGTTCGATTAAGGTTATGTTATATAACATGTCAAATAAAATATATAGTCTTAAAAGAAAAATGTCAAGCACACTGAAGGAGCCAAAAGTGCATTGTTAATGAATAAAACCTCTTAAATCATTCTATTTATATGTTTCAAAACTGCATTAACTTCATAGGGGTAACATTGGCATTTGATTATTTTGAGAAGCATTGATTGCACATTCATGGAGACTTATAACGAGATTGAGGAGTACCTTTATTTTCAAGTAACCCTTTAAAAAAGAAAAAGTTAAAAGATAAGGCGTTTTGGGCATAGGCCTGTAAATGAAGTACTGTTCGTGAACTTGTTCGACGAGAAGTTCGTTTATTTAATAAACAAACGAACCTGAACAAGATTTTGTGTTCGTTTAATTAAATGAAGGAACATGAACACACGTGTTGTTTGTTCCTTTATGTTTGTGAACGTTCGTTTATGTTCGTTTGTGTTTATTCGTTTATATTTTAAATTTTTAATAAATACATATGAAGTTATATTTATATAATTATAAACATATAAGAGGCATTCTAACCAAGGTTTAAAAAGGCTAAAACGGGTATCGAGGCGTTTTCCCTTAGCCTCACGAGGCGTAAGCCTCGAGGCAGGTCGAGGCGTAAGCCTCAAAACATTATTAAAAAAAATTAAAAAAATATATAGACGTCTCATAAAAATCACAAATTAGCATAAAACAAACATCATAAATAGAAAATATTTCAACAAACAAGGTTTAAACATAAAACAAACATCATAAAATAGTTCAAACAACTTAAACTAGTAATGTTATGACATCTAAATATCATAGAACTCGTTCCACTCCGCATCATCATCATCATCCTCAAAGTACCCTTGTATATATGCTATTTTACATGTATATTTAACAAAAACTAATAGTTAGTAGCAAAGGACTTATATGTTGGGTGTGTGAATGAAAGCCTCAAAAGGTGGTAAATACTTTGTCCCACATCGGTGTGTTAACAAAGTTAGTGGTTGTTTATAAGGTAAAGTCTTTACTACTCCATTGTAGCTTTATGACATGTTTTACCAAAAGTCCTACCCGCGCGCAGGGGGGGTGCAAAAAATGAGTTTCTGAATTGAAATTTAATTGAACTCGTGCATGCGGACACGAATGCAACTCCGAAAACCCCAGGTCGCGTGGGCCAGTTTTTGCACAATTTAACCTTTATTTTTTTTTGTGTTAAAGCCCAGACGAGAAAGCTTTAAGCTAAGATGTTTTTTATAAAGCCCAGGTCCTTTTTTGGCTGCGTTCTGTTCTTCGATTAGGGGCTTTTTTATAACCTAAGATGTTTTTTTAAGTTGACTGTTGGACTTGACCACCAATTAGGCCCAATAAAAACTAAATGGGCCGGAAAAAAAGTCCAGAAAACAATAAACTGATCAATTTGCACATGTCTAGTGAGGCTTAAGCCTCACCGCCTCGCCTCAACGCCTCACCGCCTCAGACCGCCTCAAACCGCCTCGTTATGACTGAGGCTTAGGTTTCATTTCCCCCTGTGAGGCTAAGCCTTTATTGCGATTTTTCACCGCCTCACCTGAGGCGTACGCCTTGAGGCGCGCCTCAAAACGCCTTTTTAAACCTTGATTCTAACTACTTATATACATATAACTAACTGATAATTGGGCTTTCCAAATAGAACACATCGTAATTAATAAATAATTTATATAATAAAAGCTACTCTGTGTCCCATTTATGTTGGTCTTTTATGTTTGTTAAATTACGTTCGTTTAAGTTTGTTTGTTTATGTTCGTTTAGGTTTTAAACAAACGAACATAAACGAACACAAACATGCCTATTTTCTAAATGAACGAACACAAACAAAAATAATGTGTTGATTATATGTTCGTGTTCGGTTGAAGTTAAATGAACGAACACAAACATGTCTCTGTTCATGTTCGTTTACATGCCTCTTTGGGTACACCCAACCCTACTTGTTTCGATTCATACAAAAAAAAACACATGTTTGGACCAAAACATGTTATCTGGCCCACCCATTTTGCCACCTATAGCAACAAGTAAACTAATTGACTTTTAATAACTAAATAGGGTAGGAAGTCAACCTCGGGATCAGTGTTGAACTGTTTAACAGCACGGTCCCTTGAAGATAAAGACATTGAGCCATCAAGTCTCCTGTATTCAATACTATACTGATTAAGCGACATTTCAAAAAGATCCAACATTCTCGTCCATTGCGAAAACACAATTGCTTTTATCGGTCCTTCAACACCGGAACTAGAAGACGCATCACCATTGCGGCCACCTAAATACGAACTTCTGGTTCTGCAATTTTTCCGAATAATCTCAATTGCAGCTTTAATCTTGGAAGAAGTATAATCCTGCTGAAGAACGATAGATTTCTCATCAATTCTTGATGAGCTGGCACCGTTATCATCAGAGATAGAATTCCTTAACGTGGCTTTGTTAAATACCACATCAGGCCCGATTGTGCTTTTGCATTTTGGTGATGGACATGTGTTGTCATCACCTGTTAAGTATTCAGATACACACTGATAACAGAATACGTGTTCACAAATTGTAACAACTGCATCTTCTGGTGGATCCTGCAAAATCATAAAGCCACTAATCAGTTTTTAGTATTTTGATAAACAGATTTTGATTCTTGATGATCCTGCAAAATCATCAAGCCACAAATGGTACCAGATACTCAATGTTCCGGTAATTACATACTTACGTACTGGAACATAATCACGTAAAATTACACAATCACGTAACTTTATAACTTGTAAAATTAAAAAAATTAAGAAAATTATAGCGATAGCCTACTCAAATTGAAGAGAATGAAATGTTCGTTAATACATAATACGATGTAATTTTTTAATATTATCGTATGAAAAAACTATAGCCGTTTGAAAATCAGGGGGAATAGTTCACACGAGAGAAGACCATAATACTCTTTTTCTTTTTCTTTTCTCAATTGTAGAATCCTCTTATCTACGTAATTGCCACCGCGCCATTTTGAATCGCTGATCTTTGCAAATCGACGGCTGGGGTTCTCACGTACGGCGTACGCTTCGCACACTAAATCCGTATTGTATGGTATCCGCCCCATAATAGAAAACTATTTGGAAGCATTTTATTTTGGGATATCTTTACCATAATAAAAAGTTTTTAGTGTTTTGATAAACTGATTCAGATTATTTGGAAGCATTTTATTTTGGCATATTTTTACCCTTGTATTCTCTCAATTATAGAAGAATTATAAATAATAATAATAATAATAATAATAATAATAATAAAGGCGAATGAAACTCACGCTGCACAAGCAACATATGTTGAGAGTTTCCAAAAGATTTAACAAATTGGCTCGCATATCTATCGGGAGATTCCTTGCCATTCTTGTAGAAAGTCGACTGACGGATTCTGACGTAAATCCCTTAACTAGCAACGGGTGGTCACAAGCTTGTCGAAGCCGCAAAAGCATCAGAAGAATATTCGCGTAATTTTGACTCACGGTACCTGCAGCTGCATACGCCTGCAAAAGAGTATTAAAAATTAAATATTATTTTCTCTTGATTTAGCATTATTCCAATTAAGGGGGCTTTAATGGTTTGATATATAGCTTAATAAGATAAAATATTGCATTCTTGTTACTGTATCTGAGATAGAACCAACTCATATCTTGCAACATACACTTTAAACATGTAATATTCACATTTTACAAATATGTGCAATACACTTTCTTTAAGCATTTAATGCAACATACCTATCACTTCTTACCAACATATGCTATTCGTAATACTTTATTGCAACATACATACCATTAAAGTTGCAAACGAACCAAAAGTTAAGCGAACAGTTCGTGAACCATTCGGCAGGAAGTTTGTTTGTGTTCATTCGTTTAATAAATGAACAAACACGAGCAAGAAATTTCATTCATTTAGTTAAATGAACAAACATGAACAAAGGTTGTGTTCATTCGTGAACGTTCGGTAACGTGTTCGTTTGTGTTCAATAGTTCATTAGTGTTTTCTGTTTTTATATTTTATTTAAATACTTCAAAATTCCGATGAATAAAATATTTAATAAGTATCAGTGTAGTATATATTATGTTCATGAACACTTTTTTGTGTTCGTTTGCTTTCATCTGTGTTCATGAACATTAGTTTGCGTTTGTTTGAGTTCATGAACGTTCATTTGCATTCGGTACCTAAAATTAACAAACGAACACAAACACGTTCATTTCCTTAACAAACAAACACGAACAAAAAATCACGTTCGGTAAGTGTTTATGAAAAGTTCGTGAACACATATTTTCTTAAACAAACGAACATGAACAATGATAGGAGTAAAAACCACGAATCACAGGTTCAAATCAAATGGTAAAATAAAAGATAGTTCTACGGATCGTTTGGATACAGATTCACCACCAAAAGAAACGGTAGAACTATCTTTTATTTTACCATTTTATTTGAACCGGTGATTCGGGGTTTTTACTCCTATCATTTGGTATCAGAGCCGAAGTGATCTGTTTCGACTCACTTTCCTTCAAAAAAAAACACTCTATTTTGATCCATTCCCATAATCCCATATCCTACCAGTTCAAAGTTTCAGAAAACCAAAAAAAATGTTCTATACTTTTCTCATAAAATCTGAGTTTTACGAGTTCAAAGCCTCCAAAGAGATCATTTCTGCCGAACGTGATGAGGAACCTCGATACGATGAGGACGGAATTGAGCCAGATGAGGAAGAGTACTTGTTTGTACTAAAGGCTCTTGGCGGAATTTCCAATCAAGGAGAACGTGCGTTTGAGAATTTTAGTAAAGGAGAAGGCCAGTCAAAAATTCATGTCGGCCCTGATGATTTGGATGATTTGTTTCATGGTTATGAAAACAAGAGACCTGTGTTCAGTTGTAGAAGGACTCTAGAACTAAGTCCTACACCAGCTAGCAAACCAAAAGAAACGTCTGCATGGGATGATTCATTTGTTGTTCTAGAATCTATGCCAACCTCTATTTGGTCATCACATGGTGTTTTCACATATCCACTAGAACAGATCATTAAATTCGGTGCAGAAGAATCAATGCAAAACTGGAGTTCAATTGAAGTCAAGAGCACTTTAAGGAATCAACATAAGCCACAGTCTCGTTTCAAGCTATGTACCATTGGATACCCATCGGAAATACCTCCCGAGCCACCACCAGATATTCATGCTCCAAGTTTGAGGACAAACTTTTTTTTTTAAGAGAGGATGTTATATATCGAGTCACTGGCCCGTTTGATCGAACTGAGTTGCACCGACCCGTGATCCGAATATCACCCATGCATGCATGCGTAACCAACCATGCCCCAGTTATAGACGTCGCAGCCCTACCATTTCATTTGGTGGTGAATCTGTATCCAAACAATCCGTAGAACTATCTTTTATTTTACCGTTTGATTTGAACCGGTGATTCGGGGTTTTTACTCCTATCAAACAAGGTCTTATTCGTGTTCATTCGGTTCGTTTGCAGCCCTACTTACCATTTATTGCCACAAATTGCACACTTGGTAAGAAATGTTAAGCATGTTGCATTGGCTAAAAGGATAAATTAAAAAGTTTGCCCTCATTTATAAACTGTTGAATTAGGGGGTTAACTTGTTTGCTTTTCATGCTGGACAAATTTAAATTCATACTAATAAGACAACACAAAATAACAAATGTTCATATGCTAACAAAATAAGCACATGTGTATACTAAAAAATAAGAGATTTGTGGAAGTAGAGACAGAAGCAAAAGCACCTTAAATCGTGAGCGTGATTCAGTTTCAAGCTTCTGATAGAAAGCTCTTTCTTCAGGTGAAAAGTCAACCGCAGTCAACTTTATTGTTTTAGGAGGCAAGTCAATTATCGGCTTACCGTCAATCAAAGTGTCTGCCCAGAAAAAATAAAACCGATTAACATCATGCAAATATGCAATTATCAAAATCACAAATTACCAAGTTGAAGGGTTTCTTTAATTTTCATGCATAAAAAAATGCATGAAGTACAACCTTTAAATTTACGGATAAGCAAAATAAATTAATATATAAACTTTATTCTAGAAAGTATGATCATTACTCCTTAAGAGAGTAAAAGTTTTCCAATTAATTGCATGAGTAAAGACTTGGACCTGCTGAAACCTTTAAATTTGTTGCCTGGGGACCATCCATGTACTTTTGGAAAGCTAAGGACCAAGGCCAAAATTTTGGTAAACCACATGGACCATCCGTGTACTTTACTCTAATTGCATAGAACCTTGTTTACTTTTTGCTCGAGACATATTTATAGGATATTTTATTATTGTTAAATTATTTTGTTATCTTAAACTATTTAAAGTAATTTAGTAACAAAAAATGTACCTTTTGTCCGACGAAGCATTATTGCCTTCAACACAGCTTGAAGTTTTAAATAACCCTGCATTGAGTTTCTCGATATCGGAATCTTTATTTGATTACAAAAAGATTTATACTTGGCGTACGGATCACATCTCAAAAATCTGAAATAACTGAAAAGCTCATCGATATTATTCTGTATAGGTGTTCCAGATAAGCACCACCGTTTTTTAGCTTTAAGACCACAACAAGATTTCGACATCTGTGTTCTGCTATTTTTAATAGTCTGAGCTTCATCTAATATCACCCTTAACCAACTTACTTTCGCAAGTGTACCACTACAATCAATGACAGAACCGTCAATTCCTTTTTTACCCTTCTTTTTCTTTCCAGAAATACCCTTTCACCACTACAATCAATGACAGAACCGTCAATTCCTTTTTTACCCTTCTTTTTCTTTCCAGAAATACCCTTTCGTTTCTTATTAGCAAATATAGCATTGAATCCATTTCCTTGATCATCTTCATCTTCTTCGTCAAAAACTTTAGTCGGGACTTCTTTTGCGACAATGGCATATGTTGTAAGGACTACATCGTATCGTGCCAGCTCAGCAGGATCTTTGGTCCTGTTGCCACCGTGATAGACTAGAACTTCAAGCTTGGCTTCTTCTGTAACCTTTTCATCGAGTTCGCGGGCCCACTGTCGTAACACACTTGCGGGGCACACAACCAGTGATCCTGCTGTCGGTTTCCGGTTACTAAACCGCTGTGTTGAGCTACCGGATTCAGTTATTACCGACTCATCGTTTTGGTCTGCATCTACAACTACTGTCGGTTTCACATCATCGTCATCTAAACTTAAAGCTTCGGCTTTTGAAGCGTTGGAACCATCTGGTTTTGGTTTTGATGAAAGTTTATGATATTGTATAAGTGCAATCGATGAAATTGTCTTACCAAGTCCCTGTGGAGAAAAATACATTAATATTAAGTCTAGGACGGATATTTAATTCTTATCAAATATATATCATATATGGAAGACCAATTATGCTAGTAAATATGTTGTCCAATATATAACAGTTAATGGTGGAAAAAGGCTGAGGCAGGTTAGAGAGTAAAGTGCCATTTTCGTCCCTGAGGTTTGGCCAGTTTTGCGACTTTCGTCCAAAGGTTTGTTTTTCTGCATCTGGATCCAAAAGGTTTGAAATCTTGCCATTTTCATCTGGCTCGTTAACACCATCCATTTTTCTCCGTTAAATCAGAAGTATTTCCGTCTTTTTTGTTAACTTAAAGGGGAATTCGGTCTTTTGAATACTTGTACATTATGCTAAATGCTTGTACATAAAGTGAAAAAAGACCGAATTGCCCTTTATATTAACAAAAAAACGACGGAAATACCCCTGACTTAACAGAGAAAAGCCGGGTGAACATGGCAAGATTTCAAACCTTTTGGATCAAGATGCGGAAAAACAAACCTGTGGATGAAAGTCGCAAAACTGTCCAAACCACAGGGACGAAAATGGCATTTTACTCCAGGTTAGATGAGTAACAAGACAAAAACGCGTTAAAACAGTTGGTTTCAGCCGACCAACAAACACCCTTTTGTCTTTCTTTTAATTTAATCAGTAACTTTGTTATAATGATTAACACACTACACGATAAAGATAAAAATCAATAAAGCAATTCATTTTTGTTATAAAAATTTAGCGTAATCTATTTGGCCCGTTAGATACCAGAATATAACCCAATTTACGCATGTGAGTATAAACCGCAGCCTCTAACTATACTTTACAAGCTTATTAACCTGATCATCAGCTAAAATTCCACCAGAACAAGCGACGCTACTAGTTTCCTTCTGAATCATCCACGCCAATGCAATTTTCTAGAATAATATAATCAAAAGTAAATTAATATACATACTCACACTAATGTAAAGCAAAAAAAGTTTGTAATTAGGTATGCAGAAAACCTGGTGCCTCAAAAGTTCGACTGACAGAATACCATCCGGTAAATTTGCTTCCTTTTTAGATTGAGTAAAATCCTAAAATAAACAACCGTACCTTTTTTCAGTATTAAGTCATAATAATACAATATAGTGAGCAAAATATTGGAAACGAACCTTTTTCTAGACTCAAAATGTAAGAAGCACAATATTCTTGAATTTCCTTTTTGAACATTTACGTTATTAATATCATCAACATCATACTCGGTAAATCCCACCAATAGCAATAGCAAAGCTAAGGTAGGGTAAGATGTAGACAGTCTTACCTCTACCCCATAAGAATAGAGATGTTGCTTCCAATGAGACCCCCGGGCTCAGATTTACGTTATTAATATAAATATAGGGATACTTTCAAATGAAAATCCCTTTTGAGTTGAGAGAACTCGTGAGAACTCGACTTCCCATGAGAGTTTTTCAACCAGATTTTACACAAAGGTAGAGTAACACCCAACAAGGCCCCCTATGGAAAAAAAATTACGAGCCGGTTTTTTTCGACATGTAAGAATCGTCTAAGGTGGTATAAATCACTGTAGCGACAAGTTCTGGCGTAATTCTCTCACCGTAAAAGAGTGGCTTAGAAGAAAAAAATCCCTGGAAAGCTAATTTTTTAAAATGATTTTTGGTGAAAAAAAGAAATTGAAAAACAAAATTGGAATTTGAGTTCCTATGAGTTCTCTCAACTCAATTAGTCAATTTAGTTCTCATTTTAACCCTTCCCTATATATATTACTAAAAGAAGGTATTAATACCTGTAATGCTACTTGTAAGATATGTCTCTCATCACCAACCACTTGTTCATCAACAACCCCCACTTGTGCATTTGGAACAGGCATTAGGGACCTCACTGACGGTGGTAGAACCCTACTTCCGTGATGGTTTTCCTTCATTAAATCATTATTGGCCCTACTGGAATTTTCTCCCATATGAGTTTTGACAAGATTTTGCCATTCATTGTCGTAAAAAGTTTCATGATTTTGACTAGTGCCTACACTTTTTGCACGAACACTTGGCCTAGAACCAGATGACAATGTTTGAAGAGTTTGTGGAAGCTTTCTTTTAGGGTCTGATAAGAATAACCAGTCATCAGATTTTATACCAAAAATGATATGTCCAATCAAAACCAAATTAGTTACTATCCGTTGAAGATCGTTTGGTTTACTTACTTTCAAAATTTTCACTTGAACTGAGACTAATCTGAAGCTGACGATCTAAATCATAGTTAACGTCAGACGAGTGACCATTTATAAACGGTTTCCTAATAGGAGCCCGCTGATTTGATCCATGGTGACCTAGAATTTATATAAATACTTATTGAGTTAAACAATAACAAAATAATTTATAGCAAGGTGAGACGGTCAAATAAAGATTCTCTTTACCTGCGTTACTTGTCCCCGATGAAGACGCAAAGGCAGAAATAACACCAGAATTAGGCGCTGAAGTAGCTGAATCCCTTTCAGGTGACTTGTAATTTTTATATTGTTCTAGATCCCAATCACTCGATTCACTGTCTGTTGAACTTTCTACCAGTATCGGTTCCATCGTAAACACTACAACTCAATAACTAACATCAGCACTTCATAAATCCCAAAGTCTGCACCAACCTAAACTCACATAAGATCACTTTAAAAGCCAAAAAAAATCACATCACAAAAAATAAAACCAAAAGATGACCTAATTATCCCTAAATCAGTCTGCTAACGAAATTCGCATACACAAGCAACAAAACGACCTACTTAACATGATCGGACACTTATTCTCAAACAACACCACGTAATTCACATAAAAACAAAAAAATCATAACTTTTTTCACAAATGTAACCGAAAAGTAACAAAGTGGGTTAAAAAACCGACGTAACTTCACTAAAAGCATCTAAAACAACATACACGCACCGTCAATTTCTACTTAAGACGATAAATTGTTAACAATTTACAAGAAATGAGTTTAACTTTATAATCAAACAGTCATACATTTACAGTTATGCAATCTACCGGTGTCGGATCCATTAGAGACACTACAACTCAATAACAAACATCAGCACTTCATAACCTGAATTTACACAACAACCTTTTCAGCCCCAAATTTCACATCACAAAAATTAACACCAAAATAGACCTAATTAACCCCTAAATCAGTCTGCTAACAAACCCTATCAAACCAAAACAACAACCTAATTAACATGATCAAACACTTATTCTCAAACAACACACCGTAATTCGAACACACAACCAGCAAAATCATAACTTGTTCACAAATGTGTCCGAATATTAACAAATTAGGTTAAAAAACCGACGTAATTCCACGAAAAGTATCTAAAACAACAGATACGAACCGTCAATTTCTGCTAAAGGCGAAAAATTGTTGACATTTAACAGGAAGTGAGTTGAATTTAGTAATGATGCAATCATACATTTGCAGTTATGAAATCAGGAAGAAGTGTTGGTGAAGAAGAAGGATCGGCGAACCTTGTAACTGTCGCTTGCATCAAGAGTGAAGATTAGAGTGATTGTGGTTCGTAAACATCCGTTGAAGAAAACCCTAATTCTTAATGAAATCAATTGCAGAGGATACGCTCTGGTGGTTTTGAGTATCTATTTTTGGGGGTTTAATTGCTCAGGTTTCCCCCTTTTTCTCGTGGTATTAAATACCTCGGACACGTCACCAATTTGTAAAATACATTTTATCGTAGCTTCATCCCGTGTATATATGTGATAAATTATGTTTATAACTACGGACATAGATAATGACACATCTTCTAATAATAAGGCTAGATGGTATGGGGACCGTCCCCCTTGCGTCTACGAACGGCGCCGGTTCAAACACCGTCCCCCCCCCGTCCTCGTCCTCCCTGTCGCCCACAAGCCGTTGGAGACGGAGCACAAAATGACAAACTTTCACCCTTTCCCATGCTAGTTGACCGTTTGAAAATAAAAAATAAAAAAAAATCCAAATTCAAAAAACAAACAAACGGCTCTTTTCCCCCTTTTTTTACCAAAATCTAACCCAAAATTATATATAATTTCCTCTTTTAAGAGATAAAACAATTATTTAAAAAATCAAAAACACTATTCATGATCAATTTGTTTTAATATGTATAACTAGTGGTTTTCCCCTGCGCTATGCGGCGGGAACTCAATTGGTATCGGTTCGGTTCGTTCCAATACCGGGATTCACTACAGCAGCTCAAAGAGAAATCTAAAAAAATATAGTCGTGGTATGCTGAAAATGATACATGTTTCATATCAATTGAAAACCATAAAAAGAATATTGGTTCCGATACTGTCGATGTTAGTATCGATGTTGTTCGATTGAGATCGATTCGATTAGTAACGTATCAAATACTCGTATAGTTTATGATGCAAAAAATATATGTTTTTTAATATTCTTATGGGCGCTTTACCATAAAAAATAAATAAATTACTATTTATTTTCAATTAAAAAAACAAATTAAATTAAAATAAATCCAAATGAATATATTGTTCATCAAGACTTCATATTAATATATATAGTGCTTTTCCCCTGCGCTTCGCGGTGAAAATTTGGTTGGTATCTGTTCGGTTCGTTATGTTACTTACACTCGTTATAGTAATCGAAAGAGAAAACTTTACATCGTAAACAATAAAAACGAATATCCATACCAGTACCGATGTTGTTCATTTTTTTAATGACAACGGCTGGTCTGCTCTATTCACCAATAACTCTAATCTTTATCACTCTTGGTCTCTTGCCCAGGATACAAAGGTTGAACCTAGAACATCTCCCTTAAGAGGTATATGCCTATACCAAGTGGGCTAGCCCCACATTGGCAAAACATAGAATCTGACACAACAACAATCGAACTTGCGTTGGCTGCTTTTAATACAACGCATCAACCCTCACAACACATCATTTGATTTGTATGTTGTTCAGTTGATATCAGTTTGGTTGGTTTGCATTTTATGTTTATTTTTTTCAACGTTGGCGTATAAACATTATGGAAACGGCTGCCGCTATCGTACCAACCCAAACCAATTTACTGAACAACATTTGTATCATTACCGGGATTTATTTTTATTGTTTTTTTCCTTTCGATAAACAGATCGTATTGCTATCATACCGTACCGAACTGAACAACATCGGTACCGGTATGTATTAATTTTTATGGTTTTTTTTATTTGATAACATATATCGTGTCGCTATCGTAGTGATCCGAACGTAAGTTATTATAAAAAATCAAACTGAATGCTAAATAAAATGCTACTAAGACCGGAGGGTATGGGGGTCGGCCCTGCCCCAGCGAGCCCCGGCGCCAGACCCCCACACCGGCCCCCTATGCCTCGTCCCGTCTTCCCCGTCCTCCAGCCGACGCCCAAGCCGGGCCACCTCCTTCACACACATACCTATACATATATATATATATATAGCCCCATCATCCACCCTCTTGGTCCATCCCCTTTAGGCCCATCCTCACTCCCGGTGACGTGACGGCCCATCCTCGGGGATGAGCCTCACCATACCTTCTAGTCTAATAAAAAGAACAAATACATTGATAAAATATTACTAAATAAAAATAAATACTTAAAATATTTCAACTATTATTCATCATAAGTTTCTGTTAATAAATCTAAATTGATTAAAAGCGTACATTATTTAAAGTATAGAATTGAAATTGGAAATAAAAAAAATGAAAATAATAAAATAAGAAATTAGTTTTACTATTCATCATCATGACTTTCAATTCATATATATAAATATATAAATATAATATAATAATAATAATAATTAATATTAATTAAAAGATAATTATAAAATTAAATTTAATATAAATTTAAACAATTTGTATAGGAGATAATATAAAATTTTGAAATATTTATTAGATTTCAAAATTATTTATCCTAAAATTAACAAAAGACGTACACTAAATATAAATTAATATAATGTAGATGATTTATTTATTTTATTAAACTAAAGTAGTTAAGGGTATAACCTATTTCAAAAATGTTTATAAGGGGTAAACAAAAACAATAATCAATATTTACTGGTTCTATACTTTTATTTTCGTGTTCAACTCTCAACTCAAATATGGTATTCACTATGTTTACGTGACATTTATAAGAATCATCACCGCAATCACCCCATGAATCATATATCGAGTATATCCGTTAGTTTTTTTAGAGATATATATTTTTTTATTAAATTCATTCAACCCGTGTAATAAATGAGGTTTTTAAAAGATATAATATTTTTATTATTTACTATACAAAATTACATTTATGCAACTCGTGTAGTACATTTGGGTTTCTAAAAATATAACTTTTTTTATTATGTGGTATACAAAATTAGATTTATTCAATCCGTATAATACACATGGTATATAAAGATACAACAAGATATAACTCCTTTCGTATCTGTTCATGATCTGCAAGACTGCAATTTGTTCCGTTAAGCTCAATTTTGTTCAGTTCCTTTTCCGTTAAGGTTAAACGTTTCGCGTTAACGCATTTTTGTTCCGCCGTAAGTTCTTCGTTTACGCCGTTACAGCTCCGTCTTCTGGTAAGAATTATGTTTTGTATTTTTTTTAATTTGTATTTGATATTTTCAGGTGGTGCTATTATTATATTATTATTATGGTGCTTAAAGAGGTGGAGATGGTGAAGGTGGGTTGCAGTGGTGGTTACTAGGGGTGTTCAAAAAACTCGTGGCTCGCAGTGTCACACCCCAACCGATGGCGGAAACATCGGGGCATGGCACTGAGCGAAACGGATTGTCCATGAGTATCCATAACAACTATTAATTACCAGATATTAAAACATCATGTTCCATACCACAACATATCCAAATAAAACAGTTATTACAAATAATTGTCTCAAAAACAAACATTGTTCCGACAACTCAGATTTAAGCGTGACATAACTAGACCCCTAACTTGATTCACCAAAGCACAGCAATCCTAGCATCTTAAGCACCTGTCACATACGTTAAAATAGAGTCAATACACATAGTGTAAATGTGAGCATACAAGTTTAATAGTATAATAGAGTTCCAAATCGTTTATGTATAACCAACATGTAACATGTACACTGCGAGTTGTAGAATACGCAACACATATCCCCACTGGGACACGTGAAGTAAAGCCCTAACAACCCCTGTCCATGACAGGTGCTGAGTCCAAGCTATAATACTATCGTTGCTAAGGTGTCAGGCAACAATCACTGTGTTAACATAACATACAAGCATTCATCGAATAACACGTAGCATGCAATAACGGTCAACGTATAAATAATGTTTGCGTTGTGTGCTGATTGTGATTTGAATAAGTAACGTATGTAACACCCAAAAGTGCGTAAAGCAAAAAGGGTTCGAGTATACTCACAGATAGCGTTTAAGTTAATAAACACTGTCTTGTGTTGGTGCATATTTGTGACAACAGCTTAGATTTGGTCTTTGGATATCTTGTAATTAGTAAAACGATAAACAGTTAGCGGGTTTAGCTTTGTAATAGTTAATTAAGAGTGATTGGGCCAAACCAAACCCACATATGGGGATGGTAGGCGAAATGGGCCTAGCCCATGACCTAGCCCATGTGCAAAGCTTTGTCCTATATAAACAAAGCTTAGCATTAGGGTTTAGATTGATCTACTAATCATCTAATCACTCTTGGAGAGAATTCGTGAAAGACAAAGGCTTGGATAAATTAGGATCTTGATTGATTGTAATCGTTGGAAGATAATCAATAAAGATCGGGTTTAAAGTGATTTCGGTTTTCTACACGTTTTCTGTGAAATCTAATCTAGAGGATTCCGCACTCTAGGTTGGATAGACGATTCTGTTACGATCCATACGGCTCACGGGACCTACAATTGGTATCAGAGCGTTAGGCTCTAGATTGGCTTGGTTCAGAATCGTTTTCTGCAGAAAAATCGAAGTTTCGACGTTTTTGGAGGCTGTGTTCGTGAACTGCTGCTGATTTCGGATCAAAATCAAGCATTTCGGATCATTACGGATTCACAGGCTTGCATTTCGGATCAAATACCAGCATTTCGGACCAGTTTTACTGCATTACGGATTGGTTTCGGACAGGAAATCAGTCATTTCGGATTAAACAAGCATTACGGATCAGTTTGAGTTGATTTCGGACCAGATAGACTTGATTACGGATCCATTTCGGATTGATAACTTGCATTTCGGACCAGATCAGTTGCATTCCGGACAAGATTGACGTGCATTCCGGATCATTTAGTTGATTACGGATCAGAAGGTGTTTAATTTCGGACCAATTTGACTTCATTTCGGACTGGAGTAGTGCATTTCGGACAAAAGGGTGTTCAATTCGGATAAACATAACCATTTCGGACCATTACGGATAACCATTAACCATTTCGGACCTTTTCTGACCATTTCGGAAAGGGTGGAATTTTTCTTGGCTCGCGTAAGAAAAACTTCATTGTTTCGTGTTTAGAAAATTATCCGTAACTCGTTACAGGAAACCGTTCGCACCGTTGAAATCGTTGGATTTTTAGGGTAAAAAAAAAAAAAAAAGACTCTGGAATCTGGAAAATCCCGAAAACAGTTTTCGACATTATACATCATTGGAATCGTAATCTCGAGACGAATCTAACGGTATAACTTGGTAAAAACAGATTTCGGACTAAAATTGTACGGTTTTACCAGTCTGCTTAAGTTAAAATGTCGAACATGTCTAAATTGAACGAACTCTTAAGGATGGAACATGAGGTAGGCACAACGAACAAACCACCTAAGATGATGAAGGTGGAGAACTACTTGACATGGAAGGATAGGTTTCAATCCTTTGTTGAGTACCAGGACACTCGTATGTGGATATGTATAGATGATGGGTATGTGAACCCAACTCATGAGTTTGAGGGAAGACAACGTATAACTGCTTATGTTGATATGGATGCCGAACAAAAGAAAATGTATGAGGCTGAAAAGAGAGCCTTGGCTGCCATTAAAATGTCTTTACCTGATGGCATCAAACATACCTTTAAGAAGTACACTACTTCAAAGGAAATGTGGGATGCATTAGAGAAGAGATATGAGGGAAATCCTGATGTAAAGAAGAACAAAGTTGATCTATTGAAGAAGCAATTTGCTGTGTTCAAGTACATGAAAAATGAGTCACTTGAGGACGTCATCACTCGATACTACCATCTGATGTCAGAATTGGACAATTATGATATAGATTGCTATACTGACATAGAGAAAAATGACAAGCTGCTTGATGCCCTACCTGCTAAATGGGATATTTACACCCTCATGATAAAGGGAGAAGCTGATTATGACACAAAAGAGCTGGAAGAAGTAGTTGGAAAGCTAAGAGCTTATGAGCTCAGTATGAAGAAGAAGGACATTGGATATGATCAGGTTCAAGATCCAGGGATTTACAATGGGCTTACATCTTCTTCATCTCACGATGCTTCTAGCGACTCTGCCACTGCTTTTCTCTCGCGTGAAAATGAGCAGGTCATAGTGAATGAGGATGGTGATGTGTGTTTTGTGGCTGCATCGGGAGGATCAACTGAAGCTAAGAGAACATCAACTGCTAAGCAAAGTAGTAGTTCAAAATCGATGCCAATGAGTGTGAAGTCTGCTGAAGAACATCTTGCTCTACTTGCTTCGTTTGTTGCTTCTTATGAAAACTACATTCAGGGGAAGATATCTGATCCTGCCGTTTTAGATGAGGATTACGATCAGATTGACCCTGATGATCTTGAAGATATGGATTTGCAATGGCAAATGGCCATGATTACCAGACGTGTGAAGAGGTTCATGAACAGAACTGGAAGGAAGTTTGTGGGGAAAACTGTTGGTTTTGACAAGACCAAAGTAAGGTGCTTTAACTGTCAAAGTTATGGACATTTCGCTAGAGAATGTCAAAAACAAAAGCAAGAGACGTCGAGTCAGAATTCAAACAACAGGAATGCTTCCAACAACTCTAACTCAAGGGCATTGATCTCTACTGCTCGAGAAGGTTCATATGACTGGAGTATTCATTTGGAAAATGATGAGAATGTCACTCAAGCATTCATGGCTGAGATTGTACCCATTGATGATGCTGAAGCTAACGTGGATGCTGAGGTTAAGAAGGAAAATGAAGCTGAGGAAAAGAAGGCTGATCAGACAACTGATGCTGAAAAAGAAAAGCCAAAGTCTGAGCATGAAAGGGAAGACGAAGCTAAAGATGAGATCATCAAAAGAATGGAAGCTCAACTTGCTGCTCTTATGGCCAACTCAGACAAATCGACAGGAGAGGTAAGTAACTCTGCTACTTCTGTTTGTTTAAAGTGTCGTGAATTACAGGGTGAAGTTGACAGGTTGTCAACTCAAAACAAAAGTCTGGTGAGCGAAATATCTAACGTAAAAGAATCAAATTTCTTTGCTAAAAGAAACGAGTCATCATATTTGAAAAAGATAAAAGGCTATGAGGCTGAAATTGAAGTTTTAACCAGCAAACTAAACGAAAAACTTCAAGTCATAGACTTAGCTCATGACATGATGGCTGAGAAAACAAAAGAGATTTCTGAAAAATGCAAAGAGTTGTCAGATGCACAACTCAAAATTGTTGAACTTGAAAAGAAATTAGGTCAATTCAGGGATTCTACTTTTGTTATGAAACACATGATGGGTGGGTTAAAGAAGAGTAATGACAAGACCAGCGTGGGATTCAAGGGCTTCAATGAAGTCCCACCTCCTCTTAGTCATGACTATTATTTCTTACCTGATGAAGATGAGTTCACAGACTTTCTGTCAACATCACCAAGTAGTTTCACATCAAGTCAAGGTGATGTGTCTGAAGATAATGATGCTAAGAAGGAGAATAACAGCAAACCTGCTTTGAAAAAGAAAAACTCAAATCCTACGAATAAAAATCCAACTTTTGTTAAAAAGGTTAATTTTGTTCAAGGAAGTGACATGAAAAACGAAACAGCTGTTATTGAAAACGAATCAAATTTAAAGTTTGCAAAAAATAAGAACATAGAAAATCTTGAAACTAAGCAAACTGAACCAAATCCTTCTAAGGCATCATCATCAACACCAGAATCTAGTTCAAAGGCTTCAGCTGAGAAGTCTTCGAAAAAGAGATCGTGCTTCAAATGTCACACAAAGGGACATGTAGCTAGCTGCTGTCCTAACAAAAAGGTTGAAGCACAAGTTAGTGAGAAACAAAGAGGGAAATCACCTGAGAAGCAAGGTGATAATGAGGAGAAAGTCTCAAATTCTCCAAAGAAATCTGCTCCAAAGCAACAACCGGGTGTTGCTGGTGGTGTAGATAAGGCTGAAAAAGGAACTCCACAAGTTCCTCGTTTTCAAAGAAATCAACCAAGATTTCAGCCTGAATCTACATCAGGCAGATATGAAAGACCTAGAAGTAACTCACCAAGAATGAAAAATCAAAATTCAAATAATTTCAGAAGTCAAGGTCAATATCAAAATCGATACCAAAATAATGGTGGTCGAACTTTTTATAACAATGGCTTTAGAAATTACAATCAAGGTTCTTGGAATCAAAATCATAATTTTCAAAGGTCACATAGTCCAAACACAAATAGGTACCCTCAGGACCAGAGACCTTATGGAAATCATGCCCCATTTCCATCAACAGGCTCAAGATCCAAGACTCCAGCTAGGAGTGATGGATACTGGATGAATGTTCCTGTAGTTGATGAATCTGGAAGACCCAATACCATTAAGGCTTGGGTCCCCCAATCTAACTAATCTTTTGGTTGGTGTGTGCAGGAGCTGCTAAGGAGGATTATCAACTTATGGTATGTTGATAGTGGCTGCTCCAGGCACATGACGGGGGATGCGAGGTTGTTTTCTGAATTTGAAGAATATGATGGTGGACATGTTAATTTTGCTGGTGCTAAAGGTGGTAGGATTACTGGACGAGGAAAAGTGACGAATGGGAAGATCACATTGGACAAAGTGAACTATGTTGAGCAGCTTAAACACAATCTGATGAGCGTGTCTCAAGTCTGCGACAAGGGTCACTCGGTCCATTTTACCAAAACTGAGGCATTGGTGTTGAAACCGGGTTTGGTCATTCCGGACGATTGGATAGTAATGCGTGCACCAAGGAAAAATGATACTTATGTCATGGACATGGGTGCCAAGGATCCAACTGCAGCGGTGGCGTGTTTACTGTCAAAAGCATCTGAAGCTGAATCTATGTTGTGGCACAGACGCATGGCCCACATTCACTACCGCAAAATGAATTATATCATAAAGAATGAGCTAGTGAAAGGGGTTCCATTGCTGAGGTTTCAAGTGGAAGATAAATGTCTTCCATGTCAAAAGGGAAAACAACACAAGAAACCTCATAAGTCTAAAACAGTAAATTCCATTAATGCCCCTTATGAATTACTTCACATGGATTTATTCGGTCCAGTGAACGTGAGGAGCATAGGTGGAAAGTACTACTGTCTGGTTGTCACTGATGATTACTCACGTTATTCATGGGTTTTCTTTTTAGGTACAAAAGATGAGACAGCGGAGATGCTGATAGATCTTTTTACGAAATTGGAAAACGTCCATGATGCAAGGATTAAGAGGATAAGGAGTGATAATGGCACGGAGTTCAAGAATCGGGTTCTGGATCTCTACTGTCTTCGAAAGGGAATAAAACATCAATATTCTGCTCCTTATACTCCTCAACAGAATGGAGTCGCTGAGAGGAAAAACAGGACGTTGATTGAAGCCGCTAGGACTATGCTTTCAGATTCAAAGCTACCAGTTCTTTTATGGGGAGAAGCTGTGAATACAGCTTGCTACGTCCTAAACAAAGTTTTAACCGTTAAACGTTTTAACAAAACATGTCATGAACTTATGTTTAACGAAAAACCAAACTTAACAGGCTTTGAACCATTTGGATTACCCTGCACCATTGTGCGAAACAAAGATAAACAAAAATTCGGTGAGGTGGCTGACGAAGGCTACTTTCTAGATTACATGCCTGGCACACCGAATAAAAGGGTTTTTAATCTCAAAACTGGTAAAATTGAGGTTGTTTTTAATGTGGAAATTACTTCCTACAAACCTCAACAATCAACGAGTGGTCCTGCTATATTATATGATTATGAAAGTGTGTTTAAATCATTTAATATTCCTGAGGTTTCTGATGCAGATGATTTTCAGCTGATTCAAACGGTGATTGGTGAAGATGATGAAGGAGAGTTTATGCCTAGATCGAATGTTGATATGTCAGATGCTCCGGAAACTTCCCATGGTGCTACTAATCCTGATTCAAGCGATAGTGACTCTGAACCTATTCCGGGGGAGGAGTTTGTTAATCCGTTTGCAAATCAGAATATTCAGGGGGAGGTTGGATCAAACCTGGGTGATAATCTTGAAGTTGATGCAGTTGCTTCTACACGAGCAAATAGAGATCATCCAGTTGACATGATACTTGGAGATCCCACTGTAGGTGTTCAGACGAGAAGAAGCATAGCAGCAAATTCTGGGTTATTTGTTTCGATTGAGAAGACTGGGATAGTGAACGAGTGCTTGTATAGTTTCTTTATTTCCCAAGAGGAGCCGAAGAACATTCATATGGCTCTTAAAGACAATTCATGGGTTGAAGCTATGCAAGAAGAATTGGCCCAGTTTGCGAAGTTGAAGGTATGGGAGTTAGTGGACCTTCCTAAAGGTGAGAGAGAGATTGGCACTAAATGGGTATTTAGGTGCAAGAAAGATGAAAGAGGAATTGTCACGCGCAATAAGGCTCGGTTGGTTGTCAAAGGGTTTAATCAGCAAGAAGGGATAGATTACAATGAGGTGTTTGCACCAGTGGCAAGGTTGGAGGCAATTCGTTTGTTTCTAGCTTTTGCTTCATTCAAGGGCTTTAAAGTTTACCAACTAGATGTGAAGAGTGCATTTCTTTACGGTCAAGTCCAAGAAGTGGTGTATGTCTCACAACCAGATGGGTTCGTTGATCCAGACTATCCAGATCGAGTTTACAAACTTGATAAGGCTTTGTATGGGTTACATCAAGCTCCCAGGGCGTGGTACGAGACACTGTCTACACATCTGCTCAAGAATGGTTTTGAAAGGGGTCAGATAGACAGTACACTGTTCATAAAGAGGAAAAAGGAAGATTTTCTGCTGGTACAGGTATACGTGGATGACATCATCTTTGGGTCATCTGATGTGAACATGTGTAAAGAGTTTGAACAGGTGATGAAGAGCAAGTTTGAAATGAGCGCTATGGGTGAGCTGTCCTATTTTCTGGGATTACAAGTTGAACAGAAGGAGGATGGGATGTTTATTCATCAAACGAAGTATGTGTACGACATTTTGGATCGGTTCAAAATGAATGATTGCT
This sequence comes from Helianthus tuberosus, assembly GCA_030545235.1. Lineage (NCBI taxonomy): Eukaryota > Viridiplantae > Streptophyta > Magnoliopsida > Asterales > Asteraceae > Helianthus > Helianthus tuberosus. The sequence goes on from CM060389.1 coordinate 136,165,901, forward strand.
CTACTTTCAACACACCCATTTGCGAAAATCACAATCTTGGCCCAGATCATGAAAGCACTGAAGATGTTGATCCTACTCAATACAGGGCGATGATTGGTTCTCTAATGTACTTGACTGCTTCAAGACCTGACATAATGTTTGCCGTATGCTTGTGTGCTAGATATCAAGCGAATCCAAAAGAGATAATAATGCCACTATTTCAATCACAAACAATCCCGTAAAGCACAGTAGAACTAAACATATTGACATACGTCATCACTTTATACGGGATTGTGCTGAAAAACGACTCATTGAATTGCACCGAGTCGACACAGAAGATAACCTTGCTGATCTTTACACTAAAGCTTTTGATCGAGCTCGCTTTGAACACTTAGTCGAACTCTACGGGATGAGGAATCCTGAATAACTGGTTTTTCATAAGAATTTTGTAAATAGTTTACTGCTTTCTTAAAAATCAAAAATACAAAAACATTGAAAAATAAAAAACATAAAAACAATAGAAAATCAAAAATGAGTTATCATTGTGTGAAAAAGAAGAAATGATAGTACATCAGCAAGTTAGACTGTCACACTCAAACTGAATTAACATGCTTAAGTGTGATAGCAGCTTCATCATATGATGTACCAGTAGGCAAAAGCATGAAATAATTAACTTACCAATGTGATATAAACCTAAATGTACTGAGTATGAGTGGGGAACACATCAGTGGTGTATGGTTTAATGACCTTAAATCTTGCGTTGATAGATTGCCAAAATCTGAAGTTTTGGGTCTTTATACTGTTATTTCATCTGGGGATATCAGGGGTGTCCTTCTGCTGCATCCAGATACATGCTGACCTAGACACACCCAGGATATCTTACAAGAGCTAAAAATGCCAAAACCCTGAAAATGAAGAAGCTCTCATAGAGAGTCATTCAAAATAAGTGCAAAATGCACAAATCGTACCAAAAATGGTATCTGTCTTAGCCCTCGATAAGATATTTTGGTCTCTCTGCTGTACGGAAGTACTGACCTGTTCACCAATTATCTATCGTTGAAAAACAAAACGGATGAATTCAGTATACTCACCTACTACGATGAATCTTTGTGCATACCTTGATCGCGGGGATATATCCTGAAGTGGGACACCCTAATATATCAGAAATAAAATTACCTTAACGTATCATACGGTAATGGTACTTGAAATGTTCATGCATTTGTTTAAGTGGACAAACATACTGGTAATCGTCTTGAACTGCTTTTCACGAAAAATTAAATAAATAATTATCTAATAGTGTGAAACAGTTTGATTGTGCTGATATGATCTTCTTACCGGTGATTCTCACAAAAATAGAGTGTTTATTGCTTTTCGTATTTATTTGCTTTCAGAAAATACAAAAATACAAAAATAGTGTTTTTTTTCTGTTAAAAATTCTTAATGTACGGGAAACTGTTATTCTTGGAGGAATTGTTACTGATAGGGGGAGACGGTGTTAGTAAGTGGGTTCAAAATTTTGAAATGATGCAGGTTATGGGGTGTTTGTTTAAAAATTGTGCGTGTTGGTGTTGAATTGGAAAATGCTTAATCTGTTATATAGTTTAACTAATCTCTTGAATAATAATAATTTGTTTAACTTGTGTTGAAAAATTCTTATGGTTTCTCGAGATGTTTGTTTTATAGTATACAGATTGAAGCAGTGTGTTGCGAAGAAGTTGCTATGTTAATGAGATGTTGCTGTGTTGCTGAGAAGTTGCCGTGTTGCTGAATAGTTGCTGTGTTGCCGAGAAGTTGCTGTGAAGATGAGAGTTTGATTGGATGCATGGTAGATCCTCCTTTCTACATTGCAGACAAAGTTGAAGAGTTGAAGAGTGCTATACAAATGCTGAACTGGAGTTTACTCAAACGCTAAACTTTTTGAAGATTTGGTGATTGGATGCATCAGCTTAGGGGGAGTCTGTTGCTGACAGAAGCTGTTAAAGCTGAAGCTATCCAAAGACCAAAAGACTTGGAGATTCTGAAGACTGAAGTTACCTTTGCGAGCTATTGTCAAGGGGGAGTTTGTTGGTGCATATTTGTGACAACAGCTTAGATTTGGTCTTTGGATATCTTGTAATTAGTAAAACGATAAACAGTTAGCGGGTTTAGCTTTGTAATAGTTAATTAAGAGTGATTGGGCCAAACCAAACCCACATATGGGGATGGTAGGCGAAATGGGCCTAGCCCATGACCTAGCCCATGTGCAAAGCTTTGTCCTATATAAACAAAGCTTAGCATTAGGGTTTAGATTGATCTACTAATCATCTAATCACTCTTGGAGAGAATTCGTGAAAGACAAAGGCTTGGATGAATTAGGATCTTGATTGATTGTAATCGTTGGAAGATAATCAATAAAGATCGGGTTTAAAGTGATTTCGGTTTTCTACACGTTTTCTGTGAAATCTAATCTAGAGGATTCCGCACTCTAGGTTGGATAGACGATTCTGTTACGATCCATACGGCTCACGGGACCTACATCTTGGATTGAATGCAGCGCTGAGAGTTTAGCCTGAACAGTTAACGATAGCATAAGCGATGAACGACGCGTAAATCAGTGAAGAGTGGCTAAGTATCGAGTGACAATCCGATCGGATGGCTATCCGATCGGTTGGTCATTCGATCGGATGTATGTCCGGTCGGATGGTCATCCGATCGGATGGCCATTCGGTCGGATTGACAAGCGTTTGGTAAGGATGTGTTTGTGTATGATGGCTTTGAAGTTTTCGTTGTAGCATTTTGAAAACAGAGAAGTATTTATACCTTTCAGGTCGTCGATCGAATGGTCGTTCGATTGGATAGCGATCAGTTTGGCAAGACACTCAGTGAGAACAAGTTCACAGCAGGATTGTCACTCGATTGGATAGCAATCCGATCGGATGGTAATCCATTAGTTACTGATGATCTTTGAAAATTGTGAAAATGTTTAAGTGTGGAACCAAGTGCAATCTGATCGGATAGTAGTTCGATCGGATGGCTATCCGAACGGACGACAATCCGTCCCAACGAACCAGATTGTCTTGAACTTGATTATTTTGAAAGTTTTGTGGTTTGCTTGAGACTGTGTGACAATGTTCTAAACAACGGAACCTCGGCAAGTCCCAAGTCGTTCGATCGAACAGGAACCACCCTAATCCGACCAGTTGACTGTTCCTTGACGGTTGTTCATGTTTATCCCGAAATTGGCGGTCTTGTTGATAGAATCCGGATCTCAAACCGATACTTCACTAAGAAATGAGTAGAAGATCTGAATGAACTCCGATTGGCCATTCGATTGGGTGGCTCCGACGAGTTGCGTTTTGGCGTTTCGTTTCGTGCATTGAGCGTTGCGATGCGTTTAAGCGAGTTTCAATTTAGCGACGCGATAGGTTAATAATAGTCACACAAAATCACTATATCTAACATACAATCATCCTAATTAACTTGCGTTTAGCGTTTGCGTTTAAATTGCGTTGCGATAGAGTTGCGATTTCGTTTCGATTAATCACTACAAACATAAAGTAAACATGCACAAGAACACATACACGTAAAACAATATTCAGAATCTATCAATCAAGGCGCGAATGCGAAGTAACACATAAGTAACACACACACGTAAAACAATATTCAGAATCTATCAATCAAGGCACGAATGCGATAGCGATGCGATTAGCGATTAAAGTGATAAAACAATGCGATAAACATCGATTAAATATCGATTATTACTAGATACTCCACATAATACAACTAAAGCGATTAAAATAAAAGATTCGATTACAAGTCAAAGAAGTCAAACCAGTAATTAAGCAAGGGGTGACAGATCGCAATTAGCAATCTTTTCTTCCTTTGACTTTAATCTTGACTTTGACTTTGACTTTCGTAACACGGGGTGTTACAGCCTCCCCTAGTTAAGGGAATTTTGTCCCGAAATTAGGCTTTAGCCGTAACAAACAACTGTGGGTACTTCGCCTTCATGTCACTTTCGAGCTCCTAGGTGAACTCCGCGCCTCGTTTGCCTTCCCAGCAAACCTTCACAATGGGAATGCGTGAGCACCTGAGCTTCTTGGTTTCTCGGTGCATGATCACGACAGGCTTCTCCACGAAGTGTAATGTTTCGTCCACTTGGAGATCCTCTAGTGGAACTTGTAAATCCTGCTCGGCTAGACACTTTCTGAGGTTCAATACATGGAAAGTCGGGTGGACGTTGTTAAGTTCCTCCGGTAGTTCGAGTCTGTAGGCCACTTTTCCGATCCTTTCCAGAATCTTAAAGGGTCCAACATATCGAGGCGCGAGCTTTCCTTTCTTGTGGGATCTGATCACACCCTTCCAAGGTGATACCTTTAGGAGTACGTGATCGCCAACGTCAAATTCAAGGGGCTTGCGGCGTCTATCGGCGTAACTTTTCTGACGACTCCAAGCTTTCAGCAGACTGTCTCGAATTTGGAGGATCTTGTCAGTCGTTTCTTGCAGTAGCTCAGGACCGGTTAGTTGCGCATCTCCGATCTCATGCCACACAATCGGCGATCGACATTTTCTTCCGTATAATGACTCAAATGGTGCCATTTGTATGCTAGAATGATAACTGTTATTGTACAAGAATTCGACCAAAGTTAAGTGCGCGTCCCAATTACCACCTAAATCTATGACACACGAGTGAAGCATGTCTTCAAGAGTACGAATCGTTCTTTCAGTCTGACCGTTAGTTTGAGGGTGGAATGTGGTACTTAGATTAAGCATAGTACCGAGAGCGGATTGAAACGTTTCCCAAAGACATGAGGTAAACCGACCATCACGATCAGAAATGATGTCACGAGGTGTACCGTGTCGACAGGTAATTTCATCGGTGTAGATTCGGGATAATTTTTCTACCTTGAAGTCTTCTCGTATCAGCAGGAAATGAGCAGATTTAGTCAAACGGTCAACGATAACCCAAATGTTATCGTGACCTGAGGTTGTACGCGGGAGTTTCGTGATAAAGTCCATGGCTATGCTTTCCCATTTCCACATCGGGATCTCGGGTTGCACAAGTAAGCCAGAGGGTCTTTGTTGCTCGGCCTTGACCTTCGAGCAAGTCAGGCACTTCGAAACATAGATTGCGATATCCTTCTTCATTCCAGGCCACCAGTATCGTAGACGAAGGTCATGATACATCTTGTCGGAGCCAGGATGAATGCAATATCGAGACTTGTGGGCTTCATCCAACAGGAATTGTCGCAAGTTAGTGTGTTTGAGAATCCAAATTCGGTCCAAATAATAGAGCATCCCATTCGATTTATTCACTAACTGCTCGCCATTATGATAAATCATTTCCTTCTTCAAGGTGCGTTCGGTGAAACAAGCATCACGGATAAGAGTTTTGAGATGATGCTGCGTTTGAACATTACGAACACTATGCAAATAGCTTCGTCTGCTGAGGGCGTCGGCAACGACATTTGCTTTGCCAGGATGATAACGAATCTCACAGTCGTAATCGTTGAGAAGTTCTACCCATCGGCGTTAACGCATATTCAGTTCTTTTTGGCTGAGGATGTGTTGCAGGCTCTTACGATCTGTGAAGATCGTACACTTTGTACCATAAAGGTAGTGTCGACATATTTTCAATGCAAAAACAACTGCGCCTAGCTCGAGGTCGTGGGTTATATAGTTCTTCTCGTGGATCTTGAGCTGACGAGATGCGTAAGCGATAACCTTGTCCCGTTGCATGAGAATACAACCAAGGCCAAGGTTTGAGGCATCGCAATAGACAATAAAGTCATTATTTATGTCGGGTAAAGCAAGAATGGGAGCATTGCAGAGCATATGCTTGAGAGATTGAAAGACAGTCTCTTGTTCAGTTCCCCAAACAAAAGGCTTGTCTTTATGCGTAAAGGAAGTAAGCGGGACAACGATTTTCGAGAAGTCAGCGATGAATCGGTGGTAATACCCCGTCAATCCGAGGAACGAACGAACATCGGATGGTGATTTTGGAGTAACCCAACTCTTAACAGCTTCGATCTTCGTGGGGTCGACATGAATACCTTGACTATTGATGATGTGACCGAGTAATTGAACCTCCTCTAGCCAAAATTCACACTTGGAGAACTTGGCATAGAGTCGATTCCCCTGGAGTAACTCGAGAACCAAACATAGATGTTGCGCGTGTTCGGTTTTCGACTTCGAATAGATAAGGATACCATCGATGAACACAATGACGAAGCGGTCAAGAAATGGTTTGCACACACGGTTCATCAAATCCATGAAAACCGCAGGTGCATTAGTTAAACCAAAGGGCATACGACGAATTCATAATGGCCATAGCGGGTTCGAAAAGCGGTTTTCGGTATATCTTTCTCCTGAAGGCGTAACTGGTGATAGCCTGAGCGTAAATCGATCTTCGAGAAACACGTAGCTCATTACAATTGATCAAACAAATCATCGATTCGGGGCATGGGATAGCGATTCTTGATTGTCAGCTTATTCAATTCCCTATAATCGATGCACATCCGGAACGACCCATCCTTCTTTTTGACGAAAAGGACTGGTGCTCCCCAAGGAGAGGTGCTAGGGAGAATAAAGCCTTTGTCAAGTAATTCCTGGAGTTGACTCGAGAGTTTGTGCATTTCGGATGGAGCGAGGCGATAAGGGGATTTAGCAACAGGGTTGGCTCCAGGAATGAGGTCAATACGAAAATCAATATCACGACTCGGGGGTAAACCAGGTAGATCATCAGGAAAGATATTCGGAAAATCACAAACAACAGGCACTTTATCGATTGCCTTAACTTCCTTTTTCTCCGCTACTACAATGTGCGCCAAGTAAGCTTGGTATTCCTTGCGGAGATACTTGCTTGCCTGGACACACGACATGAGTTGCAGTTTCTTCGAAGCGATTTCACCGTAGACACATAATTGATCACCATTAGCGAGCGAGAAGCGAATCATCTTATCGAATCAAACAACTTCAGCACGATTCTCACGAAGAAAATCCATGCCTACTATGATATCGAAACTACCGAGCTGCATCGGAATAAGGTTGATAGGAAAGATGTGATTATTGAGTTCGAGAGCACAATCACGAAGAACAGAATTGACAGCGACGGTTCTTCCAGTGGCAACTTCAACATCGAATGACGAGGGGAGATGGGCGTGCTTACGATTAAGGAGCTTTTTGATTTCTAACGACACAAAACAGTTATCGGCTCCAGTATCAAATAAACATGAAGCATATATTCCATTCACAAGGAACGTACCATTAACCACATTGTTGTCGACTTGAGCTTGACGGACGTTGATGTTGAAAGTACGTCTGCGTACTGCTGGCTGCTGCGGCAGGTGCTGTTGTTGCTGGGGCTGCTGCTGTTGTGGCTCTTGCTTCACCACTCGATTAGGGCACATGTTTGCGAAGTGGTTGAGATCACCACACGCAAAGCAAGCTCTAGCGTGGATAACGGGTGCAGGAGCTTGACCTTGAGCTGGAGCTGGAGTTGGAGCTTGACGTGGACCTGTACGGCAGTTGGCGGTGAAATGGACGTACATATTGCAGTGCACACAGTATCTGCAAGCGATTCCCACTGGATGGTGATAGGTACAAGTAGGGCATGCCGGATGAGGACCAGTGTATGCACGCTTGGCCAGCGGTGCATGGGTAACCGGTGCCGCCACTTGGCGGTGTTTGTTTGATAAAATGCATAAATGGGTAAAATTCGATAAAAAGGTAACGAGTCGAAGGCTTGAAAGTCTCAAAATTTATTTATGTTGGATGTTGGATTTTAACTCCATATGATGAAGAATTAAATTACGGACGCGTAGGAAAAAGAATCGGGTAAAACGGATTAAAAACGAGAGAGTTATGCTCGTTTCCGTGAAATCGGGTTAAGCTGGGAACGTACAGCAACTGTTAAAGCAACATTCTGCTGAAAAGGGGGCTAGGCGTCACGCGACGCCCCCTAATTTGGAAAAATGTTATTTTTTGTTTGTTTGACCCATAGCACTTGTTTAAACTTATTAGTTGACTATCAAAACTAACTTTTAAGTTGGTTTTGATCTTAGGTGATGATTGGCATGCTACGGATGACGATCAAACAACTACGATGAACCGAACACACGAGATTAAAGCTTCCGCACGGCGTTACATCATAACTTTTAAATGGCGAACTTTTTTATATTATATTGAAAACTTTTAAGTTGTAAAAGTTTTAAATTACTTGTATTTTCTAAGGATACTTAATCGTAATTACATGTTTGATATCGTATTTATACGACAAATTTCAAAATAATAACATGGGTGTTACAAGTTGGTAATCAGAGCTCAAGGTTGTTGACAAATGTGTTCGGTTCGAGGCTTGATCGCAAATCCGGTAAGCACATGTATGTTAATAGTTTAGCATGCTAAAGTGTTGTAAACAACACATAGGGCTATCGTGTGATACACGTTACCCCAATTAAAATGATTGATATAGTTGATGAAAATACGCGCGTTGACGCGTATAGTAGAAAATGCCTTGTATTATAATACGGGCGATTATTGAAGTTGACGTTACTAACTTTTGTGAATGTTTTAATTGAAGGACACTCGCATTTGAAGACGACGAGAGTCAAACGAATTGTGGATATGATGATGGAACGGTCCGAGATATGGCAAGGAGAGCATAATCATCAAGGACCTAAATCGCGTAACGATCGCAAATAAGTAATGGCAAGAAAGCCCGTTAGGGCAAGCATTACCAGGTGCACATTTTAAATATAATTGCACAAATAGTAATATGCAACAAATATGTAGAAATTGAAAGTTGCATATGTAGATTAAAAACTTGGAAAAACCCGAATAGAAAATGTATTCGGGATATTGTTTCCAAGAGAAACAAATAGAGGCATTACTTACATAGGGCGTGATGTGAAAACTATAAAAAGGTCATGTGTGTCATGTATTAATTGCTTACTCTGGCCAAGTAAGTAGTGGCATATGATACCATGAACTTCTTATAGCGGACACATTTACATCCGATGTAGTAAGGACGGGGTGAATGGGACAAATTAAAAAGTACCCAAATGAAACAAATGAACAAAATAGTTGAAAATAATGTAAACGCACAGCCGGGTGACGGAAGCGTATTACATTAGGATAATGAGCCCGATAGAAGGGACAAGGATTAATGTAAATGATGATATAAATGAATGATCAGAAGAAAATTCACGAAAATAAGTCATCTTGGACGAAAGGGCCATGGTGAACAAAACGGGCAAGTAAAACCAAAGTATAGATGACCGCCGGGTCATAAAAACAAAGGTGTTGCCCACATGAAAAAGATAATCAAGGTTGTTAACTTTAGTCGTAGTAAAGCAAGGATAATGATGATAATCGTCACTCATAATTAATGAGGCCGCCAATGGTGGTCACGTAAAGAATAAAAGACATGGTCGAATAAAAGCGACGGATTTCGCTAAGATGACCAAGTAAATCGAAACAAAGTCTTAATGCATACCGGAAGGGGGTGCAATGATAACGATTTCGGTAAAACACCCGGTTGATGGGTAAGGAATTAAACGCATGCGTAGACTGAGAAACAAGAACTCGAAATAGAAAGTCAAAAGACTCGGAATATGAGTCATGACTAAAAGATGACAAGACTTTACGCAAACATAAATTTTGGTAATTACGTTCAACCATTTCAAAGTTGGACGGGTCAAATAAAGGATGAAGTTTGACATTCATAAGTGATGAAAATTCACCCAAAATGAGTCAAACGAATCAATTAAGGAATAACGCTTAATATAATAGGAAAACGCAAACCGGTGAAACCGGAAAGCTAAAAACAATAAGATAGAGGGACCCGGGTAATGGGTGGTAAAGGAGTATAAGTATGAACCGGGTAACGGTAAGCGTAGGACAAACTGACGTGTAAATGACGTTAGAAGTCGTAAAGTCGGAAAGATAGTCCGAAAGTAAAAAAATGAAACCTTAGACTACGGTCAAGGTCAACTAAAGCTCAAAAGCAAAATTTAATGATTCCAAACATAACAAAGGATGCTTTAAAGCTATATATGTATAAATAGACAATTGAATAAAGACTAGAGTAAAAGATGATCTACGGGATCATCATAACCTACGGGATATTAATTAGTGTAAAGGTCTACGGGGCCAAAATGACCCACGGGTCATAAATTGAAGCAAATGGATAATAAGGGTCAATAGTGTAAGGTGAGGGAACTTGTTAAGTGAAGGAAATAGTCTACGAGGTTAAGTGAAGGAACCTACGGGTCAATAGTGTAAGGTGAGGGAACTTGTTACGATTCCCCGCATAAAACGAGAATGGAAAACAATAAATTATGGGTTGTCAATTTCCTTGATATGAGTAATTGACATAGTTAAAGAGAAAAAAAAATGTAAGACTAAAATTCAGTTTTTGTAAGAAATAACATTTTTACAAATATAAGTTCTGATAAAAAAAATTTGAATAGTAAGCATGAAAGATTCAAGTCTTGAAACTAATAGGCGCAAGACGATATATTCGAAAAAGGTGATATTTTCAAAAATGAAAGGTTGATATGAATTAAACATGATGTGACACGATCACGGTCAAGAAATGCAATGTGAGGTAGAATCACATTATAACCAAGCGAGCGGTAAAAGTAACTGGACTAATAAGTTTAGTTAGTGAGACCGGTTAAGGTCAGCAATTCAAATCAAGAAATTTGGTTTGCTTGTAAGCGGTGGATTCGGTATAACTGAACCGAATAAATAAATTTGAAAACAAAAGAAATTGTTGCTAAAAGTGAAAGATTTCACTAAAGACCTTTAAACGGGTCAAAGTAACGGATTCATAAAGAATTCGATAGTATATGAAAGCGATGGATATCACTAAGTTAACTAAACTAGTGGAAATAACGAGATTACGTTATTTCAAGTTGCACTGTGTAGTATGAGTTATGTAGACAATTAGTAACCAAAAAGATGTTACCATACTTTTCTGGTAATATTAACTATTGGATAAAAGTAAAATTAATGTTTAAAGGATTTCTAGGATCGAATACATTGAGTTAAACTCAATAAATTATGTAAGAAAAGGTTTCGAGGACGAAACCTCTTTAAGGGGGTAGACTTGTAACACCCCAAAAACGGGTTTGGTAATCAAATCACGTTAATATTACTGACGGGTAAAATACCGTTAGTGGTAAAAATTTACCCGGTAAATATTAGGATTTAAATAATTAATCCTAATAATAAATAAAAAGTGAATAAAAGATTTTAAGAAATAAAATGATAGAAGGCCCGAGTTAACGGGACCTAAAATAAACTTAGTCATAAATATTCCCGAACCCGCTAAGCTAATTAGGAATGTTTAACCTAGTTAATAAGTGGAGAATATTGTTAGAAATAAGTAGGTTGTGCCCTACTTAATTAACTAACCAAATTAGAGGGGTCAATGTTGTTAAAAATGAAACTTATATTATTAGTTATATTTAAAAACAAAACCAAACATCTCAATTGAGATGTCTGGTCGAACAAGAACACAGGGGGCGACACAGGCTCCCCACCAAACCCTAGTGCATGTCAAACTTGATCAAATTGAGGGTTCAAATCAGCTCCAAATCGAATTTCAAGCACAAATTCATGAACACCTAGTTGAAAAGATCACAAGGTATGTAAAATTGTGATGTTTTGATCCATCTTAAATTCTGGGTTATTTGTAAGAAACTGAAATTGAGCTTGATTATGTAATGCATGGATGAATCTTGAAGTAATATGATGTCTAGGAGTAAACCCTAGTAAATAACATGTTGGATTATTGGATAATCTATGAAATTCATAATGATCCATTGATAAGTTAAGTGGGTTTATTGACAATATGATGAACACTCAGATTAGAGTGTTAAATTGATGAAAATTGATTGTTATAATATAAGTTCTTGATGTAATTCATGAACACTAGACTTAGAGGTTTGATTGTTATGTAAATCTTGGTGAAAATAACTAATTATAAACTAGTTAGTAAATATGTGAAATTATGCACATTAGGTGTTTGTTAAAATGCCTAAATGAGAACTAAAGTATTGAATTTAGAGTGAAAACGCGTATTCGAATGATATGGCAATTACGCGTGATATGAAGTGATAAGAGTTCTTAATACTATGTTGATTTAGACTTAATGTTGTAAACCATGCAATTGAAAGTAGTTAACTTTAGATAAGTTAAGTTAACTAATCATGAAGTCGAATAGTAGCTTCGGCATAGGAAATAAGTGAGGTGGAATAGTCGTGATTTTTATGACTAATTTAACCTCCTTGTAAACGATTGACAATAGTTTGACGCGTAACAAGCTAGATGAAAGCTTGGAGGAGGGAGCGGGTCAAACGGAGCAAGTACGGAAAGAAAAGCGTGGCGTGGATGCGAGGTAAGTGTAATTTACACACTTATGTAGAATACCCGTTTATTCGATACGTTGTAAAAATGATAACGATAATATTGGAAATATGGAAATTTGTCAAGTGTCGACTAATGTAAATCAAGGTTAAAAGGATACCCATGGCGTAAGCCGAAATAGGTTGAATTTGTAAGAAAAGAGTGTAAAAGAAAAAAGGGTATGGTTATAAAATCCGGGATGGGATGGATGTTGGTGCACGAATGTCTAAAGCCTGCGTCTTAGTCTTAGTTTATCTTTGTATAGGGTCTGATTGTGTTAATTATGATTGTATAGGGGTTTAAATGTAGTTTGGATATGAATGTTACATGTGATTTCGCTTTTGTGGTCATTGTTCATATAAGCGAAATCTCATAGAAGTGATTTCGCTTTTATGGCTGCCACATAAGCGAAACCTCATCTAGTATAAATACCCCTTAGTGTTTTCTCATTTGACATGCGTTCATGTAATCAGTGCCGAACTGCTGCCGGTGATTTTTATGAAAGTTGAATGAGAAAAGAGTATTAAAGTGTATCTTATCTGTTTCTACTCGTTTCTAGCTTTGATTCATGCTGATAATGTATTTCCGCTACATTTTCGGTAGTTACTAGCTTCGATTGTCTCATTAGACTGTCAAAACGGTCCTACAATTGGTATCAGAGCCAGTTGTAAGCTAGTTAACCTGAATCAAAGCGTTTTTCAATCAGATTTTGAGTTTCTGGACGATTCATCGGACAAAATGGACTGAATTTTTAGTATATAGTGTAAAATTGATAAATAACAAACCCTTGAGATTATCAGAGTTAAAATCCGCCTAAAAATGACCTAAAATGGCTCGAGACTAGGTTTCGCTTTTGTGTCACTTGTTGATTCCACTTTTGTGTCACTTGTTGATTCCGCTTTTGTGTCACTTGTTGATTCCGCTTTTGTGTCACTTGTTGATTCCGCTTTTGTGTCACTAGGTGATTCCGCTCATAGGTTCATAAGTGATTCCGCTTTTTTGGACATACCTGATTTTGCTCTTAAGGACAACATCTGATTTCGCTTATTTGGTCATAGATGATTTCGCTTATATGTCACTTTAGTGTCTGATTTCGCTTATGTGACCTGTTTTAGTGTAAAAATCATGGTTTGAGTGTTTAGTCCATTTTGTACGTGTTTGATTGTTGGAAACTCAGTTTGTGGGAAAAGTTTTTGATAAAATCAAGTTGTAAGTCAAAAGGTTAAACATTTTTGGAAATTTTGTCACTAAAATGGAAAACCAAGAGTTTTACAACTTCTTCTCCGGCAGTGGTATGGTAGCAGGACAAACATCAAGTAGTGTTATACAAAATGCTAACATGGAGAACGAATTGGGAACAATGCAAAAGCCTCCCAAACTGATGAACATAGATGAATATGCGGGATGGTCAAGCAGATTTAAGAACTGGGTTCAGGCTAACCATTTTGAATGTTGGATGAAGATAGAGAGAAAGTATGTTCCACCAGTTGATGGTTTAAATAATAAGAAGAATATTATAAGCCTGACAGAATCAGAACAGAATGATTTCAAAGCCGAGAAAAAGATGATTAGTATTCTCCAGCAGGCTATCAAAGAAGATATTCCAGTATTGTTGCAATATGAAGATAATGCTCAATCTATGTGGTTTGCATTGAAGGCGAAGTTTGAAGGTAGTGATTCCATGATCAAGAATAAGAAGGCTTTGCTCAAGAAGGAGTTTGATATTTTTACCGGTATGAAGGGTGAAACTACAAGGCAACTAATTGAAAGATATTGCCATTTGGTTCTTGAGATGAATAGATTAAAAATTGAAAAGACCGATGAAGAATGGATTGACAAATTGGCTGATGCGTTACCTTATGACGATTGGGGCACATACCTGATGATGCTAAAGAACAATTCAAACTTTGCCAATTATAATCTTAGTTTGTTCATAGAAAAGATTGAAGCTCACGAGTTGGAATTGCTGAAAATTAAGAAAATGAACGCAGCGAGTGTGCAGCAGGATGTATCGTTGTATTACAAAGGCAACCCTACAGTATCAAACAATCAAAGCCCAAAAATACAAACAGGGTTCATTGCTGATAACACTTCAAATGTTTCTTCAAACACTCCACAATCTGGAAATTCTTCACCATTTGTGAACTATGATCCAAACTTCAAAGCTCAAGAGCAGTCTTCACCCCAAAGCTCTACAAGTTCAAATAATCAGGCTTATGTTTCTGGGGTGCATTGCAACATCGCGGTGAATATTAAGAATGGAAATGAAATTACTGAAACAGCCGCGAAACAACACATTGCATTACTTGCTTCCGTTCTAGAGGCTTATGAAGGATTAGTGGCGGGTAGGATTGGTAATCCTGATATGACCAAAGAGGATTACGACCAGATCGACCCGGAGGAGCTTGAACTGATTGATATAAAATGGGGCATGGCGAGTTTGGTTAGAAGAGCACAACGGTTTATGGAGATTACAGGCAGAAACAGTCTCTCAGGTCCTGATCAGAAGTTAGGGTTCGATAAATCGAAAGTTACGTGTTTCAAGTGTAAAGAACGTGGTCATTTCAAGAGAGAATGTCCGAATCGTGAAGTGAACAACCATCAGAATCCATTCACCAAAGACTATTACAAGCAAGCGATTTATCACCGACCAAATCAACAACAAATTGTTCAAAGGCCACAAATTGAGAATAATCCGGAAAAAGCAATGATCGTGAATCAAGACGATGAGAAGGTAGCTGCAGGGTTCAGCTGGGATAAATATATTCCCGGTAGTGATGGACAGGCAATGATGGCTGAAGTTTTTGAAATTTCTGAGATAGTGTCTGAACCGGAAACAGTTACTGAAGATGTTTCTGTAGTTGTTAAAGAGGTTTCTTCTGAAAAAGCAGATAATTTTGAAGAAATAGCTGCTGAAGTTCATCAATCTCAATCTGAGCAGGAAGTATTAGCTAGTTCGTTGAGATCTATCATGCCTCCTAAAATTTTTGAATCTTTTGCAGGTTTCTTTGAAGAACCGACGACTGGATTGTGTCCAAGATATGAGGAAAAGAAAGAATTTGTTGAAGAAATGATCGAAGACACATTGAAAGAAATTGCTGACAAGGCTCTCATGGCGAAACTGAGAGAGGTAGACTCAGAATCTGAGGAGTCTAAGTCTGTCAGTAGTGAGTCTGTCAAACGAGAGGAATCTGGAGTTCAGGGAAATGAATCAGTCAAACTGTCTGAGTCAGAGTCTGAAAATGTCGGTAAACAGGAAGTGAAAACTGCTCATGAAGCAGAAGTTGTTGAAAAAGTGGATTCAATATCTGAAACATCATGCCAAAAGTGTTTACAACCGTGCATGGAGTGTCTTGAAAAAGACACTAAGTTTCAGAAATTGAAAGAACATGCTGACATGTTAAAATTTGATTTAGGACAAGTTAAAGAAGCATATGATACACTAGCTAGATCAGTTAAAATGATTAAAGAAGAAAGTGTTGAAAATGATAAAGCCACAAAACTTGCAAAAGCAACACTTTTTGATAAACAAGTGGAAGTTAATTTTCATATTGACACAATCGCATCATTAAAAAAAGAATTGGAATTGACTAAAATTGAAAATGAGCGAATTGATAAGAAATTGATGAGCTATGTTGCATCGTCGTATGTCCTTGAGCAAATTGTTCCACAACAGCTCAATGCTGAACCGTTCTTTAACAGTGTTCCACCCCCAATGTGGAATCATTACACTCAGAAATATCCAGATGGGGTGGAAGCTGCTTTGAATCTCAAATTGAGATCAATTGAAGATGATTTGCCTGAAAGCATTGATGTTACATTCTCTGCATCCGACACCGACAACGAATCACAGGTTATCAAAACCGTTGTCGATCAGGTGTTAGATGAAGAGAGTGATCATTGTGAAAAGTCACAATCTGAGAAAGGTGTTACAGATTCTGAAAATGAGGGTAATTTCTTGAAACGGTTCATACCGAAATCGGACAAGAGTGAGAATGATGATCCAATTATGGTAGTTTACACTATGATTGGAACAGACAAACTTTACTCCGATTTCGAGTATCCTCTTCAGAATGTGAAAATTGAGAATGTTGAGAAAGTTTTTAAATTGGTTGAGATGAACATTGATGATGTTAATAACAAAGAATTCTTTTCAAAACCTAAAAAATCATTTGTTACAACACATGTCAACAACTTTGGGAAAAAGGAATGGGAAGGAAATGGTAACAAGAAAAATGGTAACAACTTTAAAAACAAAGGAATTGGTTTTGAGAAAAAGATGGCTAAGAAGGTTGTCAAGCCAAAAGATAAAATGAATGATGTTTTTGTTGTTGGTCCAAGTGTGCATGATGAGAAGGAATACATTTTTAGTCAAAAGGCAGTTGACGATTTCAATGCAGCAAAGAAATTGAAAGAAGAATCAATCAAATCAACTTTTGTTGAATATGACAAAAGAATTTGTTATCGCTGCAATGAAATCGGACACATGGCAAAACAATGCAAGAAAGTTTTTGAAAAACCTGTTGTTCAAAAACCTCAACCTAAGTCATCAATTGACAAAAAGGGTAAAAAACCAATGGTTTCACAAATCCGCATTTTGAAGAGGGGTGAATCGTAGATAAGCCGAAATCGATATTTGAGATTGGCGAATCTTCAAAGTCTCAAAAGACTTCAAAGATTTATTCAAAAACGAAAATTTTTGAAAATGAATTATGGGTTGCAAAATCAAAACCATCGGTTGAGGAGAAAAAGATGGAAAACATTTTGAAGAATGAAACAAAAGTTTTTGAAACTAAATCACAATCAGTTGAGGTGAAGAAAATGGAGAATGAGTTAAAGTTTGATTCAAAAGCTTTTAATCCCACTATTCAAAATATTTTCGGAAAAATGGTTGACAGAAAAGTCAAAGGGGTAAAGGAATTTTATGAATCAAAGGTGGGTGTTAATGATAATCATAAATTTGAGTTTGAACTTGACAAATTTCTTGCAGATTTTGAGTCAGAATTTCCACCAATAAAAAATGAAGTAAAATCAAAAGCTAAAAATGATGTTCCTAATGTCACATTTGACTTTCCTAAGACTGATGAGAAGTGTGATGTAGTGTTTGGGAGTGTTTCAGAAGTAAAAAAGTCATGGAGTTCATTGTTTGAATGAATTTGTTATGATGTTTGCAGGGGCTGCCCAAGTCTATATTGTCAAAATGGATCATGGATAGTGGCGCTTCACGACATATGACTGGGACGCTTGCTTTGTTATATGATGTCAAATCTGTAAATGGAAGCTATGTTGGATTTGCCGGTAACCAAGGTGGAAGGATCGTTGGTTAAGGAACGCTGTCAAATGGCGTGATTTCATTCGATAAAGTGAACTACATAATCGAGTTAACAAACAATTTACTCAGTATTTCACAAATCTGTGATAAAGATTTTAGTGTACATTTTACAAAAACTGAGTGTGTGGTTTTGAAACCAGGGTTTAAAATCCCTGATGAGATGGTGTTGTTGCGTGCTCCACGGGAGTATGATCTTTATTATCTTGATATGAACATCGCAACTCCAACAACTCATCAGAAACAGTGTTTTGTGTCAAAGACTAAAGCAACGGAAAAAGATTCAATAATGTGGCATCGTAAGATGGGCCACATTCATGTTCGCAAAATGAACTTTTTGGTACATAATGATTTAGTTGATGGTGTAAATTTGAAGAATTTTCATTTAAATGATGATTGTGTAGCATGTAAGAAAGGAAAGCAAACTCGGAAGTCACATCCATTGAAGATGATGAATATAATCAGGTTACCTCTTGAGAGATTGCACATGGATCTCTTCGGGCCTGTCAATGTAAAGAGCATCAGTGGAGATTTATATTGCTTGGTGGTGACTGATGATTTTACGAGATTTTCTTGGGTAGTGTGCTTGGAACGAAAAGATCAAACTTTTGAGTCTTTGATGGTGCTTTTCAAGAAAATGGAGACGGTGTATAAACTGCCAATTAGAAGGATTCGGAGCGACAACGGAACGGAATTTAAGAACAACAAGATGTACAAATTCTGCAATGAGAAGGGAATTCTTCATGAATTCAGTGCCCCGTACACACCACAGCAAAACGGCGTAGCTGAATGAAAGAATCGAACCCTGATTGAAACAGCCCGTACAATGTTAGCCGATTCCAAGCTACCAATCTTTTTCTGGAGTGAAGCCGTATCAGCAGCTTGTTACACTTTGAATAGAGTTCTCACTGTCAAGAAGTATAAAAAGACTTGCTTTGAGCTGCTGCACCGTTATAAGCCGAATCTTGAGTTTTTGGAGCCATTCGGGTCTCCTTGTACATTTATTGATGAAAATGGTAAATTTGGAGCTAAAGCTAATGAAGGTTTCTTTGTAGGTTACGCTAGCCCACTCAAGAGGGTGTTCGTACCATGCTTGAGTAAGGTGATTCAAGTTCAACACGTGGATTGTCAAAAGCATACTCCATCAGCACAACTTCCCGGACAAAGATTCCTGTTCGACTATGATAAACTCTGGGAGTCGTTTCATCTGCCGGTCGAGCCGAGTGAGGAGGAACTAGCTCTTATGTATCTGTATCAGCAAACTGTGTCAGAGGAGCAAGTATCTAGACCGCTAGAAGTTTCTCAACCCACTGGGGGTACTCATGATGATGAAGCAGGACCAAGTGGAACAGCTCACGAACCACCAGAGGAACCAGTTCCATCATTTGATGAATCTGACGACTCAGAAGTGGAACCCGCTCCATCTTTTGACGAGGATCCAACGGAAACTGAGGATCAATCCATTGATCTTATTGTTGATCTGGACATATCGAGTTTGGAATCGGAAGTGAATGTGCCTGACAATGCTATGCCACAGACGTTGTCTTATCATCCCTCAGAACAGATTATTGGCGACCTGCAAAGTGGTGTCAAAACCCGACATCAAATAGATCAAGCTTTTACATGTTTCTATTCATCTATTGCTGATATGCAGAAAGAAGTCTCATTAAAATGTTTTATTTCGCAGATAGAGCCCAGAACCTACAAAGAGGCATTGACCGAGGATAGCTGGGTGAATGCAATGCAGGAGGAGCTGCAACAGTTCGAAAAGTTGGGCGTCTGGAGACTTGTAGATCTACCTGAGAATCAAAAGTTGATCAAAACGAAATGGGTTTTTAAATGTAAGCGTGATGACAGAGGTGTCGTGGTGAGAAACAAAGCACGACTTGTGGTTCAAGGCTTCAGTCAACAGGAAGGAATAGATTATGATGAAGTTTACGCACCGGTTGCCAGACTTGAGGCAATTCGGATTTTTCTAGCCTTCGCATCATGGAAAGATTTTAAAGTCTATCAACTTGACGTCAAATCTGCCTTCCTTTACGGAACAATCAGAGAAGAAGTGTATGTGGGGCAACCGCCGGGGTTTACAGACCCACAACACAAAAACAAGGTGTTTCTACTGGATAAAGCGTTGTATGGACTTCACCAG
Source organism: Helianthus tuberosus (assembly GCA_030545235.1). Lineage (NCBI taxonomy): Eukaryota > Viridiplantae > Streptophyta > Magnoliopsida > Asterales > Asteraceae > Helianthus > Helianthus tuberosus. The sequence goes on from CM060389.1 coordinate 136,185,751, forward strand.
GCCCCGAGAGCCTGGTATGAAACGCTTTCAACATACTTGCTGGACAACGGGTTCACAAGAGGCACAGTAGACAGCACTTTGTTCACCAAGGAAGAAGCAGGCCACTTGTTGATTGTGCAGATATATGTTGACGACATAATTTTTGGATCCACCAACGACGACATGTGCAAAGAATTTGAAAAGGTGATGAAGAAAAAGTTTGAGATGAGTTCAATGGGGGAGATGAAGTTCTTCCTCGGATTGCAAGTGGAACAAATGTCCGACGGAATCTTCATTCACCAAATGAAGTATGTGAAGGACGTGCTCGATAAGTTCGATATGACAGATTGCAGTCCTGCATCCACCCCCTCGCACAGAATCATGGAATTTGTCCAGACGAGAATGGTGTAAAGATGGACGAGACATTGTACCGATCAATCATTGGATCTCTGATGTATCTCACGGCTTCCCGTCCAGACATCATGTACCCGACGTGTCTCTGTGCCAGATATCAGTCAAATCCAAAGCAGTCACACCTGACCATTGTGAAACGTATCTTACGGTATTTGAAAGGCTGCCCAAGCATCGGCTTGTGGTATCCTCGCTCGGGTGACTTTACTTTATCTGGTTTTGCTGATTCTGATTTTGGGAGCTGCAAGCAATATGCAAAGTCCACCACTGCTGGGTGTCAGTTCTTCGGAACTCTACTCGTTACCTAGCAGTGTAAGAAACAAACCGCAGTAGCGCTTTCTACATGTGAGGCTGAATATGTTTCAGCTTCCAGCTGTTGCTCACAGATCCTTTGGATCCAACAGCAGATGCGCGACTTCGGTTTGCAGTTCTTAGATACTCCGATATATGTGGACAATGAAGCAGCTATTAACATCACTAAAAATCCGGTTCACCATTCTAAAACAAAACACATTGAGATCCGTCACCATTTTATTCGTGATTGTCACGAGAAAAAGTTAATTCGGATTGAACATGTGCACACCGATGACCAGAAAGCGGATTTCTATACTAAACCATTTGACAAAAAGAGATTTTATTATCTTTTGAAATTGAACGGGATGAAAAATCTGCAATCTGGGAGGGTTATTGAATGTGAAGCCGAATTGGGCGGCGATCTGACGTGAACCATGTCGTGTTGTCAAATTTGTTTGTACAGCTTTTCTTCTGCGTTTTGATATAAACAAAAACACAAAAATATGTTTTAGTTTTAGGGGGAGAAATTCGCAGAAAAATACAAAAACATGATAAAATTTACAAAAACCAAAAACATTTGAAAAAGTAAAAATGAGTTTGTGTATAAAAGGGAAATGATAGTACATCAGCTAGACAGGTGCAGTACGCTAAAGAATTGGAATGTATAAAATGCAATTAAGCAGTCTCACTAAAGATGTGCCGATAGGTTTTCACAAAATCAGTAGATCAGTTTGGGATATAAACATAAAATTTACTTGCGTCTACGTGGGGAACACCTCCAGGATATATAGGTAACCCCTGAAATCTTGTTTGAAGGGTCCCGTATTCTGAGATACTAGGTCTTTATGCTTAGTGATATCTGGGGTATTATCCCGGGACTTCTGATTTTGCGGAAGCAATGGCCTAGTCCCCGGAGAATACTTTACGCTGCTTTGAAATATAAGCCTCCCCTCAGCATAAAAAATGATAACACATTGCAAAATTGTTAATCATGTGCTGTTGAAAAGAAGATCCCCAAAGGGGACCCACCAAAAGTCGAAGCCGTCATCTCTCTGCGTATCGAAAGATCGACCTGAGCTCTCACGGCCCTCGCAATTAACCCCTTACAGATATCATCTAGGTATACTCACCTGTAAGACTGAATACCGGGGTCTGGATACGGGAGTATATACTGAGGTGGGACACATGTAGATGTTTAAGTCCTAAAACACTAATTCTGTATCCTGAACAGATTGAAAGTTTTGTGAGAATTTAAGAGGATCAGTATATCGGTAATCTACGTGAATTGTTTAATGCTTAAAATGAAATAACAGCTTAACGGTACTTGTATCTCGTCGGCAGCTGATATGATCCCTTAACACGCTCACAAAAATATTGTGTGTACAGTTTCCAGTTTATTTTGTTATAAATCCAAAAAGATTTTAGTTCTCATTTTATTTTCGACAACTGACTTTGGGAATCGGAAGTTCAAAGCCTTGTGCAGATCATGTCTGAGATTGATGAGGGCTGGGTAAGTTGGAGATGCGGTAATATGTATGGTACAAATGTTTGAGGATAGAAAAGTGTTTGAAAGTCAAAAGTTCATTCATTTGAACTATTTTCAGAATGAAACAAAGACGTACTTCATAATTCAGTCAACCAAGGTCATTAATTTGGACTTGGTAGACTAAGCAGTTGACCAAGGTCATTGACTTGGACTTGGTTAACTGGGTGTGACAGGGTTTAATCTGAAAATGACAAAATTGAATATTTTTGAAAAAATTGAATCTGATTTCGCTTTTATGACAAAGAGGGATTTTGTTTTTTTAAAACAGATTTCGCTTATAAGGACTTAATCAGGTATCACTTATTTGATCATGTGGTACCGCTCTTATGACCTGGTCACAAAAGCGGAACCCCACCCAATATATAAACACAGGGGTTCGCTCATATGTCATTATCTGTCTGTTCGCTCTTGTGACACCTTCAAAAGCGAAACCCTAGAAAGTTGTGATTTCAAACAAATTGCTGCCCAATTTTTGTCAGATCTTGTGTATTTCATAGTTTATAGTTATGGGCAAGGTAATTTTAGATCCAATTTGACCAGATTCGTACTTATTTTAACTGTCGAAACTTGTGTTTGAATAAATCTTAGATCTAGGGTCTTAAACTGCAAATTGATGTTTAAAAACAATGATGTGTGGTCGGATTTAGGAGATAAACATGTTTGTGTGTTTTGATTGTGTAAAATCTGTTGATTGATGATATGTGTCGATGTCAAGATATTGCAAATTTAGATCTAGGTCGATTTTCAGGATAAAAATGAAATCAAAGCAATACCCAAGTGTCGAATTTAATGTTTAAACAGATTGATGGTTTCAATTTTTGATTTTGATGAGATTGAACAAGGTATCGCTTATACAGACATGAACAAGTGATTCCGCTCTTATGGCAAATCAGTAATATCGCTTATCTAAACATATGATATCGCTTATTTGAACATTTTGTGATTTCGCCTTTGTGTCTATAATAGATTCCGCTTATATGAACAGATTGTGTTAATTTCACTCATGTGTTCAATATGTGATTTTATTTTTAGGGTATTTGTCAAGTAAAAAAATTATAATTTTTCCGAAATGTCTAATTTTGGGTTCATGTGTGGTTGTGCAGGGATCTGATACTGTTTTTGATCCTCTTCATAACAGTTGTAGTAATTTCGATATGGAAAAGCATTCTGAGTTAGCAAAGTTTAGTGGTATTCTGGAATTCATGAGGCGTATTCCTATCCAGAAAGCATTAACTGATCAACGTCTACTTTACAAGTCTCATATTCGACGTTTTTGGGAGAATGCTGTTTACAATGATCAGATCAAAGAAATATCTTCAACTGTTATGGTGAATGGTGAAGAAAAGAGAATTATTGTTACAGAAGCTCTTATTCGAGAAGTTGTGGATTTTCCTGATAATGCTGATTTTCCAATCAGATTTCCTGAACGGATGGTGAAAGGCTGTATGCTTCGAATGGGTTATCAAGGAGCGTTGAATGCTGGAAATTATTTGAAGTCGAAGTTCCAGAAGCCTTACAAGTTCTTAATTCATTGTATTCTGATGGCTCTCAGTCATACAAAAGGAGGTTTTGATGCGATGCGTGATTATCAAATGAATATGGTTACTGCATTGGTTTTGAACAAAAAGTACAACTTCTCACATATTGTCTTTTATTACATGGCTGAGAATATCACCACAAAGAACAAGAAATGGGTGTATCCTCGATTTGTGCAAATGTTGATAGATCATGTTTATCCGGAGATTGATCGAGACATAGAGGATGACTTGTTAATACAATCTCACATGAGCAATGAGTCATTGAAGCAGCTCTCTAGATGTCATCAAAATCACCCAGAACCAAAAGTTGGTGCAGAATTCTTCGGTTTCATTAAGAATGCTTCTTATGTTGATCCTGATCCAGTTAATCATCAAAACTGGAGAAACGAAGATGAAATGAAAGAAGCAGCTTATGCTGAAGAGTTAAAGATTCTTGTTGATTTCAAAGATACAAAGAATAATTGGTTTGTAAAAGCAACTGGAAGAAGACAAAGACCAGCTACTCCAGTGGTTATTGAAGGTGAAGGATCTTCTTCCAAACCAAAGAAGAAACAAAAGAAAGTTGCAAAAACTTTGTTGGTTGATGAACCGAATGAAGACATTCAAGTTGATATTGCTGAAAATGTTACAGTTAATGTTGAAGAAAGTTTGTTATTTGATACTGAGATCTTAGAGACAGGGCCACAAGTAGTTGCTGATGTTGATCAGGTTGTAAATGTTGAATCATTAAAAGAAAAAGAGAAGGTTTTGGATGATATTGAGGGAGATGATATGAATAAAGACACAACGAGTTCTTCTAGTTCTTCAGATGAAGTTATTGATGAAGTTGAACGTCAACGAAGAATTAAAGAAGCAACTGAACAAGAAAAGTTGTTACGAAAGAGAAAGAGACAAGAAAAAGATGATGATGCTGCATATGAACCTTCACCGGAACATGTCTCTGAATCACAAACTCCTGATAGTGGAAAGAAGAAAGGTGGAGCTAGAAAGAAAGCTGTTCCAAAGAAGATTCGAATTGTGAGTCCGAAGATTAAAAAACCAAGAATTGTTTTGAAGAAGAAAACAACTGAAGGAACAAGTCAACCATCTATACCATCACCTGTACTTCCACCACCTCAACCATCTATATCATCACCTGTACTTTCACCACCTCAATCACCAATACCATCACCTTTACGACAACCTATATCACCACAAATACAAATACCATCATCAATTCATTTTTCACCACCTCCACAACAAACATTACTTACTTCTCAAGAAATCTTTGGTACAACTTCACTGGCTCAAGCTCAATCTACTCCTGGTTCTTCTAGCTTGAAAAGTCTTTATTCTCCACCAGATAATCTTGAAGACATTGGTGTATTTGGATTTGCTAATGATGATCAAGTAAGGAGATTAGAGTTGAAAGTGGAAGAAGTTCTTAAAGAAAGCAAGACAACTGCAGAAGAAAGTAAAAGAGTGTCTAATCGTGAGAATATTCTTGAAATGCGTATAAAGAAAACTGAGTCTGAAAACATGTCTTTGCTAAAGAGAATTGAAGCTGATGAAGCAGAGATTGATGTCTTGAAAGTTCAGATTGCAGAATTACTTGAAGAAAAGAAACATAGAGATGAGCATCTCAAGTATTATGAATTGAAGAATAAAGAGTTGAGAGATATTAAGTCTCGTAGTGAACATGAGAACTATATGTTGAGAAAAGTTCTTGAAAGTGTTGTTGGTGTTCCTCTTGATCAAAAGTATGATGAGATTGTTCGTGCTGAAATGAGAGCAGAGAAACAAGCATTGATAGATGCTGAAATGAGGAGGAAAGGTAAAGAGCCTGAAGATACTTCAGGAATGGCTCTTATGGTAGTTGAAAATCCTGATCTTGTTTATGAACAACCTATTCCTATTTCTTCTGTTGCTGGTATTATTGAAGAAGGCAAAGAAGAAAATGAGGAAGAAGAGGATGATGTTGAAGAGGATTCTGATGATGAAAAAGTATATTCTGTTAATAGTAGTTCAAGTGATGATGATGACGATGATACAGATGCTTCTGGATTTATGATGGCTAAAAGATCAGATGAACAGAATGTTGATAATCTGATGAATGATTCTGTAAATGAAGAGTCAAAAGATGCTGATAGTAAGGGGGAGCCTAGTGAATCTCAAAATGTTCAAAAGGAAGGTTTGATCTTAAGGCTTGATACTTATCGTGAAGAAGGAGAGCATTTCCATACTTACACGTTGGAAACTATAAAAGAAATGACTCGCAGAGATGATCCTGATTTCAAGTTTGATTTTGAAGAAGAAATGAATTCAGATCTGGAAAAGGAGTTGAATGAATTTGATGTTAATCGGTATAATGAATATGAGTATCGTTATGATGAGGAAGCTGATTTGTATGATCGAGTTGAAGTTGAAGATTGGGAAGATGATGAAAGCGTTAATGAAGATACTTCTCAATTACCCACGTTGATGGAATTTTTTACTGAAGAAAATCGTGATGAATTAAGAAGAAAAATTTCTGAGATTCTTAAAGATTTTAATCCTGATGGTACTCAGAAGGATTTGGAGAAAGAAGAGAGAAAGAAATGGTTTAGAGTCAGTCATGAGAGGAAGTTTAAAAGACCTTTGAAGTTTTATCAAAGTGATCAAAGTATTTCTCTTGGGGATATTATAAGTTGGGGATTTCTGCCACATGTGAATGCTTATGTAGTGAGAAGAGAAGCTGGTGTGCAGTATTTTGAAAAGTTATTTGATATTATGTCACTTCCTTGGTGGGATGTTGAAGAGTTATCGAAAGTCAGAGCATTGGAATATCCTGTGAGGAAAAATGATATTGGTATGTGGGGTTTTATTAGATTTGAAGCGTTGAAAGAATTCAAATTCTGGAAGCCACATCGTCCAAAGATTATTACAAGTGTTAATCCTGAAACTGGTGTTGAAGAAAGAATTCTGAATATCAAGAAGCCAAAGACGATGAAAATTATACCAGTGCCTCAAATGGAGCAAGATTTTTATAAAGGCTTTATGCATTGGGTGTACAGTTGTCTTTCTACTGAAGGAGTGATCACATATCGAGCTGGAAGTGAAACTAGAGAAATTCGTATCTTTGATCCTATGTGGCTTGTCAACTGCTCAGCAAAGGATATAGAATGTCTTTTTATAAACAAGATACATTATTCGCCAGAAGATAAAGATCAGGCGATGCAGTTTCAACGAGTGGTGAATTTGTGTTTCCAAAAGAGTATTAACTCTGAAACTAAATGGAAATCATCATGGTGGTCTTTGGAAGAGAAAGTGAAAAGGAAAGCGATGCGTGAACGTAAAAAGCTTGAAGAAAAGAGGGGAATGTTTATGAAGATGCAAGCTGAGGAAGAGAAAGAACGAAAGAAAAGGAATGATACAATTAGAAATGCTCTGAGACGTAAACCAAAGCAAAGGGAAGAAACGTTTAAATCGTTGTGAAGACCTGAAGACAAGACAAAGACTGCGGCTGTATCCAAGGGGGAGTTTGTTGGTGCACGAATGTCTAAAGCCTGCGTCTTAGTCTTAGTTTATCTTTGTATAGGGTCTGATTGTGTTAATTATGATTGTATAGGGGTTTAAATGTAGTTTGGATATGAAATGTTACATGTGATTTCGCTTTTGTGGTCATTGTTCATATAAGCGAAATCTCATAGAAGTGATTTCACTTTTATGGCTGCCACATAAGCGAAACCTCATCTAGTATAAATACCCCTTAGTGTTTTCTCATTTGACATGCGTTCATGTAATCAGTGCCGAACTGCTGCCGGTGATTTTTATGAAAGTTGAATGAGAAAAGAGTATTAAAGTGTATCTTATCTGTTTCTACTCGTTTCTAGCTTTGATTCATGCTGATAATGTATTTCCGCTACATTTTCGGTAGTTACTAGCTTCGATTGTCTCATTAGACTGTCAAAACGGTCCTACAATGGATGTATGAATTGGAAATCAAAAGCGATGTTTTTGATTAAATAGATAATGTTGGGCATATAGTCCAAACGGGTCGAATGGTGGTGATAACACCATTTGACAATATCGACTAATGTGGTTGTCAAGTCTTATGTTAACAGGTCCGATTAGCAAATCGGGTAATTGCGTCACCATTGATGGTGTGATAATGAAAACGAGGTATAAATCGGGTCTACTTGTTGATCCGGGCCAGGTACGCATAATTATGTTGTAGTTAAAAGTGCTATTTTGGTCGAATAATTTGAGAGAGAGTCATTCGTCATAAAAGGACTAAAATCGACCAAAACGCCCTTGTAGGCTAAATGGAATGAACGACCCTTAAAGGTTGTTTGGAAACGAGTTTTATGACTAGGCAAATACTTAGAATAAGTATAGAAGCTGAAAGAGGTATTATATTAGCCAAATGGCACTATTTGAGTTTTTGCCGTAAAATAATGATTCGAGAGGTAAAATTTGGTTTATATTGATCACCACGTTAAACCTACCTTAATGTAACACCCCAAAAATATAAAACTTTGCGTTTAATATGTAATGTTAATTTAACAAGAATTAACTAACTAGGAAATTATAACCCAGTTAGTTGATAGTCTTGAAATAACTTACTCTAAAGTTAAAACACTTAAACTTAAAGTTAAATGATAAGTTGAGGGATTAAACTAGTCAAAACTGAAAGTTTAGTACTAATTTAATAAACAAAACACAAAGTCCACTCCAGGTGGGTGGGCATCGATCGAACAGAGAGAGAGGGCGACCAGGAGAACTCTCCAAACCCTAACTTCACATAAAATTCACAAATCAAAGCCCTCAATCCACTCTAAATCAAGTTCTGAACACGAATTCAAGATCACTTTGATGTAGGGATCAAAAGGTATGTAAAATTTTAGTACTTTGATTCGAGTTCAGTTTTAGGTTAAATGAGAAAATCAAAAATTTAGCCTGAATATGTGTTGCATGGTTGAATCTTGAAGTTATATGATGTCTAGAGTTAAACCCTAGAGGATTCTTGTGAAAAACATAGCATGGTGATTGTAGAGCTTCATAATCACCATTTAGGGTGATTGATGAGCTTGAAGAGAACTTGATAAATGCTAAAATTATAATTTTGTTCTAGCACAATCTGAAATTAAGAAGTAATTTCAGAAATAATGAAATTAAGAAAGGTATAAAGTTGACTAATTGAAGTGAAATTTGATAATAATTGCAAGTCATAAACTTAGTGATGATTATGTGATTATCTGACCTGCTAGGTGTTTGTGGAAATGCTTGAGTGAGAATTTAAAATGTTGAAAGTTGGGCAAAAACGCAGATTTGATTATTATAGAGAATTATGCGTTAAAACTTACGAAAGAGTTCTAAACTTGTTGTGAAATTGAACTCTTTAGGAAAAGAATCCGGAACATCCAGCGGACACGCCGGGGAGATACTCGCTTGAAGGGTGTGCTATAAAGGTATGTAACTTGGTTTGTTACATTTGAGTTAAATTTTGTTGTCTAGTACGTATGTAATTGTGTGGTGAATAAAAGTCGAGTTAGAATTAAGCGATGGTGTTCGCTAGTTTGAATAATAGGCCAAGAAATTGGTCAGACCTCATTGGTTGTCATCAAAAATTGAGGAATCCCTTAGATGAGCCAAATGGGTCAAATAACAAATCAAGGCATGGAATGTGTTATAGTACTGATGCGTGTGAAGTGTTATATATATTAGGTGTATATTTTAAGCCCTTTTTAACACTTATTTTTAGCCAAGTTTTAAATTTATAAAACACGATATTTTACTAACACTAAACACACATATGGGCAAGTGCACCCATCGTGAGCGTAGTATAGCGTTGGTAAGATACCGAGGTCGTCCAAGGACACAAGAGCTTTTAGTACCGGTTTATCCTCAACGTCTAATCAAAATAAAAAGTTTAGAAAAATGTTTTAAACTAAGAAAAATAAAAACTAACTAAAATGCTGAAAATAAAAATAAAATAAAAACAGATAGACAAGATGAATCACTTGGTTCCGACTCGTATCTAGTATAACCTTTGATTATTTCCGCACTTTTGCACATAATTAAGAGATTATCTTAGTTATTGTAGTAGGCCCCTCTTTTGAAGGTGACGTTACCCTCACCCCAGTAGTTTGAGTCAGCAAGGATACAATCCTAAAAGGGTGGATTATTGGAAGATAATGAATTAAGTTATTAATGCAGTATTATGGTAGGCCCCGCTTTTGGCGGTGACGTTACCCTCGACTAAGTAGTCTGAGTCAGCAGGGATACAGTCCTAAATAGCCGGGTTATAGTATTAATAGTAGTTAACTTATGAGGGGATCAAAGAGTTTGGACCCCCGCCATCCAATACCGTGAAGCATTGAAGGAGGTCCTACTAAATTTGACCCAGGTCCATTGCAGGACCTCTAAACGCTGAACAATGGCAAGACCTTTACCAAACCGTTCCCTTAACCCCCGACCAGGTAGCCAACATACCTCCATATAGACCGTGGGGATATGAATGGTGAAAATCCTTTATTTTATATAGACAGTAAAATAATGCCAAGACACCACGGACAAACGATAAGGAAAGATCACCTTCAATATAAGTAACTAGTTATTAAAGTCATTAATACAAAACCAAATAAAAAGTGCAAAAGATTAGAAATAAAAAGTATTATACTAGACACTTTGTCTTTACCAAGTGATGTAAGAGACTTAGGCAAACATGGCCTTGATTGTCAAGAACTCTTACGATCAATCTTGGATCCCGAGACGACTCACACACTCTACGATGGACAATGGATGATGGTGGTGGATGATGGTGTTGTGATGGTGGTGGGTGGTGGATGAAGTGTGAGAGAGGTGGTGTGCCAAGGGATGAGTTGAAATGAAACCAAGCACTCCTATTTATAGGCTGAACAGAAGGCTGGGCACGGCCCCGTGTCCGCTGGACACGCCCCCGTGCCTGTCTGACATTCTCTCTCTTCATTAATTGTAATTCGCAATTACAATTAATGCGCCTGCTGTACTTTCGCCACGCCCCCGTGTTCACTGGACACGGCCCCGTGGTGGGCAATAGAAGCTTCTACAGGTTTGTCTTTTGTGCCAGGGCTGACCATTCTGGACACGGCCCCGTGCTGAGCTGGGCACGCCCCGTGTCGGGCTGGGCACAGCCCCATGCTCAGCTGGGCACAGCCCCATGCTCAGCTTTCTTCTTGTTTTTGCTTTGGGAGTTGTTGTCGAGGGGTCGGGCATGCCACGTTTCTTCCTTTTCTTTGTATTTATGTTGGTTTTGGCTGTATATTTGTTCCTTTTGTTCGTTTAAGCTCATTTGACCCTGTAAATTCAAAAGGAAGACAAAAACACACTTTTTCCAACATTAGTACTAAAAAAGGGTTAGTTTTATGCCTTATTTGATGTAATTTATATGTTGCATTTGACACACATCAAGTACGTTCATTCGGTCTTTGTTTACAATTATAAAAGACCTATTTGATTATGAAAAATCAGTGTATTGGTCGATGTCAATGAGGAAATTGAGAAAAAGGTTTGGGCGAAACAAACAAAATACCAAAACAGAATGTTACAGCGATTACCGTAAGTTACGGTGTCACCGTAACTTACGGTAGATGTCAGGAGCTTACGGTGCGAGTCTTCTGATTTACGGTGGATCCTTATTGAAAAATTGACCACCGTAACTTACGGTGGAACCATAAGTTACGGTAAGGTCTGAAAGTTTTATAATTTTTGTTTAATTGTAAAACTCAATTTCACTTCGATCGTAGTTTCAATCAAGTATTATTTCCGACTATTCTAACATAATTGTTTATGTAAACATTTCAGTTTTAGGTACTCAAAGATTCACGGATGATGATCAAGCAACTTTTGAAGAACCGAACACATACCTTTTGAAGCTTCCGCACATATTGAATCGGTTTAAACAATGTTTATGATGTGAACTGTTTGTTAAACAACTTTTGAAAAGTATTAAAATTAGTCAGTAGAAAACAAATGTTGATACTTTACTACTCTACTTTTGGATCTTATTATATGAAATGGTCTTAGTTTTACATAAATCGTATAATCTTTTAATAAAAAACAAGTGAAATTAGACGGGTGTTACATGTTGGTAATCAGAGCCTAAGGTTGTCAACAAAGTGTTCGGTTCAAGCTTGATCAATCGTCCGGTAAGAATTAATTTATTTTGTTAATAAATTATGTATTATGTAAAGAATGAGAAATGAACAAATATGCATGAAAAGAGTGTGTAAGCTCACTCAAAAAAAAAAAAAATGCATGAAACAAGAATGATTAAATCAAGTTATGAACTTGATTGAATTGAAACAAGAATGATTAAATCAAGTTATGAACTTGATTGAATCAAAACAAGTAAAGCATGTGTTATAAATGGAATGTTTAACAACCTATGTAAACATTTCAGAAATAAAGATGGCTGATGGAGGTAATGATAATGCGGTGCCAAGAGTCACCGAACAAATGAGGGAAGTGATTGCCGAAGAGGTTGGAAAGGCGATCGAAAACAGTTTGTCGGGCTTTATTGATAAAATTCAAAACACAGTTTTATCAATAGTAGAAGAGAGAATCAAGAAATTAGAAGATGATTCAAATTCAGCAAAGGAAAAGCATGGAGGACGAAAGCCTTGTTCATACAAGGAATTCATGGCCTGTAAACCACCAATATATAATGGGGAGGTTGACCCAATAGTGTGCCAACGATGGCTAAGTGATATCGAAGGGGTATTCGAGAGAACCCATTGTGACGAAGATGACTACGTAGCCTATGGTACGGGTCAACTAAGGAGTTAAGCGAAAGATTGGTGGGATAACAAAAAGAGAGAGATCGGTATTGAAGTTGCTAAGGTCATGACTTGGGAAGAATTCAAGACGCCATTTCTTAAGCATCATAGCCCCAAGGCGGTTATGAATAAAATCAAGGAGGAGTTCATGCAACTTAGGCACAAAAATGAGACCATAGACAAGATTACGGCAACGTTTATGGATAAGATGAAATTTTGTGATGATCTAGTGACAAATGAAGAACAAAAGATATACTACTACCATAACATGTTGAGTGCTGAGTATAGGGAATTTATCACCCCTTCAAAATACGAGACCCTTACCGAGATCATAAATGCTGCTCGGGAAAGGGAGATCGAACTGAAAAAGAGCATTGAACGGGGTGAACGGAAAGCACAAGATGTAAACCCAAGCCCTGCTAAGAAGGCACGAACAAACGAAACCGCAAAGAAATCTGATACGAAAGGCGGGTCGCCAAGTTGCAGAATCTGCGGAAAGGGCCATAAAGGCGAATGCCGTTACAAGGATAAGCCTTGTCCCATATGCAAGAAAACGGGACATATGGCTATATCGTGCCCGGAGAAAGTGACGGTTTGTTACAATTGTTATCGAACGGGTCACAAAAAGTCGGAATGCCCGGAACTGGTTGGAAAGAAGGATGAGCAGAACCCGGAAGGTGAAGCCCCTAAAGCAAAGGCAAGATCTTTTCAACTGACCGCCGCAGAAGCGAAGGTTGAACCTGACGTGGTCTCAGGTATATTTGCTGTAAATTCGATTCCTGCACGCGTGTTATTTGATACGGGTGCGAATAAATCCTTTGTTTCATATGGATTTATTCGACATCCTTCATTTGTTCTAACAAAATTACCTGTGCCCTTAGAAGTAGAGATAGGTAATAACAAGAGTTTTATTGTTTGTGATGTATGTGAAAATTGTAAACTGAGCATTGATGACGAAGAATATTTGATAAACCTAATCCCGATGTCAATGGGAGAATTTCAAGTAGTCGTTGGGATGGATTGGCTATCTCAACATCATGCAAAGGTCGTGTGTTTTCGTAAAGAGATAAAACTAACATCTCCGAGCGGAAAACACGTCACTATTTATGGCGAAAAAGGTGGCAACCCCATACTATGCTCAATGTTGAAAGCTCACAAACTTATGAAGCGAGGATGCAAGGCATTCATGATATACGCTAATGAGCCCGAAAAAGAATCACGAAAGATTGGAGATGTACCGGTAGTACGAGATTATGAAGATGTGTTTCCGGAGGATTTACCGGGGATACCGCCTGAACGGGAAGTAGAGTTCGGGATCGAATTGATTCCGGGCGCGAAACCCGTAGCAAAAGCCCCGTACCGACTAGCACCGTCAGAATTACAAGAGTTGATGTCCCAAATCCAAGACCTGCTTGACAAGGGATTCATAAGGCCGAGTGTGTCTCCTTGGGGCGCACCGGTGTTGTTCGTGAGAAAGAAAGACGGGAGCATGCGCATGTGTATCGATTACCGGGAGTTAAATAAACTCACGGTAAAGAACCGATACCCGCTCCCGAGGATAGATGATTTATTCGACCAACTACAAGGTGCGAACTGGTTTTCAAAAATTGACCTTAGATCGGGGTATCACCAACTAAAGGTCAAAGAAGAAGATGTGCCGAAGACAGCTTGTCGCACGAGATACGGACATTACGAATTCCTCGTGATGTCATTTGGGCTAACAAATGCACCTGCGGCTTTCATGGACCTCATGAACCGGGTTTGCAAACCAATGTTGGATAAGTCGGTCATCGTGTTTATCGATGATATCTTGGTGTACTCAAAAAGTGAAGTTGAACACGCACATCACTTGCAAGAAGTATTAGAGACACTGAGACGAGAGAGGTTATATGCAAAATTCTCTAAATGTGCCTTTTGGTTATGAGAGGTACAATTTCTTGGCCATGTCATAAGTGCCGATGGAGTATTGGTGGATCCGTCAAAGATAGAGGCTGTGTCAAAATGGAATTCCCCGAAGAACCCTTCGGAAATTAGAAGCTTTTTGGGGCTTGCGGGATATTATAGGAGATTCATTCAAGATTTCTCCAAAATTGCGTCACCGCTAACAAAGCTAACACGAAAGAAAGAAAAGTTCATTTGGGGTGTTGATCAAGAGAAAGCGTTTCAAACGCTAAAAGAAAAGTTAACTCAAGCTCCGGTATTGACATTGCCGGACGGAGTCGAAGACATGGTGGTTTATTCGGATGCTTCATTATCGGGGCTCGGTTGTGTGTTGATGCAACGGGGCAAGGTAATAGCCTATGCCTCGAGACAATTGAAGATACACGAGAAGAAATATCCCACGCACGATCTCGAGTTGGCTGCAGTGGTATTTGCATTAAAAATATGGAGGCATTACTTGTATGGGGTAAAGTGCACCATATTCACCGACCACAAGAGCTTGAAATACTTCTTTGATCAGAAGGAGTTAAATATGCGACAAAGGCGATGGCTGGAAACGGTGAAAGACTACGATTGTGAAATACATTATCACCCCGGAAAGGCTAATGTGGTAGCGGATGCTCTGAGCAGAAAAGCGGACTACGTCCCAATACGAGTAAGGTCGATGCAACTCGTGGTGACCTCGGGTATACTTGAACGTATTCGAGAGGCGCAGTTAGAAGCAGTAAAAGAAGAGAATTGGATGAAAGAAAGAATAATTGGTCAATTAAAAGATTTGTCGGATGGGAATCACGGGTTGAAGACTCGATCCGGAAGGATATGGGTCCCACATACTTGTGGGGTGAAGGCGCTTCTACTTAATGAAGCTCATAAATCCCGATATTCAATTCATCCGGGCGCGACCAAGATGTACAATGATTTAAAACAAAATTATTGGTGGCCTGGAATGAAGAGGGATGTGGCGAAGTATGTGGAAAAATGCTTGACATGTTTACAAGTCAAGGCGGAGCATCAGAAACCATACGGCAAACTCCAACCGTTAGAAATTCCGGTTTGGAAATGGGAACATATTACAATGGATTTATTAACCAAGTTGCCTAAGATAAATCGTGGTTTCGATGCCATATGGGTAGTGGTGGATAGATTGACGAAAAGTGCTCACTTCATTCCGATCCGTGAGACTTACACGTCAGAAAAGATGTCAGAAGTTTACACTAATGAAATAATAGCACGTCATGGGGTTCCGGTATCCATCGTGTCTGATCGGGATACCCGGTTTACTTCAAATTTCTGGCGAGATTTCCAAGAGCAAATGGGAACCAAATTGTTCATTAGCACTGCGTACCATCCTCAAACGGATGGACATAGTGAAAGAACGATACAAACATTGGGGGATATGCTACGAGCATGTATAATCGACTTTGGAGGAAGTTGGGATGTTCACCTACCGTTAGTCGAGTTTTCGTATAATAACAGCTACCAATCTAGTATTAAGATGGCACCATACGAAATGCTTTATGGTAGGAAGTGTCGAACCCCGGTATGTTGGGGTGAAGTGGGTCCACGTGAACTCGCTCATCAAGATATAGTACGGGCCACGAATGAAATGATCGATATAGTTCGAGCACATTTGAAAGCAGCTCAAGACAGGCAAAAGGCGTATGCTGATAAAAGGAAGAGGCCAATCGAATTCCAGGTTGGTGACATGGTCATGCTAAAAGTTTCCCCATGGAAGGGCGTTATTAGATTCAGAAAAAGGGGGAAGCTAAGCCCGAGGTTTATTGGGCCATTTAAAATTATCGGGAGAGTTGGCAAGGTAGCTTACCGTCTTGAATTACCGGAGGAACTAAGTGGAATCCCTGGCACGTTCCACGTGTCACAATTAAGAAAGTGCCTAGCAGACGAAACAGCCTATATCCATTACGATGATATCGAAGTGGATAATAGTCTGAATTATGCGGTGAGACCGGTGGAGATTTTAGACCGAAAGATCAAAAATTTACGAAATAAACAAATTGACCAAGTCAAGGTTAAATGGGAGCATAGAAAAGGTTCGGACACTACGTGGGAGTCCGAAGAGGAAATGCGACGTCTCCACCCTACGTTATTTGGTACGTACTACGGTTTCGGGGACGAAACCCTATTTAAGGGGGGTGGACTTGTAACACCCCAAAAATATAAAACTTTGCGTTTAATATGTAATGTTAATTTAACAAGAATTAACTAACTAGGAAATTATAACCCAGTTAGTTGATAGTCTTGAAATAACTTACTCTAAAGTTAAAACACTTAAACTTAAAGTTAAATGATAAGTTGAGGGATTAAACTAGTCAAAACTGAAAGTTTAGTACTAATTTAATAAACAAAACACAAAGTCCACTCCAGGTGGGTGGGCATCGATCGAACAGAGAGAGAGGGCGACCAGGAGAACTCTCCAAACCCTAACTTCACATAAAATTCACAAATCAAAGCCCTCAATCCACTCTAAATCAAGTTCTGAACACGAATTCAAGATCACTTTGATGTAGGGATCAAAAGGTATGTAAAATTTTAGTACTTTGATTCGAGTTCAGTTTTAGGGTGAATGAGAAAATCAAGAATTTAGCCTGAATATGTGTTGCATGGTTGAATCTTGAAGTTATATGATGTCTAGAGTTAAACCCTAGAGGATTCTTGTGAAAAACATAGCATGGTGATTGTAGAGCTTCATAATCACCATTTAGGGTGATTGATGAGCTTGAAGAGAACTTGATAAATGCTAAAATTATAATTTTGTTCTAGCACAATCTGAAATTAAGAAGTAATTTCAGAGATAATGAAATTAAGAAAGGTATAAAGTTGACTAATTGAAGTGAAATTTGATAATAATTGCAAGTCATAAACTTAGTGATGATTATGTGATTATCTGACCCGCTAGGTGTTTGTGGAAATGCTTGAGTGAGAATTTAAAATGTTGAAAGTTGGGCAAAAACGCAGATTTGATTATTATAGAGAATTATGCGTTAAAACTTACGAAAGAGTTCTAAACTTGTTGTGAAATTGAACTCTTTAGGAAAAGAATCCGGAACATCCAGCAGACACGCCAGGGGAGATACTCGCTTGAAGGGTGTGCTATAAAGGTATGTAACTTGGTTTGTTACATTTGAGTTAAATTTTGTTGTCTAGTACGTATGTAATTGTGTGGTGAATAAAAGTCAAGTTAGAATTAAGCGATGGTGTTCGCTAGTTTGAATAATAGGCCAAGAAATTGGTCAGACCTCATTGGTTGTCATCAAAAATTGAGGAATCCCTTAGATGAGCCAAATGGGTCAAATAACAAATCAAGGCATGGGATGTGTTGTAGTACGTTCATTCGGTCTTTGTTTACAATTATAAAAGACCTATTTGATTATGAAAAATCAGTGTATTGGTCGATGTCAATGAGGAAATTGAGAAAAAGGTTTGGGCGAAATAAACAAAATACCAAAACAGAATGTTACAGCGATTACCGTAAGTTACGGTGTCACCGTAACTTACGGTAGATGTCAGGAGCTTACGGTGCGAGTCTTCTGATTTACGGTGGATCCTTATTGAAAAATTGACCACCGTAACTTACGGTGGAACCGTAAGTTACGGTAAGGTCTGAAAGTTTTATAATTTTTGTTTAATTGTAAAACTCAATTTCACTTCGATCGTAGTTTCAATCAAGTATTATTTCCGACTATTCTAACATAATTGTTTATGTAAACATTTCAGTTTTAGGTACTTAAAGATTCACGGATGATGATCAAGCAACTTTTGAAGAACCGAACACATACCTTTTGAAGCTTCCGCACATATTGAATCGGTTTAAACAATGTTTATGATGTGAACTGTTTGTTAAACAACTTTTGAAATGTATTAAAATTAGTCAGTAGAAAACAAATGTTGATACTTTACTACTCTACTTTTGGATCTTATTATATGAAATGGTCTTAGTTTTACATAAATCGTATAATCTTTTAATAAAAAACAAGTGAAATTAGACGGGTGTTACACTTAAATACAGTTGTGGTGGGAGATTATAGGATAAGAAATGTGGTAATGGAATGCTAGAAGCAATCGAAAGCTATTTTAGGCTCGAAAGTGCTTAAATACCCTTAACGGGTCAAAATAAGCATACGAGCGAAAATGGGTTTAAATTGTGTAATAAACCTGTGATTAGAACCTAATATGGTATATAACATTAATTTGAAGAAGTGTATGTGATATAGGAATCAAACAAATATGTTTGTTTGATAAAATGCATAAACGGGTAAAATTCGATAAAAAGGTAACGAGTCGAAGGCTTGAAAGTCTCAAAATTTATTTATGTTGGATGTTGGATTTTAACTCCATATGATGAAGAATTAAATTACGGACGCGTAGGAAAAATAATCGGGTAAAACGGATTAAAAACGAGAGAGTTATGCCCGTTTCCGTGAAATCGGGTTAAGCTGGGAACGTACAGCAACTGTTAAAGCAGCATTCTGCTGAAAAGGGGGCTAGGCATCACGCGACGCCCCCCTAATTCGGAAAAATGTTATTTTTTGTTTGTTTGACCCATGGCACTTGTTTAAACTTATTAGTTGACTATCAAAACTAACTTTTAAGTTGGTTTTGATCTTAGGTGATGATTGGCATGCTACGGATTACGATCAAGCAGCTACGATGAACCGAACACACGAGATTAAAGCTTCCGCACGACGTTACATCATAACTTTTAAATGGCGAACTTATTTATATTATATTGAAAACTTTTAAGTTGTAAAAGTTTTAAATTACTTGTATTTTCTAAGGATACTTAATCGTAATTACATGTTTGATATCGTATTTATACGACAAATTTCAAAATAATAACATGGGTGTTACAAAGCATTGTTTTACTTTTTCTGAGCTAGTTATGGTTCCCGAACACTTTAACATACTACATAATGCAAGATACACATAAAACACTAGCTATTGCACTTAACCTCCACTAATTAACCTACTTGCCATTTAACTTTACATTTTACCCCCTCCCCCTTGATATTTACGGCCTAAAGTGGCCCCACCACAAGATCACTTAAATCTTCTCTAAATCTTTCCTAAATCTTGCTAGATATGATTGGGATTTGTTGTAAGATATGGGCATGTACTTAGGGGACACTTAATCTATTGGATAATAACATTAGAAGGTTTACAAAATGCATGATCCATCACCATTCTCACAACTTCACCTCTTCCTCCCTCCCTCTTAAGCTCACGGCCTCACCCCATCACCACCCTACCTCCATTTTCAAACTTCTTCCATGTATTTCAAGGTTATCTCAAGGTGTAACAAGGTGTTTTAGGAAGCTCGGTGCTCACGGATCTTGAAGGACCTCACCCGTTTGCTTTTATCCACTCCATATTCATCATTGTTCTTCCCTAGCTTCAAGCTAGTAGTAAGATTCTTTTAACTCTTGATTACTTCCATTTTTGTTGGATAAAAGATGTAATATGATGAAATTAACAAGAACACTCAAAGACATAATCTTGAACATAAGTCTTACATAAGATGAAATATGAATAGAATGATGTTGTTTAGTGTATAAATGATGTTTGCTTGTTATTTACTAGAGATGTTGATGTTGATCATTACATGAAGCTTGCTAGATTGTGATTAAACACATGATCTAGCAAGTTAGAGGATGATTATGTAGAAACACAAGATGATCATCCTCTTGTTAAGACATGAACTTGATAAATGAAGGGATTTCTTGTAAAACAATAAACAAAGTAAGCTAGTGGACTTATGGATCTAAGATTTGTGAATGGTTTTTCTAAAAGAAAACCAAGTTTAAAAAGATGATTTTTGAAGGATCATGATTCTTATTAAACCTACACTATTTTAGTGACAATACAAGTGTAGAAATACTTTTAAAACAAGAGGATGTTATAAATAAACATTTTTTGCAAAATGTGTTTACAAGTTGTAAACACTTAAATTCTTTAAGAATGGGATTTTTAAGGAAATAAACACACTTTAGAAGGTAACAAAGGCTACTAAATACCTTACCAAGTTACTACGTGTTTTTATGAAAGGTCAAGTTCATGTTACTATGTGAAGCGTATTGTTTTTACACTTGGTAAGTATAAAATGGTTAGTGATTTGTTGTTGATTGATTGGATGGTTTTTGGAAAAGAAAATGATATGCTAAATAGCATGGACACCTCCATTTACAAAGGAAACTATGACAAAATTTTCTAAAAAAAACTCAAACACTTAGAAAATATTTTCTAAACAAGTGTTTACAAGTATGTTTTGAACTATGTAT
The DNA here is from genome assembly GCA_030545235.1 of Helianthus tuberosus. Lineage (NCBI taxonomy): Eukaryota > Viridiplantae > Streptophyta > Magnoliopsida > Asterales > Asteraceae > Helianthus > Helianthus tuberosus. The sequence continues at coordinate 136,206,533 of CM060389.1, forward strand.
TTCAAATATAAACTTTGCCATAAATGGTGTAACAAAAATGCAAAGTATCGGAGGTTGGTTTCAAATACAAGAATACGGATAACCATGTATGAAATACCCCATCCTTGGGAAGGAAATACGAATACGAATACTTAAGAAGTATTAATACAGAAATACTGCATAAAGAATTATTCCAAAACTAAATATAATTATTATAACTTGGAATCATATCAGAAACGTAACTCAAAAACATAAATACTAAGACAAGGCACGACCCGTTCGTCTAATAGACGTTAGACCATTATAGGTAGTCGTGTTTGCTGAGGAGATTTGGGTTACAAGTACCGAAGACGCAATACAGTGAGTTCATGTCCCCCTTTTCTTTTAACTGTTTTCAGTTTTACAACTTCGGGGGTGAAATACATGTTACATACTGATTACAAACGTTTTATACATGGTATGATTAGCTAAGGAAATGTACTGCTAGATCACGTGAATGGGTAGGCTATTATCTTAAGACCATTAATCCTTCTATAAGGATCGAGGGGCATGAGTGATAGATCTATTGGGTGTTGCGAGCCCCACCCATGGGCCTGCGAGTTGGCTGCATGTGGTGACTATATCGTTCCGCCGGAGGGGCCGGTACGAAATACGCATACAGGTTTGAGTGCTTCCTAGGCCATGTCACTTATTAATGTATTAGCGACACATTAATTGATCTGTTTTTCCTTATTGCTACATACCAGGGATTCACATACATACAGACATACTTTAAAGGCATATTCATACACACACACATGAACTCGCTCAACTTTTGTTGATGTTTTTAAACTACATGTATTTCAGGGAACTAGTAAGTGGATCTGGCGGGCGTTGAAAGTTTTCATGCTGCGTTTGAAACAAAGATGTCATCGATGGTCTATGGGTTTGGTCGGTGTGTCTTATTCCTGGACGAGACACGTTTCCCAAACCATTGGTGCTATTTATTATCTTTCGATGAGTCCTTAGTGTACTCTTAAACATTTTGGTATGATTGTAAAAACTTAAATTTGAAGTCTAAGTTTTTAAACATTGCTGTTATGTTTTAAACTTATTCAATGGATGACAAACCAATGGTTTTATCATATAGTTGATGTTATGATTGAATGCAATGATATTAAGAAAGTCACACCATAACCACGCTTCCGCAAAAGTCAGGGTGTGACAGCTTGGTATCAGAGCTTCGATCGTAGCGAACTAGGATTCTTTCTCGAGTCGAGACTACGATCATTAGGGCTCTCACGAAAACGTTTTACGACATGTTTTCATTGCATACACAAAATGCCCAGATCCAGGGAACAAACATTTTTACAAACAAATGGCACAAATACACATTTCAAAATTTATGTTTATAATTCAGTCTTAGAGACTGAGGGAGGATCAGTCTTAGAGACTGAGGGAGGTTCAATCTTAAGAGACTGAGGGAAGATCAGTCTTAGAGACTGAGGGAGGTTCAGTCTTAGAGACTGAGGGAGGTTCAGTCTTAAGAGACTGAGGGAAGATCAGTCTTAGAGACTGAGGGAGGTCCAGTCTTAGAGACTGAGGGAGGATCAGTCTTAGAGACTGAGGGAGGATCAGCCTTAGAGACTGAGGGAGGTTCAGTCTTAGAGACTGAGGGAGGATCAGTCTTAGAGACTGAGGGAGGATTAGTCTTAGAGACTGGGAAAGTTGGTCTTAGAGACCAGGGAATTAGTCTTAGAGATGGGGAAAGTTGGTCTTAAAGACCAGGGAGTTAGTCTTAGAGACTGGGGAGATTTGGTCTTAGAGACCAGGGAGTTAGTCTGAGAGACTAGGGAGTTCAGTCTGAGAGGCTGGGTGGGATAGTATGGGAAGACTAGGACGAATATGTGGATACATGATTACATTATGAATTATCTTTATTTGTAATACACAAAGTGTTGAAGATTACTGTGAATATGCATGCTATGACTATTATGTACCGGCACACACGTCACCTTCCTCAGGGAACGAAATGTCAAATGATGACGACCCTATGGCCACCACCACAGATGATGAGACTGTACCTGCGCCGGAGATATTTACGTCAGACACTGAGAGTGACCCTAACATGTTGACCAAGAACGAGGACTACTACCCACCGTCCGCGCTGCCAGACTTTGGTGATGAATTGCCCTTACTGATGGCTTCCTTGACAAGAAACTTCCTGTCATTCTTGTTTCAGTCCACGACCACCTTATCATTTGGACACTTCGATGGCGAGCACATCGTGGCTCCGATCCTCGACTATGCGCCTCTTGTGGACATTCCTTCCGAAGGTTGGCTACTCGACGAACAATTGATAACGATATTGACGTGATATTGATGGTCCTTCCAGTAACGCCCATGATGATGGAAAGTTAGACGAGAACGTCGTTACAAATTTCACTTTTGAGACCTCTATTATCAAGCTACCCTCTGATTCTAGTATACACCCGATTTCAGACTCCTTTGAGTCTGCATCATTTACGGCTTTGCAGACGGTCAGGTTACCGCTTTTTGCTACTGACTCGGACGACGACACCACTATGACTATTGCACTACCACCTGCTCGAGATCCCACACCCTTACACGACCTAGGGTCTGCTCCTGAGCCAGCTCCTTTTCCTATTGAGACAGCTTGATGATGCACCTGCTGATCCTGCTTAAACATGACCTTACTCCTTTTGAACTACCATACATTGCACTCCTTGTACCAGGCCCAATACCTGCACCTATTGATTCTCCTTTCGTTGAGACATTTACTGCTACACCTGCACCCGCTAATGTTGCTCCTATGAAGACCGACGTCCATTGCACCGACATGGCTACCGCTTTCTTTCAGGACATACCCGCACCCCGGGAAGGTACTCCAGGGCGGCACCCGCATAACGATCTTTTTTCTACATCAGCATTTTCCCCAACCTCACAGGCCGCACCGTTTGCTACATTTGCCTTTACAACACTGGACGAGCCATTCCGATGATTCCTACAATACACTATGCTGGCATTAGACCCTTGCCATCCCTCCCATTATGGAGGCTACACACGAAATGAGTGCTCCTGTAACAACAGCTACAGTTTGAGGATATAAGTCGCAAGTTTTGGAGCTTGAGCTGACACCATAACCTCCACCCTGTTTATTGCAAGTATACTTTGATCCTCCACAATTATCAAAGACTTCTTTTGCGTTCTCATCTGCTGCTATAACGCCTTTCCCATATTTTTGATGCTCGTTCCTTTACTATCGAGCGGCAGATCAGTTAACCACTTTGATGTATATACAAGCTCGAGGAGGAGTTTACGCGTGCTAGCAGTTACTTTTCTTTCCTCCTCCACCTCAGTCACCAGTGTAGTTGGTTTCTGGATTTATGCGGATTGCATTACACTTGGGTAAAGACACTAACGATAAGCCGGGATTGCGGAGACTTTTGAAGACCACTTCTGACTACGTAATTTTAATACACTAATATACTTGTTGGACAAGGGTAGGGTGACCCTGTGTCCCTTCTGATGTGATACATTTTGTAAGACAAAGTGATTGTGGCCAGAGGATAACGAAAGCCCAATCATCCTTAAACATGCGACAATACTTATGACTAATAACTAATGAAAAACTCAGTTGCTATGTTCTCACCAAGCACGTTGTTGATATGCATATTTGTGCTATAACTATAATGCTACATGCTTACTTGCTACGTTCCTCTTTACAAGTTGTGCTATAATTGTGAAGATATGTGATTGATTGTTATAACGACTGCGTATACACATATATGTAATACACCTCTGAGGTCTTATTCGTTAAGTAGAGGCTTGTGTGCTCGTGTCCTTAACAAGACCTGACCTAACCGACCTTATTCTAGGAAGATGTCGACTCAAGGGAACACCGATACCAGCAACCCTCTGCCGACGACAGAGGCGGAATTTCAAGAACGCATCTTACAGGCCATCGCACAGTACGAGGCCCTTCGCTCCGAGCGCAGCGGAGGTACCTCAGGAAATAACCCACCCAACGGCTGCACCTACAAGCAGTTCTTGGGCTGCCAGCCCCTGAATTTCGACGGCACTAGGGGTGCCGTAGCCTTCGTACGCTGGGTTGAGAAGACGGATTTTGTTTTACGTGTGAGCAAATGCACCCCAGAGCATCAGGTTATGTACGTTTCCAGACTATTTCAAGATGGGGCTCTGTCATGGTGGAAACTCCAGGTTCAGACAATGGGCGAGGCTGCTGCGTATGCTTTGACATGGGATCAACTGAAAGAACTAATGCATAAGAAATACTGTTCGAGAACAGAAAGCCAGAAGATGGAAACTGAGTTCTGGAACTTGAAGATGGAAGGACCAGAAATAGCTGAATACGTGGAGAAATTCCATGTTCTATCGCGTATTGTCCCCTACATGGTAGAACCAGAATTTAAAAAGATTGAGCATTTTATTTGGGGATTGGCACCCCAAATCGTGAGCATGGTGACGACATCAAAGCCTGCAACGATCACTGAGGCCATTGATCTAAGTGTGACCTTGACTGAAGAGGCAATCAGGTTGAACAAATTTTCAACCTCTGGGGAGAAGAAGGAGACTCATGTAGAGTCATCTGGAGACCACAAGAGAAAGTTCACAAACTTCAAGCAGGGTACTCAGACGAATATCAACAACAAGGCCAAAAAGGGAAAAGAGTACATGGGTAAACTACCTCGATGCGACAAGTGTCGACGACATCATACCGGGTGATGTAAAAATGGAAAGTTTGACAACTGTGGCAAAGTGGGGCACAGTAGGGAAACGTGTTGGCATGAGACGAAACGTGGAAAGAAAGGTAAGGGATGTTATAACTGCGTGATATGGGGCACTTTAGGAAGGATTGCCCAAGGAAGATTAAACAAAATCGTGGGAAGAATGTCTAAACACCGGAGCTAGGGAAGCACACCAGGATCCAAACATGGTCATCAGTACGCCTCATAATAGTCAATGTTATGCGTCTGTACTATTTGATATTATTGTCAAATTTTAGCTTCAGGATATACTTGTTTTAGTAGTAAGTGAGATAGATATCCAGTACTCGATAAAACTAGATTAAGGGAAGCTTCGACGTGATAACTGGGATGGACGGGTTGTCGAGCAATCAAACGGAGATTGTTATCCGCATCCCGATGGCGAATGGAGAAACGATCATAACTCATGGAGCAGGATACGCCCCTACAAATTATCAGTCATTGAAGACACGAAAGTTTTGAGCAAAAGATGCAACGCCTTCTTGGCTCGTGCTGTGCACAGGAAGCCGAAGAACCAAAACTCGAAGATACCCCTATGATAAGGGAATGTCCTAAAATTTTCCCCAAAGACTTGCCAGAATTATCTCCCCGACGATAAGTCGAAGTTCGCGTCGATTTGATTCCGGACGCCGCGCCTGCTATTAATGCACTTTGGCTACTTACACCTTCGGAGATGCAAGCCTTGACAGTATAGCTTCAGTAGTTGTTAGAGAAGGAAGATAACAGACCAAAAATTACTGTTTTGGGTAACCCCAGTTTTGCTCGTCGAGAGGAATGACGATAGCTGTCGTACGAACATCGAACCACCAAGATCCGAACGAGCTAACCAACAAGAGTCGATGACCCTTGCTAAGGATTAACGAATTACTTACTTAACTAACTGTGAGGATCCGACTACTATTACACGACTGATCGACGATCGAGTGTCATTAGCGGTAAATTCAGAAAGGAAGCCTACCGGAAATTGAGGGACAATGACTTATTTTGGACATACACAAAAATGGTGTTTCCTACACGATGCACAGAACAATTTTACACAGAATACGAAACGCTGAGAATCTAGGAAACATGTACTTAGGACCCTTGGGAACCCAGGTCCAAACTCGTAAAGGTTGTTACTTAGGAACCACATCTGTAACTCAGGCAAACACCACTATCCTGACATATATGCTATTTCAGTTAACCAAACAGAAATTGTTTAAATTCCTTTTGTTGAAATCTTCACTTTCACTTCTAGCGAGTAGATGTTTGCATCTCTACTCCCCTCAATGGTAGTTGCATCGCGTTAATTTCCTTCGCTGAGAGCGAACACACATTTGCTTTGAATACTTGGCCATTTCTTCATTTTAGCAGATACACATTGCTTAATTACTTGAAAACTTATATGTTATGCATGCACCTTTTGCTACGCATGCGGTTTCATTTCAAATAAACGCTTCATTGAAGTTCAAATATTATTTCACTAAAGCTAGCTATTGGTTTATGATTCGAATAACCTACGTTATTGTAATTGTTAGCTCTTTTGCTATCAAGTCAACACACTTTCTTGAAACTTGTGTTATTCCAAGTTACATTCATTGTTTACCTTTGTGACCATGCCGAGATTCCTTTGTTGATACATACGTTTATTGTCGGGTGACGCTGAAACCAAGTTCAATTGCTTGAACTTATCCATTTCGCATGTTAAATTGAGACGCTATATGATGTATTGAGAGCATCATATTCAAATATTTTTGCAAAGGTTCTTTTGTTTCGAGTCGTAGTGGACTTGGTTGGTCTACGACTCCACTAAATCGTTTGATGGTTTTGACACCTTGTGGTGATACTTTCACAAAATTGAAGCTTACGCTAAGTTGGTTACGCACCTCGTGCACGGATTTAATTGTTTATTTATTAACTTGCTCTAAATCCGTTCTGTTTATCACAATCAAAGCAGTCTCGACACAGTTATGTGTTAAGGCAATGGTACATAGATTCATTTCATAGCACGGTGTACCTCCTAACGGTTCTTTTGTTACAAATTAAATACCTTGTAGTATTTATTGTTTTCCACTTTCAATCAGAGACAGTAATACCTTGATGTTCCGTATTCAATTGAAAACTCTATGACATTGTGTACATCAAAACTTCATGCTTGTTTCGGTACATCTTCATTTGATTTCAAACACGGTGAACTTGTTCAGACACCACTACTATTGAATTATGTCGTTACGACACCTTGAGGTATCCTCACAAACTTGTAGCTTGTACTAATTATGGTCAATCATTTCACACAAAACTACATATACTTTTGTTTGACTGGTTATTTAAACATTCCCAATGCAACTACGAATCAAGACAATGATACACTAGATTCGCTTGTATTTCATTCAGTGTATTTTCGCAATTCAAGAATGTCAACACACAAATCCTTACCATTTATTTATTCGAAAGATGATAGATCATTTTAATAATCAAGTTGTCAATTTTGAGTTCATATAGCAGATGCTATGGTTTATGAAAACTCGTTTGCATACTGTGATCAATTGTTTGAGAATCCACTGGTCAAAACTCTTTTGTGGAACCCCTGTTAACTGAGTTACATTAGATTCTACATCTTCACATCTCATGTCCTTTGACATCAAATGCTAAAAGTACATACCTTTCAACCATTGGATTCGTGTTGTAATATGCTCTTGGATTCACCTGATGTGAATAAGGTTTGATTCGGTTTTGTGATTACCTACCACAATATTATCCATATACATACACGCATAATGTAACCTTAAGGAGGTAAGGTCGTATAAATTTCGAGGACGAAATTTTCTTAACAGGGGGAGAATGTGACAACCGTCAAATTTGCATGTATCCGTACAATAATTAATATTGATTTATGCTTAATGACTGTGCTTAATGACAACTGCTGATATAAACTGCTTTATGATTTCTGTATCATACATACATGTGCATCACATTTCATACTGTCACACCATTTATTACATACAAACTTTAGTGACATACTTGATGCACAAAGCACGGTTAGCACACTTAACGGATAACTCAGAAATATACTGACAGTACCAGTACATAGACAGACAATATTTTGAGGCCCAGTATGAGCCAGGGACAATGTACTACACTAGTATGGAGTGTAGGGAAGTAAGGACCATAAAACAGCGTCACTAGGTGATAGTTTAAGTGCCAGAAAGTGCCTAAAACCCACTCTAAGTGCAGAATTCTGCATTAATCATCAAAATTCAGCATTTTAACATGCTAGTAATGTGCAAAAATATGGCAAAATGGTCCTGTATGCTTTCCTAAGTGTCGGGAATTAAAAGTGTCACAAAAAGTTACATAAAGGACGCTATATGGTATAACTTGACACTTTAACGAACCGGTATCTAACCGAATGACTGGACATTACCTGGAACACTAAAATATTGCTAGAAGCATTGTTTTACTTTTTCTGAGCTAGTTATGGTTCCCGAACACTTTAACATACTACATAATGCAAGATACACATAAAACACTAGCTATTGCACTTAACCTACACTAATTAACCTACTTACCATTTAACTTTACATTTTACCCCCTCCCCCTTGATATTTACGGCCTAAAGTGGCCCCACCACAAGATCACTTAAATCTTCTCTAAATCTTTCCTAAATCTTGCTAGATATGATTGGGATTTGTTGTAAGATATGGGCATGTACTTAGGGGACACTTAATCTATTGGATAATAACATTAGAAGGTTTACAAAATGCATGATCCATCACCATTCTCACAACTTCACCTCTTCCTCCCTCCCTCTTAAGCTCACGGCCTCACCCCATCACCACCCTACCTCCATTTTCAAACTTCTTCCATGTATTTCAAGGTTATCTCAAGGTGTAACAAGGTGTTTTAGGAAGCTCGGTGCTCACGGATCTTGAAGGACCTCACCCGTTTGCTTTTATCCACTCCATATTCATCATTGTTCTTCCCTAGCTTCAAGCTAGTAGTAAGATTCTTTTAACTCTTGATTACTTCCATTTTTGTTGGATAAAAGATGTAATATGATGAAATTAACAAGAACACTCAAAGACATAATCTTGAATCTTGAACATAAGTCTTACATAAGATGAAATATGAATAGAATGATGGTGTTTAGTGTATAAATGATGTTTGCTTGTTATTTACTAGAGATGTTGATGTTGATCATTACATGAAGCTTGCTAGATTGTGATTAAACACATGATCTAGCAAGTTAGAGGATGATTATGTAGAAACACAAGATGATCAACCTCTTGTTAAGACATGAACTTGATAAATGAAGGGATTTCTTGTAAAACAATAAACAAAGTAAGCTAGTGGACTTATGGATCTAAGATTTGTGAATGGTTTTTCTAAAAGAAAACCAAGTTTAAAAAGATGATTTTTGAAGGATCATGATTCTTATTAAACCTACACTATTTTAGTGACAATACAAGTGTAGAAATACTTTTAAAACAAGAGGATGTTATAAATAAACATTTTTGCAAAATGTGTTTACAAGTTGTAAACACTTAAATTCTTTAAGAATGGGATTTTTAAGGAAATAAACACACTTTAGAAGGTAACAAAGGCTACTAAATACCTTACCAAGTTACTACGCGTTTTTATGAAAGGTCAAGTTCATGTTACTATGTGAAGCGTATTGTTTTTACACTTGGTAAGTATAAAATGGTTAGTGATTTGTTGTTGATTGATTGGATGATTTTTGGAAAAGAAAATGAAATGCTAAATAGCATGGACACCTCCATTTACAAAGGAAACTATGACAAAATTTTCTAAAAAAAATCAAACACTTAGAAAATATTTTCTAAAAAAGTGTTTACAAGTATGTTTTGAACTATGTATTTCAAATATAAACTTTGCCATAAATGGTGTAACAAAAATGCAAAGTATCAGAGGTTGGTTTCGTAAATAAAAATGGGTAAATATATATTTAGAATATATATTTTATACTAAGACACTTGTGTGATTATTTGTATATTTTGTGAACTAGTTATATTATTTTAGGGTAAAATAATATAACTTACAGAATACCATGGAAATTACAACTCCAAAATAATACCAAAAATTGCAAGGAATAAAATATTTAAGTTACACACATAATATTGTGAAACCGAACAAGAAAACGTAACTTATGAAGTATCCCGGTAGTTACTGATACAATATATTTTTGGTAGACATTATTTTGGGAACGAAAGGAAAGAAAATGTGATTTTTATACATATTACTAAGTATATCATATTTTTGGGACAAGAGAAAATGTATTATTATTTGGGAAAGTAAAAGTATTTTTACTTGGGTTTATTAAGAAATATAGTATTTTTGGGAAAAATATATATTTTCTTGGACTGTGTTGTTTTGAATAAAAAATAAGGTTTTTTGATATATCCCTAAGTGAGACTTAAAAATATAAATTCTTTTGGATTAACACACCGGAATACGACGCCCCTACATGGCTAGATATGCAAATACAAGAATACGGATAACCATGTATGAAATACCCCATCCTTGGGAAGGAAATACGAATACGAATGCTTGAGAAGTATTAATACAGAAATACTGCATAAACAATTATTCCAAAACTAAATATAATTATTATAACTTGGAATAATATCAGAAACGTAACTCAAAAACATAAATACTAAGACAAGGCACGACCCGTTCGTCTAATAGACGTTAGACCATTGTAGGTAGTCGTGTTTGCTGAGGAGATTTGGGTTACAAGTACCGAAGACGCAATACAGTGAGTCCATGTCCCCCTTTTCTTTTAACTGTTTTCAGTTTTACAACTTCGGGGGTGAAATACATGTTACATACTGATTACAAACGTTTTATACATGGTATGATTAGCTAAGGAAATGTACCGCTAGATCACGTGAATGGGTAGGCTATTATCCTAAGACCATTAATCCTTGTATAAGGACCAAGGGGCATGAGTGATAGATCTATTGGGTGTTGCGAGCCCCACCCATGGGCCTGCGAGTTGGCTGCATGTGGTGACTATGTCGTTCCGCTGGAGGGGCCGGTAGGAAATACGCATACAGGTTTGAGTGCTTCCTAGGCCATGTCACTTATTAATGTATTAGCTACACAATAATTGATCTGTTTTTCCTTATTGCTACATACCAGGGATTCACATACATACAGACATACTTTAAAGGCATATTCATACACACACACATGAACTCGCTCAACTTTTGTTGATGTTTTTAAACTACATGTATTTCAGGGAACTAGTAAGTGGATCTGGCGGGCGTTGAAAGTTTTCATGCTGCGTTTGAAACAAAGATGTCATCCATGGTCTATAGGTTTGGTCGGTGTGTCTTATTCCTGGACGAGACACGTTTCCCAAACCATTGGTGCTATTTATTATCTTTCGATGAGTCCTTAGTGAACTCTTAAACATTTTGGTATGATTGTAAAAACTTAAATTTGAAGTCTATGATTTTAAACATTGTTGTTATGTTTTAAACTTTTTCAATGGATGACAAACCAATGGTTTTATCATATAGTTGATTTTATGATTGAATGCAATGATATTAAGAAAGTCACACCATAACCACGCTTCCGCAAAAGTCAGGGTGTGACAGAGACTTTGGTGAGAGTTTTGTAAAATCAAAATAGGGAGCGGAACGTGTCATCAAGGTTCAGGTTTCACCCCTAACTTAGCGACGACATTCCTGTTAGCGTGATGGAATCACGAGATTGAGAGAGGAATTTGCGTCGAAGTACGGATTTCACTCCTGATTCAACGCAAATTCTCTTGTTTGAAGTAAAAATTGCGGATCGAACAAGCGATTTAATCGAGAGTTTGCGGTTTTCACACCTAGTCTCGATCTAATCACTCGTTTATTTCTCGAAAATAGTGCAGTGCGACTGCCTTAGGAAAGGCAGAGTGATAATATAGTGTGATTGCGAGTCGATCGAGAAATAGCAATAAGCTCGAACTGAGCGAAACAGATTGTCCATGAGTATCCATAACAACTATTAATTACCAGATTTTAAAACGTCATGTCCCATACCACAACATATCCAAATAAAACAGTTATTACAAATAATTGTCTAAAAAACAAACACTGTTCCGACAACTTAGATTTAAGCGTGACATAACTAGACCCCTAACTTGATTCACCAAAGCACAACAATCCTAGCATCTTAAGCACCTGTCACATACGTTAAAATAGAGTCAATACACATAGTGTAAAGGTGAGCATACAAGTTTAATAGTATAATAGAGTTTGAAATCGTTTACGCATAACCAGCATGTAACATGTACAAAGTGAAGGCAAGTAGGTTATCGACAGAGAAATATGCACAGACGTGACTGCGAGTTGTAGAATGCGCAACACATATCCCCACTGGGACACGTGAAGTAAAGCCTTTAACACCCCTGTCCACGACAGGTGCTAAGTCCAAACTATAGTACTATCGTTGCTAAGGTGTTAGGCAACAATCACTGTGTTAACATAACATACAAGCATTCATCGAATAACATGTAGTATGCAATAACAGTCAGCGTATAAATAGTGTTTGCGTTGTGTGTTGATTGTTATTTGAATAAGTAATGTATGTAACACCCAAAAGTGCGTAAGGCAAAAAGGGTTCGAGTATACTCACAGATAGCGTTTAAGTTAATAAACACTGTCTTGGATTGAAGGGAGCACTGAGAGTTTAGCCTGAACAGTTAACGATAGCATAAGCGATGAACGACGCGTAAATCGGTGAAGAGTGACTAAGTGTCGAGTGACAATCCGATCGGATGGCTATCCGATCTGTTGGTCATTCGATCGGATGTCAATCCGTTCGGATGGTCATCCGACCGGATGGCCATTCGGTCGGATTGACAATCGTTTAGTAAGGATGTGTTTGTGTATGATGGCTTTGAAGTTTTCATTGTAGCATTTTGAAAGCAGAAAAGTATCTCTACCTTTCAGGTTGTCGATCGAACGGTCGTTCGATCGGATAATGATCCGTTTGGCAGGACACACAGTGAGAACAAGTTCACAGCAGGATTGTCACTTGACCGGATAGCAATCCAATCGGATGGCAATCCGTTAGTTACTGATGATCTTTGAAAACTGTGAAAATGTTTAAGTGTGGAACCAAGTGCAATCTGATCGGATAGTAGTTCGATCGGATGGCCATCCGATCGGATGGCGATCCGATCGGACGGCAATCCGTCCCAACGAACCAGATTGTCTTAAACTTGATTATTTTGAAAGTTTTGCGGTTTGCTCGAGACTGTATGGAAACGTTCTAAATAACGGAACCTCTGCAAGTCCCAAGTCGTTCGATCGAACAGGAACCACCCTAATCCAACCAGTTGACTGTTCCTTGACGGTTGTTCATGTTTATCCCGAAATCGGCGGTCTCGTTGATAGAATCCAGATCTCAAACCGATACTTCACTAAGAAATGAGTAGAAGATCTGAATGAACTCTGATTATATCGGTTTTGAGTGCATTGAGTGTAAAAGAGTTGAAAGAAAGTTGGTAAGCTTCTTTCAATCCTTTTATTTGGAAAATGTTTAGATCTATACAAAATCGTTGTGAAATCATGTGGAAATCCTTCAGATCTGAGTTATTCTTGGTGGGATGAGGTCAAAACTTGAAGTTCATAAGGACTCCATGATGACATCACCTTATAACACCTCAAATCCGTTGATTTCATGGTTAAAAGTTAAGATTCAAAAGAGGAAATGATGAAGAAGTGTGTGTAGATCATAGAAGTACAAGATTTAGGTTGAAAACTTACAAGAATCATGAGAAATCGAGAGAAAGAAGGCCTTGAGCGAGCTGGTCGAGTGAGAGAGCTGTCACATCACAAATGATGTGACAGGAGGGTATTTATAGGTTGCCAAAAAGGGAAAGAGGGTGCAAGTGTCGAATAGGATGGCACCTCGATCGGATAGCACCTCGATCAGATGGCAATCCGATCAGATGGCCATTCGATCGATTGGCCATTCGATTGGGTGGCTCTGACGAGTTGCGTTTTGGCGTTTCATTTCGTGCATTAAGCGTTGCGATGCGTTTATGCGAGTTTCGATTTAGCGATGCGATAGATTAATAATAGTCACACAAAATCACTATATCTAACATACAATCATCCTAATTAACTTGTGTTTAGGGTTTGCGTTTAAATTGCGTTGCGATAGAGTTGGGATTGCGTTTCGATTAATCACCACAAACATAAAGTAAACATGCACAAGTAACACATAAGTAACACACACACGTAAAACAATATTCAGAATCTATCAATCAAGGCACGAATGCGATATCAATGCGATTAGCGATTAAAGTGATAAAACAATGCGATAAACATCGATTAAATCTCGATTATTACTAGATACTCCACATAATACAAGTAAAGCGATTAAAATAAAAGATTCGATTACAAGTCAAAGAAGTCAAATCAGTAATTAAGCAAGGGGTGACAGATCGCAATTAGCAATCTTTTCTTCCTTTGACTTTAATCTTTACTTTGACTTTGACTTTCGTAACACGGGGTGTTACACGCAGCTCGCTCGAAACTCGCCCGAAAAAAGCTCGAAGAAAGCTCGGGTCGAAATTGGCTCGATTGTAAACGAGTCAGATCGGCTCGGCAAAGTTTGTGAACGAGCCGAGCTCCAGCTTGGCCTGGCTCGGCTCGTGAGCTGGCTCGATAAGGTTTATATCCTTTATTTTTTGTCCCACATCGCTTAGAAAACAAAAACTAAGGGAGTATCTCCCATATAAAAGAAGGTAAAGATAATGTACAAAGTGAATTAACTACTTATACTTGCATATTTAGCCATATGGTTAAACTAAATGACAATTATGGCCCTTAGTCTATGAAGAAAGTCATTTTTAAGGGCTTTTTAAGTAGTAAATTTTGCGGTTATTTGTTAGTTCGAGCTAGATCGAGCCGAGCTAGCTCGAATTCTAATCAAGTCGAGCTCGAGCCTCAAATCTCAGCTCGATTTGAAATTCGAGCTCGAGCCGAGCCAGTTCGAATCGAGTTCGAGCCGAGCTCGAGCTGGGTTTAGCTCGGCTCGTTTACAGCCCTAGTGGTTACGGTGAAGGTGGGGGTGGGTTTGCCGGAAGAGGGGTTAGGGGTGGGAGATGGTGGTGGTAGGGATGAGCAAATGGTACCCGGTACCGGTATCGAATTTACCCAACCTGGTACATTTTTGGTACCGGTATTTACCGGTGTTTACCCTCAAATACCGGTACCATACCGGTTATATTCGGTACTGGTACCAACTTTTGGGGAGTTTCGGTACCGGTGCTTTCGGTTCCGGTACCGGTCGATACCAAGCTCATCCCTAGTGGTGGGTGGTTTAGAGTGGGGAAGATGAAGTGGTTGGGGTGGGTGGTGGGTCTCACATAAAATCAAAATATTAATATGAAAGACATTTAGGTAGTTTCACAGTCACTTAACTAAGAAAACTAACTCTCATTCACGTAAGAGACTATCCGAGAACGAATTTACCAAAGTTAAAGACTATAGTTGTTGACGACGGGCCTATGGGTTGCCCCATTGACCCATCTTGGGCAACTATCGCGTGGGCCCAACAGGATAAAAGCCCAAAAGTGGCTTACCTTGCCCACTAAGGCTCTCCTTTTACGAAATGGGCGGGAAACTAGGATCAGAGGACACATGCAACATTTATTACTTGATTAGAAAAGGATCTCTGGCTGAAAAGTGTACTTCCTAGCCGGAAACCATTTAATGAGGCTGCCATCTTACCGTTAGGGGTCAGACACGTGTCTGAGCCCCCCGAAGACTCTCGGAATCCGTCGGATCATCCTACTAAAATATCTCACATGGGAGATAAGTCTTGATGGTTATATAAGAGCAAGAAAGGGTGATCACGGAGGACTCCAAGGTATCACATTTAAAAGCTCTCTCATTTACTCCTCTCTCATTTATTCCGACCAATATTCTTATACATTAACCACACACACACATTTATTGGATTAACACCTTAGAGGAAACGTTCCGGTGATTACACTCATCGGAATAAGCTCCTCGGGCTCTCCGGCAAGTTAACTTATTCTCACGCCAGAGCTTGGTCACAGATCCCCCTTCCGGGGACCTCCGTGACGAGGCTAACGGTTTACTTTTTTGTAGCAACGAAGGCCGGGATATCTTGATGTCAGCGAAGATCCACTGAACGTCAGTAGGGATTTGGGTATTCGACATTGGCGCCATCCATGGGACAGTAGTCTGACTAGTGTTCCCACACTGAAACTCTGGCGTCGAGATAACCCGCTTTACAAGAAGCAACATGACTACTCCACCCAGCTCACGTACCATCCAGACGGTACAGAACAACCATGATAAGGTTACAGTGGAAGATATAACTCATGAAGTAGAAAACGAGAATCAAGTGGAAATTCTGGAAAGGGAGGAGGCCATCACTCCAGATTTCGTTGCCATGCACAAGGAGAAGCTAAAAAAGTGTCTCGAGGATTTAGAAAGACAAGAAAAGCTTGACAGCCTCAGGGCTAGACTCTCCTTCGACACACCTTCCAACCGGGAAGGGGTGGATCCATAAAATAAGAGCAGTGGAAACGACCCACTGGAGACTTTCATGACGGCCCTTAGGCAGCTGTCCTCGGAAGAAAGGGAAGATCTCATTACAGGGAAGGGACAAAAAGGAAAAGAAAAGGAGAAGGAAAATCAAGGCGGTGATGGTCTGGATCAACCCTACCTCCCTAGGGACTTAGCTGAAATTTCAAAGTTCACTAGAAGAATCGCTGAAGCACCCATGCCCCCTAAGACAAAGCTACCTCCAAACTTCTACAGGTATGACGGGACTAGAGATCCTGAGGATCATCTCTATGCCTTCAGGGGTGCAGGGCAGTTGGGACGGTGGCCCATGCCAGTTTGGTGCCACATGTTTATGCAGACCCTAACAGAGGGAGCCAGGCTCTGGTTTGACAACCTTCCCCCCGGAGGGATCGACAGCTATGAAGAGCTAAGTGAAAAGTTCCTCAGGAACTTTGGTCAGCAAAGGAAAGTGGTTAAGAACCCAAACGAAATCCTACACATAAGACAGAGGGACAATGAGCGAATAGATCAATACATGGAAAGGTTTGTCAAGGAAAGCATGAACATCAAGGACGTCCCGGAGGTCATGAAGATCAGCAGTTTCATCAACGGGCTGAAACATGCACAATTATGTGAGAAGCTGGGGGAGGAGTTCCCACACTGATTTGACAACCTCATGGACAGAGTCAGAGCCTTTGTCAGAGGCAAAGACACAGTTAGCAAGGCTAAGGAGATGGACACCCCGCCCTGAAGAGCCAACCCAGCTGCAAAACCTCCCGAAAAAGGTACACCTTACTCAAGAAAACCAGCTTTTGATAGAATGTTGCATGATAGAACGAGGCCCTCGTATTCCCCATATCGGCCTCGGGGGAGAGGCTCATCCCCCTACTCTGACAACTTCACCCCTCTCACCAAAACCCCAAGTGAAATACTGGCCACTGAGAGGGTGAAGATCTCCTTCCCAAGACCGCCACCCATAAAGCCCGGGCCAAAAGCACAACCGAACGAGTATTGTGACTTTCACAAAGGGTTCGGTCATAAAACTGATGATTGCATGTATCTAAAGAGGGAAATAGAGGCCGCGGTGAAAACGGGCAAACTGGCCCATTTGGTTAAGGAGATTAAGGAAGGAGGAGGGGATCGTAAAGGGAAAGATGTGCGGGAGCCTGGAAGGGCAGATGTAGACATGATCCAAAGGAGGAATGAATTTGATACCACCAGAAGTGTAAAGGCTAGGATTCTGGGCTCCCCAGACCGCATGAAAGCTCCCATCTTGATGCCACACCTGGAGGAAAACGAGGTACGTCGACTCCTCCTTAACATCTCAGCCATAATAGCTGGCCACAAGGTGGCCATAATACATGTAGATGGGGGATCCGGGGTAGAAGTAATCTATGAACGTTGTTTCCTCAGATTTGATAGGGACGTAAGAGATAGACTTGAGGAGGACTCTATCCCCCTGGTAGGATTCAACAACAGTGTGTCACACCCTTTGGGAAAGATCAAACTCCCATTTACAGTCGGGGTCGGGGATCGTGTCCGAACTATAAACTTAACCTTCACAGTGGTCCGAGCACCCTCAAAATACAATGCAATCCTGGGTAGACCGGGGATTGGGGACCTGCAAGAACAAGCATCAACACCGCATGGAGCTCTAGTGTTCCAAACGCCAAAGGGCTTGGCCTGGGTAAAGTCTGCATATGAAGTAGTCTCTTCCGTATCTGAGGGAGAGATACCTGAGAAATCCCCAGGGGACGGGGTCAAAGAATGGGTCCTTTGTGACAGGTTCCCGGAACAGATAATCAAAGTAGGAAGTCACCTGAGTGACAAGTGTAAAAGTGCTCTCAAGGAGTTGCTCCTTCTTAACACAGATGTGTTTGCATTTCAACATGGAGACATGACAGGAATTCCAAGGATCTTGACTGAACACCGGCTCAACACATATACCTGGGCAAAGCCAGTCAGGCAAAAGAAACGGAGTATGGGCCCTAGTAAGAGGAGGGCCGCCTGTGAAGAAACCAGGAAGCTGCTTAGAGCTGGAATAGTAAGGGAAGTGAAATACCCATCTTGGGTTGCCAACCCGGTTATGGTCCAGAAGAAAGATGGTGGGTGGAGGATGTGCATTGATTTTCAAGATTTGAACAAAGCATGTCCCAAGGACTGCTAAACCCTCCCAGAGATAGACGTCCAAGTGGACTCCTTATCCCAGTATCCCCTGAAATGCTTCTTGGATGCCTACAAAGGATATCATCAAATACATATGTCAATGGAAGACGAGGAAAAGACCGCCTTCATCACAGACGAAGGGACATTTTGCTATACCAAAATGCCCTTCGGACTAAAAAATGCTGGTGCCACCTATCAAAGGTTCATGAATGCCCTTTTTAGGGAACAACGGGGACGAAACCTGGAGGTATATGTTGATGACATTGTTATCAAAAGCTTGACCGAAATGGCCATGATAGATGACATAACCGAGACCATTCGAACCATGCAAGATGTGAATATGAAGCTGAACCATGGTAAATGCTGCTTCGGGGTAGAAGAAGGAAAATTCCTGGGAGTAGTAGTTACTAAGGGAGGAATCAAAGCCAACCCGGAGAAAACTCAGGCCGTGGCCGAAATGTGATCCCCCAGGTCCCTGAAAGACATTCAACAGCTGAATGGAAGATTAATCACCTTGAACCGTTTTTTGTCAAAGGTAGCTGACAGGACCATTCCCTTCATGAAGGTACTGAAGGACTGCCTCCAAACAGACAGGTTCAGATGGACCTCTGAGGCAGAAACCGCTTTTCGAGAAATGAAGGATTATATTTGTAAGCTCCCAACTCTAGCCACCCCGGTGCCCGGGGAAGATCTGCTGTTGTATTTATCTGCTTCAAAGACAACCATAAGTGCGGTTATGATGGTAGAACGGGAGGGAAAGCAGATACCAATATACTTCATCAGCAGGACCCTCAAGGGTCCTGAGGAACGCTATATGCCCCTGGAGAAGTTAGCTTTAGCTCTCGTTTTCGCGTCCCGGAGACTAAGGATGTACTTTCAGGGACACAAGATTACCCTAATGACAGATCAACCCCTCCAAAAAGTACTAAGAAGGCCGGAGTTGTCGGGGCGACTGGCCAAGTGGGCAGTCGAGTTAGGAGAGCACTCCTTGGAATTCAAAGCTAGAACTGCCATGAAAGGGCAAATACTGGCCGACTTCTTGGCAGAGGTCCCTAAGGATGAAGAAAAGGAACTTTTAAAGTGGGAAGCTTTAGAAAAGAAAGAGAAAGAGAAGGAAGATGAGGGAGTGTGGAAGTTGCTTACAGACGGGGCCTCCAGTGAAGAAGGTAGCGGGGCGGGCATTACACTGATCAGTCCTGAGGGGGTTGAGCTAACCTATGCCGTCAGACTGGACTTTGAAAACACCAACAACACCGCGGAATATGAAGCCCTTTTAGCAGGGATGAGGCTAGCCAAAAAGATGAAAGCAAACCATGTGGAAGCTAGCACTGACTCACAGCTGGTGGTCAAACAATACCAAGGGGAGTATGAGGCTAAAGACAAAACCATGGCTCGGTACGTGGCAAAGGTAAAAGAAACAGCCGAGGCCTTCAAGACCTTTAAGCTAGAATACATCCCCCGCGGGAGGAATAGAAAATCTGACGCCCTCAGCAAGCTGGCCTCTGTGGCATTTGACCACCTAGCAAGAGAAGTCAAAGTGGAAGTCCTGACTTCCCCCTCTCTTGACACAACCGAAGTAGCCACGATTGAGAATACACAAGAAACATGGATGACACCAATCATAAGGTTCCTCAAGGACGGAACATTACCCGAGGGAGATTGGGCAGCCAGGAAAGTAAGAGTCAAAGCCTTGCAATATGAGCTGATCGATGGGGAACTTTACCGAAGGTCATACCTAGGCTCATCCCTGAAGTGCGTTGGTAATGAAAAAGCCAAGTATGTGATTAGAGAAATACTTGAGGGGATTTGTGGGATGCATTCGGGGCCAAGGACAGTAGTGGCAAAGGTAATGAATGCGGGATTTTATTGGCCTCGAATGTATGAGACAGCATCAGAGGAGATCAAAAGATGTGACAATTGCCAGATCCATGCCCCTATGCCGCACCGCCACAAGCACCCAATGATCCCTGTTTCAACGTCTTGGCCCTTCCAAAAGTGGGCCATCGACATAATCGGGCCCTTCCCAGAAGGCCCGGGAGGGGTTAAGTACGTGGTGGTTGCCATCGATTATTTTACCAAGTGGATAGAAGCAAGACCCTTGGCAAAAATAACGGGTGAGCAGATGAGACGATTTATACTAGACAACATCATTTGCAGATATGGAGTCCCGAAGGAACTAGTGAGTGACAATGGTGTCCAATTTACTAGAAAACCCTTCAGGCCATGGTGTGAGCAGATGCACATACATCAAGTATTTACTTCCATCACCCATGCCTAAGGCAACGGGCTAGTGGAAAGGGCAAATCAAAGCGTCATCAAGGGAATGAAGGGGAGACTTGGAAGAAAACAAAAAGGATGGCTGGAGGAATTACCATTTGTGCTATGGGCATACAGAACCACCCCTAAGGACTGCAATGGGGAAACTCTTTTCAGCTTAACTTACGGGACGGAGGCGGTCATCCCGGCTGAAATAGGGTCCCCGACTGCCAGGATGAAGCTCAGGGAGGCCGAAAATGAACAAGACCTCCGAATGAACCTGAACTTGCTTGAAGACAGAAGAGAAGTGGCAGCAGTCAAGGAGGCTAAGTACAAGAAGCAGCTTGAAAGCTATTACAATGCAAAAATGAAAAGGCTTAACCTGTTCCCAGGGGATTTGGTCCTAAGGTCAAATGAAGCCAGCCTACAAGAGAACACCGGAAAGCTAGGGCCCAATTGGGAAGGGCCTTACCGGGTCACATGGGCAAACAGCAAAGGAAGTTGCAAGCTGGAAACACTACATGGCAAGGAGGTCCCCAGGACATGGAACCTCATGCAGCTCAGGAAGTATCACATATGAGGGGTTTACCCCCCAGGAAAAACGGCCAGGGAGCCACTTTTGTAATATGTAACTACTAGTCGGGGGCCTACCCCCAGAAAAAATATTTTGTAAAAAGTTGTACTGAGAAACTTAGTCCCTAAGAAATGAATGACAAACGGACAATCAACTTGTCCTCTTTTGGTAAAATAACAGGTATTATACTAAGGCAGACGTGCCCAGAAAGACTATAAGCCTAACAAACAAACAGACACACATGTACAAGGTATACCAAACATATTGAACGCCCGGCCGTGGGGCAAAATAGGGTCTAGCTAACCCAAAGAAAACGGGACAAACAAGCCAAAAACATAATCTCACATTATAAGATTTGTCCAAGTGATTGTCCTCGAACAGACAATCCTGGTTTATAAAGCAAACCAAAGATACAACACACTTTTGTAAACAAACTACAAAGAAAAGTTGTTACAACAAAATAAATGTACAATAGGAAGCCCTATTGGCTTTGACAAGAACAACTAACATACAAGCCAATAAGCATAACAAACAGACTAAAGCACGGTTTCTTGCAAACAACCCAAAAGTCTTCAGGAAAGTGCCGACCTGATCCCTGGCAAAAGCTCCTGCAAAATGAAAAAACACAACAGAAAACAAGCAAAAGACAAGATAGCAACATACAGTCATAGGTTATATGATTAAGTATATGGGGAACCCCTATATAAAGGTTCTCCTTACAAAGATAGCAACATACAGTCATAGGTTATATGATTAAGTACTAGGGTAAGTAGTTATTCGGATTACAACCATATCGAAAGAGGTTAGTGTTCAGAAATCACTGGGATCCATCCCTAGACAAAGACTTCGGGGACGAGGGACCAGCAGAAGAGAACATGGCTTTCAATTCATCGATGGATATCATGGGATGCTCCAGGATCTTCTAGAGAAGGGCCGGGGTCTTACCCCCAAACTCCTTGTCCAACTTAGATAGCTGCTTTTTAGCTTTGGAATTGTAAAGCGGAGTTTCTTTCCTACCCAGACCCTGAGCAGAGTAAGCATACCCATCCTTCAGCCCCGCCTGGTAACCAACATCCCGGTACGCCCTATACACCTGCTCAAGACCACTCTTGAACTCCTCCGATTGAGAGACGGCGGTAAGAAAGGCCCCGGAGCCTTCAGTAATCAACCAATGCTTCTCCTTAGCCAGCCGCTGGTTATCATCAGAAGTGATCCCATAATCAGCATACATAGTGTTCAGCTGCTCCTGAGAAATGGAACCAACCTCCTTCAGGTGTTTCAGCTCCGCGGCTAACTCCTCTTTCTCCTCTACCAACACCGCCATCTCCCTCTCCCAAGCTCGCTCCCTTCGCTCCAGCATAGCTCCATCCCCCTAAACAAAAGACGTCATAAAGAGTGCAAAAGCAGTTGGAAAATATATATAAAAGGGGGGGGGGAGGAGAAAGGCTATGTACCTTCTCTTCTTGCAGTTTTCGCTCAGCCTGAACCACTTGACATCGAAGTTCAGCAGCAACAGACTGGGAAGTCTTGAGTTCACCCTTGAGTTCTTCATTCTCCTTCCTCAAATCATCAACCCGCTGCAGCATGCCGGCGCCCCTAAAAAAGCTCTTACAGAGTGACATGCTATACTGATTCTCAAAAAGGTCATCCCTTAAAGCAGAGTTCATGAACCTATGAGAGGGAGGAACAACATGACTCAAAAAATCCCTGGCAGTTTCAGGGGTCCCTATCACCGAAGAATGAGTTATTTTCCACTTAGGAACATAGGTGAAAGGGAGGGCATCAGCAAACAGGGGAGCCAAAGGAGATCGATGAGCAAGACCCTCAAATTGAGAAGGTTTACTGGTCCCAGTAGCATGATGAGGGGAAACCTCAAAAGCTGAGGCAATACGGGCAATGCCTACTTCTGGAGTCTTGTCCCGAACACGGGAAGAGGAAGGGCCAGTAGGAATCTCTATTGGATCATGAGAACTTCCCTACTCAGACAAAGAAAGAGAGAAGAACATCAAAAACCTCCCCTAGGCAAAACGGATATAAGGCAACAGGTAAAAAAGAAAATAAACTCACCAACAAGGGTGCACTCACAAGGCTGGAGGACTGCAGGTGCTTAGACAAAGAACCCTTGACCCCAACAGGGGGAAGTTCGGAAGCAGCCTTTGTTGAAGGAGGGGGTTTCTGTCCGCTAGCACTCCGGAGCCTCTGCCGGATGTCACGGGGAGCAGGGGCTGTTTTAGGGCTTGCAGCCTTCCTCTTACTGTTAGGCCCTAAAGTGTGAGACTGACGCATCAAATTAACACAACGGGTTATGGTTATGAACTGGGTCTTACCGGGTTAGTTTATGTTAGGTTGTGGACCTTTATAGGTCACTTGGGCCAAGCTTTAGGCCATGTGGGCCAAGCAGGCCCAAGGGGAGCCCATGTAGGGACTTGGGCTTGAGTTAGTATATAAACAAGTTTTCTACTTGTTTTAGGGTAGGAACCTTTGGATCATCATTGTTACATTTTCTCTAGTGAGAGAGGCGATTTTGGTGGTGTAGGAACTTGTACCAGATGGTTTTGCTAGTTGATAGTAATAGAATCGTGTGCAAGTTTCAAAGTGATTCGGTATTGTGTTCTTCGTATTCGGTTCGTATTTTCATATTTTTCGGTTTATCTTGAATCTCACCAAGTTTGGATTCCGCACAAACTTGGTGATTGTTTGATATCATTGAAAGATCCGGTTTACGGGACTTACAAGTGGTATCAGAGCCATTGAAGTCTTTCAAGGCTCGGTTTGATATCAAAGATTCAAGATTTTGAATTTTTGTTCATCGCATTCTTCGTGTTCTTGGTTATGTTCATCGAATTTTGATCAAAATCAATATATTTTGGTGTGTCAATCTGTTTTGAAAGTGTTAGAGATATTGGACGATTTTTGTTTTTAAAAGATATATTCTTTCTGTTTTGAAAAGGGATTTCAATTTCCAAAAATATTGGAAATTCTGTTCGGTTACAATTTCCAAAAGGTCTACCAAATCTTCTGAGTCGCAACCAGAGCTCCAATTCATCTTAGTTCTCAAGTCAACAATCACGGTTTCGAGTTACCACATTTGAGTCGCAACCTCCAAGTCGCAACCTCGATTACGAGTCGCAACCACCGTCTCGACTTGTCCGACTCGCAACCATCTTCACGGCTGTCACCTCCACGTCTTCTCCATCTTCTCCGTTACGACTCGCAACCATCATTGTTGCGGTTCATCACGTTTTGGTTTCGACTCGCATTCACCACGGTTTCGGTTCATCCTGTTTCAGTTGCGACTCGCAACCGCATCCACCGTTCCGACTCGCAACCGTCACACCGTTCATCATCATCACGGTCTCGAGTCGCAATCTCGGTTCCGAGTCGCATCAGAGATCTCGAGTTATCACCATCATTCTCGCAAACGTCGTTCCGACTCGCAACCTGCTTCACAGTCTCGACTCATAACGGTTCGAGTCGTAACGAGATCGGTGCTATCCGTCATCTTCTCCATCACCGTGAAACCTGCAACTCCATTATTCTCCGGTTCACACTTCATCATTGAGGGTCTCGAGTTGTTCCGTTCCGAGTCGCAACCTCTCAGTCGCAACAACGGTTCCGAGTCCGACGCTTTCGAGTCGCAATAACCAAAACACCATTCATACACACATCTGCTACAAATCTGCAACACCATCTTGATTTCGAGTTCCATAACCTGCAACTTCATCTCGAGCTCATCATCTCCGACGATACCGTAAAACATCACATAACCACATATCACCGTTCACCTCCGTCGTTCACCGTTAATCACCACCTGAAACTACCGGTCATCTACATCATCGTCGACACCTTCATTCTCCGATCATCATCACATCACCATACCTTACTGGACATAGATATCGTTCATCATTTTCATTCTAACCTTAGTTCATCATCCCGTCGTTAATCATCTCAACTGTTCATCTCCCCGTTTCATCTTCTCGCTCACTGTTATCCGTCACCGATCTCCGAGCACCTTCGTTCATCAGATAATCACCTTGGTGGCGGAAGTTTGAAACTAGGGTTGTGGGTTTTGTTTTGCGGAGAAGAAGGCTGTGACGTGGTGTTTGTTTAGTTTAGGTTTCTTTTTAATATATTAATTATAATAATTAATCATTTAGTAATCATTACTATCATCATTACATAATAATTGTTTTTTAATAATAATAATAATAATAATAATAATAATAATAATAATAATAATATTAAGTGTTACCTTTTAATTTAAAAAAAAATAATAATAATAAAAATAAAAAAAAAATAAATAAAAATAAATAAAAAAATAAAAATAAAAAAAAGGGTTGTTTGTTTGTGAAAAGTTTGACAGGTTTTGAAGTACGGTTCAGATAGCGGGTTCATTCGATTGCTGAGTGTTTGAGTTAGCGTGTGCACGGGTTCTTGTTTGGTTTGTATTTTGAGGAGAAGAACAAAAGTATCAACCACTGATATTATGGCATTCGTGTTTCACAAACCAGTGGCTCAAGAAATTACCAGAGAAGAGATACTTTCTGTCTTTTGCACTCCTGAATGTAGAGAAAGGGTTGAGGCTTATCATATACACAACGCTGAGCTCATTCAAGATTATAATGACATAAAAAATAAAAATTTTACTTTGTCTAAAAATGAGAAGCTTTATAAAGAAAAGATTGAAGCTCAGCGAAAAGACATCATCAAACTTAAGGATGATGTAAGTGTAAAAACAGCCCATTTCTTAGAGGCACAGGAAAAGGTATGCATTTTAACTAAGGAACTGGAAGATATTAGAGACAGATATCAAATTAATGAACTTAATATCAAGAAATTTGATTCTTCCAGCAAACTAGTTAAAAACCTGTGCGATCAACAGCTTGCGTACAAAGAAAATAAAGGGCGTGGTTTGGGTTTTAATAAGGCTCCTCCTCCTTATAATGACAATTATACTTATTTACCTATGACTGAGGAGGAGATGATAAATGAAAGTCAAATGACTTATGGTCCCAAAAACAATAAGTCATCATTTAATGGCAAACCAGTTGAGAAACAGAAGTCTGCTTCAATAAATTTTGTTTCTAAAGGCACAATTGATCCTAATGTTTCATCTTCGTGTGCAGATGATAGCTCTGAAGTAAAGTGTGATGATGTTCATGGGAGTGAACCGGTTATTATTTCAAATGTTTCTGAACCATATTTTGAACATTATTCTGAACCAACTGAGTCGGACATTGCTTTTACTAGTTCTTTATTTGCGTCATTTTCTGCTTATGTTTCGTCTTGTGAGCCTGATGTTTGGGGCAAAACTGATGATGTTTGTGTTGAATCTTTGAACAATAAGTGTGGTGTTGATTGTGTTTCAGTTAATGCGTGTGATTGTAATGTTTCTAATGTTTCAGTTGATGACAGTGTTTCAGGTGAGGTCCCTCAGGATACATTCAGTGAAACCACTGAAACTTCTTCTCAAGAAAATCAAGAATGTCCTGATTCTTCTTCTGAATCGGTCTCAGTGGACATTCCTAATGTTGAATCTAGTGGAACCCCATTGGAAACCGTGGGTGAAAGCAAATCTCAAAAAGATTCACATGATACATATGTTGAAGAAACATGTGTTGATGAAACTTCTGCATCTTCAGAAATTAAAACTGGATCTGATTTTGTAAAAGAAGAGGTGGTCACAATGAATGAAAGGTCACAAGAAAATGTTTCTGATAAGGGAATTAAAGCAGAAACTGAATCGTCTTTTCAAAATGATTCTGATAAAATTATAAAAGACGAAAAACATCATATGTCTGAATCTCATGCTTCTGCTAGTTCTGATCAACAGGTACAGAAAGAATCAGAAAAGGCACATGGAACACAAGCAAAGCAACCTAAGCAAGCTCAGTTATCTAGACCCATCAAATCAGCTAATGATGCTAGCTCTTCGAATCTTCATACGTTGAAGCGACAGACTTGTTTCAACTGTGGAATTCCTGGACACATTGCTAGAAATTGTGTTCATCATCCAAAAGTGCAACAAAATGCCAACACTCACTTGTGTGCTGATGTTTGTGAGCCGGTTCACAACACGCAAAAGGAGCCAAAACGAGTAGATCAAAATCGAGGGTATAAGAAGTCTGCTCATCAAGGACAAGGCAGCAATAATCCTCATAAGGCTCGTGACAAGGTGAATGAAAGATTCAATCAGGGAGAAAAGACGAAGAATGGTGCTCATAGCAACAAGAGTTCTGCAAACTGCAAATATAAGCACCCAAATTCGTCTTCGTTTGAAAGTCATGTGCAGGCGCATCCAACACGAAGAGGACCGGTTTGTCCTTCAGGGTCTGCAAGAGCAAATCCAGCTGATCAGAATGCTTTCTACATGAAGAGACAAACATGCTTCAATTGCGGCATTGCTGGTCACATAGCTCGGAACTGCACACATCGTCCCTACGTACCATATTATATGCAAAATCGGAGGGTTACACCAAAGGACAACTACCATTCTAAGCCAATGAAGGTATCTTCACCTAAGGCAATGAAGAATGTGAATCCCAAGGTTAAACCTTCTGATGGGGATTGGAATGCTGCTAAAAACAAACGCAAGGCTGTTCAGGAACAAAAATGTTTTTCTAAAACTAACAAACCTGAAACAACTAAAGTTGCTCAATCGAAGGCAACAAACGCGTTTGCTAGACCGAAACAGATTTGGAAACCCAAATCCAAAGCAGCAACATCTCCAATCCTTGAGATGAAAGGGGACCTATGTTTAAAAGAAGTGTCTTATTTTGATGCTTCAGGAAATCCCAGGACCACGATGGCCTGGGTACCCATGTCTTACTAATCTCCTTACTTTTCAGGAACAACTAAGGAGGAGCTGTTGACAATCTCTGGAATGTTGATAGCGGTTGTTCTAGAGATAAAAACGGGTAACATTTCACTGTTGCAAAAAGTTCAAATTTTTTACAGATGATATGTTTCCTTTGGAGGAGATTAAAGAAGTAAGAAATGATCAGCAAAAGGTACCGTTTAAATTCAGTACTTTGATTTGAATATTGATTAGTCTTCAATCTAATGACGGAACGGTTAAGCAAAAATATTTTTTTTTCTTAGTTTATAACTTTGTACATACTGTGTCCTTTCTCTAGTAAATGGTAAATTTGCGCAAAAATACAAGATTTATGCACAAATTTAGGGGGGGAGAGGAACATATAGATCGATATAGAGTTTAGGGGGAGAAAACTCAGAAAATACAAAAAGAGTTTGCTGTAAATATGTATTGTTTTAGGGGGAGAAAATGAGAAAAATACAAAAACATTTGAAAAATGAAAAAGCCAAAAAGAAAAATTGCATGATATGGGAAGTGAAATAAATGTTCGTGTTAAAGGGTTTGACTAACACATGTAAGGTGCCATAGCTGAAAAGACTAGGATCTACTGCGATATGTCGATAGGCTTGACGCTCAACATGATAAAAGATACTAAGTGATATAAACATAATGAACTATGTACCATGTGGGTAACATACCAACGGCGTATGATTATTTGAATGTCTTAAATCTTGCGTTGAAAGATAGCCAACATCTGAGGTTTCGGGTCTTTATATTGTTGAATCATCCGGGGATATCTTGGCTGTCCTTCTGTTCAGAACTAAAATTGTACATTACCCCAGGAAAGAAAGTCACTTGGAATTAGCTCATTTCTATTTGAATGTCTGTATGTTGTCCCGATACACACAATTTTGATCTGATTCTGAAATCTTCTCTGAAAAAAGTCGTGTACCTCCTCTGCTGCATCCAGATATATGCTGACCTGGAGGTGCTAGGCAACGACAGCTTCTGCTGCATCCAGATACATGCTGACCTAGCTGTACGTTGTCGCGCTATAGATCTAATACACCCGAAAGAGGCCCTCAAGTGCCCAAAAGAAACCCAATAAACCTATATCAAATTGAGAAAAACTCATTTGATCTGTATATTATATCATCTCTTCAAAAGATCTATTCTGTTCTCTTCTCAACCTATTCCCAGTTAAGATTTCAGAAATCTGGATTGGACTTGTGAAATATGTGGTAGGGAAGATACTTGCATGATAGAGTGTGCTGTTTATATTTCCGGGATATGATTAGTATTTATTTGGGTGTTCATTGTTAAGAAATCAAAGCATGATAAAACAGATTATATGCAGACCTAGACACAGTCAGGATATCTTAAAGGATGACATCAGTATACTCACCTGCTACGATGAATCGTTGTGCTTACCTTGATCACGGGGGTATGTCTTGGAATGGGACACACGGGTATAATAGTATAATATTACCTAAAGCATATCACGAAGTTGAAAAATTGAAAGTTGAGCGTTAAAGTTTAAGTGGACAAACATATTGGCAATCGCATAGACCAGTTTGATTAGACTCGTACTGAAAAGTGTTCCTTAGTCTGCTCGAGAACGAATTTTGATCCCATTGCAATTGTAATTGTATATTATCGTAGTTGTTTATATTTTGAGTTTTTATTTGTTTTTAGTTCTTAAAATTAAAAAAATTTAAAAAAAAAAAAAAAAAATGAAAAATTCAAAAATCCAAAAATAGAGTGCTTATTTGTTTCTTAAAATTAAAAAATTATAACCGTTCTTGAAGATTTGACTGATCATCAAAAGTTAAAAGAATTTAAATTGTGAAATTTCATGTACCTAGTGTTCATGTGGTACTCTCCCTGTTGCATAAGAAATGTTTGCTTATAAATTTGTGAGCATGTGTAGAACTTGATTTCAATCAAGAACAGGGGTTGATGAAGACTGAGATGCTGTTAGTTGCTGAAGAAGCCCAAAGCATCACAACAACAAGATGTACCTGAGTCAGAAGAACCGGATACGAGACGCCGTCTGACAGTGAAAGTACATTTAAAGAAGTACCGTGAACCTGCTTGAAAGACAAAGACTGAAGAAGAAAAGAGCTGCTGAGAATCCTCCTCTCACATTCTTTTTGACAAAGATATTTTCAAGCAAACGCTGATCGTGATCCTGATATGAAGCTAACCACAAGAACTGAAGAAAAGAGACCCAGTGCTGAGAGTTCAGAAGTCAAGAATTTCCACAACATCTGCAGCATAGCTACAACCATAGACTTCGTTGAAGACGTTGCTGAATTCATGCTATGAAGACAATTTGATGGCATCAGTCTAGGGGGAGATTGTTAGGCCCTAAAGTGTGAGACTGACGCATCAAATTAACACAACGGGTTATGGTTATGAACTGGGTCTTACCGGGTTAGTTTATGTTAGGTTGTGGACCTTTATAGGTCACTTGGGCCAAGCTTTAGGCCATGTGGGCCAAGCAGGCCCAAGGGGAGCCCATGTAGGGACTTGGGCTTGAGTTAGTATATAAACAAGTTTTCTACTTGTTTTAGGGTAGGAACCTTTGGATCATCATTGTTACATTTTCTCTAGTGAGAGAGGCGATTTTGGTGGTGTAGGAACTTGTACCAGATGGTTTTGCTAGTTGATAGTAATAGAATCGTGTGCAAGTTTCAAAGTGATTCGGTATTGTGTTCTTCGTATTCGGTTCGTATTTTCATATTTTTCGGTTTATCTTGAATCTCACCAAGTTTGGATTCCGCACAAACTTGGTGATTGTTTGATATCATTGAAAGATCCGGTTTACGGGACTTACACTTACGAACCAAACGGACCTCCAGATCTTTATCCACGTCATGACTAGAATGCTTAGTAGGAGGGGGATCGAGGGAACTCTCCTCCCCATCAGAAGAAGTCCCCTCGCCTCCTTCCACAGAAACGGAGCCCTCAGCCTGAACAGACCCTCTGGTAATCTGCATCCCAACACTCCGGTTCAAACCCGGATCAACCTCATCACCAACCACAAACTTAACATCCTTAGAATCCCCTTGAAGCAGTCTCCACAAAGTCAACTCTGCACAAGAAGAAACACTAAAGATGACTGCACAGATCCCAAGGAGCATAAACAAATAACAGCAAATCCAAGGCAAAAAGATACCTTTTTTGCCGAAAAAAGCTTTGGGGCGAACTGAGTAGGAAGGGCTCAACCCCCCATAGCCAGGATTCCCTTAGAAAAAGTAAAAGCCCTCGTCGGATTTTCATACATACGCTTCCATTGGACGATCTCCTCAGCAAATAAAATGGGAACGCTGTCTTCAATAGCAGCCTCAGCATCCTTTGGTGGTGGAGACTCCGGTATCATGGCAGCAGAAACGGAGATAAACCTGCTCTTCCATTCTTTAGGGTAAGTAGAGGTCGGCATAAATGTATAACAGGGTTTCGATACACTATTCTGCTGTTTTGGCAAAAGTGAACCAATCCCCATCAGAGATCAGTTTATAAAACATGCAGAACAAGGGGACAGATGGCTCGCCTGAAACAGCCGCACAAGATAACTCAAAATGCACTACTCTCATAAACCCTAGGGGGTGCAACTGAGAGAAATGAACCCCGAAGTGACGCAGTAAGGCTATCTTGAAAGATGAAAGGGGATACCGGACTCCACAGGAAGAAAACGCCAAGGTATAAAGGGGAATCCGGTCCGGTGTACATTCGAACGATTCACCAGGGCTCGGAAAGGTGGGAGAAAAATGCTCAGGAATGTTGTAAGTCTCAACAAAGGACTTCAAGTCCTTCGCCGTCAAGACTGGTCGAATTGCGGAACCCCCGGTACGGCTCATGGTTAAGAGAGAAATGGTGATCGGAGAAGTATGACGGAAAGAAAGAAAGAACCAGAAGAAATCGAGAGGAAATATGAAAGATAATGGGGGTATTTAAAGAAAATAACTGACACACAGGAAACCATCACATCACTCGTCCCTTCGAAATTTAAAAAGAGTGCACATGTATTTAGGGGATTAGCCCCCGCCACTAGTATTCGGCGAAATGATAGGCCTAGTGAGAAGAAAGGGCAATTAATGGTTAGTAAAAAACATGCCCACATTCGTGGCCTGAAAAAGTTAACCTCCTTTCTTGCACAGTTGTGACTCAGCCCCGGATCATGAGCCTTGGGTCTCAGAACCAGGGACTAAAGATGACTTGACGACGGGCCTATGGGTTGCCCCATTTACCCATCTTGGGCTACTATCGCGTGGGCCCAACAGGATAAAAGCCCAACAGTGGCTTACCTTGCCCACTAAGGCTCTCCTTTTACGAAATGGGCGGGAAACTAGGATCAGAGGACACATGCAACATTTATTACTTGATTAGAAAAGGATCTCTGGCTGAAAAGTGTACTTCCCAGCCGAAAACCATTTAATGAGGCTGCCATCTTACCGTTAGGGGTCAGACACGTGTCTGAGCCCCCCGAAGACTCTCGGAATCCGTCGGATCATCCTACTAAAATATCTCACATGGGAGATAAGTCTTGATGGTTATATAAGAGCAAGAAAGGGTGATCACGGAGGACTCCAAGGTATCACATTTAAAAGCTCTCTCATTTACTGCCCTCTCATTTATTCCGACCAATATTCTTATACATTAACCACACACACACATTTATTGGATTCACACCTTAGAGGAAACGTTCCGGTGATCACACTCATCGGAATAAGCTTCTCGGGCTCTCCGGCAAGTTTACTTATTCTCACACCGGAGCTTGGTCACGGATCCCCCTTCCGGGGCCCTCCGTGACGAGGCTAACGGTTTACTTTTTTGTAGCAACGAAGGCCGGGATATCTTGACGTCAGCGAAGATCCATTGAACGTCAGCAGGGATTTGGGTATTCGACAGTTGTAATTTTAAAAATGTAACAACTAAAGGTGAAACTACTATCCGGGCGCTTTTTTCTCGATGAAATTATTTGTGTTTTGTAATGTGATTTTGTGGCATCTCCTTCCACCAGCCACCCTATTTCATCATGCAGTCCGTACGTTGTATTTAAAGAATTTTTTCTTTTTGTTACTTATCATCTTTCTTTACGGTTAAACGAACAGAACGTCATTGGAAGGAAGCCCAAAGTTCAAATGTAAGCCATTTAAGTATCTTAAATCCTAAATTCTGTTAAAACTTTTGCAAATTTACATCAAGGATCATCTGCTCTTATTTTTGTGGTTTTAGTTAGGGTTATCGAAGTAATCAAGCAGTATGCTATTAACTTTTAGGGTTTTCGCAGCTGCAATAATTGAAAACCTTAAAGTTCAAAGTGACATTTAGGCTTTGATGTTAATTTTAGGGTTTTCGTAGCTGCAATTGACCGGTAGGATCTATTCGAAGCGTGATTAACACTTATATCTAGTTTAAATGTATAAAGAATTACGTTAATTAGGATTTTATTTGTGGACATATGATATGAATGCTTGTATCTTAAATTACTAAACAGTTTGTATGCATATGTTTTGACTTGATTACTTATATTTCATGAGGTACAACACTTCTATATTCTTATAGCATGTAGAGTGTGTGCGCGCGCGCGTCTAAGTAGTTAATGTGGTAAAATATCGGATATTGGTTATCGTGGTGGGATATCGGTAATTTTAATATCTTGCTGAATTTATATATATATATATATATATATATATATATATATATATAGCAATTTAACACTAACAATTCAGTATACTCTCCTACAATTAACAAATTAACCTTTTCCAACTTGCAAAACACTAACAATTGTAGCAAGTAGGAACTCACTAAGACTTTAAACACTAACATTTAACAGTAACAACTAACAACTAAGACTTAAAACACTAAAAGCGGCAATAAGAAGAAAGACGAATGGTAGACATAAGAAGAAAGGTACTGATATCGGTGATATATCGGTCAAATATCAGTCATTATCGCCGATATTATCGGTACATATATTTTGCACCGATATCTCGGCAGGGGACCAATAACCGATATACCACTAATATATCGGTGATATTTAATATGGGGAAAACGGGATGAGTCCTTATGCTATTAATAATTTTATCCTTGAAGTTACACACCATACACAATTTAATCTAATCTCAACACTTCTACAAGATGAGTTTAATGCATGATAGATGATAAGGTGAACATTGATGTCCTGCTGTTAAGAGTCTGTTTGTTTTTCCAAGATGATTTAAAGTGGCATTTGTGTTCCAACATAATTAGTAAGGGCTCAATCATGCAAATTTAGGCCATAATTTGGTTTATTTTGTGATGCATATTTTGAGACTCATGAAGTGCTGATCTCAGAAATCCAGGTTGGTCCAAGACTTTTGGACTTATCAAGTGCTGATCTTAGAAAGGGAAACTAGTTATTGAGTTGTAGTGTCTTCAATGGAACCTCCTGATATTACTTCAACAGATACCGATTCGGATCTAGAAAGAAATAGAATATTAAAGGTGAACTTTGGTCTAGTGAGGAGTGATTTATGAAGTGGTAGTGTAGTAGTGTAATGTATTTCAGTTAAGGTTTTTTTTTCACGATCTTACTCAACCCTTAAGGGAAACATATTTAGTTGATGATCCTCTTTCGGTCACTCTTTTTCGGCACCAGGTTTTCTTCTCACTTAATTATTACTTAGGGTTTTTTTTGCTTCACTTTAGCGTGCGTGTGTATATTAATTTAATTTTAGTTGCATTTGTTTTGATTATGTTCTTCTAGAAAATTGCATTGGCATGGATGGTTCAAAGGGAAATGAGCTTGTAAAGTGTAACTATAGGTTGTGATTTTGACCCATTTGTACACACATGTGTCAATTTGGGTTACATTTTGATCTCTAATGGGTCAAATACATAAAGCTAAAGTTTTTAACCAAAAATGTATCCGGCTTAACGATTTTTTAAATGTGTACTTTGGTAATCATTTATAAGACATTGGTTATTTATAAAACTAAAAGAATGTGGGTCCGTTGATATCGACCTCAGGATTTAAAAAAAACTATATACATTAAACAACATAATTATAAGCATCATTAATCTGCAATATATGATTTATACTCCAAAATTTTAAAATCCCACCTAGACTTTATTTTGTTGTATCTTTCTTCATAGGGCCTTGGTAAGACACTTTCAGTGATTGCACTTATACTGCATCAGAGGGTTTCGTAAAAACCAAAATCAGATTGTTTTCACAATTCAAAAGCTGAATTTTTAAATTTAGATGATGATGATGATGTAAAACCCACAGTAGTTGTAGATGCAGACAAAAATGATGAACTGTTAAAAACTGAAGTTAGTAGCTCAACACAATGGTTTAGTAGTCAAAAACCCATAGCAGGAACACTGGTTATGTGCCCCGCAAGTGTGTTAAGACAGTTGGCCCGCGAGCTCGATGAAAAGGTTACAGAAGACGCCAAGCTTGAAGTTCTAGTCTATCATGGTGGTAATGTAAGGACCTGCAAAAATGTCCCAAAACGACCCGTAAGTAGAAACCCGGACCCCTAAAACCGTAATTCTCATGAAAAACCAAGAAATTCAAATTTTATTGATCGCTCGCGGGCCGCGTAAGTGTTAAGCCGAGCTTACGCGGGGCGCGACAGCTCATTGAGTCACCGGATAAGATTTAAGCCACATGTCTGACACGTGGCAGACCTACGGCGTGACACGGCAGCCCTAGTCGTAGCTAGGGTGGCCCTCGCGGGCCGCGTAAGACCCCCTTAAGGTTTACGCGGCCCGCGAGAAACTCAAAATTTGGCTATAAATGGGACGTGCATGGGGCTTTCATATGTGTTCGAAAAACTTCTCAAAACAACAAACATTCTGCTTAGAAACGAGCATTTTAGGGTCGATACGCTACTACGATTACAGGGTAATAACTCGATCACTGCTACGATACAATGTCCGATCGATTAAAACCGATCCGATGGATGTTTAAGTGCTGCCGAATTCGGGCTATACTTTGTCATTCGTCGTGAGGGTTTTGATTTCGTGAGTTTATCGTAAATGTTGTATTAAGTTACGGACCTAGTTTTGTGTGCATTGTTGTTTAACTAGGTTACGAGGCTAAATCAGTAGGCAAAGTTCTGTCCAACTAAACCTGCAATGTGAGTCATTCTCTTTTCATCAAAAGTGTTTTTCAAAACCTAAATGTTTTCCAGTTATATTTTACAGGGGGTAAGTCTTTGTTATCTTAAATTACTGGCAGTAAGTGGGGTATTGTGCACATTACTATTGTTTTCTCACTTTTAGGTGGACGAACCTAAACAGTGATAATCATCACTATTGGGTGAAAGGACCCAATGGTGGTATGACCATCGTCACCAGGGGGTGACACTGGACCGGATAATTATAAGATAGTGGCAATTGTAATCGCTCTTAGTCCTGTAATTTATAACAATGTGTCGTTTTGTGCAAAATGAATGACTCGCCAGTATTTCCCCGCTGATAAAATCTTTTTTAAACATGTTTCAGGTGATTTACTGTGAGCCAGGGAAAAGTGCCGCATAGCACTACAGCTTGAAGAATGTGGCTCAGTAAATAAAATAAATAAACATGTTTTTGCAAAGCATGGAATTCCCCCGAGAAATTCCTTTATTGTAAATTATGGAGTTTGTCCCAAAATGTGAAATAAATAATTGGGCATTTTTAGTTTAAAAGATCCTGTTAAAAATTTCCGCTGCTAAAATAAACACCAATACCACGGGTCTGTCCCGCGGCTCCTGAAACGGGTAAAACCGGGTCGGGGGTCGTGACAGAAAAAGGTGGTATCAGAGCCACTGATTTAAGCTAATTAAGTGTTTAGAAATACTTAATTTTTTTAGATTGCCATTTTGTGATTCTGTGAGAATTTAATTTAATAAAATTTTGACTTATATTTGTGTGTGTTTCTTCATATGTGCTAACAGCATGAATGAACTGTCGGAGGCACTCTGAAACTTTACTATCCATACCACCGATATGGATACCACAGGAAACCTATCTGGCTACCAGGCGAATACTGAGGAACCACTAATACTCCAGGCCCAGGCCCAGGAGAAAACAAAGCCGAAAAAGAGGAGGAGAATCTTGGACTGGAAACGCGGGCGTAGGAAGAAGCCAGCTGCGCAGAAGGTTAAAAAGACTGAGGATCCGAAAGATAAAGGGAAAGGAAAGGAGATCGGGGAAAGTTCCGGGCAAGCTGATGCAGGCCCAAGTGTGGAGGAACGGGCTATTTTGTATTTGGAGGCCCAAGACCGCGTAACAAAAGGGGCTTCACTAAAATGGCTCTAACTTGGGATACGAGGGTCCGTTTTGGGCGTGCGACTAGGCGAAACGAACGTGAGAACGAGCCCCATCTTGCTGCTAATGGCCTATGGCGGTTTGGGTCATCCTCCGGGCCAAAAAACGCTTATTTCTATTACTTATTTGCATTTTTATGTTTTTTTTATCTATTTTGGGCATTTTGTTTTAGGCCGTGTGTTTGGCCCGTTATCTTTTTTAGGCCCATTTCAAATTTCGGTTTCTATTTATATGTCCCTCTAGTAATATGAATAATCAGACTTGAATTTTGAGATAATCAATTTTTCACTTCAAATTCCGTGCCTTTTGGGTGGAATCTTGGGGGTTGGGGAAGAACACACGGGTATTCTTTGAATCAACGTGTTTAATCTTCGTTTCCGTATTACGCGCTACATCACAAGCCCAGGAAATGCCACCATGGGAGGAGCTTGATCGCAAACTGGCGAATTGTGACCTCATCGGACCTGCCGATGAAAACCTCTTCAATTTCCCTTCCCAATCACAACTTCCAATTAACTTGGAGCCTGCTATCCCCCCACCAACTTCTACCCGGAGAATTGGAGGAATGGTGGACGAATGATTGGCAATTTCAGAACTTCATGAATAACCCTAATGTCTATTTTCCCTAGTTTGACCCTGAGCCTGCACCATACCCACCTATGAGCACAGAAAACTTAGCTGAACTCCGTCACTATGGTGAGGAACTGGTGGATGCAGGAAATAGAATTCGGGATGTGGGAGAAAAGATCTCATGGAAATACGACGAGCGGGAGCGTCGTTTCTGAAAGGCCAGCTGACTGTGATGGTGGTGTTTGTATAATAATAATCATATATAAAAACAATATAATAATAATAGTAATAATATAATATTGTATAATAATAATTAAAATAAAACTTTTGTAAAATAAATTGTGTGTATTGATGCATACTAATATATAAAAATACGAAAGTCGCAAAATCGACAATTTTGGCTATACGTGTTGACGTGATTATGTGTGATTACGTTATTGTTTGGTTGTTATCTATTTTGTGGTAATAAATTTCATATGTTGTTAATTATTCAGATGGAAAATGCGGAAAACCAACCAGTCAATGAAGTTAATCAATCTGAACAAAACAATGAAGATCACTTCCTTAATAGGCAAGACATAGAAAATATCGTTGCCCAGGGAATAGCCAATGTTATCCCCCCAATCGTCGCAGCTGTTAAGAACCCCGTTGAACCCTCACAAGCCAACCACAGCAAGCGTACTCGCGATGACAATTTCAGTAATAGCGTAAATGGAGGCGGCAACAATAATGACGTGGTTCAAGCCCCATTTCTTAAGAAAATGAAAGTTGCAACGCCTGGTTGCACTTACAAGGAATTTCTTGCCTGTAAACCGGTTGAATTTGCAGGCAATGAAGGGGAAACTGCTGCACTGCGTTGGTTAGAAAAAACCAAAGCAGTAATTAAAATACGTAAATGCGCCGAACAAGACAAGGTTATGTATGCATCCCACCTCTTCAAGGAAGAGGCATTGGAATGGTGGAATACGGTGTTGCAAACCAAGGGAAGTGACATGGCTTATGCCATGAGTTGGGAAGAGTATAAGTGATTGGTAGAAAGAAAATTTTGTCCCGACTATGAAAAGGAACAAATGACAAATACGTTCCTGAACCACCGGATGGTGGATGTTGACTGTCGAGGGTATACTTCGAAATTCTTCGATATGCCAGAATTGTACCAACTCTGGCTTCGCCAAAACCGGTACTTATTTCTCGCTATATTTGGGGTTTAATTAGCGAGATTCGTGATATCGTCAAAGCTGCGAGACCTCGCACAATCGACGATGCGGTGGAATTAGCCAATACCTTGACCGACGAGCTGGTACGTACGCGAGAAGAAAACAGGAAGAATAAATTGGCTTAGAAAATCACCCAAGGATTCCGTGGGGGTAATACTAGTAGTAACTTCAAGAAAAAGGGAACTGGGCAATCCTCCACCCCCGCCATTTTACAGTACCTGTAAAAGAAACCATTCTGGGAAATGCAAGGGGTATTGCAATTTCTGCAACAGACCGGGGCACCCAGAAGAAGAATGCAGGAGAAAGAAATCAACGATTTCCTACAACTGCGGTGAAGCAGGGCACTTTAGACCAGAATGCCCAAAATTAGTCAAGCCAGCTGATATCAAGGCCAAACCTGCTGAAGGAACTAATAAGAAAAATGCTAGAGCCTTCCAGCTGACCACCCAGGAAGCCGGTCTGATTCCCGATGTAATAGCTGGTACGTTTCTGGTACACGACTTCTACGGCAAAGTATTATTTGACTCTGGTGCAAACCAAAGTTTTATAAATACTTCATTCTGCCAAGCTCTTAAGCTACCCTTAACCAAACTTAGGCAGATTTATATGATAGAAACAACAGATGGTAATTCTGTTAGCATAAATAGGGTTCTTCGAGAAGGAAAGATAGAACTTTCAGGCCACCAATTTTCTGCAAACCTGCTACCTATGAACTTAGCGGGATTCGATGTCGTGCTAGGAATGGATTGGTTAGTAACCAACCATGCTCGAATCCTCTGTGATAAGAACTCCATAGAAATTCATACACCCACAGGGGAAATAATTATGATTACAGGAGATAAGCCGCGTAAACCAATGAAGTTCATTTCAGTAATGAAAATTGCTAGATATGAACGAAAGCAAGGAATAGTGTATATGATTTCGGTAATCATCAACATAAAGGTAAGGAACTTAAGGAAATTCCTGTAGTGTCAGAATACCCAGATGTATTCCCAGAAGAACTACCAGGATTACCACCAGATAGGGAAGTAGAGTTTAGAATTCATCAAATTCCTGGAACTACACCAATAGCTAAGGCACCCTATCGGTTAGCACCTACTGAAATGTTAGAACTGAAAAAGTAGTTAGATGAATTGCTAAGTAAAGGATTCATACAACCTAGTTCATCCCCTTGGGGAACACCAATGTTGTTTGTGAAAAAGAAAGATGGTTCGATGCGAATGTGTATCGATTATAGGGAATTGAATAAGGTTACAATTAAGAAACGATACCCATTACCTCGGATTGATGATCTTTTTAATCAACTTCAGGGAGCCAGATATTTCTCTAAGATAGACTTGCGCTCCGGATACCATCAGCTGAAGGTACAAGAAGAAGACATACCTAAACTGCTTTCAGGACTAGGTATGGTCACTACGAGTTTACCGTCATGCCCTTCGGCCTAACAAATGCTCCTGCAGCATTTATGGACATGATGAATAGGATTTGTAAACCGTATTTGGATAATTCGTAATTGTCTTCATCGACGACATACTTATTTATTCCAAAAATCAGGATGAACATTGTAATCACCTTCGCGCACTCTTAACTTTGTTAAGAAAGGAAAAGCTTTACCCCAAATTCTCGAAGTGTGAATTTTGGCTACAAGAGGTGCAATTTTTAGGACATATGGTGAATCACGAAGATATTCATGTAGATCCCTCCAAAATAGAAGCAATCACCAATTGGAAGGTCCCACAATCAGCTACTGAAGTTAGAAGTTTCCTTGGATTAGCTGGTTACTATAGGCGCATTATACGAGACTTCTCTAAGATAGCTGTAC
Organism: Helianthus tuberosus; assembly: GCA_030545235.1. Taxonomy (NCBI): domain Eukaryota; kingdom Viridiplantae; phylum Streptophyta; class Magnoliopsida; order Asterales; family Asteraceae; genus Helianthus; species Helianthus tuberosus. The sequence continues at coordinate 136,247,576 of CM060389.1, forward strand.
CATTAACTAAGTTAACCTGTAAAACAGTTAAGTTCGAATGGGGACCCAAGCAAGAAGAGGCCTTTAGGACTTTAAAGCTAAGATTAACAAACACCCCAATTCTTGCCTTACCAGAAGGGACAGAGGATTTTGAAGTTTACTGTGACGCTTCTAAGCTAGGGTTAGGATGTGTGCTAATGCAACGCAAAAAGGTAATTGCGTATGCCTCAAGGCAATTGAAAAAGCACGAGGAGACTTATACGACTCATGACTTAGAGTTAGAAGCGATAATTTTTGCCCTTAAATTTTGGAGGCATTACCTTTACGGAAGTAAGTTTACAGTCTATACAGATCATAAAAGTCTAAGGTACATATTTGGGCAAAAAGAATTAAACATGAGACAAAGAAGATGGATGGAAATTCTAAGTGATTACGACTGTGATATTCAATATCACGAAGGAAAGGCAAATGTAGTAGCAGATACCCTAAGTCATAAGTACCATGAGAAACAAAGGAGAGTTCGTGCCCTTAGATTAAATCTACAGTTAGATTTAATGGAACAACTGAAGAATGTTCAAGAAACAGCAATCGAAGATGTTGCTGAAGGAATGAAAGGAAGGATAATAGAATTAGAGCAAGGGACTTATGGAATTTGGAAATTCCATAAGAAAATGATTTGGGTACCTAAGCAAGGGAATTTAAGAGATAAAATTTTAGAGGAAGCCCATAAATCTAGATATACCATGCACCCTGGTAATAATAAGATGTACCAAAATCTAAGAGGTAACTTCTGGTGGATAGGAATGAAAAAGGACATAGCTAGATATGTATCTAAGTATCTAACTTGTTCGTAAGTTAAGGCAGAACACCAGAAACCTTCAGGTTTACTTCAACAATTGGAAATGCCCGTATGGAAATGGGAACTAATAACAATGGACTTTGTTACCAAGTTACCCAAGACTAGGAAAGGTAACGATGCATTCTGGGTGATTGTCGATCGATTAACCAAATCAGCTCATTTTCTGCCAATAAAGGAAACCTTTAGCATGGAAAAATTAGCAAAGTTATACGTAGACGAGGTAGTATCCTTACATGGAGTCCCACTCTCCATAGTATCGGATAGGGATAGTCGTTTCACTTCGCATTTCTGGACAAGTTTCCAAGAAGCAATGGGGACCCGACTGAATTTAAGTACTGCATAGCATCCCCAAACAGACGGACAAAGTGAAAGGACGATCCAAACCCTGGAAGACATGCTCAGGGCATGTGTAATAGATTTTGGTGGAAATTGGAATGACCACCTACCCTTAATTGAATTCTCCTATAACAATAGTTATCATGCAAGTATCGAAGCTGCCCCATTCGAAGCACTGTATGGACGAAAGTGTAGAACTCCAGTTTGCTGGGCAGAAATAGGAGAAAGTCAATTATCAGGTCCTGAGATTGTACAGGAAGCCACCGATAAAATAACTCAAATCAAGGAAAGACTGAAAACGGCTCAAGATCGCCAAAAGAGTTATCCTGACACATGGCGTAAGCCATTAGAATTTCAAGTTGGAGACAAGGTACTCTTGAAAGTTTCTCCTTGGAAAGGAGTAGTTCGATTCGGTAAGAAAGGAAAGCTAAGTCCAAGGTACATAGGACCATTCCCAGTGATCCAGCGAATAGGACCAGTCGTCTATCGCTTACAATGTCACGGCCCCAGCCCCGGTTTGACCCACTCAGGAGCCGCAGGACAGGAACCCGTGGTATCTATGATGCGACAGCGGAAGATTTTTAACAGGATCTTTTAAAACTCTAGAATGCCCAATTATTTTATTTCACAATTCGGAATAAACCCCGTTATTTACAATAGAGGAATTTAACTAGGAAATTCCCTGATTTATTAAAACATGTTTATTTATTTTTAACTGAGCCACCTCTTCAAGCTTGTTAGTGCTCCGTAGCACGTTTCCTTGATTTACAACAGGTCGCCTGAAACATGTTTTAAAAATAATTTATCAGCGGGGAAATGCTGGCGAGTCACTCTAATTTGATAAAATGACACATAGTTATAAATTACAACGTAAGAGCGATTACAATGGCTTCTATCTTATTTTTTTTATCTGGCACCGTGTCACACTGTGTGACGATGGTCATACCACTATTGGGTCCTGTCACCCAAATAGTGATGATTATCACTGTTAGGATTTATTAGCCTAACCCGTGAGAAATTAGTAATGTGCACAATACCCCACTAGCCAGTGATTAAGATAACCACGACTTACTCCCTGTAATTATAACATTTGAAAATGGAGTATTATAAAAAATGCTTTTGATAAAAAGATAATGACTCACATTGCAAATTTATACGGGCAGAGTTTAAGCCTACGGATTTAGCCTTGTAACCTAATTTAAACAATATGCACACGAACTAGGTCAGTAACTAATACATCATTTACGATAACTCACGAGATTAAACCCTCACAACAAATGACAAAGTGCGATACTTAAACATCCATCGAATTCACGACGAATGACAAAGCATAACCCTAATGTGGGCAGCACTTAAACTTCCATTGGATAGTTTCAATCGATCGGACATTGAATCGTAGTAGCGATTGAGTTATTACCCTGTTATTGCGGCAGCGTTTCGTGATTGTGTGTGTTTTAGGACTGTTTCTACAATATGTCAGTGTACGTATTGAATTTCTACGTCGAATCAACGCGAAATTGCAAGTGCCAAAGTCTACTACTTATAGCTGAAAAACCGACCCCCTTGCGTGGCGCGAGGGGTCGTCGCGTGGCGCGAGGGGTACTACCCTATCATAGGGTATCCCCGTGTCTAAGTAGCCTTGCAGAGTTGGTCGTTCGTCAAATTTAGTTATACACGTAAAACTGTCAAGATAATATCAACTAGGGTTTAACCCCCTGAGTTTTAGGGGCCCTAATCCTGATTCCGATTGTTCTGAAAATTTTAGGGATTATGCAGGATCACTTGGGGGTCTCAATTAGGGTTTCCTAATTGAACAAATTATAATAATAAATAGGACTTTTGATGAGAGTTGTTACATTCTCCCCACCTTAATAAAAATCTCGTCCTTGAGATTTACTGAAATAAGTGAGGATACTTTCGCTTCATCTCTGATTCCAGCTCCCAAGTGTATTCAGGTCCTCTCCTTGAATCCCACTTGACTTTGACCAGCACTAGCCTCTTGTGTTTGAGAAATTTGATCTTTCTATCTTCTATTTGTAATGGCTTCTCAACAAATTTTAGCTTTTCATTTACCTCTACATCTTGAAGAGGCACTACCAGGGACTCGTCAGATAGACATTTCTTGAGATTGGATACATGAAATACGTCATGTACTCCAGCTAGCTCTTCTGGTAGTTGTAAGCGATAGGCAACTGGTCCTATACGTTGGATCACTGGAAATGGTCCTACATACCTTGGACTTAACTTTCCTTTCTTACCAAATCGAACTACTCCTTTCCAAGGAGAGACCTTTAATAGTACCTTGTCTCCGACTTGAAACTCCAACGGCTTACGCCTATTGTCTGCATAGCTTTTCTGGTGATCTCGAGTCGTTTTCAATCTTTCCTTGATTTGAGTGATCTTGTCGGTAGTTTCTTGTACAATCTCAGGACCTGATAATTAACTTTCTCCTATCTCTGCCCAGCAAACTGGGGTTCTGCAATTTCGTCCATATAGTGCTTCGAATGGGGCAGCTTCGATGCTTGAATGATAACTATTATTATAGGAGAATTCAATTAAAGGTAGGTGATCATCCAGTTTCCACCAAAATCAATGACACATGCCCTGAGCATGTCTTCTAAGGTTTGGATCGTCCTTTCACTTTGTCCGTCTGTTTGAGGATGATATGCAGTGCTTAGATTTAGTTGGGTTCCCATTGCTTCCTGGAAACTTGTCCAGAAATAGGAAGTGAAACGACTATCTCTATCTGATACAATGGAGAGTGGAACTCCATGTAAGGATACTACTTCGTCTACATATAACTTGGCTAACCTTTCCATGCTAAAGGTTTCCTTCATGGGTAGAAAATGAGCTGACTTGGTTAATCGATACACAATTACCCAAATCGCATCTTTACCTTTTCTGGTTTTGGGTAACTTAGTAACAAAATCCATTGTTATGAGTTCCCATTAAAGGCATTTCTAATTGTTGAAGTAGACCTGAAGGTTTCTGGTGTTCTGCTTTAACTTGTGAACAAGTAAGACACTTAGAAACATATTTAGCTATGTCCTTTTTCATTCCTATCCACCAGAAATTATTTCTTAAATCTTGGTACATTTTGTTGTTACCAGGATGCATGGTATACCTAGATTTATGGGCTTCCTCTAAAATCTTATGTCTTAAATCTCCTTGCTTAGGTACCCAAATCCTTTTCTTACGGAATCTCCAAATTCCATTAGCTCCTTGCTCTAATTTCTTTATTCTTCCTTTCATCCCTTCAGCATCATCCTTGATTGTTGTTCCTTGAACGCTTTTCAGTTGCTCCATTAGATCTAACTGTAGATTTAATCTGAGAGCACGAACTCGTCTTTGCTTTTCATGATACTTACGACTTAAGGCATCCGCCACTACATTTGCCTTTCCTTCGTGATATTGAATATCACAGTCGTAGTCACTTAGGATTTCTATCCATCTCCTTTGCCTCATGTTTAATTCTTTTTTCCCAAATATGTACCTTAAACTTTTATAATCCGTATAGACAGTAAACTTACTTCCATATAGATAATGTCTCCAAATTTTAAGGGCAAAAATTACGGCTCCTAATTCTAAGTCATGAGTCGTATAGTTTTCTTCATGCTTTTTCAATTGCCTTGATGCATACGTGATGTGTGTAAAATGCAACATATAAATTACATCAAATGAGGCATAAAACTAACCCTTTTTAAGTACTAATATTGGAAAAAGAGTGTTTTTGTCTTCCTTTTGTATTTTCAGGATTAAATGAGCTCAAAAACACAAAAGAAGCAAAAAGACAGCTAAATCCAACATAAATACAAGGAAAGGAACATAAGTGGACTGCCCGACCCCTCAACGGCATCTTCCCAAGCAAAATAGAGAAGGCAGAAGACTGAACACGCCCCGTGCTCAGCCAGCACGGGGCCGTGCCCAAGAAGCAGCAGAAAAGACAAACCCTATAGAAGCTTCTATTGCCCACCACGGGGCCGTGCCCAGTGAACACGGGGGCGTGGCGAAAGTACAGCAGGCGCATTAATTGTAATTGCGAATTACAATTAATGAGGAGAGAGAGTGTCAGACAGGCACGGGGCCGTGCCCAGCGAACACGGGGCCGTGCCCTGCCCTCTGTTCAGCCTATAAATAGGAGTGCTTAGTTTCATTTCAACTCATCCCTTGGCACACCACCTCTCTCACACTTCATCCACCACCCACCACCATCACAACACCATCATCCATTGTCCATCGTAGAGTGTGTGAGTCGTCTCGGGATCCAAGATTGATCGTAAGAGTTCTTGACAATCAAGGCCATGTTTGCCTAAGTCTCTTACATCACTTGGTGAAGACAAAGTGTCTAGTATAATACTTTTTATTTCTAATCTTTTGCACTTTTTATTTGGTTTTGTATTAATGACTTTAATAACTAGTTACTTATGTTGAAGGTGATCTTTCCTTATCGTTTGTCCGTGGTGTCTTGGCATTATTTTACTGTCTATATAAAATAAAGGATTTTCACCATTCATATCTCCACGGTCTATATGGAGGTATGTTGGCTACCTGGTCGGGGGTTAAGGGAAGGGTTTGGTAAAGGTCTTGCCATTGTTCAGCGTTTAGAGGTCCTGCAATGGACCTGGGTCAAATTTAGTAGGACCTCCTTCAATGCTTCACGGTATTGGATGGCGGGGGTCCAAACTCTTTGATCCCCTCATAAGTTAACTACTATTAATACTATAACCCGGCTATTTAGGACTGTATCCCTGCTGACTCAGACTACTTAGTCGAGGGTAACGTCACCGCCAAAAGCGGGGCCTACCATAATACTGCATTAATAACTTAATTCATTATCTTCCAATAATCCACCCTTTTAGGATTGTATCTTTGCTGACTCAAACTACTGGGGTGAGGGTAACGTCACCTTCAAAAGAGGGGCCTACTACAATAACTAAGATAATCTCTTAATTATGTGCAAAAGTGCGGAAATAATCAAAGGTTATACTAGATACGAGTCGGAACCAAGTGATTCATCTTGTCTATCTGTTTTTATTTTATTTTTATTTTCAGCATTTTAGTTAGTTTTTATTTTTCTTAGTTTAAAACCTTTTTCTAAACTTTTTATTTTGATTAGACGTTGAGGATAAACCGGTACTAAAAGCTCTTGTGTCCTTGGACGACCTCGGTATCTTACCAACGCTATACTACGCTCACGATGGGTGCACTTGCCCATATGTGTGTTTAGTGTTAGTAAAATATCGTGTTTTATAAATTTAAAACTTGGCTAAAAATAAGTGTTAAAAAGGGCTTAAAATATTCACCTAATATAAGTAACACTTCACACGCATCAAGTTTTTGGCGCCGTTGCCGGGGACACAAGGATTTTAAGAAAGTCAGGAATTAACGGCCTAATCTTTTTTTATTTTTTCTTTTTATTTTTTAGGATTTTCTTAGTTTTTCAGCTTCTGCAGAGCTCAGCACGGGCCGTGCCCGCTGAACACGCCCCCGTGCTAAATCATTGGAACTGGCAATCCTGTTTTACGTCAGACAGTAAGCTGAACACGGGGCCGTGCTCACCCAACACGCCCCCGTGCCCAAGATTCACTTACTGAAAACAGAACCGTTAGATCCCGGCGGTTGGTAATTTCTGACATAAACATGAGTGATAGTAATTGTTTTTACTTTCGGCACTCTTATGGTAAGTGGTGTCAATTATGTGGTGGCAAGCATGAAGAAGTAGAATGCTACTTTCTAAATTATAGGCCCCACTTCATGGACCCACCGACTTCTTATAACCTTAAGAGGGCCGAAAGTAAAAATAAGCACTATTTCTCCCTCGAATGCGCCCAGCCAGATATTCTAGGGGAAATGCTCCTTGATTAGTTATTTCAACTAGAAAAACTAATTCTGAATTGGTTAAAAGAGCTTAGGAAGGATTTTATTGATCCACCCCAAGACGATGACCATGACGAAATGCTGGAACCGCATTCCGACAACCTCGTTGCTCCCAAAAATACCTTCGTACCTAGCAAAGACTTGGACGATAGTCGTCCCTGTGTTGTATGAACCCTTTACTGAGTAATTCATCTAATTGCTTTTTCAGTTCCCTATAATCGATACACATTCGCATCGAACCATCCTTTTTCTTTACGAACAACACTGGTGCTCCCCAAGGGGATGAACTAGGTTGTATGAACCCTTTACTGAGTAATTCATCTAATTGCTTTTTCAGTTCTAACATTTCGGTCGGTGCTAACCGATATGGTGCCTTGGCTATCGGTGTAGTTCCAGGAATTAGATGAATTCTAAATTCAACTTCTCTATCAGGTGGTAATCCAGGTAGTTCTTCTGGGAATACATCTGAATATTCCGATACTACTGGAATGTCCTTAAGTTCTTTACTTTTCGTGTTAATGATTACTGAAATCATATACACCATTTCTTGTTTCCTGGAATAACTAGCCAATTTCATTACTGAAATGAATTTCAGTGGCTTTTGTGGCTTATCTCCTGTAATCACCACTAATTCTCCTGTGGGTGTATGAATTTCTATGGAATTCTTATCACAAAGAATTCGAGCATGGTTGGTTACTAACCAATCCATTCCTAACACAACATCGAATCCGGCTAATTTCATAGGTAACAGGTTTGCAGAAAAATTATGACCTAAGAGTTTTATTTTTCCTTTTCGAACAACCTTATCTATTTTAACGGAATTTCCGTCTGCCGTTTCGACTATAAAAATCTGCTTAAGGTTGGTTAAGGGTAAATTAAGTGCTTGGCAGAATGAAGTATTTATAAAACTTTGGTTTGCACCAGAGTCAAATAATACTATTGCATAAACGTTGCGAACTAGGAACGTACCAGCGATCACATCCGGGATTAGCTCTGCTTCCTGAGTAGTCAGCTGGAAGGCTCTTACGTTCTTCTTGTTAGTTCCTTCTGCAGGTTTAGCTTTGTTGTCAGCTGGTTTAACCAATTTAGGGCAGTCTGGCCTAATATGTCCAGTTTCTCCACAGTTGTAACAGACTGTGGATCTCTTCTTCCTGCACTCTTCCTCTTGATGCCCTGGAATTTTGCAAAAATTGCAATATACTTTGCATCTTCCAAAATGCTTTCTTTTGCAAGAATTGCAAAATGGACTAGTGGAAGATTGTCCAGTCCCCCTTCTTTTGAAATTGTTACGGTTACCCATACGAAATCCTTGGGTAATCTTTACTTCCTTCTTTCTATTTTCTTCTCGCATCCGTACCAGTTCATCAGTCAAAGTATTGGCTAAATCCACCGCATCATCAATCGTGCGGGGTTTCGCAGCTTTGACAATATTACGGATTTCGCCAATCAATCCCCCAATATAGCGGGAAATAAGTACTGGTTCTGGTGAAGCCAGGGTTGGTACTACTCTCGCATACTCGAAGAATGTCGAAGTATACCCTCGACAGTCTACATCCATCATCCGGTGGGTCAGGAACTTATTTGTCATTTGTTCCTTTTCATACTCGGGATATAATTTTCTTTCTACAAGATTCTTAAATTCTTCCCAGTTCATAGCATACGCCACCGTTCTTCCTTTGGATTGTAACACCGTGTTCCACCATTCTAACGCTCCTTCTTTAAAAAGATGCGACGCATACATGACTTTGTCTTCTTCAGCACATTTACTTATTGTAATTACTGCCTCGGTTTTCTCTAACCAACGCAGTGCTGCAGTCGCCCCTTCGTTACCTGCAAACTCAGCTGGTTTACAAGCAAGAAATTCTTTGTAAGTGCAACCCGGCGTTGCAGCTTTTATTTTCTTGAGAATCGGGGCTTGTAGAACATTATCGTTATTGTTATTGTTACCGCCTCCGTTTATACTATTACTGAAATTGTCCTCATGCGTACGTTTGCTAGGAATAAGTTGAGGTTCAACTGGAATTCGAGCAGCAGCAAGTATTGCTGGAATAGCATTGGCTATTCCTTGAGCAACGATATCCTCGATATCTTGCCTATTCAGCAATTGTTCTTCCTGATTTTGCTCAGATTGGTTATCCTCGTTAACTTGTTCATTACCAGCGTTTGCCATCTGATAATTATTTTATATAAGTAATTAGCATCAATTAATTAATAATTATTATAACAAATAATTACACATAATCATGTAAACAAATATAGCCAACATTGATTTTCCAACTCTCGATATATTATTATATAATATGCATCCGTACTCACTGCTATCTTACAACCGTTTTATTTTTAGATTATTACACACACTGATTTTTATTACTATTATTATTATTATTATACAAACACAGCTTCACTTCCCTACTTTTCCCTTGTCAGCTAGCATATTAAAAGCGATGTTCCCTCTCATCGTATTTCCAGGAGATTTGTCCTCCTATCTCCCTAATCCTATTCCCTGCATCCATCAACTCCTCACCAAAATGGAGGAGTTCAGCTAAATTTTCATTACTCATTGGTGGGTTTGGTGCAGGTTCTAGGTCGAACTGAGGGAAAAATGTATAAGGATTATTGAGGAGGTTTTGAAACTCCCAATCGTTGGTCCACCATTCATCCATTTCTCTTTGAGGTTGAGTGTGAATTAAAGGTTCTGGGATAACCGGTTCCAGGTTTATTGGAAGTTGAGTTTCAGCAGGATAAGGGTAGAGGTTTGTATTGATAGGCCTAAGGATATCACAGCTTGCCAGTATTTGATCTAGTTCCTCCTGAAATGGCAATCCCTCAACTTACTTAGAACTTTCCCCAATTTCCGTTCCTACTTGTCTCGAATCTCCCTCCATCTCGATTCCTTTTCCTTTATCCATGGGATTTTCTATCTTAGGAATTCTCCTAGTTGCTGATTTCCTTCTGCGTACATGCCTCCAACCCACAAATCTTCTTCTTTTCTTAGGTTTTGCTTTCTCCAAAGGTGGAGCTTGAAATTCCATAGGTTTTTCCACATCAGCCAAGTAACCAGTAAAATCTCTGGAAACTTCTATTTTCACAGGGTAGAGATTGAAATTCTCTAGGGGCTAGGGCTTCAGATAATTCATTCATGCTGTTTAGCATTTATGCAAAAATACTAAGTTAAAATTTTATACCAAAATTTCACAGATAACCTTCAAGTATTATTACATACCGTGTGACTAATTTAATACAAAGGACAACTGAAAATTAAAACATACTAGGGTTTATTGTAAACTTATTTATTTACTAGGTAAAGTTTCTGGCTTATAGGTGATATGGGTGCTAGGACTGAGTTAGGATCTTTTAAAATTTTGCATTTACTGCTACAGTAGCTAACATATAAAGGTCTGCCCATTTTTCATCTAACTCATATTCCCAAGGTGGGTTACTGCTTATTTCTTGGGTTTTATCACTATTCATCAGTTTTGGTTGTGACTTCTTTATTTTCTCTTGACTTTTTCTAAGAATCCAGCTTCTTTTATTAGGGGTAAGTGGTTCCTCATAATGTGCCTTACGAACAAATATTCCCTCCTCAGTATCTGCTGAGTATCTTGAGGATTTTGCTTGGGATGAAGTCCCCTTATCTTTTGGTGAACTATTTAATTTATGATAGATGTCTGAAAGTCTTTGTTTACCCATACTGGAAAAAAACAGACAGTCAAGATAAAATTACATAATCACAGAATGGTAATCAGGAAAATTAAGTATTTTAAATACTTAATAGGCTTAAATTAGTGGCTTGATCAGTGGCTCTGATACCACCTTTTCCTGTCACGGCCCCAGCCCCGGTTTGACCCGGTCAGGAGCCGCAGGACAGGAACCCGTGGTATCTATGATGCGACAGCGGAAGATTTTTAACAGGATCTTTTAAAACTCTAGAATGCCCAATTATTTTATTTCATAATTCGGAATAAACCCCGTTATTTACAATAGAGGAATTTAACTAGGAAAATCCCTGATTTATTAAAACATGTTTATTTATTTTTAACTGAGCCACCTCTTCAAGCTTGTTAGTGCTCCGTAGCACGTTTCCTTGATTTACAGCAGGTCGCCTGAAACATGTTTTAAAAATAATTTATCAGTGGGGAAATGCTGGCGAGTCACTCTAATTTGATAAAATGACACATAGTTATAAATTACAACATAAGAGCGATTACAATAGCTTCTATCTTATTTTTTTATCTGGCACCGTGTCACACTGTGTGACGATGGTCATACCACTATTGGGTCCTGTCACCCAAATAGTGATGATTACCACTGTTAGGATTTATTAGCCTAACCCGTGAGAAATTAGTAATGTGCACAATACCCCACTAGCCAGTGATTAAGATAACCATGACTTACTCCCTGTAATTATAACATTTGAAAATGGAGTATTATAAAAAATGCTTTTGATAAAAAGAGAATGACTCACATTGCAAATTTATACGGGCAGAGTTTAAGCCTACGGATTTAGCCTTGTAACCTAATTTAAACAATATGCACACGAACTAGGTCAGTAACTAATACAGCATTTACGATAACTCACGAGATTAAACCCTCACAACAAATGACAAAGTGCGATACTTAAACATCCATCGAATTCACGACGAATGACAAAGCATAACCCTAATGTGGGCATCACTTAAACATCCATTGGATAGTTTCAATCGATCGGACATTGAATCGTAGTAGCGATTGAGTTATTACCCTGTTATAGCGGCAACGTTTCGTGATTGTGTGTGTTTTAGGACTGTTTCTACAATATCTCAGTGTACGTATTGAATTTCTACGTCGAATCAACGCGAAATTGCAAGTGCCAAAGTCTACTACTTATAGCTGAAAAACCGACCCCCTCGCGTGGCGTGAGGGGTCGTCGCATGGCACGAGGGGTACTACCCTATCATAGGGTAGCCCCGTGTCTAAGTAGCCTTGCTGAGTTGGTCGTTCGTCAAATTTCGTTATACACGTAAAACTGTCAAGATAATATCAACTAGGGTTTACCCCCCCTGAGTTTTAGGGGCCCTGATCCTGATTCCGATTATTCTGAAAATTTTAGGGATTATGCAGGATCACTTGGGGGTCTCAATTAGGGTTTCCTAATTGAACAAAATATAATAATAAATAGGACTTTTGATGAGAGTTGTTACATACAACTATCAGAAGAGCTAGCTGGGGTACATGACGTGTTTCATGTATCTAACCTCAAGAAATGTTTATCCGACGAATCCCTGGTAGTACCTCTTCAAGATATAGAGGTAAATGAAAAGTTGAAATTTGTTGAGAAACCGCTTCAAATAGAAGACAAAAAGGTCAAGTTCATCAAACACAAAAGACTAGTACTGGTCAAAGTAAAGTGTAATTCAAAAAGAGGGCCTGAGTACACATGGGAGCTGGAATCAGAAATGAAGCGAAAGTATCCTCACCTGTTCCAGTAAATCTCTAGAGGACGAGATTTTAAATAAGGTGGGGAGGATGTAAGGACCTACAAAAATGTCCCAAAACGACCCGTAAGTAGAAACCCGGACCCCTAAAACCCTAATTCTCATGAAAAACCAAGAAATTCAAATTTTATTGATCGCTCGCGGGCCGCGTAAGTGTTAAGCTGAGCTTACACGGGGCGCGACAGCTCATTGAGTCACCGGATAAGCTTTAAGCCACATGTCTGACATGTGGCAGACCTACGGCATGACACGGCAGCCCTAGCCGTAGCTAGGGTGGCCCTCGCGGGCCGCGTAAGACCCCCTTAAGGTTTACGCGGGCCGCGAGAAACTCAAAATTTGGCTATAAATGGGTCGTGCATGGGGCTTTCATCTGTGTTCGAAAAACTTTTCAAAACAGAAAACATTCTACATAGAAACAAGCATTTTAGGGTCGATACGCTGCTGCGATTACAGGGTAATAACTCGATCACTACTACGATACAATGTCCGATCGATTGAAACCGATCCGATGGATGTTTAAGTGCTGCCCGAATTCGGGCAATGCTTTGTCATTCGTCGTGAGGGTTTTGATTTCGTGAGTTTATCGTAAATGTTGTATTAAGTTACTGACCTAGTTTCGTGTGCATTGTTGTTTAACTAGGTTACGAGGCTAAATCAGTAGGCAAAGTTCTGTCTAACTAAACCTGCAATGTGAGTCATTCTCTTTTCATCAAAAGTGTTTTTCAAAACCTAAATGTTTTCCAGTTATATTTTACAGGGGGTAAGTCTTTGTTATCTTAAATTACTGGCAGTAAGTGGGGTATTGTGCACATTACTATTGTTTTCTCACTTTTAGGTGGACGAACCTAAACAGTGATAATCATCACTATTGGGTGAAAGGACCCAATGGTGGTATGACCATCGTCACCAGGGGGTGACACTGGACCAGATAATTATAAGATAGTGGAAATTGTAATCGCTCTTAGTCCTTTAATTTATAACAATGTGTCATTTTGTGCAAAATGAATGACTCGCCTGTATTTCCCCGCTGATAAAATCTTTTTTAAACATGTTTCAGGTGATTTACTGTGAGCCAGGGAAAAGTGCCGCATAGCACTACAGCTTGAAGAATGTGGCTCAGTAAATAAAATAAATAAACATGTTTTTGCAAAGCATGGAATTCCCCCGAGAAATTCCTTTATTGTAAATTATGGAGTTTGTCCCAAAATGTGAAATAAATAATTGGGCATTTTTAGTTTAAAAGATCCTGTTAAAAATTTCCGCTGCTAAAATAAACACCAATACCACGTATTTTCTGTCCCGCGGCTCCTGAAACGGGTAAAACCGGGTCGGGGGTCGTGACAGGTAACCGGACCAAAGATCCTGCTGAGCTGGCAAGATATGATGTAGTCCTTACAACATATGCCATTGTGGTAGAAAAAGTCCTGACGAAAGTTTTTTATGAAGAAGATGAAGACGATCAAAGAAATGGGGGATTGAGTTCTGTATTTGCTAGTAAGAAAAGAAACGGTATTTCTGGAAAGAAAAAGAAGGGTAAAAAAGGAATTGACGGTTCTGTCATTGATTTTAGTGGTACACTTGCTAAAGTATTTTGGTTCAGGGTGATATTAGATGAAGCTCAAACGATCAAAAATAGCAGAACACAGACGTCTAAATCTTGTTGTGGTCTTAAAGCTAAAAAAAGGTGGTGCGTATCTAGAACACCTATACAGAACAATATTGATGAGCTATCCGGTGATTTCAGATTTTTGAGATGTGCTCCGTACGCCAATTATAAATCTTTTTGTAGTCACATAAAGATTCCGATATTAAGAAACTCAACGCAGGGTTATTTGAAACTTGATGCTGTGTTGAAGGCAATAATGCTTCGTCGAACAAAGGGTACCTTTTTTGCATATGGCTGTTCTTGTTACTTAATTACTGTAAATAGTTTAAGAAAGCACACATAATAAATTGACAATACTAAATCACCCTAAAATTTGTCTAAGTGAAAACTATATTAAGGCTTTATGTGTTTTAGAATAATATTTCTGCATTAATCTATTTTGCTTATAGTTAACTGGAAATGTTTTACTTTATGCATTTCTATATTTATGAAAAAAAGAACAGAAAATAACACTTAAGAAGTCTAATAGGAGAACCGTCAACTTGATCATTTGCTATGCAGTTAACGTGGTAAAATACTCATACACCTACGTTTCTTCGTGTAGAAGGACTCGGTGTTCCTCCTCCAACAACCAACCAAACTTCTAGCGGATTAACAAGTGGAAGCTTGCAAAACCATGAGTACACTTGACCCATTTTCATTTTAACACTTTTGGGTGCAATATGTTAACCTTATCAAAAATCACAAATACTTTATTCTTTATGCAAATGCACGAAAACAATCCAAATACATGAATACTATGTTGTTATACTTGATGCATATACTTGGGTGATTCTTATGTGATACAATAGTCATTAGCTTTATATGAGCCTCCATTTAACATGTATAGCGCTATAGGAGTAACGCACCACCCGTGAACGAGAGGTCATGTTAAATTTCATTCTTTATTTCGTAAACAGATGGTTGACTAGAAATATTGCATGCCATGATATGTTGATCCTGAATAACTTAAGTTGCCTTGTGGATTCGTTTTAAACTTTTATACTTATACTTAAACTTGTGTACTCGGCAATACATTTTTGTGTTGAACTATATTTTGTTAACATGTTGCAGGTTGATGAGGTTGAATATGACGAAATCTAGTAGGGACGACATTAGAAACGAACTTGAAATTACTAGATTTTGTACTTTAATTGTTGAACTCGTCGTATTGTTTTTCCATGTTGTATTTGAATTTCATGTTGTACTTTGACAACTTTATATGTTATGAAATCAATTTTGAGTTAATTATTGTCACAATAGTGTTATGTGTGATGAGCAATCTATCTTCGTCCCACTCCGATGATTCCGCCATTGGTTGGGGTGTGACATTATAACATCTGATTTCCATCTATTTCTTCCATTATTTTTCTGTTTTCATCAAACTTTTAACAAAGTTCTTCACAAAACATTTCTTGGTTCGCCAGATCTGCAAAGGCAGCTGATGCAAACTCTAAACTCAGTTGGGGACCAAGCTAATGTAAAGTTAATCTTTCAAACACCCTTTTTACAAACTTTCTGAATTCAAACTTAACTGGATCTGAGGTTCGTCGAAGCTCATAAGCTGAGTAAATAGCTGTGGATTCAAGATTTAACCAATTCCAGTTAAGTAGGTGACTAGTTCAAACAAAACCGGACTGATTTACCTAAGAAACAACCACACCCGTCCGAATGGCAGGCACATTCGTCCGAAAGGGACATCCCTTTCGTACAAATGTTACATCCAAGTTCGTACGAATGCAACTGTTCTTCATGTTCCGATGATTTTTAAGTGTTGAATGATTGTCCATATTATTATTTTCCGTATAGTTAATTCTGGAACATCAGAGTGTGTTCTGAGGGAACTTTGGTTTCCAATCTATAACCACTACCTCACTTAACTCGTGTGACGAACACCCAAACAACTTCCTAGACCTAGAACAAGTGAACCTCGTCCAGCCTCCGACACTTAGGATTACCTTTCCATGTCGTGTTGGCACACCTGGGTTGTACATTGCTCGATTGTTTGGATTACTTACATTCTGTTATTTCCATTTCTGTATTCATGACCAACCAGTCAGTTAACTAAGTTAACTGATTTGTGCTTTGGTGAACTATAATGAGGTTTTAACCTCTATGCGTGACTTCTATGAATCTTCTGACTATATCAGATTGTAATATACTAATATTATAACTAATAAGACTTAACAGAAATCACGAACGTAACTGCTTAATAGTTAAAATGTTCAAAACGAGAATCTGTTCAATAACAGTCCCTTTCGTACGAATGGCACATCCGTTCTAGACACACTCGTATGAACTGTTCATATTTATGTTTTCTGTATTCTGATTTCATGTTCCTTGAACTGATTCTGTCGGGCAAGCTTGGACCCGTAAAACCACAGAAAAGATCAGTGTTGGGACAAGTGCTTGATATTCTACAACTTAATTCCGTAACTCCAATTCACGCCTTCGTTTACCCTGTAGGGTGACCTCGGTGTTCCTGTACTAATTCCATCACCCCTTTGCTCGCCGGGTAGAATAACCTCGGTGTTCCCGTACTACATCCACCTACTCCTGCCAAAACTACGCTCACAGGATTTCTAACGAAGAATTAGCAAAACTATGAGTACACTTGAACACCCTTTTTTGTTTTCACACTTTGGGTGCAATACGTTATCTTATAAACCTACACTATTACACTTAGAATTTTATACAAAATGCACAAACAATCCAATATATGCATGCATACGTTATACTTGATACTTTTATATGGGTCAATACGTTTTGTGTTGAACTTGTCATTAACTTCGTACGAGCCTACTCTTAACATGTATAGCGCTATAGGAGTAACGCACCGCCTGTGAACGTTGGGCCCTGTTAAGATCTTTTACTTACGTTAAACGTTGGGTTGACTTGTTCGTTCACATGCTGGTTTATTGTTTATCTTGAATAACTAGTTTGCCATGTGGATTCGTTAAACTTTACTACTTATGCTATGTATTAAACTTGTATACTCGCCAATGCCTTGTGTGTTGATCTATACTTTCTAACATATTGCAGGATGATGCTGATGTTAAAATGGGCATAGTGACGAGGCCTTAGATACACATCTATAAATCTTAGATTTTAATTGTTGTATCAACTTTGTAACATGCTATGTTGTACTTTGTTTTGTTGTATTTGAACCATGTTGTATATGAAATTCCATGTATTGTAATTTGACAATTGTTATGAAATGAAATGAAATCAGTTTATCTTAATTCTATTGTCACTTAGTGTGCAATGAGCAATCTATTTCGTCTCATTCCGATTTTTCCGCCATCTGTTGGAGTGTGACACAGACTGTGAGGCGAAGCACTGTCAAATTTGTACAAGAACTGTGAAGTTAATAGAAAACATAAAAAATTGTGAAATCTTGTGTTTCTTCCTATTTCTGAAGGATTTCGCACATCTGACTTAGGACTTGATATTTCCGTAAACGTAATCGTCGATCCGCTAAACTGGACCTACAACTACATATGTTTACGCCTATGTATTAAAATATGTTATTTTATTTATTTAGTTAACTTTTTTAAGTCGATGTGTTGACTGTACATCATGCTTAGCTATGTATACACGTGTTGTAAATATGTTGTTTTATTAATTATTATCATATAAGTTGAGTAATTATTATTATTATACTCTTACTAGGTTATAACCCGAAAATTTTTCGGGTAGGAAAATTTAATTTACAACAAATAAAAGTATAAAAATAATATTTTTAACCTCTAAAGTATCCTCTTTCCGTTTTCTCCACCATAAATTTTTAATTCGGTTTCATAGACTTTTTCTTGTTGTAAACTTCACATCACTATTATAATATTTCTAGTACACCAGTACTTGCTATTGAATTCAATGCAGTAAGTAGTTCCAAAAACATTCAAATATATGTATAAATTCATTTTAAATGCAGAGTTAAAACTTAAAAGCATATCTTGTATCTAGCTGCATACTTGTTCATCCATCATAGTTTTTTGATCTAACAACATGCAGCACCTCTGTCTCATAACAGTTTATGACTTAATCCTAAATTTAAGAATGATACACAATTATCACAATCAACATTAAAGAAATTACAACTCTTTTAACAAAGGCTTAAAGTTTTGTGAAATAAGCTTAATTTCAATCTATACACATGCCCATTCTAATTCAAAATATGTATCAAATTAAAAACCTGTTAATAAGCATATTAATTAAACACAATGCACAACACTTACATAGGCCTTATAGGTGATTGTTGAAGAGTAGTTGCAACATGACCCTGCCGCATCACCGGCTATCTGAATAAGAAATATAACTAAAAAGGATTGTAATTGCAAAACCAAGCTATCTCAATAAGAAATGTAATTACAAAATGATAGTAATAACCAGTAAGTGATCCTAATCATCCTATATCATTTATCTATTTAATTATACCTTCACGTTATGTTTTATATCCAAGTCAAAACACAAAATAATACATTGAAAGAAATTATAAAGCAAGAGAATTCAAGTAATAAAAAGATAGAATTTTGATTTTAATTACCTTAGTGTCATCCCTTGTAAGCCGAAGAGAAGAATTAATTAGCAAAGAAACCTTCTTAGAGCACTCCATCAATTCTGTCACATTAATGATGAATTAAGTTAAATGAAAAAAGAAATGGACTAAACGGTTAAAACACATTAATGGTTTACTTTCAAATTTAAATTAAAATAATGATTGACTTCGAAATTTAAAATCAAACACATTATTGGCAAACTTTCAAATTTCAATTTAAAATAATAATTGACTTCGAAATTGAAAATTTAAAATCAAACACAATAATGGTTTACTTCAAAATTTAAATTTAAAATAATGATTGACTTCAAAAATTAAACTTTAAAATCTGAAAATCAAATCCCGTAAATCAAGCAAACTTATTAGGAAAGTCTAACCTTGCCAAGCAAAACCAACCGACATGGTACCAATTTCCAGTCACAGCAAGCATATCTCTATCCAACATAGTTGCAGCCAAAAACTCCGGACCATCCAAAATAAACACCTAACGAATCAAAATAAAAACACATAAACCTTGAATATTACTCACTTTATGACTACTATCCCCCAAAATAAAACTTTGTCAACAAATTATACTAACTTATGCAATGGTAAACCAAAAAAGTAACAAATTAATTTAGATGATTAGCCTTGCAAAAAAAAACCCAAATCATGAAAGTTTACCTGAATCGTTAACAAAAAAAATCAGACTCAAATTGGGTTACTCAAGGGGATATTAATCACTGGAATCAGATCTGGTATCAAACATAAGAGCACACATGAGTTGATTAACGGAACAAAATGGTGAGGAGAAGAATATACATCAGTGAATCGAATAGAGATCAATTTCCCATAGGATCCCAGTCAAGATATAGATAAAAAACGATGCAAGATATACCTTTCCTTCAATTTCCCATAGGATCCCATTCAAGAGTTCCTTGTAGGGGAAGGAGTCTGAAAGAAGCTCATCACCTAAAATTACAAAACACAATTTGAATTCGATATGCAACTCGAGTACAAAAACAATAGTCGAAGACTCGAAGCATCCCTAAAATTACAAATAATATAGTCAATGTCACACCCCGACCACGTATAACATACAAAACATGGCGGAAAACGTCGGGGAGTGTTGTAACAGAATTAATTGTTTCATAACCATGGCATACAAGGTTATATTTTATTTATCAACATAAGAGTTACATTGTCTTAAACAAGAAACAAAGAGTTCATAACATAATTAAACTAGTCTATCTTCATTTTTAGTCTCTAAGGCACAGGTCCGCCCTAGTGTCCTGATCAACATCCTATGCAAAAGCTCCTGAAAACACATGTGAAAATAGGTACGTCAGCATAAAAATGCCTGTGAGATACATAGGTTTTGTAAAAATAGGATTCATGACTTGTGTTTAAGAAAATGTTTAGTCATGAACCTTGTAATTTGCTTTGTCTTGTAAATCATTTGAAAAACAATAAGATCAGTTGATATGTATAATTAAATGTAAGGTTAAATGAATAACCATGTAAAATGAGTTGTATAAAATAAACTGTTTTGTAAAACAATATCTTGTGAAAAGTATGTTATTTGTATAAAATGTAATATGTCTATACTGAAATGATTTAAATAACGTTACGATATGTAATATTATACAAACACTTATATATAGGAAGTACCAGCGGCGTATCCACCATGTTTGTATCATATTACACACGCCTCGTTACTCAAATCACTTACCCAAACAACCACCAATGTAACTTGTTCATGTACAAATCAATTGTCAAGTGTTATTGTGTAAACCATATCAAAATGTCCATGTCTAATGTAAATCACCAAATTTGTAGTCAATGTCAACATGTTTATGTTTGATGTAAATCATATAATGTGTATCCCAAAAATGTCATGTATGGCATGTGAAATATATCAACCAAACCATAGGTAATATGCACAAAAACAGGGTATTGAATTAAACATAGTTTAAGTCAAAGTAATGTTTTGTGGAACAAATGCATGCTTTACTGATACAAACATCTGTGTGGTATTGTGAAAATGCATACATCCAAGCCTTGAGACTGTGGCGATAAACCCTTAAACAAATTAAAGGTTTATCTAAGTTATGTATATCGAATTCGGTCATTCCTTCCAATCCAAACAAACCCAGGATTTCAGGAACGGGAGTTTTCAATTCATATGGTACCACTACCTACTAACGAACGGCGTAGCTAATGTTAATGAATGTATTGTTCCGTTGTAAACAACCCAAATGTCATAACAAAATGTAAGCATGTGATGAAAACAACTGTACTAAGTACGCACACAATGGGCATACATAGCATGAAATGTAATGTAAAACAATGTACTAAGTATCTACACAATGGACATACATAGCATGAAATGTAATGTAAAACAATGTACTAAGTATGCACACAATGGACATACATAGCATGAAATGTAATGTAAAACAATGTACTAAGTACGCACACAATGGGCATACATAGCATGAACACAATGAAATCATGTACTATAAATGTACTAATGAACATAGCAAGTATATGATGTGAAAGCAGGAAAGCACGAAAGTAACAAGTAGGCACATGTGTTTCACCCCAAAACAGTTTGGAAAACAGTAAAAGAGGGGTCTATGTACTCACTTGAGATTTCTCAGAAGTCCTAAGATAACCACCAAGCAATGCTAGAGATCACGGAATCAAACGGCACCTAATATAGGTAACTATGTTAATAAACCGGACCTATATCGGAGGATTTAGATAGAATGAGGGTTCGTAAACCAAACGAGTATGGAAACTCGTGTAATATGGTTTAATAAAGCCTACATACTATTTGAAACCTAACCTAAGTGTTTACGACCCATTACGACCCGTTTAGGTAGCTTATGCTACTTTAACGCGTCGTTCGCGTGAAACGCGTTCGGACCGCCTAACTAGTCCTATGACAAGTAACATATGCCTTAACATGTCTAATATTGTTGTCAAATCAGTTTAGATGTCAAAAGTTATGTTACATATGTTTAAAATGAATTTTGGCATCAAAGGGGTATTTTGGTAATTTACCTAAGGCATATAAACTACTTATCATACAACTACTTAAACGAAGCGACCATAAGGTATAACCTCGGAAGGTTATTCCCTATATACTATGGTCACCTAATGTATTTGGTCGGATCCTAATGATCGACCAAATGGGTCGGGTTCGAAGGTATAAGCGATTTATTAGATCGCTTACCCTTACGACCCTAGACAACGTGGTAATCGGTAGGCATAGTCCCAAGGGACTATAACCATCGTGATTACAATCACGTTGCGAAGTTCAAACGAACTTCGCATTGACCATAAACTGGTCAACGCAGAAAGTCAAACAAAGTTTGACTTTCGGACTCGAAAAGCAATAAAAGAACGAAGGAATACTTACGAAGGGTCCCCGAATGCTAATCTAGATCAAAATAACTCAGGTATGAAACAATGGTTCCAACTTAGAGTCTTTTAGATCAGATTCTAGTGAGTTTGAAGCAAATGGGGGTGGGGTATTTATAGTATTTCCCGAACCGTTAAGATCGTTTCTTGGAAAATGTGATCGAATCTCGTGCGTACACTTGTTGGAAAGTTGTGGTGCCTAAAAATGACCCCTAATGAGCTGAAAGGGCAAGTGTGGGTTTGTGGTTGTGGGTTAAACAGTTGTATTCTGCTGACAAATCGATCTTATCTGATCTGGGACCCTGACGCGGGCCGCGTAAAGATGCACACAAACCTTACGCGGGCCGCATGGCCTTGTCTGATCAGAAATAAGTTTGATAAATGACAGTTTCAGTCCCTATTGGTGTTTAAGGCTCATTTCGACACGTTTAAGGTCCGTTAAGCCAACTTTAAGGCCCTAAAATGATGCCTAAACATTGTGGACATGAAACATGCTCAAAAATATGTCAGATGTTGGTTCGTTTGGTCGTACGATCGCGATGATCGCTTAATTACGACGGAATGCGCACAAGCGCGAAAAACGATCCAAATGACGCGACGAATGGATTTTTTTTATGCCAAACACTAAAATAAAATATTTTAGTGCTTACATAAATTTTTGGATGTCCGGATGTATTCAGAACGTGAGTTATGCGCAAAAGTGCAAACTTGTGCACTTTTTGACACTTTTAGTCCCTGAATGACCCAAAAGTTTATTTTAGCACACCGAACCCCTCAAAGCCTATTTCTAAGCCATGTAAAGGATATTTATGGTATGTTTAACTTATGGTCATGTTCCGGAATGTCTGTTTCAGTACGAATCGTCATACTTTCGCAGTTTGTCAAATTTAGTCCCTGTAGCCGAATTAACTTGTTTTTGTCATACCAAAGCCTTTAAAACTTATTTCTAAGTTATGTAAAGGTTATTTAAGGTATGTTAAGTATATGTTGATGTTCCGGAGTATTTGTCGCATTAAACTGATTACGTTTACGCATCAGTTTGTGTATAACTCTCCAGAAAGCGATATAGAGTTTGAAATTGAACAAAAGTCAAAACATGAAAAATGTAAAACATAACAAAACAAACATTGGGATCAAATAACATTGTTTTATTGATAATTGTATTGTTCACAATGATTACAAGCACAGATGTTACAGTCTCCCCTACTTGTGGAAATTTCGTCCCGAAATTTATTTAGAGGAAACTCGTGGAAAAAGATGCGGATATTTCGCCTTCATTTGATCTTCGCGTTCCCAAGTAAACTCGGGTCCATGTTTAGCTTCCCAGCGAACTTTGACCAAAGGAATGCGTTTGCGTTTAAGCCACTTGACTTCACGTTCCATGATTTCCACTGGCTTCTCAACAAATTTCAGTGTTTTATCAACACGAATTTCATCAAGTGGTATTTGGAGATTCTCATCAGCTAAACACCTCTTGAGATTGGACACGTGAAAAGTTGGATGAACATTTCCAAGTTCAGGAGGTAACTCAAGTCTGTAGGCTACCTTTCTGATTCTTTCGACGATCTTGAATGGTCCAACGTATCTAGGTGTAAGTTTTTCTTTCTTTCCAAATCTGATCACACCTTTCCAAGGTGAGACCTTAAGTAATACTCGATCATTGACTTGAAATTCCAAGGGTTTGCGTTTTTGGTCCGCGTAACTCTTTTGACGGCTTCTAGCTGTCTGAAGGTTATCACGAACTTTCATGACCTTATCAGTTGTCTCTAAAATTAGGGCAGGTCCAGTAAGCTGAGCCTCGCCAATCTCATTCCAGCAGACTGGTGAACGACATTTTCGACCATAGAGAGCTTCGAAAGGAGCCATTTTGATGCTGGTGTGATAACTATTGTTGTAGGAGAATTCAATTAACGGAAGATGTGAATCCCAACTACCACCAAAGTCGATCACACAAGCTCTAAGCATATCCTCCAGAGTCTGGATTGTTCTTTCAGATTGACCATCCGTTTGCGGATGATAAGCTGTGCTCAGATTAAGTTGGGTCCCCATAGCAGATTGCCTGGTTCTCCAAAAATGAGAAGTGAAACGAGCATCTCTGTCAGAAATGATGTTCAAAGGAACACCATGTCGAGCTACAATCTCATCCACATAGATTTTTGCAAGTTTGTCAGCAGGATAATCCTCATGGATTGGCAAGAAATGCGCTGACTTAGTAAGACGATCAACAACTACCCAGAGGGCATCATGACCTTTCTTTGTGCGTGGATGTTTGGTAACAAGATCCATAGTAATGTTTTCCCATTTCCAAACTGGGATCTCTGGTTGCACCAATAAACCCGAAGGACGTTGATGTTGATGCGTGTGAAGTGTCGTATATATTAGGTGTATATTTTAAGCCCTTTTAACACTTATTTTAGCCAAGTTTTAAATTTATAAAACACGATATTTTACTAACACTAAACACACATATGGGCAAGTGCACCCATCGTGAGCGTAGTATAGCGTTGGTAAGATACCGAGGTCGTCCAAGGACACAAGAGCTTTTAGTACCGGTTTATCCTCAACGTCTAATCAAAATAAAAAGTTTTTAGAAAAATGTTTTAAACTAAGAAAAGTAAAAACTAACTAAAATGCTGAAAATAAAAATAAAAATAAAAACAGATAGACAAGATGAATCACTTGGTTCCGACTCGTATCTAGTATAACCTTTGATTATTTCCGCACTTTTGCACATAATTAAGAGATTATCTTAGTTATTGTAGTAGGCCCCTCTTTTGAAGGTGACGTTACCCTCACCCCAGTAGTTTGAGTCAGCAAGGATACAATCCTAAAGGGGTGGATTATTGGAAGATAATGAATTAAGTTATTAATGCAGTATTGTGGTAGGCCCTGCTTTTGGCGGCGACGTTACCCTCGGCTAAGTAGTCTGAGTCAGCAGGGATACAGTCCTAAATAGCCGGGTTATAGTATTAATAGTAGTTAACTTATGAGGGGGTCAAAGAGTTTGGACCCCCGCCATCCAATACCGTGAAGCATTGAAGGAGGTCCTACTAAATTTGACCCAGGTCCATTGCAGGACCTCTAAACGCTGAACAATGGCAAGACCTTTACCAAACCGTTCCCTTAACCCCCGACCCGGTAGCCAACATACCTCCATATAGACCGTGGAGATATGAATGGTGAAAATCCTTTATTTTATATAGACAGTAAAATAATGCCAAGACACCACGGACAAACGATAAGGAAAGATCACCTTCAACATAAGTAACTAGTTATTAAAGTCATTAATACAAAACCAAATAAAAAGTGCAAAAGATTAGAAATAAAAAGTATTATACTAGACACTTTGTCTTCACCAAGTGATATAAGAGACTTAGGCAAACATGGCCTTGATTGTCAAGAACTCTTGCGATCAATCTTGGATCCCGAGACGACTCACACACTCTACGATGGACAATGGATGATGGTGGTGGATGATGGTGTTATGGTGGTGGTGGGTGGTGGATGAAGTGTGAGAGAGGTGGTGTGCCAAGGGATGAGTTGAAATGAATCCAAGCACTCCTATTTATAGGCTGAACAGAGAGCTGGGCACGGCCCCGTGCCTGTCTGACACTCTCTCTCCTCATTAATTGTAATTCGCAATTACAATTAATGCGCCTGCTGTACTTTCGACACGCCCCCGTGTCCGCTGGACACGGCCCGTGGTGGGCAATAGAAGCTTCTATAGGTTTGTCTTTTCTGCTGCTTCTTGGGCACGGCCCCGTGCTGGCTGAGCACGGGGCGTGTTCAGCCTTCTGTCTTCTCTATTTTGCTTGGGAAGATGCCGTTGAGGGGTCGGGCAGTTCACTAGTGTTCCTTTCTTTGTATTTATGTTGGAATTAGCTGTCTTTTTGCTTCTTTTGTGTTCTTGAGCTCATTTAATCCTGAAAATACAAAAGGAAGACAAAAACACTCTTTTTCCAATATTAGTACTTAAAAAGGGTTAGTTTTATGCCTTAATTGATGTAATTTATATGTTGCATTTTACACACATCAAATACCCCCACACTTGAACTTTTGCTTGTCCTCAAGCAAAACTCTTTAATATGTGGCTTACACTCCCAAATGGAATAGATAGAAGAGAAGGTTTTTGAGCTTGTCGTAGAGTGTCGGGATATCCAAGATCTTTTTGGGTTTTAATTTTATTTATTTACAATCCTATTCGCAATGATTTATTTAGAACGTTTCATAGGAGAAATTACTTATTTGGGCATAACATGCCTTTTTAAAATTTCATTTATATACAAGTTCACATACCTCACGGGAGAAATCACTCACACTCAGCCGAAGGTGTATTTTAGTGAGTCACTCGAGAGCGGCATGGAACTTATTCCTACCATAAGCTTGCCAAGCAATCAATCCTCCTCCTTTTTAACTTTTATACCTTTGTAAATATCAAGAGGACTTTGTGGGTTAAGGGTTAGGCTTGGGTTAAAGGTAGGTGGTTGGGGTAGTGGTTAGTAGAAAAAAAAACGAAAAGCGTAACAAGTGTTGGTTTTCGTAAGATTTTCTATTTTTGTAATTCTTTATTTTGATGAAGCTTTTATTCAAACAAAGTTATTTTTGATGAACTTGTTTGTTTATTTTTGCTTCATCCTCAACAGATATATATATATATATATATATATATATATATATTTATTTTTTTTTGAATCACCTTACGAAAAACCGAACTTGTTACTAAAACAAAGGGTTAAAATGAAAAAAGGGCTTTGGTGGGTAAAAGGTTGTTGGGTTATGAAATGAAAAGGTTTAAGCTCAAAGGGGTTAACTAGGGGGATTTTTGGGTAGGTGGTAAAAGAAAAAGAAAAATAATGGTGTAGAAATAAAAAGGGTTAGTCCTAATGCCTCCATCACTTACTTACTCGGGTTTAAGTTGATAAGGACCGGGAATGTATCGTCATGGCAAGTTCTAGAGTCGTAAGAACCAAGCGGCTATTCACACAAGAAACGAAAAATGAGCATTTAGTCTAATGATATGTAATTGTATGCTCAATAAAGGCTCAAAACTCACTTTTGTGGGAATGGGTTTTTATGTGATCAAGTATATATAATCAAATTTTAACTAAGTTTGTCATGCCTTTTCATAATTTTCTTATGTTGGTTCTTTTTATCACTACGCTATCGGTTGTAAATTTGTAAAAATATAACCTTTTTGAGAACTTGAATTTCCCGAGTTAAACCTAGACAAGTAAAAAAAAAATTTGGGGTGATTAGCGGTTCCAATAGAGTTTTGTGTAAGGCTTGTATTTAGGACTTGCAAAATTCAAGGTTTTAGCATCCCCCCCACACTTAAATTACACATTGTCCTCAATGTGTCCCAAAAATAAATTTTTAGGTTGATTAGATGTGTAAAATGGTGTTAGAAAGCAAAGGTTTATGTTACTGGTAGTCTGGACACGGCCCCGTGTCCACTGGACACGACCCCGTGGCGAACTGCCAGTAACGAGAACTTACAGAAGGTGAACACGGCCCCGTGTCCACTGGACACGGCCACGTGTCTGACAAAAATCTGCAGGACAGTAGCCAAACAGCAGGTCTAGGAGGTGAGCACGGGGGCGTGTTGGCTGGACACGTCCCCGTGTGGACAGTCTGAAAGCCTGAAAAACAGGTTTTTTCCTCCGGTTTTTCCATCCTGGCCCTATAAGTGCTGAGGCTTAGCATTCCAAGCCTCGGTTTGTACCTGTTTCATCACTTAATACCACACCAAGCAATACAAACATCCTACATTACCATAGTTAATTGTTCCAAGCATAAAGTAAAAGAAAAAGAAAAATAAAATGCAGGAAATAGTTAGGAAAAGTAAATTGTCAAACACTTGGCACGCAGGCCATCAATTGTTCAAGTTTGCAAAGGGTTAACCTGGGGAGTCATCAATCAACCGCTTCCTTCTATGCTCCTCCCGCCTACTCCATAGCATCATCATCATCATCATCATCGTCATCATCCCCTCCATGGCGTGCAATGTGGTCTCGTATGTATCCGACATCGTCTTGTATCTCGGATAGGTTTCTCTCAATAGCTCCGACCCGGTGGTAGGTGTTGCTCGCCATGTTATAGGTGTTCCGAGTACACATGAGGTTTTCCTGCAACAAATCATGCAAACTTTGAAAATTAGGAAAACCGCCTCCCGAGGAGGATGATTGGCCCGGATCACCGTGGGGTTGGTAGTGGTACTGATGATGTTGCGGAGCTGGGAGGACAAGCGTTTCTTGCGGGTTCCATGCATGACCTTGCATCCTTTGAAAGGTTACCGTCCCGTCTTCTGCCTCATAAATTAGGTTCATTGAGCGGCATATGTGAATATCCACCGTTCCCGACCATGGGCTCCTCTCAAATGACCTCGGAATGTGGGCGAAGTGCTTGAAGAGACGGTACACCCATCCCCCAAAGAAAATAGGAGTTGGTGCACTAGCAAGGCGGTTGTGATGCATGTTTCGGAGCATGAGGAACGGAACATCGAGCGGCCTGCGGTTGTGAATGCAATGGAGGACAAGCAAATCTCTTAACCCAACGACGCCACCACTGTCATGTCTTTGGCTAAGAGAGTTGCCGAGGAGCCTATGAATGTATCTGTATAGCGGATCCCTCAGCTTGGTACTCTTAGTGCTGCTCGGATTGTAGAACCCTTCCCCAATCTGAGCCCACATGGCTTGGCGCTCGTTTTCTTCAATCTCTTTCAATCCCCATGTATTTTCTCCGTTTCCCGCATCCTCTTCCGCATACAACCCGATAATCGACCCGAATTGTGCCATGGAGATCGAATACCTCGTCCCGCCACACCGGAATGACACCCCGTCATTATCGAACGGGTCGCACCTTGAAGTGAATGCAAAGGTGCTGTAGAATTCCAAGGTGCATTCATGGACGGAACGGAGTCGGGTTGTTAGTGCGACTTTGAGTGGTCCCGTGACAATGTTGTTGAAACGGTCAATTTGATTCACCATGGTTAGCAGTTCTGTGCACGCCTGCCTTGGGTGTTCCTCCGGCCTTGTTTGAAGAAGCTCGTATCGAGCTCTTGCATCTAACTCATTGGCGTTGAATCTTGTAAACTTCCTGGCCATCTGCAAGCATACACCAAAAGTTAGCACGAAACAGAAATGTTTTCGGACAAAACTGCAAACAGCGGGCTGCACACGACCCCGTGTCCAGCGGACACGGCCCCGTGTCCAGAGGTCTGTTACTCAAAAACTTCATTTTTCGACCCGGTTTCGAAAACTTGAAAATTTTTGGTCCAATAGGTGCGGTTTCCCCCGAAAATGAAACCCTAAACACCGTTTTTCCCAAAATATCCCGTTTACCCTATCAATTTTATCTTTTTCGGTTCAAGAACAAGGGTTTGGGGTTTTTGCGAGAAATCGGTTGAATCTATGAACAATACAAGTGTATTTACTTTCCTTAACACTAATCTAACTAAATCCAAACAGATTTAGGCAAAAATTTGAGGTTCGATCCGGATGAACTTCAAGAACCCTAGATTTTTCCCCAAATTTGTGGTGTTTTAACTACATGCAAGAAACTAATCTAACTACTAAGAGTGATAGAATCATACCTTGACGTTGTTAGATCGATAGGAGACGTCGAAATTTCGCGAAAAATCGCCTGGAACCAGAGCTTTTGTGGGGAAACGGGGCGTGTGGAATGAAGAAACTGTTTTGAAAAAGGGGTTTTATCCCGTCTGCAGCGCGAACACGGCCCCGTGTCCAGCGGACACGGCCTCGTGCCGAGCAGTTTTTTTTTTTTTTTGTGCGCATGTGAGTGCCCTTTTTTTCCCATAAGCTATGGTTAGAAAACTTACCGCTTTATTTTGTCGTCTCAATCGTTCGTAACTTACCAGGCATGATGTTTTTATTCTTCCACTGGTTGAAGCGAGATTTCTTCCTCCTCATCCTCAATGAATCCTTGATAGAGTTTCAGCCGTTGACCATTGACTTTAAATGGTGGCCCATTTCGAGATTTAATTTCTACTGCACCGTGTGGAAAAATATGGGTGATGGAAAAAGGTCCTGACCACCTAGACTTTAATTTACCAGGAAACAATCGAAGTCGTGAATTAAACAAAAGAACTAGATCCCCTACCCGAAATTCATTAGGTTTAATATGTTTGTCATGCAAATTTTTCATTCTTTCCTTATAAATTTCAGAGTTTGAGTATGCATAATTCCTAAGCTCGTCTAATTCATTTAATTGACAAAATCGATTTTTACCAACAAATTCTAAATCTAAGTTTACATTTTTGATTGCCCAGTAGGCTTTGTGTGCAATTTCTACTGGCAAATGACAACTTTTACCATAAACTAGCTTATATGGGGTTGTACCTATTGTTGTTTTATAAGCAGTTCGAAAAGCCCATAAAGCATCGTCTAATTTATCAGCCCATTCCTTTTTATTTAACCCTACGGTTTTTTCGAGTATTCGTTTTAAACCTCTATTAGTCACTTCGGCTTGCCCGTTTGTTTGAGGATGATACGCTGTTGAGACCCGGTGATAGACCCCATATCTTGTTAAAATTTTTTCAAGTTGATGGTTGCAAAAATGGGTACCTCTATCACTTATTAAAGCTTTAGGCGTGCCAAAACGAGAGAATGATTTTTTCAGAAATTTTACCACGACTCTTCCATCATTTGTTGGAAGTGCCTCGGCCTCGGCCCATTTAGACAAGTAATCTACTGCCACAAGTATATATTTGTTTCCTTTCGATGGTGGGAAAGGTCCCATAAAGTCGAGTCCCCACACATCAAAAATTTCACAAACAAGAATGCCATTTTGTGGCATTTCGTTTTTGGAAGAAATATTACCTGTTCTTTGGCAAGCATCACATGTTTTTACAAGACTTTGGGCGTCTTTGTAAATGGTTGGCCAATAAAATCCTGAATCAAATACCTTTCGTGCGGTACTAGCAGCACCATGATGTCCTCCGTATGGACCTTCATGACAATGGCGGAGAATTCTTCGTGCTTCACTACCATGTACGCATCGTCTGACGAGTTGATCGGCACACATTTTGAAAAGATATGGATCTTCCCAAAAGTAGTGTTTCACATTGGCAAAGAATTTTTTTCTTTGATGATGTGGCCATCCTTTTGCGACTATACCGCTAGCTAGGTAGTTAGCATAGTCGGCGTACCATGGTTCTTCCTTGTATTCCACCATTTCCAGGGACTCAGTTGGAAATTTTTCGTTGATTTGCTCGTCCCTGGTTGCCTCCAAAGCTGGGTCTTCTAAGCGCGAAAGATGATCTACAGCGGTATTTTCTGCTCCTCTTTTGTCCTTGATTTCAATGTCAAATTCTTGGAGGAGTAGAATCCACCTAATCAAACGTGGCTTTGCGTCTTGCTTCTTGAAGAGATATCGAATGGCTGCATGGTCTGTATAGACTATAGTTTTAGAAAGAACAAGATAAGAATGAAATTTATCAAAAGCAAATACCACAGCTAGTAATTCTTTTTCAGTTGTTGTGTAATTTTCTTGTGCATCATTAAGTGTTTTACTAGAATAATAGATTGGGTGGAAATGCTTTTCTTTTCTTTGTCCCAAGACAGCTCCAACTGCAAAGTCACTAGCATCACACATGATTTCGAAAGGAAATTTCCAATCAGGCGCTATCATGATAGGTGCATTGACTAGCATTTCCTTTAGGGTTAGAAATGCTTGATTGCAATCCTTGTCAAAGATGAAAGGAGTATCTTTTTCAAGTAATTTCGTTAGAGGCCTTGAGATTTTTGAAAAGTCCTTGATAAACCGCCTATAAAATCCGGCATGCCCTAAGAAACTTCTGATAGCCCGTACGGAGGATGGAGGTGGTAATCTAGAAATGGTATCTATTTTGGCTCGATCTACCTCCATTCCTTCGCTTGAGATTTTGTGACCGAGTACTATTCCCTCCGTTACCATGAAATGACATTTTTCCCAATTAAGGGCGAGGTTAGTTTCCTCACATCGGGATAGCATTCGTTCAAGATTATCGAGGCATTGGTCATATGAATCCCCAAAGATAGAAAAGTCGTCCATAAAGACTTCCATTGTCTTTTCTATCATGTCATGGAAAATGGCTACCATGCAACGTTGGAATGTTGCTGGGGCATTGCATAGACCAAACGGCATGCGTCGATAAGCAAAAGTTCCATAGGGGCATGTGAAAGTTGTCTTTTCTTGGTCTTCGGGTGCTATCGGGATTTGAAAGTATCCTGAAAAACCATCCAAGAAACAGTAAAATTTATGACCGTATAATCTTTCTAACATTTGATCAATGAAGGGTAAAGGAAAGTGATCCTTTCTTGTTGCTTCATTTAATCGTCTATAATCTATACATACCCTCCATCCTGTGACGGTTCTCGTTGGTATTAGTTCATTCTTTTCATTAGTTATTACCGTCATACCTCCTTTCTTTGGAACTACTTGGACGGGACTTACCCAAGGACTATCTGAGATAGGATAGATAAGTCCGGCATCAAGTAGCTTGATGACTTCGTTTTTAACCACTTCTTGAGCATTTGGATTTACTCGACGTTGTGGTTGTATGACCGATTTGTAGTCATCATTCATCAAAATTTTGTGTGTGCACATAGAAGGACTAATTCCTTTTATGTCTACAAGTTTCCAAGCTATTGCATTTTTGTGTTTTTTCAAAAGATTAATTAATTTTTCTTTTTCTAAGTTATCTAATTTAGACGAAATAATTACAGGTAACTTCCCATCTTTGTCTAAAAAAGCATATTCCAAACCTTTTGGAAGTTCTTTGAGCTCAAGTGGTGGGTCTTTAGGAGACTCCTTATTTGGTTGCTCATTTCGATCAAGAACCTTAAAAGTTTGTTCTATGGCGACCTCTTCTTCAACAAAGTGGTCAATCTCTTCACTTGTATCAGGTGGTTCATCTTCATCTTCAATTAGGGGGTCATTATTGCCGAATGGATATTTCATTGATCGTTCGAGGTCGACACTTCTTTTAAATGCCCCTAATTGAAGAGGTAGATTGTTGAACTTCCGGTTTTTCAAAGCTTCGTGGGTTTTTACAAATGGTCGTCCCAACACTAGAGGAGCGTCATCGAGGATGACGAAGTCGGTTGGGATTACCATTTGATTTGTTTGAACCAAGACATCTTCAACTATACCGATTGATTTTATTACTTTCCGATTGGATAGAAAAATGGGTATTTGAAGTGGAGAAAAATCACTAATACTTAATTTTTCGAAAATGTAGTTAGGCATTATGTTAACACAAAGATCTTTATCGATTGTGACATTACTAATAAACGAATTTTGAAAGAAACATGGAACCGGTGTAATGTTAATTTCAAATGGGTCTTCTTTTATTAGTGTAGTTTGATCATTAGTTAACCTAACACTTACCATTTCGTCAATTTTAGCGTTAGTATTTAACTCTTTTAAAAACTTAGCATGAGTGGGTACTAAACAATGATTTTCAAAAGAAGGTGACAAGAGATTAATTTTTTCAAAATTAGATTCTTCTTGAATTTTTACGTTGTCGGACTCACCTTTTTCGTTGTTTAACTCATGTGTCTGTTTTTCACTTATTTGTTCTTCCATTTTTACATTTTCAGTTATCTCTTCTTTTTTTAGTTCTTCTCTTGCGCGGGACTCCTCTTCCCTTGCGCGAGCTTCTTTTATACATCGATCGATAACTCTAATGTGTTCTAATATCCTATCGGTCACTTCGGTTATAGAAAAAGAATCATTATTTTCTAAGCTTGAATCCGGTTGTTCGACCCTTTGTTCCTCATAATACCCATATGAAGTTGATGGTTCACACCATTGTTCTTCATTGTAAGCATATGATGGATAAGGTTCATAATTTTGTTCTTCATAATACTCATATGAGGTGGGTTGTTCACGCCATGGTTCCTCATAGTAAGCATACGAAGATGGTGGCTCATATCTTGGTTCCTCAAAGTATGAGTAAGAAGGCTCATACCTTGGTTCATCAAAATATGAGTATGAGGGAGGAGGTTCATACCTTTGGTCTTCATAGGATGTGTATGAAGTTGATGGCTCGTACCTGGGCTCCTCATAGTAGGTGTATGAATTGGATGGTTGATATGAGTGATTATTTTGAATCGAACGTGCATTACGACAATTAGTGCAATAATTACCCCTATAATCATCCTCCTCATAGGTGTAGTTGTAACCTCCTGAGTATTGATCCATAAGAATCACTCAGCAGACCACAACTAAGTCTCGAGATCAGAAAACAAAAATAAAAACGGAAACAGAAGCTGGACACGGCCCCGTGTTCAGTGAGCACGGCCCCGTGTTCAGAATCTGTATCTGGGCATTTTAATTAAATTTACTGATTTCGTTGAGCACGGGGCGTGTTCAGTGAGCACGGCCCGTGTTCAAGTTACTGTTACTGGGTGTTTTTATGAAGATGTGCAGCACGGCCCCGTGTTCAGTGAACACGGCCCCGTGTACAGGCTACTGTAAATGCAAATCTAAACTAAAATGCAGAAAAATGTGCGCGCTTTTAAAAAGGTTTTGAAAAACTGATTAGGCCGTCGATTTTAAGCTTTCTTAAAATCCTTGTATCCCCGGCAACGACGCCAAAAACTTGATGCGTGTGAAGTGTCGTATATATTAGGTGTATATTTTAAGCCCTTTTAACACTTATTTTAGCCAAGTTTTAAATTTATAAAACACGATATTTTACTAACACTAAACACACATATGGGCAAGTGCACCAATCGTGAGCGTAGTATAGCGTTGGTAAGAAACCGAGGCCGTCCAAGGACACAAGAGCTTTTAGTACCGGTTTATCCTCAACGTCTAATCAAAATAAAAAGTTTTTAGAAAAATGTTTTAAACTAAGAAAAGTAAAAACTAACTAAAATGCTGAAAATAAAAATAAAAACAGATAGACAAGATGAATCACTTGGTTCCGACTCGTATCTAGTATAACCTTTGATTATTTCCGCACTTTTGCACATAATTAAGAGATTATCTTAGTTATTGTAGTAGGCCCCTCTTTTGAAGGTGACGTTACCCTCACCCCAGTAGTTTGAGTCAGCAAGGATACAATCCTAAAGGGGTGGATTATTGGAAGATAATGAATTAAGTTATTAATGCAGTATTGTGGTAGGCCCTGCTTTTGGCGGCGACGTTACCCTCGGCTAAGTAGTCTGATTCAGCAGGGATACAGTCCTAAATAGCCGGGTTATAGTATTAATAGTAGTTAACTTATGAGGGGGTCAAAGAGTTTGGACCCCCGCCATCCAATACCGTGAAGCATTGAAGGAGGTCCTACTAAATTTGACCCAGGTCCATTGCAGGACCTCTAAACGTTGAACAATGGCAAGACCTTTACCAAACCGTTCCCTTAACCCCCGACCAGGTAGCCAACATACCTCCATATAGACCGTGGAGATATGAATGGTGAAAATCCTTTATTTTATATAGACAGTAAAATAATGCCAAGACACCACGGACAAACGATAAGGAAAGATCACCTTCAACATAAGTAACTAGTTATTAAAGTCATTAATACAAAACCAAATAAAAAGTGCAAAAGATTAGAAATAAAAAGTATTATACTAGACACTTTGTCTTCACCAAGTGATGTAAGAGACTTAGGCAAACATGGCCTTGATTATAAAGAACTCTTACGATCAATCTTGGATCCCGAGACGACTCACACACTCTACGATGGACAACGGATGATGGTGGTGGATGATGGTGTTATGGTGGTGGTGGGTGGTGGATGAAGTGTGAGAGAGGTAGTGTGCCAAGGGATGAGTTGAAATGAATCCAAGCACTCCTATTTATAGGCTGAACAGAGAGCTGGGCACGGCCCCGTGTCCGCTGGGCACGGCCCCGTGCCTGTCTGACACTCTCTCTCCTCATTAATTGTAATTCGCAATTACAATTAATGCGCCTGCTGTACTTTCGACACGCCCCCGTGTCCGCTGGACACGGCCCGTGGTGGGCAATAGAAGCTTCTATAGGTTTGTCTTTTCTGCTGCTTCTTGGGCACGGCCCCGTGCTGGCTGAGCACGGGGCGTGTTCAGCCTTCTGTCTTCTCTATTTTGCTTGGGAAGATGCCGTTGAGGGGTCGGGCAGTTCACTAGTGTTCCTTTCTTTGTATTTATGTTGGAATTAGCTGTCTTTTTGCTTCTTTTGTGTTCTTGAGCTCATTTAATCCTGAAAATACAAAAGGAAGACAAAAACACTCTTTTTCCAATATTAGTACTTAAAAAGGGTTAGTTTTATGCCTTAATTGATGTAATTTATATGTTGCATTTTACACACATCAATGTTCAGCCTTAACCTTAAGACAAGTAAGGCATTTTGATACGTATAAGGCAATGTCTTTCTTCATACCAGGCCACCAATAGTGAATACGAAGATCCTTATACATCTTATCTGAGCCCGGATGAATAGAATAACGAGACTTATGGGCTTCATCCATAAGCAAGGTACGAAGATCATCCTGGCTTGGGACCCACAAACGGTCCATGAAGTAATACGATCCATTGTCCTTCAGTTCCAGAGCAGGTGTTATGTGATAGGGAAATTCCTTATCCATTAAACCTTGTGAAACACAAGATTGTTGAGCCTGAGAAATACGTGCTTGGATATCGGATCGAGCTTGAATAACAGATTGAACACGTACACAATGAAGCTTAGTACGTTCCTTATGACTCAATGCATCGGCTACGACATTCGCCTTACCAGGATGGTAGCGAATTTCGCAGTCATAGTCGTTTAGAAGTTCGACCCAACGTCGTTGCCTCATGTTGAGTTCTTTCTGGTTGAAGATATGCTGAAGACTTTTGTGGTCAGTGAAAACCACACATTTTGTACCGTACAAATAGTGTCTCCAGATCTTTAGAGCGAAAACAACTGCACCCAACTCAAGATCATGAGTGGCGTAGTTCTTCTCATGTATCTTCAACTGCCTCGATGCATATGCTATGACTTTGTTCCTTTGCATTAGAACACAGCCAAGGCCCAATTTCGATGCATCACAATACACGACAAAATCATCATCACCCTCAGGCAATGATAGAACAGGCGCATCGCAAAGCTTCTGCTTCAAGTTTTGAAAAGCTTCCTCTTGTTTGAATCCCCAATCAAAGGGTTTGTTCTTCTGAGTTAGAGCAGTTAGAGGAACTGCAATCTTTGAGAAGTTTTCAATGAAGCGACGGTAATAACCCGCTAGACCAAGAAAAGAACGAACCTCAGTAGGAATAGTAGGCGTATCCCAATCCTTAATCGCACTGATCTTGGAGGGATCTACATGAATACCTCGTTCATTGATAATATGTCCCAAAAATTGAACTTCTTTAAGCCAAAATTCGCACTTGGAGAATTTGGCGAAAAGTTGCTCTTTCTTTAGGAGTTCCAGAGTAAGACGAAGATGTTGCTCGTGATCAGCTCGCGTCTTAGAGTATATCAAGATGTCGTCAATAAAAACAATGACGAACTGATCCAAATAGGGTTTGCAGACCCTATTCATTAAGTCCATGAAAACAGCAGGAGCATTAGTCACACCGAATGGCATGACTGTGAACTCATACTGCCCATA
Source organism: Helianthus tuberosus (assembly GCA_030545235.1). Classification (NCBI taxonomy): domain Eukaryota; kingdom Viridiplantae; phylum Streptophyta; class Magnoliopsida; order Asterales; family Asteraceae; genus Helianthus; species Helianthus tuberosus. The sequence goes on from CM060389.1 coordinate 136,285,286, forward strand.
ACGAGTACGGAACGCTGTTTTGGGAATATCTTCTTCATGCACACGAAGTTGATGATACCCAGAACGTAGATCAATCTTCGAAAAATAAGAAGCGCCCTGTAGCTGATCAAAGAGATCATCAATGCGAGGTAGGGGATATCGATTCTTGATGGTAAGCTTGTTAAGCTCACGATAATCGATATACATCCTAAAAGATCCATCCTTCTTCTTAACAAAAAGAATGGGAGCACCCCAAGGTGAAAAGCTAGGACGGATAAAACCTTTGTCAGAGAGCTCCTGAAGCTGCTTAGACAACTCTTGCATCTCAGACGGTGCAAGACGATATGGAGCTCTGGCAACGGGATTTGCACCAGGTACGAGATCAATGTGAAACTCGACTTGGCGTGCTGGAGGTAGACCAGGTAAATCTTCAGGGAATACTTCAGAATAATCCCGAACAACAGGAATCTCTTGGATAGACTTACCTTTGCCGTTATCTGCTACAACATGTGCCAAAAAGGCCACATAGTTCTTTCGTAGATACTTCCAAGCTTTAAAACAAGACATGAGTTTGAGACCTCCGGCAGGTTTCTCACCACGAACCTGTAGGATCTCGCCTATCGAAAGTGGCACACGAACGATCTTCTCGAAACAAACTACCTCTGCGTGATGCTTGGATAACCAATCCATACCCACAATAACGTCGAAGCTTCCAAGTTGCATAGGCGTGAGGTTGATAGGAAAAAGATGGTCGTTAAGGTTCAACTGGCAGTTGCGTAGAACAGAATCAAGAACAATGGGTTCACCACTAGCAACTTCTACTGTCAAAGGTTTTCCTAGTTTTGTTCTAGACACGCGAAGCATTGGCTCAAAAGACAATGACACAAAACTCTTATCGGCACCAGAATCGAAAAGAACAGATGCAGGCTGATTATTAATAAAGAACGTACCGTTCACCACATTATCGTCTGCCTGTGCCTCTTGGGCATTCATGTTGAAGACTCGACCTCGAGCCTGAGCCTGATTCTGATTCTGATTCTGGTTAGCTAGCCTTGGGCACCGGTTTCTGTAGTGGGTCAGATCCCCACAGTTATAACAAGCACCTGGTGGGTAGTGTGGTCGTGCAGCTTGACCCTGTTGCTGAGCAGGAGGCTGAGCAACTTGTTGAGCCGGGTTCTGAACTGCCCGATTCTGAGCAAATCTACAAACATTGGCAAGATGACCTGGCTTCCCACAGTTATTACAGAAACGGCACTGATGTTGCGGCTGATGGTGACTGTTGCATCTATTGCACAAAGGTGCATTCCCTGAATAGGGTTTCTTCGCTGGATGCTGTGCGGGTTGGTTGGGAGCTGCCTGATTAGCTTGGGCAGTGACAGCAAAATTTTGGGAAGCCTTACGCTTCCTTGACCTCTTCGAAGAACCAGAGTCCTTTCCATTCTTGTTTTGACCTTTCTTGCTATCCCCCTTGTCAGACGCTTGTTGCTTACCCTTGTCACCCTTTTTATGCAGTTTTCCCTTTCGAACCTGCGACTCAGTCAATGTCGCTGATAACTCAATCGCCTGACGGAGTGTGGTAGGGTTGCTACCAATAATGATGTCTTGTACTGAGTCAGGGAGGCCGTCGATGTATCTTTCGATAGCCTTGTCGAGTGGGGTAACCATTGTCGGGCAAAGCAGACTCAACTCCTCAAACCTATCAGTATATGCCCGATGCTCACCACTATCTTGCTTCAAATCCTCAAACTCTTTCTCCAATGCTCGCTGTTCATGATGAGGACAGAACTCCCTCATCATAAGGACCCTAAGTTCAGCCCAAGTTTGTGCTAGAGCAACTTCTGCACCCCGGTCTCTCATAACCCCGTTCCACCATGTGAGAGCCCTCTTCTGAAACACACTCGAAGAAAACTCGACCTTGCGATTGTCAGCACACTGCACGTGGCGGAAAGTATTCTCAATGCTCTCGAACCACTGAAGAAGCCCAGTCGCTCCTTCAGAACCACTAAACTTGAGTGGTTTAGCCGAGTTAAAATCCTTGTATTTGCATGGAGCATTGTTATTGTTGTTGGCTTGGTGCCATTGAGCAAAGAGATTTGGGAATTGAGCAGCCATCTGCTGCGCAATGATTTCTGCCAGTTCGGCAGTCGCTATCTGGTTTTCGCGTCGAGGAGGCATTCTAAAAGAGGAAAATATGAAAGGAAACGAGTGAGATGATTGGATGAGGAGAATGAGATGAAACAAAATTAGCAAAAGAAAAGATGGTGGTCATTTGTCCGCATTACCAAGCAAACAAATGACACACAGTGACTAATCAAAGTAAATGGATCAAAAATAATGTATCGCAAAGACATGCTCGCCTATAAGTGAACACTCATCCCAAGAATTCCCAGGTAAGCACAACTGGTCTCGCGTCTGATGAGATATATACGAAGTGCTTGCCTAGACAGAAAACCCAGAATACAGGCATTCACTCTTCCAGTTTGCACGTGTTCACACTATTTAGAACCCAAAACTTTGACGAGATTTTGAAAATTTGAAGGCACAAGGCCAAAAATTTAGTCAAACTGGAAGGGTTCAAAACCTTACAAACGAGGGTTCAAAACCTTGTAATAAATCATTCAAAAACAGAAGATTGTTTTTCAAAAATCGTTTCGGAAAAATTTGGTTTTTTGTTTTGATAATCACCTAAGGATAGATGAAGTGCATGTTTTAAAATCTAAACACAAGATAACTTGTGTTAGGGTCCTAGAAAGTTATAGTCTAGGTCAAAGCATTACTAATAACCTAATTCCCTATAACCATTGGCTCTGATACCAACTCTTCTGTCACACCCCGACCACGTATAACATACAAAACGTGGCGGAAAACGTCGGGGAGTGTTGTAACAGAATTAATTGTTTCATAACCATGGCATACAAGGTTATATTTTATTTATCAACATAAGAGTTACATTGTCTTAAACAGGAAACAAAGAGTTTATAACATAATTAAACTATTCTATCTTCATTTTTAGTCTCTAAGGCACAGGTCCGCCCTAGTGTCCTGATCAACATCCTATGCAAAAGCTCCTGAAAACACATGTGAAAATAGGTACGTCAGCATAAAAATGCCCGTGAGATACATAGGTTTTGTAAAAATAGGATTCATGACTTGTGTTTAAGAAAATGTTTAGTCATGAACCTTGTAATTTGCTTTGTCTTGTAAATCATTTGAAAAACAATAAGATCAGTTGATATGTATAATTAAATGTAAGGTTAAATGAATAACCATGTAAAATGAGTTGTATAAAAAAAACTGTTTTGTAAAACAATATCTTGTGAAAAGTATGTTATTTGTATAAAATGTAATATGTCTATACTGAAATGATTTAAATAACGTTACGATATGTAATATTATACAAACACTTATATATAGGAAGTACCAGCGGCGTATCCACCATGTTTGTATCATATTACACACGCCTCGTTACTCAAATCACTTACCCAAACAACCACCAATGTAACTTGTTCATGTACAAATCAATTGTCAAGTGTTATTGTGTAAACCACATCAAAATGTCCATGTCTAATGTAAATCACCAAATTTGTAATCAATGTCAACATGTTTATGTTTGATGTAAATCATATAATGTGTATCCCAAAAATGTCATGTATGGCATGTGAAATATATCAACCAAACCATAGGTAATATGCACAAAAACAGGGTATTGAATTAAACATAGTTTAAGTCAAAGTTATGTTTTGTGGAACAAATGCATGCTTTACTGATACAAACATCTATGCGGTATTGTGAAAATGCATACATCCAAGCCTTGAGACTGTGGCGATAAACCCTTAAACAAATTAAAGGTTTATCTAAGTTATGTATATCGAATTCGGTCATTCCTTCCAATCCAAACAAACCCAGGATTTCAGGAACGGGAGTTGTCAATTCCTATGGTACCACTACCTACTAAGAAACGGCGTAGCTAATGTTAATGAATGTATTGTTCCATTGTAAACAACCCAAATGTCATAACAAAATGTAAGCATGTGATGAAAACAACTGTACTAAGTACGCACACAATGGGCATACATAGCATGAAATGTAATGTAAAACAATGTACTAAGTATGCACACAATGGGCATACATAGCATGAAATGTAATGTAAAACAATGTACTAAGTATGCACACAATGGACATACATAGCATGAAATGTAATGTAAAACAATGTACTAAGTACGCACACAATGGGCATACATAGCATGAACACAATGAAATCATGTACTATAAATGTACTAATGAACATAGCAAGTATACGATGTGAAAGCAGGAAAGCACGAAAGTAACAAGTAGGCACATGTGTTTCACCCCAAAACAGTTTGGAAAACAGTAAAAGAGGGGTCTATGTACTCACTTGAGATTTCTCAGAAGTCCTAAGATAACCACCAAGCAATGCTAGAGATCACGGAATCAAACGGCACCTAATATCGGTAACTATGTTAATAAACCGGACCTATATCGGAGGATTTAGATAGAATGAGGGTTCGTAAACCAAACGAGTATGGAAACTCGTGTAATATGGTTTAACAAAGCCTACATACTATTTGAAACCTAACCTAAGTGTTTACGACCCATTACGACCCGTTTAGGTAGCTTATGCTACTTTAACGCGTCGTTCGCGTGAAACGCGTTCGGACCGCCTAACTAGTCCTATGACAAGTAACATATGCCTTAACATGTCTAATATTGTTGTCAAATCAGTTTAGATGTCAAAAGTTATGTTACATATGTTTAAAATGAATTTTGGCATCAAAGGGGTATTTTGGTAATTTACCTAAGGCATATAAACTACCTATCATACAACTACTTAAACGAAGCGACCATAAGGTATAACCTCGGAAGGTGATTCCCTATATACTATGGTCACCTAATGTATTTGGTCGGATCCTAATGATCGACCAAATGGGTCGGGTTCGAAGGTATAAGCGATTTATTAGATCGCTTACCCTTACGACCCTAGACAACGTGGTAATCAGTAGGCATAGTCCCAAGGGACTATAACCATCGTGATTACAATCACGTTGCAAAGTTCAAACGAACTTCGCATTGACCATAAACTGGTCAACGCAGAAAGTCAAACAAAGTTTGACTTTCGGACTCGAAAAGCAATAAAAGAACGAAGGAATACTTACGAAGGGTCCCCGAATGCTAATCTAGATCAAAATAACTCAGGTATGAAACAATGGTTCCAACTTAGAGTCTTTTAGATCAGATTCTAGTGAGTTTGAAGCAAATGGGGGTGGGGTATTTATAGTATTTCCCGAACCGTTAAGATCGTTTCTTGGAAAATGTGATCGAATCTCGTGCGTACACTTGTTGGAAAGTTGTGGTGCCTAAAAGTGACCCCTAATGAGTTGAAAGGGCAAGTGTGGGTTTGTGGTTGTGGGTTAAACAGCTGTAATCTGCTGACAAATCAATCTTATCTGATCTGGGACCCTGACGCGGGCCGCGTAAAGATGCACACAAACCTTACGCGGGCCGCATGGCCTTGTCTGATCAGAAATAAGTTTGATAAATGACAGTTTCAGTCCCTGTTGGTGTTTAAGGCTCATTTCGACACGTTTAAGGCCCGTTAAGCCAACTTTAAGGCCCTAAAATGATGCCTAAACATTGTGGACATGAAACATGCTCAAAAATATGTTGGATGTTGGTTCGTTTGGTCGTACGATCGCGATGATCGCTTAATTACGACGGAATGCGCACAAGCGCGAAAAACGATCCAAATGACGCGACGAATGGATTTTTCTTATGCCAAACACTAAAATAAAATATTTTAGTGCTTACATAAAATTTTGGATGTCCGGATGTATTCAGAACGTGAGTTATGCGCAAAAGTGCAAACTTGTGCACTTTTTGACACTTTTAGTCCCTGAATGACCCAAAAGTTTATTTTAGCACACCGAACCCCTCAAAGCCTATTTCTAAGCTATGTAAAGGATATTTATGGTATGTTTAACTTATGGTCATGTTCCGGAATGTCTGTTTCAGTACGAATCGTCATACTTTCGCAGTTTGTCAAATTTAGTCCCTGTAGCCGAATTAACTTGTTTTTGCCATACCAAAGCCTTTAAAACTTATTTCTATGTTATGTAAAGGTTATTTAAGGTATGTTAAGTATATGTTGATGTTCCGGAGTATTTTTCGCATTAAACTGATTACGTTTACGCATCAGTTTGCGTATAACTCTCCAGAAAGCGATATAGAGTTTGAAATTGAACAAAAGTCAAAACATGAAAAATGTAAAACATAACAAAACAAACATTGGGATCAAATAACATTGTTTTATTGATAATTGTATTGTTCACAATGATTACAAGCACAAATGTTACAGTCAAAGCATCTCATAAAAAAACATCAAGATTTCAAAGCATTCAATTAATCAAAGTGATAAAAACCATTGATTTAAGCAATTAATCACAAGATAAAAAATTCTAAAATTTTTAATTATAATTTAAAGTAGTATTACTCATTTTTCTCTGTTTGTGTTCATCATAATCAACTTAAAATCTTTTCTTGATTAATCTTATCAATGGAATAATGATATTAGTAAGAACTTATTCAATCCACTGCATAACAATTAAGAGATAATAATTAATAAAACAGTAATAAAACCTAAAATCAGCTAAAAAGATATAAAAAAAATTATAGATTCTAACAAAAGATTAAAACTTCAAACATCAGTCACATGACAAATAATAAAAAGATTAACAAATTAATAAAACTTAAAAAACTAATAAAAAACCATTACACAAAATAAACCTAAAAAATCAATCTTCAGATCTAATAAACTTCACATCAAACAATAACCTAATGGATTTACAGCCAAATTAAACCTAATCAATAACCAAAATCGCTACGCAATCAAAGAGCTAACAAGCCTAAATTCATAAATACAAAATATATGTGAGATTGAAAGGAAAAGATTACCAGTAATCAAATCTTGATAGACCAACATGATGATGCTTCTGGAAAACGGTGGAAACAAAGAAAGCAAAAAGGGTAGCAACTTGCGAATGAAAGAGAGAGGGTTTGGGAAGTAGCTAATGCAGATGAAGCCTGTATTCTTATCTTGAAAATAGAAGAATCACTGAGCGAAGTAAAAGAATACAAAAAATTGAAGGAGCCCTATGCAGAATAGAGTAAACACAAATCCAAATACCTGTGAGTTCATCAAAGCACTTATTCTGCAATCCAAATAAAAAAAACCCGGTAAAATAAGTTTGAAATATACCTTCACATTATGTTTTATATCCAAGCCAAACACAAAATAATACATTGAAATAAATTATAAAGCAAGAGAATTCAAGTAATAAAAAGATAAAAAAAAATTGATGTTAATTACCTTAGCGCCATCCCTTGTAAGCCGAAGAGAAGAATTAATTAACAAAGAAACCTTCTGTTAGGAAACTTTATTGTATTTGTTGTTAAAAATAGTTTAAGTTACTTAGAAATAATTCCGCCAACACGAAGCGACCTACGAACCGTCTCAGAAGCACTAAATATTGGAGCTTCTAATTCTTTGATGAAAGATCACGACAAGGTTTCAAGACTTCAAAAATGTTAACGGGACATTATGGAGTATGCAAGATACAAAGTCAAAGAATTGTGTTAATAAGATAATATATCTTATTAACACATCAAAACTTTTCTAGGAAAAAGCTTTCATATGAAAAACAAAAGGAATTTTCCTTTTGGAAAAACAATCATCAGAAAGTAAAAGAAGAAAAATGAATCTTTTCTTTTTGGAAAAAGCTAGAAAAGAATTCTGTTGAAAAGGAATCTTTTCCTTTGATTCTTTTTCATCAGAAAGATACTATCTCAATATTTGAAGAGCTTTCACATAAAAGAAAAAGAATATATTAATATGTGGATAAGCTTCATCAGAAAAGAAAGAAGCAAGTTGGTGACAAAAAGAAGATAAGCCACTGATGGGCACACATACCAACTTCCATCAACCAATCACATTTGAGATAAGATATGAAAATTCTCTATATATACATAATTCCTTCGTAGGAATTATGTGTGCTTTTGTATTGTAATATTTATAGATAGAGTTTTCATGAGAGTTTACCCCCTGGTTTGGCCCAGGGGGTGACATTTAGATTCGAGTTTATTCTCGGATCGACCCCTTCTTCTTTGTTTAATAAAGATTAACCATTGAAGATATATCGCTCTCACTGTCTATATTTTTTACTGTTTATTTATTTATACATTTCACAAACACCCGTCTCAACGAGAGAAGATTTCCGCACCATTCGAACAGGGGCGCCAAAACTGGGACCAACAAGTGGTATCAGAGCAGAATGGATAAATTATTTCCAAGATCCCTTGCTCCTGTAAGAGAGACGTATATTCTTGATCTGTTAAAGGTAAAAAGAAATTTTTTTTGCAGATCCAAAAAAAAAAAAAAGTATGTAGTACTGTTATTTTTTTCTGTTACTTTCATTATTATTGCTTTTATTAGTATTATTATTATTATCTCTATTAGTATTTTTTTTGTATAAAAAGAGGTGTAGAAAAAAAAAAGGATATAAACACAAAAAAAGGAGTTAAACAAAGATAAATGAACTTTAGTTTATCAGAAAGAAAATTTTTGACATCTAAAAAGAGAGTTTCTGATAAAAGAAAGTTTGTTCGTATCTTATTTAATGAAATAACTCCAAATTCTGGTTAGTAAAGGAATGATAAAAAGAGATTTAAAAAGAAAAAAAAACTGTGTATAACTTTAGAAAACACTCTCATGACTATTATCTTTTATAAAGTTTTCACAAAATATTCCTTGAAGAAAAGTACAAGTAAGGCTGGCAAATCGTGTCTTAACAGGTTTAACAGGTTTCTGACGGCGCACACAACATAAGTTTCAAAAATGATTACGACTCGTTTAACTATTTTCTACCTCATGTTTATAAAACAGTTTTATGTTTTATATACAAAGATGAATAAATGATAGATCCTAACATTGTAATTTTAATTATTTTAAAAATTAAAAAAGTCAAAGGGAGTATTTTTCAGTCAAACAGGTCTAATCGTGTCTTAACAGGTACCCAATTGTCAGCCCTAAGTACAAGTACTTAGACTTTCACCAGAAAAATATGTGTAATTAATATCTCTTTTCTCTACTTATTCCCTCTCATCTCATAAAAAAATCAGATTTTCTGATGCATTCGTCAGATTTTCTGGTAAAAATCTCAAATTTCTGCTGAGTTTCTCAGAATTTTTGATGATGTCATCATTTTTTTTCTTTAAAAAAAAAATTCAGATTTTTTATCAGATTTTCATCAGAAACCAACAGATTCCATCAGAAATTTCATCTCTGATCCGAAAAAAAAACACTCGACGGTTCAAGATCATTTTTTATAGCCGTGCATGATTCGTTATTTTTTGAAGCCTCATCAATCGACAACCTAAACACTTATCCTATATTGGATAGAAGACACTTATATCCTATGGCTTAGGGATACAAGATATAATGCTTACATTTAGGTGGAAGTATAAATCGAGGTGAAGAATTATAACGACAAATGAAGTATAATCAGATGATCATCCATAAAAAGTCGGACGTTTGCCAAATAAACTTTCATGCCAATGAAGATACAGTCAACGAATATCACTAAAAAGATGCCTACATGATAACGTGCCAGGAGGAAAAGAAAGATACATCTTCAGAAAGTTTATTTATTATTTCTAAGTATAAGTGCATTGTTTGTATTTTTTACAACAAATAGGGGGTGACTGTTAGGAAACTTTATTGTATTTGTTGTTAAAAATAGTTTAAGTTACTTAGAAATAATTCCGCCAACGCGAAGCGACCGACGAACCGTCCCAGAAGCACTAAATATTGGAGCTTCTAATTCTTTGATGAAAGATCACGACAAGGTTTCAAGACTTCAAAAATGTTAACGGGGCATTATGGAGTATGCAAGATACAAAGTCAAAGAATTGTGTTAATAAGATAATATATCTTATTAACACATCAAAACTTTTCTAGGAAAAAGCTTTCATATGAAAAACAAAAGGAATTTTCCTTTTGGAAAAACAATCATCAGAAAGTAAAAGAAGACAAATGAATCTTTTCTTTTTGGAAAAAGCTAGAAAAGAATTCTGTTGAAAAGGAATCTTTTCCTTTGATTCTTTTTCATCAGAAAGATACTATCTCAATATTTGAAGAGCTTTCACATAAAAGAAAAAGAATATATTAATATGTGGATAAGCTTCATCAGAAAAGAAAGAAGCAAGTTGGTGACAAAAAGAAGATAAGCCACTGATGGGCACACATACCAACTTCCATCAACCAATCACATTTGAGATAAGATATGAAAATTCTCTATATATACATAATTCCTTCGTAGGAATTATGTGTGCTTTTGTATTGTAATATTTATAGATAGAGTTTTCATGAGAGTTTACCCCCTGGTTTGGCCCAGGGGGTGACATTTAGATTCGAGTTTATTCTCGGATTGACCCCTTCTTCTTTGTTTAATAAAGATTAACCATTGAAGATGTATCGCTCTCACTGTCTATATTTTTTACTCTTTATATATTTATACATTTCACAAACACCCGTCTCAACGAGAGAAAATTTCTGCACCATTCGAACAGGGGCGCCAAAACTGGGACCAACACCTTCTTAGAGCACTCCATCAATTCTGTCACATTAAAGATGAATTAAGTTAATTGAAAAAAGGAATGGACTAAACGGGTAAAACACATTAATGGTTTACTTCCAAATTTAAATTAAAATAATGATTGACTTCGAAATTTAAAATCAAACACATTAATGGCAAACTTTCAAATTTAAATTTAAAATAATAATTGACTTCGAAATTGAAAATTTAAAATCAAACATAATAATGGTTTACTTCAAAATTTAAATTTAAAATAATGATTGACTTCAAAATTTAAAATTTAAAATTTAAAATTTAAAATCTGAAAATCAAATTACTAATATCCAATCCCGTAAATCAAGCAAACTTATTAGGAAAGTCTAACCTTGCCAAGCAAAACCAACCGACATGGTACCAATTTCCAGCCACATTAAGCATATCTCTGTCCAACATAGTTGCAGCCAAAAACTCCGGACTATCCAAAATAAATACCTAACGAATCAAAATAAAAACACATAAACCTTGAATATTACTCACTTTATTACTACTATCCCCCAAAACAAAACTTTGTCAACAAATTATACTAACTTATGCAATGGTAAACCATAAAAATAACAAATTAATTTAGATGATTAGCCTTGCAAAAAAACCCAAATCATGAAAGTTTACCTGAATCGTTAACGAAAAAAATCAGAGTCCGATTGGGTTACTCAAGCAGATATTAATCATTGGAATCAGATCTGGTATCAAACATAAGAGCACACATGAGTTGATTAACGGAACAAAATGGTGAGGAGAAGAATATACATCAGTGAATCGAATAGAGATCAATTTCCCATAGGATCCCAGTCAAGATATAGATAAAGAACGATGCAAGATATACCTTTCCTTCAACTTCCCATAGGATCCCATTCAAGAGTTCCTTGTAGGGGAAGGAGTCTGAAAGAAGCTCATCACCTAAAATTACAAAACACAATTTGAATTCGATATGCAACTCGAGTACAAAAACAATAGTCGAAGACTCGAAGCATCCCTAAAATTACAAATAATATAGTCAAAGCATCTCATAAAAAACATCAAAATTTCAAAGCATTCAATTAATCAAAGTGATAAAAACCATTGATTTAAGCAATTAATCACATGACAAAAAATTCTGAAATTTTTAATTTTAATTTAAAGTAGTATTACTCATTTTTATCTGTTTGTGTTCACCATAATCAACTCAAAATCTTTTCTTGATTAATCTTATCAATGGAATAATGATATTAGTAAGAAATTATTCAATCCACTGCATAACAATTAAGAGATAATAATTAATAAAACAGTAAAAAAAACCTAAAATCAGCTAAAAAGATATTAAAAAATTATAGATTCTAACAAAAGATTAAAGCTTCAAACATCAGTCACATGACAAATAATAAAAAGATTAACAAATTAATAAAACTTAAAAAAGCTAATAAAAAACCAGTACACAAAATAAACCTAAAAAACCAATCTTCAGATCTAAAAAACTTCACATCAAACAATAACCTAATGGATTTACAGCCAAAATAAACCTAATCAATAACCAAAAAACGCTACGCAATTAAAGAGCTAATAAGCCTAAATTCATAAATACAAAATATATGTGAGATTGAAAGGAAAAGATTACCAGTAATCAAATCTTGATAGACCAACATGATGATGCTTCTGGAAAACGGTGGAAACAAAGAGAGCAAAAAGGGTAGCAACTTGCGAATGAAAGAGAGAGGGTTTGGGAAGTAGCTAATGCAGATGAAGCCTGTATTCTTATCTTAAAAATAGAAGAATCACTGAGGCGAAGTAAAAGAATACAAAAATTGAAGGAGCCCTATGAAGAATAGAGTAAACACAAAATCCAAATACCTGTGAGTTCATCAAAGCACTTATTATTCAATCCAAATAAAAAACTGGTAAAATAAGTTTGAAATATACCTTCACATTATGTTTTATATCCAAGTCAAAACACAAAATAATACATTGAAATAAATTATAAAGCAAGAGAATTCAAGTAATAAAAAGATAGAAATTTGATGTTAATTAGCTTAGCGCAATCCCTTGTATGCCGAAGAGAAGGATTAATTAACAAAGAAACCTTCTTAGAGCACTCAATCAATTCTGTCACATTAAAGATGAATTAAGTTAATTGAAAAAAAGAATAGACTAAACGGGCAAAACACATTAATGGTTTACTTCCAAATTTAAATTAAAATAATGATTGACTTCGAAATTTAAAATCAAACACATTAATGGCAAACTTTCAAATTTAAATTTAAAATAATAATTGACTTCGAAATTGAAAATTTAAAATCAAACACAATAATGGTTTCTTTCAAAATTTAAATTTAAATAATGATTGACTTCAAAATTTAAAATTTGAAAATCAAATCACTAAGGAAACATACCAAAAATATAGGATAATATTCCTCAATCAACTTTAACAACGAATGAGAGTTGTTTTTAGGATCCATAACTGCAAAGGAAGTAACCACTGTTTTAAAAAAATATAATGGTAATCTATCTTTAGAAACAAAGTCTATTTATAGAAACCGAATCATAATTCCAAATACAAAAATCATCTTTAACAACAGTAATCTGTTTATAGAAACAAAAACAACTTTAAAAATGAAATTAAATGCATCTTTAAAGAATTAACAACTAAATACAAAAATTATAACTAAATGAATCACGATAAATTATCATCAATAATTTTAAGACATTGACATATGGAAGTTGTTCTCCCCACAATAAGGTTGCGAAATCATACGGTATTTCCTATCAATCGAAATAAAAAGAAAAAACATATAAGTTGCAATAACTTATTGTGTGCACAAAATTGAAAACTAAAGAAACATACCAAAAATATAGGATCATAGTCCTCAATCAACTTTAACAACGAAGGAGCGTTGTTTTCAGGATCCATAACAGCAAAGGAAGTAACCACTGTTTAAAAAAAATATATAACGGTAATCTATTTATAGAAACAAAGTCTTTTTACAGAAACCGAATCATAATTTCGAATACAAAAATCATCTTTAACAACACTAATCTATTTATAGAAACAAAAACAACTTTAAAAAGAAATTAAAGACATCTTAAAAGAATTAACAACTAACTAAATACAAAAAATTATAACTCACAAAACAAACCATAAGAACTTCAAAAGAAAATCATATAAAATTTTAAATTAACGCCTAAAGACAAAAATAAAAAAGAAAGACTATACATATCAAAAAACAAACATCACCAACAAAACCGAACTAACCTATTTTGGTCGACGAACAATTCGAGTCCGATAGTCACAAAAGATTGAGGGTTCACCATGAGAAAAACAAACCATAAAACATTCAGAACATATGTTATTAATTTAAAAAAAAAAAAATACCGAACAGAAAGGATAAAATCAAACCTACAAAAACTTAAAAAAAAAAGAGAAAACAACTATAACATTTAACTAACCTTTGTTGTTTGACGAATGATCGGAGTCCGATTTTATCCAAGATTTAGGGTTCCACATGAAAAACAATATAAAAAAAATCAGTAACTTTGATAAATGTCGAAGAGATGATTAACGTTCATAGACACTACATAAATCGGAAAATGTAGATGATGATAACAAAACCTCTGATCTTGATTTTGTTTGCAAAAAAAAAAAGAGATAAATGTTCAATCGCTTGATTAAAGATACACAGTAGATAAACAACAAATTAAAACAACATACCTTCAATTTTTATGATCAGATCTACAAAGTTTAGGACAAAGAAGAAGTTAATAGCATTCGAAGCAATCTTTATAAAATCAAGTTTCTATAGAATTCAATAACATAAATAAAGCAGATTTAGGATCGATTGTATAGATTTACCTTTGATTATATTTGATTCTTGATAAAGAAGGAGACTGATGCACTGCGAGAGGAAGAACAGGGATTGATTAAAGAAAAAAGACGTGCAGGTAGAATTCTTTCGGTGCTTATCATCAAAATACTTCTTGCTAACATGAATCCGTTATGGAACAACAACAACAAAGATGTGAGGTAGATTATATGTGAAGAAACAAAATAACATCAGAAAGAGAAATCAAAAGAATAAAATTAAAACTTACGCTAAGAAAAATAGATTGAAGGGTAAAAACACATACCTTCAATAGCGGAAGAAGATCTGATTAGAAAGATGAGAAATCGTTGTGACGTCCAGAAAGGTTGAGTGGATCTAGGGTTTGGTTTTAGGGTTGTGGAGAATGTTGAAGAGTGTGAAAGAAGAATTAGAAAAAAAGACATATATAAAGGATCAATCATGATTGATCCAAACCCAAAAGTCCGACCCGATGCTATCCGGATCCCGTGTCCATTGTGGATTTGTGTGTGTATTGAGAAATCAAAATGGATTCCCTCCCAAACTCACAAAACACCTCAACCATAGGTTGCCACATCATCAAAAAGCTCCAAAATCACATGAAACATGGCCCAAATCCATCTCATTTATATATATACTAGGTGGACACCCGTCCGATGGACGCGGGTACATCGTAAATATTGAATGTAAACCTACGTGTTTATGTGTATATGATGTGAAATTATTTAATAAATTCACATTCACATTATACTTAAGAATACATTAAACGCATTTTCCATAATTAACTTTAGACACAAGAGAAGCATAACGAACCCACAAAAAATCTAGTTGTAGGACCCGTGTGAGCACACGAGTAGGTTTAATAACCATCGAAATCAAATACTACAAAATAGATTATAATACATCATTTAAATTGTTTGCATTTAAATTGCCTTTCGTAATGAAAAAGTGATGGTTTATTTTTTTAATAATATAATGATGAACCGTACCTGTGAGCTGTGCCGAGCTGATCAAGACCGAGACACCATTCGTTTATAATAAGTTCTTTATGTTGTTGCATGATGGCTGCAGCCATGTCTCCAGCATGATAAAGAACCATTGCAAGGTAACTATTGAAAAAATACATTTAATCTTAGTTATTTCATAAAATATCAACACAAGATTCATTATTACTAAGTTCAAGTATTAAAAATACATCTTACATTCTAGTAAAAAGAATTTGTTTAATAAAATCTTATCTATTAATTTATTAAAAGTTAAAAAGAAAAGAAATACATTTATAAAATTTCCTAATAAATAATAAAAACTTTACTTCCAAATAGAGTTTTATAAACAAATAGGGTTTTATAAACAAATATTAAATAGGGTTTTATAAATAGGGTTTGATTACTTAAATAACTCTTTTTAAATATAAGGTTTTATAAACAAATATTAAGCCTTCCAAATATAAGGTTTTATAAACAAATATACCCCTAACCCTTAATATCTTATATCACATATGAATGATCAGATCCATCACACTTCTCAAAAAGATCTCGAAATCTCTTCTCCCAACTCCCAAGACCGATCATCATCATCATCTTCATCTTCATCATCTTCATCTTCATCGTCATCTTCATTCATCTTCAACTTCAAAACAGAGGTTTGGATCATCATCTTATCTGTATATGTTTTTTATATTTGTGATGTTTTTGTGGAAATATTGTTTGGATCATCATCTTATCTGTATCTCTTCATCTTCATCATCTTCATGTTTTTGTGAAAATGTGTGATATTTGGATGATCATCTTCAAGAATCGTTTGTGATTTTTTGTGAAAATATTTTCAAGAATCGTGATTGAATGTAATCCGCATGTAGATATTGGATGCCAATCAACCCAACCATCAAACGTTTTCTTCATCTTCTTCTTGGTACACTTTTCTTTTTCTTCTCTGTGATAGAATAGAACACAATTTTGATAATCAGTTCTTTGTTCTGCATATGTATAGTTCACCAATTTGTTTGTTGGAGTACTGACAGTACAATAATATGATGATGATTAGAGTTGTTTGATAATCAGTTCTTTGTTCTGCTTTGGTTTCCGTTTTTGATAACCAAATCTTTATCAATGAATAAACTTATTAATTAGTTAACATTCAAGAAAAAGTGTTAATAAATGGGTTGATTTGGGTATTTTTTTTTTTTTTGTTAGCTAAATGGGTCACTCTGGTCAAAATGGGTTGCTGAAACTACTTTGTTTAATGTTTGCTTGTTTTTTTTTTTTTTTGTTCTATGCTATCGTAGTAGTATCAAAACAGAAGGTTTGTTTGTGATGGTTTTGTGAAAATATTGTTTGTTCTTGGAATGTTTCTATTACCTACTTTGTTTAATGTTTGCTTGTTTTGTTTTTGTTCTATGCTATTGTAGTAGTATCAAAACAGAAGGTTTGTTTGTGAAGTTTTTGTGAAAATATTGTTTGATTCTTGTGGGTTTTTGTCTTGGGTATCAAAACAGAGGTTTTGTTTGATTCTTGTGGGTTTTTAAGAAATCTGAGTTTCTTACTATGGATGTTTTTATTGTACAGAATGGCTGCGAATGTAAAGATACGCAAAACACAAACTACGAAGGCGAGAACACTTGACAACCTCCTAGAAGATGGTGCGGTGCACATAAGGAAGTAATTGATCAGAACGATCAATTGCTCCTGAATGAATATAACCCCAGTGGCAGATATGTAATTAGCGAGCTCTGGAATTTCAAGGAAAATCGAAGAGCTACACTAAAAGGGGTTATCAGCTACATTCCGAAGTGCACCAGTCAGTAAACATCCACAATTTCTTTCTTGTGAATGACGTTTTGTCTCTGTATTGTATGTTACGGTCTTTTGTTATCGAGTCTGTAAGTTCCGTCAAGTCTACGAAGTTGGATATCCTTCTATTTTTCTTGGTATTACGTTTTGTCTCTGTATTGTATGTATAATGCAAGTGTGCATTCAATACTTTGTCCGACTGTGATATATTGTTTGCTTAACATGTTTATATTGTTTGCTTAAAACAAATGTTTCCAAGTCTGCTAACCTTGAATTCTAAATTCCAGTTGACACTTTATAAAAGTTTACATTTAATATACAATTTAGGCTTTAATAATTTGTTATATATAGTACACATTTAAATTATTAGATTACATTTATTTAAAAAGAGTTAATTTGAATTATTAAATCAATGATTTCTTAACTAAAAAGCAAGTAGAAATTTTTGTTTTAATTATCCAGAAATTAAGTAAAGTATGAAGAACTTACCTAATAATCAGATCAAGAAACAATCAGTGGAGGCCTGCACAGATCCAACAGTGACATGGTCACCTTCTTTCACTCGGAAATAATGCGCTTCTCATAACTGCATACAACACATAAATGGCGCTTATCATAACTGCATACACCACATAAATGGCGCTTATCATAACTGCATACAACACATAAATCTTGCAAATTGGATTAGTTCTTGTCAAGAATACGACCTCTAACGGAGACATCACCAATGAAAGGGCACTTCTTGTCAATGTAAGTTCCTAAAGTAATCAAATATCGGATCATGTCTGAGATAAATGTCGGAAATTCTTTAAACAAACCTAAAAGAATAATGTAATCTCTCTTAACTGAACAACACATTTACATAATCCTTCCATTTCCAAAACACAGTCCATATATTTCACCCAAGTCATCACTCAACTTTACAAACCATTTCACTTAAACCGATTTGCATTCTTGCGAAAATATAAACAGTCACCCAAATACACTAACTTTAGCATAGAATTTCAAAGTAATCAACATTTCATTTGCAATGGAAATTCAGAAGAAATATTTTAAAAAATCAATCAACCTACTTGACTTTCTAAAGTAAACAACATTCATTTCACAGTAATATGAAACAGATTAATAGGCGTGTACAAAAGCGGCGCATCAAATTCATTTCATGAGCATGTCACCAACGAACAATGGACAACCATCCAATATTTCACATGAATTGAATACCTATATTAAATCAAGTTCCACTTTCCTCAAATAAGGAGCTCCATCCATGCTGACCTTCACATAAAGGCATCTGAATCCCATCTTCAGATCACCATCTTCTTCGGATGGCATTTACGATGGGCATACTTAAAAAAAAACAATAAAAATTGAAAAGAAATTACTCAAATGAGAAAATCCAGAAACTTTTTTGGAATGAAATCAAGAAACCGTGTACCTTAAGGCTGCCGCGGCATCCACAGCGTACTTCCACGCTCGAATCTTGATCCTTGTCATGACAGATTCTGCATTGCACCAATTTTCACATGAATTCTTCCTTACCAATAGCATCATATCTAAATTAAATAGAGAAAAAGAGAATAATAAAATCACATACTCCTTTTGTCCGATACTATTTTCTTTAATTAAAAATAAGTAAATAAAGTAAACGAAAGGAAAAAAACAAAATGAATAGATATAACGACCAAAATGCCCCTGACTTAACATTAAAAGTAGATAGATAAAATGACCCTCGGGACACAGATGAAAGAAATAACTATATGGACTGAAGTGGCATTTCTGGCCAAACCACAAGAACTAAAACCCTAATTCTTATTTAATCAGCTTGGAAAACATGTTTCCTCAAACTCTAATTCTTATTTTATCAGCTTCAAATTTTCTTTATCCATCTATTTGAAGATGCTCGCTTCCTCCATCGATTTCAAAAGGTAAGATGGTTATGTTAGTTTACTGAGTTTGTGGAAAAAATTTGCGTTTCATTGTGGTTTTCAGTGATATCTGTATGGATTCTTTTGTATTTGGAAGTTGTTTTGTTATTATTGAAACTGGTAAAAATGAAATTGCACCATATACTGGATTTTGAAGGTTTGAATTTTCTTCATTCGATATTAAATAGTATTACAAAATTCTGAGTTTGAAAAATATTAAAAATTAAACATTACAATTAACACTTCCTAGGATATCTATTTCTCTCGCCTTCTTCCATGCAATTTCATTTTTTGTTTTAATTTGCAGATCAGCTAGCATATCACAGGTCTTCTGATCATGTTTCAGCAGATGTGTGATAAACTCTTCTGCTTTTTCTTTAAATTCTGATGGAGGAGAACAGACAACTTCATCCAGTAGTGCAATGCTATTCCACGTCTGCTTATAATATTTATCACTCACCAACGCAACTTTTTTGTTGAGTTTTTCATCTTTTCTCTGTTCATGGAGTGACCATCTTGAATATTCAATTTTAAGATCGGTAGTATCCGACCAGTGGTAGAAGGTTTTGCTTGCCATTTAGAAAGACTGTGAGTGGTTTTGGACGTTTTGTTTTAGGATGAAGGGTTTTTTAAAAATGAAGTCTTGATGTTTTCAAGTAGACTAATCATGATCCTTTATAGTGTTTGAAATATTTGATAGGGTAAACGAAGAGACGTCTGCTAATAAAGATCATCTTTTTTTGAAAGTTTAAATTTTGTTCTTTGGTTTTCTAGATATTTAATTTTACTTGGTTTGCCATTAAAATTGATTTTTCAAAGGTTTTACATTAAAATGTTTGATAGGGTAAATGAAGAGACATGTTGGCCATATACACGTTTTTCATTATTAAATCATTAAATGTATCAGGTTTTTAAATATAAATTTTTATTTAATGGTTGCATTTAAATCTGACCTTTGGACTGTTACATATCCTATATAATACTATTGCAAATTCAAATGTTGTTTCATCATACCCAGATTCATTCAGTGAAATAGAAGAGCAACTGTTATTGTTTTGCCTTAGTTCTTATAAATACATTAAAATGGAGTCACATACTTCTGCACAATCTGAGGATTTCAAGCAACGCTTTATTAAAACAATCGAAGAGCAAGTTTTTGCTGATAGGTGTACTCTTCAAGAGTTGAAGAGGTGTTTTAATGGACTGCAACTTGGTCTGCTGACAAGAGACCAAGTTTCGAGAGACCTGGGCGATGCCGACTACTTCCGTTCGTGACCTATGTGTTGCGAGTAATATAGAGTGTGGAGACAGAGACCTGGACTTCATGAGAAAGATCAATGACATACATCGAGAAGTTCAGTGCTCCATGGAGTTGAAGTTAAAATTTCTTGATTCTTGCTATTAGAGTTTAAGTGTCTGATTAGTTTTCTTTTTTATATGTAATTGTTACTTTTTTTAATACTTTATACTTTAATCATATTAATTTTTTTATGACATTTTATTTTTGCTTCTTTTTATGAGTCTGAAGATAAAGAGACAGTGTTCCATTGTCGATAAATTAGAAAATCTTTCATCTGAATTTTTTTAAGATTGTTGTTTGGTACCATTTTCTCTATAGATATTACTTTTTCATGTCCTAATTATACAAATCCATTAACGTTTTCCTGTGTTTCATCCAAATCTTTACTGGCTTCTCTGCTCTAATTCAGGTATACAAATCATCCATTAAGATTTGTTTATTTATTGTGTTTTATTAGCATTTTAATGATTCTTTGTTAGTTACAGTTGATGATGATCATAGTATCTTACACATGGTTGTTGTGAGTTATCTACATATATATTCTGATTATATCTCTTAAATTCTTGCTTGTATGTATCTTGATTTGCTTCAGTCGTTGAGTTTGTCTACGACCCTCCTGCGTCTGTTTCATTATAATTTTAGGTATGGTTTTAGGCTGACCAATTTTGTTTGGTTTTGTTTTAAATGCTAATTTTTTGTTTTGTTATAGGTTCTTCAAACACAAATCGACTTGTTCTCAGCTAACTGACTTTCTAAGGAAATGGAAAGACTGAATTGGAAGTTTACAAACAACTAAGTGCAATGTATCAATTTGAATGCATGTAATACCAATCACACAAGAATGATTACTTTGGATCTCATACCTTGTTTTAGGAGTTTGCATTGTCTAATTTACCCTTGAATGAAAGCAATTCTTTGAAAAGACCCACCTGAATAATGTAGTAAACAATTTGTACACTTTAAAACCAACATATTACATGGAAGTTTACCGAATACACAACCAATTAGTACACTACAAATTGCATTAAATCAAGCAAAAATACAGCACAACGTGCACTTTACCTTAAGATGAAGATCCTTATGGTCAGCCTCTGTATTTCATATATTATCATCATCATGGATTCCAAACCTATGCCGGATTCTGGAAAGCATTTTGTGCCACTTATACACTAATTTTACAAAATAAAAAAATCTTAGAAATAAAAATTAATTTGCAAATACAAAATATACAAAAAGGTAACAATCGTATTTTAAAGGGTAATATTACTGCATCTTAAAGACAGTGGTTGATTATTAATGTTAACATGCAACCGTTTATATCTTTTCATCCAGAACTGAAGTCAATGTAACTGCCGTAAACCTACTTGCAAGTTAACAGATCGAATAAGAAATCAACTGTAAACTAAACACATTTTCAGATCAGAATAGGTAACGGTCGTATTTTAAAGGGTAATCTTACCTGTGGTTCACGGAATGGAATCAGCGTATGATAAGAGGTTGACTTTCACAGGTTTTAGAAGCAGTTTGACCTCCAGCATTAGCATTCTGGTCAACTATCTCGAATGACTTTACGGAAGCTTGAGATTTATAGTGGACAGAATCATCACTAAGAATATGCACATCAGTCTCCACTGCAGCAGGCGGCAGATTCAAGTCATACCTTCTTGCTACTGCTACACCACATACCAATAATAAATGCATAACATATTATTATTATCACCAGCATAACAAAAGAATGTCAAGCATACCTTTAACCAAAGAGGGTCATGTAGTCTTTCACATTCACTGAATTTACTTAGCCTCATATGTTTCAACCTGGCCCACCATGCTCCAAAAGTTTCCTTCCACCTAAATGCATTGATTATATATTCTCCTTCAACAAAGTATCCACCTAATTTAATCAAATCACTTAACATTCAAACAAAACACGTTGCATTAAACAAATACTTATTTGAAATCAATACGACGTGAGTAGCAAGAACAGTTAAATGGACACACATAACCACAAAATTCGATCTAAAACTCCTTAAAGACTCACTTTAGAACAAATTCAAATGCTAGTAAACAAACTTTGAATGAATTGAACGAACCTGTAAATATGTAATGAGTATACAAAGTACGTTAAATTGTGCTGAAAGTCATCCAGGCACTAAATGTTCTTAACCTCTTATTATTAATAAAAGATTTGATTTTAATAGTAGCAATATAGTTTTGTAATCATGTTTAACGCAATTATTTATAGAATATAATAAAGAATAAGAAATGTGTGTAGGTTGGCCCGACCCATTTTGACCACTTAAATACAGTTCGTTTTGGGCTTAACCTGATTTTGACCACTTAAATACTGTTCTAAGTCACTGTTGTAATTCTACCTTTTATAGATCTTGGTGTTCTTATACAAATTTTGCTGCAAATATAAGTCTCTTATTCCTAATTTATGAAAATAATTCTACTTAACTTTGCATGGTACCTTATTTTCACTTTAATGCAGCTACCTTTGTTATTCAAAAGAAAACTTCATTCAACAAAACAATTGACACTATATAGACAAAGTACATAAAGTTTCAATGATAGACAAATAAGTACAAAAATAATTGTCATTACTCATATTAATCATTAAAGAAATGTCAACCTATCTAAATAAACCACAAAAGAACATACAACCAAAACTAAAAATATGCAAAATTAAAGTAATGCAATATAACATGTAGAACACAGTAACACATATCTTACTTCTAAGATAGGATAGTTGCTTTACAACTGTGAATAAGTGTCTTGGCATATTCAAAGTAGTTATTTTCCTACTTTCCTACCATATTCGTTTTTTTTGAAATTTACCATATGAAACAACAAAAACAACAGGAAACCCAATTGCAGTTGAAACTTCACATTAAAACAATTGATACAAACACAAACTACAAAGGCAATCAGTTAATATGAAAGAAGAGAGAATTTACCTTCAATTTATACCAATCACAGAAACAAACCACAAATAAACCACCTGGACCAAAATTAAGCTTCAATTTTCAGCAACATCTAAAAAAAAGATATGATGATTAACAAAAGGAATTACAGATATATATACACATAAACAGATCAAAATCGATAAATTAAGACATAGAAACGTATATTACACTCTTGAATTTAGAGAATTTGAGCTTACTGATTGATTGAAGCCGGTGCCTCTGCTCTGTTTGATTGTTTACGATTATGTTTTTTTGATGAATAGATATGAACGGAGGGTTCAGAAACAACGATTTTGGTCAGCTTCAAGCTACTATTATGGCAACGATTTTGAGAAATATAACAGTGTCTTCATGATGTTGTTTGTTGGATGATCGAGTAGAGTACACACGGTTGTTCATCTTATAGCTGTTGATAGAGAAATCAAATGGGGCAGTGGAGATAGAAACTAGGGTTGGTTTCGATCGTGTAGATTTGAGCGTCTTCTGATTTGAGAGAGAGAAAGAGAGAGGCATTTAAAGTACTGATGTAAGTTTGAATAAAGATGCTTATGATTTAAATTTAGAAATTTCAAATTTCCCCCCAATATCTCTAAAACACAAAAATATTTTTTTATGAATACATCATTAAGAGTGACTCTCCACGTCCTTAACTCCTCTTTTGTATTTAATCTTATGTTAATGTACAAGCCTATAAATAGAGGCTTTGTATTTCATACTTACACATCAATAAGAAATCCATATTCCATTCTCTCATTATTCTCTATACATAGCTAGTAGTTCGTTGCTTCACAACACGTTATTAGCACGAATTGCTTTGGATTCGAATCACATCATCATAAGGTAAGTGGATATTGTCTAATCAACTTATTATTTATGATCTGAAACATAAACCATATTGTAATTCATACTATTTTGGGTTGTGTTAGAGATTTGTTTTGTTTATCTATTAAATCTACCAAACTAATTTATATATATTGTAACTCATATAATATTGGGTTAAATTAAGATTTATAAAATTCTAATACGTTTATAAATTTTGTATGATTCACCAAATCGTATTTTTTTTATTATCATTATGTAAGATTTGATGGGAAACTGGACAATATATTAAACAAAAATTGTTTTCAATTTGATTTACAATCTGGTCTTGGGCGACTAGTTCTCCTCCACAAATTTTTTTCATGAATTAATGCCCATTTAAACAACCATGATATTTATCAATTAAGTTTCTTTTTATTGAATGTTTAACAAATAAATATAAATTGGTTGCCATAACTATTTTATACTTTGAGATTTTATCTCTGTGTATAATTCAATACAATATTTTAAGCAAGCATAATTTAGATTTAAATTAGAAACCGGAACTTGATTATTGGAAGGGAGTCGAAGTTTTATTTAATAGAGGTCGCGTTAGGTTTATACAAAATTTTAACATTTATTTATAACCTATAAACATGAACCAGTAGTCTGTCATCTATGCATGCAACTTTTCTTTCTTGTTATGCAATTTGCTTTTGAATTATCATCAAGGTTAAGAGTGTGTGTATGTTTTTTTTTTCTCTTTCAACATGGGTACACTTCTTTGTTTCTAGAATTAGATTAAGGTTAAATGCATATATATTTCACTTTTCATTGTCTTTATTATTGTGTTATTTTGATCGGTTTGATATGATGTGGGTTTCATTACAACCATGAATATTTATTGTTCGATCAATTTAAAACCCACTTGAATTTCTTTTAAGTTTTCTCATTGGGAAAATGAAAAGTTTCCATTAGTATTATTAAATTAGAAGATGAAAATTTATCATTGGTATTATTAAATTGGATTTATCACAACATATAAATGAATACTCATTATCTTAGTTTTTTTTAATTGTAGTGTATGAAAAGTTTCAATTATTTAATTTTATTATATTATTTAATGAATCTTGCTTTATGTCTATATAATTAAGTTATTTGTGTATGAGATATAACTTAGTATTTTTGTTCTCAAGATATACTTTATCTTACTTAAGCTTAATTACTTTATACTTTTAATTATGGGATAAGAACTCGCTATCAAGCTAAGCATCGTATTTATTTATTGTATACAAAATTAAATCAGTATATTATTTTAAAGGTCTTTGCTATTAGATAAACATGGAGTTGTATTCTCATACATATATTAGTTTCTATCATATGTTTAGATAAAATAAGTAACTTTAGAAAATTATTGTTAATCTATTTGTCTTGTTTGCATTAATAGCACATGCCTTAAATGATAAGAATGATCAAACCATATAAACATATTCTAAGTCGATATTAGCTTTTATTATACGTAAAGTGCATTTTTAAATTGTTGATTCATGAACCAAAACTATTTTATAACATGTGTTAACTGACTTGCATAATATTTCAAAATCAACTAAATCAACTAAGAAGTTGATAATTGTGCATGATATTATATCATATTATTTGGTATAAGTAATAGGTTTCTTTATTTTGTATTGAATATATTTTATAGATGTTTCTATTTTTTTTAATGTAAGAGAAACAAATATTATTATAAGATATGCATGTGATTGGTTATGCCATGATAGGTTAATACATAATTTATATATTTTGCTTGAATGTGATGACATATTATTATTTCATAAGGTTTTATTTTAACCTTGTTTTATTTGATAACATGAAATAATGTTATGTATTACTTGATTTAACTTTGTAATATATGTCATCTATATGCTATATATTGTTTGTATGTAGATATTTTTTTGGATAAATTAAGCAAACGAAAGACCAAAATTTGTGATTTATCATTACTCTCATAAAATATTATAAATATGTTCACGTATGACATTCAAAGTGTGTCATACTCTCTGAAAGGTCGTCATATGTTGACCAATAAATCTTATACGAGTCGATCATGTAAGTTTTTCTCAAATTATATATTAATGAGAAAAGAAGATTGTTTTGAAGGAAAAACAAGATAAAATTTTCCATTGGTCACACCTGAGATATACTCTTGAAGTAGCAATATCAAATGAAAAGTTGAAATGATTTCATATAATGAAAAGCTATGAAACATTTTTTGGCTTTCCTTCGTTCTTCGAAGTGAATGTGACTACATATTGATTATTGTGATCATTGATATAACTGGAAAAATAGTATGATGATTAGATTAATAATGAAATCGATTATAAAAAAGTGTAATGATGGTCATGTTAATAACGAGATAGACCACCAAAAGAGGTGAATAAAGAGAGTGATCATATGAGAATAAAGTGTTGAAAGTTTGAGTTGCAAATACGATGTTGTCTCGTATTTTATACGTTTAGTATACAAACAATGTGCACATAAAACATAGTGCAAGTAATACATATATGATCATATGCTCATAAAGTAGCAATATTATTAAAGAATATTCAAGGTCATTACCAGAATAAAAGTTGTGTGGAGATATCCATTCCCTAAAGTGAATGTAATGATATAATGATCAGTGAAAGGTCACAATCATGTAATAACTAAGGAAATTGTAATGATACCACCATGAATGTTGTATGATTATTACTTGAATAAAATGTGATGATATAATAATTGATGCAAAGATCGTGATCATGGTAATTGAGGAATGATGCTCATGTAATGAGATCAACCATGTTTATATTGCGATGACTATAAAACGATCATTACAAAGGTTATGATCATGGTAAATGAGGAAACTGTAATGATCCCCAACCATGTTTATATTGAAATCGACCACAAGAAGTGGCAATATAAGGGAGTTATTATACGAGAATAAAACATGGAAAACATGTTATAATATGAATGATTGAAATAATAATTATTATTCTCTTGTATTTTCTATTTGTGTATTGAACAAACACGAGTGCAACTAAAAGCATATATGATGATAACAAACCCGAAGTTTATGGTTCATAATTTAATGATTGGCATGACCGGTTAGACCATACCGAGTCTATATGATGTGAAAAATATCAAAGAACTAGAATATTCTTCACGGTACTTACACATGCAATATTTGCTCTCAAGGGAAGTTAATGATATACCAACTAAAGTATGGTTTAGATCCCTAAATATTTTGGAAATAATAAGGGAATATGTGTATCCCGACATGATACCATTTAGTATTCTGAAATCGATGCATCGTCTAAATGGTTATCAAATCCACAACCTGAAGCTTGTGTGATTGTGGCTTAGCTAATGTGATAGCAAGCATATTAATCCAGATTACTATTGGTTACAAAGCCAATGATCATGAGAGGAGCAAAAGTTCATTTAGGTACATGTAATTTTATATATAGTACCATCAATTCACATCAAGCCAATAAGTTATAGTTTTCCCCATACAGTTGGTTTTTGGTCAGGAACCAAAGATGTCTCATCAAAGATTTTGGTTGTGCGACATATATTGAAACTCATCCACCACACCGCACAAAGATGGGACTTCTAAAAAAAGTTTGGGAATATGTTGGGTATAAATAATCGTCCATGATTGAATACTTAAAGCCAATAGTGAGAAATTTGTTTATGGCTCATTGGTTTTCACTTTAGTGAATGAATGTTCCCAACATTAGGGGGAGATAACAAGCAGTTGGAAAGTGAAAAGTGAAATGAATTATCATGTCATCTTGATCTTCAGACTATAAACTATGAATTAGAAGTTTAAAGTATAATTCATTTACCAATATTAAAGAACAAATTACCAGACAAGTTCACTGACCTAAATATAGCGACTAAGTAAGTCACATAATCAACTGCTTATGCTCCAGTTATATTTGTGTCCCAAGAGGACAACCACATATTTTTGTAATGAGTCTATTGCACGCCTAAAGTGTGGTAGACTAGTTGATTCCAATAATAAAATTCCTCGAAAATTGGAGCAAGTAATTAAGATGGTCAAGTCGAGGTTATAGTAATAGGATCTCCTGCAGAGACATTAGACATGACGGTTCAAGAAGAACCTCAGGTACCTGGAAATAAAGAGATCTCAATAAGTTGTATCATGTCTAAGATATGTATGGAATCGAAATAAAAATCGACGTCGTTATACCTTTGTATATAATGTAGCGCTTAAAATAATTAAATGACGAGGATCAAGATTTAAGATCTACCTATGAATGAATATTAAGAAATTACTGGCCAAAATAGAAAGACGCAAATAAGGCAGAGTTTAGTTCTCTAATGAAATGGAAAGTTTCTGGACCAACAGTCCATACAACTGCAGCTGTAAAATATGTTGGATACAAAAGTGTCTTTTACGCGAATCATGTGAAAATCAAATTAAGTTATATAAGTCAAAATTGGTGGCACAAGAATTTTCACAAAGACCTATGATTGATTATTCTCCAGTGGTGGATGCATTGACTTTCCAATATCTTATTAGTCTGGTAATATATAAAAGAGAATTGACATGCGTCTTATGAAAGTTATGTATCACTTGATAATAAGTCATATAAAATAAGTTCTCGAGAATATTATGACAATTATATAAATTCAGATCTGAATACATATACATGTTGTATATGTTATTGAATTGATAATAATATTTGGAACTCCTTATGAGTATCCTAAAGCATTTGAGTGCTTAAGAGGTTAATTGAAACACCTTATGGATATAATTATTGTGCACCAATACTCCAATAAACATACATAGAAAATGCGTACCTGGTTGTTATGGCATCTCAATGTACACAGTGTACAAACATGGTACAATATGGATTTTGGAGATAAAAACAAGTGTTCATGATATTTTTGCATATGATATAGATATCTGTGTTAAAAGGGCAAATTTATATAGCAAAACTTCTAAAAAGTGAAAGGACATGCATATTTGGATAAGATGGAAAGAATTCCCTCATGGATTGATAATGCTAGAAGCATTAATGATGTAAAAACCACAAGAACGTATTATATGAAGTTGACAAAATACATATGGACTAAATAGTTGGGTCGAGTGTTGTACAACTAGAGATATTTGCGTAAAGAGGGATATAAGTTTAATTAAATTAGCCATGTTCTATGAACATTCTACTTTTAAAAGTTCACTATAATCGCAATTTACAGTAATGATGTCTAGGCATCATTGAGAGAAATTGTCGAGCTTTTAGAGGGGAAATTTTTGAATGACCTTGGCATGGTCTAATTATAACTCGAACTGCAGTTCGAGTATATATGTAATTATATTTTACTAATCCCTCAAGTACATCTAGAAGGTGATGTTTGGATATTCTAGTATGGACATAGTTGAACCTTAAAGTATGTTAAAGGTTGTTAAGTCAGTTATTATAAGAAATGCCTATTATCATCTCCTACCAAAGTAAAGATTCTCATTGTAGAAGTACCATCGTTAAATGCATAAGTGCACTAATATGTTTTGCTAGCTGTGTATGATTATAATATCTTTCACTTGAGCTTATTGTCATGATATAACATTTGTCAAGCGAAGAGACATTGGAATGAGTTCAAAGAAACATTTCAGGTATAAACGATATTTGATTATATTTTACTAACCCATCAAAACAAGTTTGGTTAGTCTTGTAGATGCAGGAATGTAATGAAATACAGTCGTGGACATATTATAATTTTTGAAAAGAGGCACCTAAAGTCCCGTTAGAAGATTATACAACATTGCTCAACATAAAGGATTGCACATTAAGGGATCAAGCGACAAATCATTCGCTGCAAAGGCTTTATTCGACTTTCAAGGAAGATGGACACACGTCACTTAAAGGATACATGTTAAAATGAGGGGGATACTTATTCAAGTTGCACTCTTTTCCCTTGACTAAGTTTTGTCCCATTGGGTTTTCTTAGTAAGGTTTTTAATGAGGCAACATATCTGATCCAAAAGTATCAGGGGGAGAAAATACACGCTGCATTTTTTTTCCCTTAGCTGAGGTTTTGTCCCACTGGGTTTTCCTAGCAAGGTTTTTAACGAGGCAGCACTACCAAGCGTATAATACATTGTGTTCTTTTATCACGTGGATAGTCAAGGGGGAGTGTTATGAATACATCATTAAGAGTGACTCTCCACATCCTTAACTCCTCTTTTGTATTTAATCTTATGTTAATGTACAAGCCTATAAATAGAGGCTTTGTATTTCATACTTACACATCAATAAGAAATCCATATTCCATTCTCTCATTTTTCTCTATACATTGCTAGTAGTTCGTTGTTTCACAACAATTTTATATTATTATATATATTATTATTTGTTAATACAATATATATTAAGATTTTAATTGGTAATTTATGACATCATCTGATCCTACGTGGCAAGCCTGATTGTTTGACAAGTACCCAAACTTACATCAGCATTACTTCTCCTTTTATATATAAGTACATATATATATATATATATGTATATATATATAACCTACATAAAAAAATCTCTTTCTGCAACTCTCTACTCTGTTGTGCATACTCTCATCCATCATCATCCGCTGTGCATATCTCCATCATTGTAAGCATTTTTAGTTTATTTCTAGTTTATTTTCTCATTTTTTACCACCCTCTCTGATATATT
This sequence comes from Helianthus tuberosus, assembly GCA_030545235.1. NCBI lineage: Eukaryota > Viridiplantae > Streptophyta > Magnoliopsida > Asterales > Asteraceae > Helianthus > Helianthus tuberosus. The sequence goes on from CM060389.1 coordinate 136,316,289, forward strand.
TGGTATCAGAGCAAAGGCTTTCTTAAAATCTAAAAGACTAAGACAAGTCCCTTTTATGGCATTTTAAGCCAGTGTTTTTGGGAAACTCTCTTAGGTGAAGATTGTGGGAAAGATAGTTGCTTTGATAACACTATAGACGAAAGAATTTTATATTATGACTACTAGTTTTTATATTAAACATCTTTTAAATAGATTAAAAAGATACGATATATTAATCTATGATTTAGATTCAAGAGATTGGTTAGATTATATAGATGAATATCGTTTAATGTATTATATTTATGAACGAGATAAGTTATATGAAAATATATATAGAAATCGTTTGATAAGTTAATTTGTATATTATTTTAATAGTTGGAATATAAGAATATATTTAAAAGAGAAATCTGGAATAAGGGATAAAAGCTAAAGAGAGTTGGAATTTATTAATCATTGGTACTTCTCAAACAATCAAGCGTTTAGAATTCTTAAACTTAGAATTTTCTGAAAAAGCTCACCGAAAAACTTTTGCAACAGATAATTTTACTATAGTTTGTAATCTTAATAATATTGGTGAACATATTTTACATACCAATAATCCACAACTAAACACTTTAGTAGATTTATTGATAAATCTTAGTATTAGTTTACAACAAGAAGCTATAAATAATAAAAAGATAATAGAAAACTTAACAGTAGAAATTAAAAAATTATCACAAAATCTTGATTATATAAAAAATCAGTCTAATACATTAACAGGAAAAACTATACCTCTAGAAGTTGAAAAACTTACAGAAGCCTTACAAAAACTAAAAATAGAGAAAAAACCAACTCCATATACACATTGGCAACCAAGAAAATGAAGAATCATTTCTTAGGAAGAAGTAGAACTATACGGGAAGCTAGAAACTCTACAAGTAATATAAATGATAGTATAACATCAGACAGTTTTTTAAACAGAGTAATTATAAGAGGATCAGGATCTAATAGTAACAGACATATAATACAACTAGAAGAAGAAATAGATTTAGACAGAAACTTGGAATTATATAACCAACATCAATTAGACATATTAAATCCAAGAATTTTATATCAAACATGAAGATTTAATATAAATACAACTCTTATAAGAAGTAGTAGAGAAGAAAGTTTAAGGGTAGTAGATAATACAGTAATCCTAGATCTTTTGTCACCGGATACTATTGAAAAAATTAAAAAACAAAATAAACATTTTGTACACACAGGGTTAATAATAATAGGAATTAAAGCTTTAGGAAGAAAAAATTTAGGAACAAAATTATTAGCCTTAATATTAGATAAAAGTTGGAAATCAGATATGAAAAAAGCTATAATTTCAGGAATGGAAGTAGATTTAAGTCAAAACATAGCAATATTTTATTGTACACCAGATATTTTAAAAGATGTTAAAGATTTACAAAATATAAAAATAGCTTTACAAACAAAAGGATATGAAGAATATGAAGGAAATAATTTAGTAGTAAGTATAGGAGTTCTAGGAAGAGCTAGTAATAGTTCAGGAATGCAATATAAAGTAAATATAGAAGGTATAGTAAAAACAATTGCATCAAAATCTATACAAATGATAGAACCTATAAAAATTGATCCAGAACAATTAACAGGATTAGAATGGGATTTAGATGATTTACAAGAAAAAGAGGAAAATACAGTTTTAGTACCTAAGAAAAGTTATATATATGAAGAAACTGATGGAAAACAAAAATTAAGATACATTGACTTTAAAGAAAAACAAACAGAGAAAAATAATGAAGAAGAAATTCATTTTATGAATATTGAGAAAGAAAATAAAGATGAAATATTGTCTACATATGATACAGACAATGAGGAAGATGAAATAGATTTTAATTTCTTAAAATTTGAACAAGAAGAAACAATGGATTATACACTATTAGATTATGAAGAAGAATCAATAGATTGTTTTAAAGTAGAAGAAACAAATAAAACAATAGAACAAATTATAGATCGAAAATTTACAGAAATAAATATACAAGAAGAAGTAGATGATATGATTATGGAATGTATAACAGAATTAGGATTAGATTATGAAGGAAGTTATAATAAATTACAAGAATATTATAATTTACCATTAGTAGAAGGAATTATGAAAAGAGAGGTAATGCTATCAAATTTTTATAAACAAGAATAAAGCTTTATGTTTAATACATCTAATCCCTTAAAAAGACCAAAAATAGAATGGGGGAGAAGGATATAGTGGTACACACGAAAGTCATGGTAGAGAACCATGGACACAACCAACAGTTAATTATCAACAAGAGTCTAATGTTATAGGAAAAGGAAGAAGAATGCCTATAGGACAAATATATAGTGGAAATATGTTATTGTTAGAGCAACAAAAACCACAGTTATGGATAGATGAAGTCTTAACATGGGAACAAAATGTAGTAAGATTATGGGAAACAAATAAAAAAGATAGTATGGATATGTTTTCATATTTAGAAACTACATTAGGACCAATAGCATTAGGAATATGACAAAGTAAGAAAACACAAAAGCCAGAATAAATTAATAATCTTAAAGCATTAGGAGATAATCCTTATAATTTTACATCACAAATTAGAACAGCTAATATAGAATACAGCCCATTAGATAAAGAAGAGTTTAAAAAACAAATCCCTGAAATGGTTAATCAAGGATTAATTAGAAAATCAGAAAGTCCTCATAGATCTACAACTTTTCTAGTAAGAAATCACAGCGAAATAAAAAGGGGAAAGGCTAGAATAGTTTATAATTATAAAAGATTAAATGATAATACAATAGATGATGGATATAATATTCCTAATAAAGACAGTTTGTTAAATCTTATACAAAATAAAAAAATATTTTCAAAATTTGATTTAAAATCAGGATATAATCAGTTAAAATTAGAAGAAAGTTTTAAATCATGGACAGCTTTTACATGTTCAGAAGGGCAATATGAATGGAATGTCCTTAGTTTTGGACTAAAAAATGCACCTTCGATTTTTCAAAGATTTATGGATAGTATATTTTTAAAATTTGATTTTTGTCTAGTATATATTGATGATATTTTAGTTGCAAGCAATACAGTGCAGGAACATGAGAAACACTTACAACAGGTTTTTGAAGAAATAAAGAAAAATGGTATAGTAGTTTCAAAAAGAAAAATGGAACTTTTTAAAAGAAAATTTTCTTTTTTAGGATTAGAAATTGGAAATGGAAAAATAGAATTACAACCACATATTTCTACAAAAATTTTAAATTTTCCAGAAAAAATTGAAAACTTAAAACAAATACAAGCCTTTTTAGGTCTAGTAAATTATGCTGGAAAATTTATTCCAAATTTGTCAAAAATGGTTGGACCTTTATATGGTAAAACTACTAAAAACGGTCAAAGGTATTTTAACCAAGAAGATATTAAACTAGTTAAAGAAATTAAAAAAGCAGTTAAAAATATTAAACCATTAGAATTACCATTAGTTACAGATTATATAATTATTGAAACAGATGGATGCAAAGAAGGATGGGGAGCAGTCCTTCTATGTAAACCAAACAAATACAGTCCCAAGGAAGAAGAGAAAATTTGCGCTTATGCAAGTGGTAATTTTCAAAACAAAACAAATTGGACTACAATTGATTTTGAAATACAGGCATTAATTTATGCATTAGAAAAATTTAAGATTTTTCTTAATAAAGAATTTACAGTAAGAACTGACTGTGAAGCAATAGTTAAGTTTGTAAAAAATGATCAAAGTAAAAAAGGTAAATAGAACTAGATGGGTTAATCTACAAAATACTATACAAGGAAATGGATATTTTATAAATTTTGAACATATTAAAGGAAAAAATAATGGGATAGCTGATATGTTATCTCGAAATATAAACAAATGGTTTGTTTTAGATGGACAGGAAAAAAGATAGAGAGAAACTAAAGCTTATACACCCAAAGCAGGGTTGTTCTTCTTCGGAGGAAGAACAAATTCAACAGGCGTATTTACAGTCAATAGAAAAGATATACAGTTCTCTTCACAGATCATTACCACAGATAATGACAGGACAGTTTACAGACAACAGCAATCAAAGGCAGCTGGCAAACGCCCGTTGTATACAAATTTCCCACCCAAGCCGGTGATCGAATTTGGAACATATGCTTTACAGATATGCAATGAAGCTGACAAAAAGTTTTGTCCTATTATGGGAATGAAACTAACAGATAAACAACAATGTTTATTAGACAATTTATGGCATATTCAAACCATGCCACAAGCTTCATCATTCAAAGTACAGGTTTTAAATGCTTTAAGCATTTATTTTCAGGAACAAAGTTCAAAAACTCCTGAAAGACAGTTTAAACAGAAACCAAATTACACACATTATGTTATATTTAGAGGTACAAAAACTGGAATTTTTAACAAATGGGAAACAGTTGTAAAACATATAACTTGTGTAGGAGGAGCATTTTGGAAAGGTTACACAAGCTTTGCTGAAGCTCTTAAAGCAGCAAGAGAAGATTTTGGTCTACAAAGTTTTTACATAGAACCAGAAGAGGTTAAAAGCTTTTCTGATATGGCAAAAACAAACCCTGAGCATTACATAAAAGCTCAACAAGAAATCATTTCTGCATTAAAAACACAGCTTGAAGAAAAAACAAAAAATGCACAAGATATACAATTGAAAATTGAAAATAGCATGTTAAAACAAAAAATGATGTTATTAGAAGCAAAAAATACACAGTTATTACAAAGACTTGAGAAAAAAGAAAACAAAGACAAAACAGAGGTACACAGGACTTTTGAGTGTTTCAGGACAAGGATTCTTGATACACCTTGGCAGCAATGCCTAAAACTAGTTACAGAAAGATTCCCAGAATTTGAGAATCTTGTTTCACAGAAAGTTTGTGCAGAGTTTCCTCTAATTCTGTACAATTTGCAACAACAGCTGGTAGACATGGCATTCAAATTTGACAGTGAACAGCAAGGATTCAAAGTGGTAGAAAGAACGGATGAAAAAGGAGACGGAACTGGTCTTCTATTGCTTCAAATACACCATCCTACAAAGTTGACAAATGAACAAATAATTCAATTTTATCATCATGGTATGATTGATTATTTGGAAATAAAGTTAGACAGAAAAGCAGAAGATCTTCTCAACCAACTTGGAGAAAAGATCATTCTAATTGCAGGAAATATGGCAATCAGATCAACGACTTCGATCATTGGTTGTAAAATAATTTCCTCATTCTCTTATACAGATGCATACACATACAGACCAGCAAGAAAAAGGATTTTCATTGAACATAAAAGTAACATATGTCATCAATATCATTTACAGACATCAATGACAAAAACTGATATAGAGTTTTCAACTCTACCTTGGTTAAGTCATTCAGATGAAAAAATTCCAGATAATTTTACACAGTTTATTAAAAAATATCAGGAAACCCCAGAACTTCCTGATTATTATCCATGGAGGAATTATCATTTGGTAGGTGAAGGACATTACATACAAGTCTACACAAAACCAGTTTGGAGAATGCTTCTACCCTTTGCAGGGGAAGGAGACACCCTACAGTTACAGCACATAATCAACCTAGAAGACGAAGAGGGCAATAATTTGGAAGATTGTTCAAGTCCACAGTCGATAGACAGCACACACAGAGATTTCTAGAAGATGTCGTAAGCAATGACGATACAAGATAGAAGACAAAAATCATGACGTGAGCAATGACGTTTTAAAAAAAAAAAATCATACACAGAAAGTGGTCGACAGTGGGCAACATTTTTCAACACCTAACTTTGGCATCTAGCTTTATTTTTAGTTAGTGGGTTTTCTTTTTAGACTAGGCTTTTGATTTTTATATTGTTTAGAATATGTCGTTTATGTTTGAGGTTTGCCTATATATTTGGCATTTGTAATTTGTTGAAAAAAAAAAAAGAACCATTAAGAGTAATAATATTTTTACTTCATATGGCACACTAAACTTTCTCCACATCTCTTTAGCTCCAATCCCTTAACATCCCAGATTTTCTCCAGTTCTTCATATTATATTCCAACCTACATAAAAAAATCTCTTTCTGCAACTCTCTACTCTGCTGTGCATACTCTCGTCCATCATCATCCGCTGTGCATATCTCCATCATTGTAAGCATTTTTAGTTTATTTCTAGTTTATTTTCTCATTTTTTACCACCCTCTCTGATATATTTGGTATTGTTATGAATGCAGACATTCAGGCCCATAGGCCAAGCCTGACCTAATGTTAATGGGCTTTAGGGTTGTTGTATTGATCTATATATATGATATATGTACATGAAATACGGATCAATGAAATCTTTTTCTTATGTTTTTGCTCTCTTGTTTATAACACATTATCAGCACGAAAGTGCTCTGTTCAAAACGCTAATCCTTTCTTTGCCGTTGCTTCTTTTCTCTTATGGCCTCCAAACCGGATAAGGCAATTGTCCTGATCGATTCAAGAGAAGAACACTGTTGTAGTTGTGTTTTTGTGATCTTTAAACCTTCTAGTAGTGACGGAACAGGCGTGGGTGTTTATGTTGCAATTGGCAGTCAGTGGTTGATTCTACGTTACGTGTATAAGAAATGAATTCACATACTGTTGCAAGCCAAAATTTGCGAAAGGTAATATATATTACTTGATTCTTTTATATTTATTGATCTAGAAAATTTAGAATTGGGTTTTATTTGTATGGGCATGAAATTTACTGATGCCTAGGGTTAATAATATGAAAAAGATTTTGTAGGAATAATAGTTTCTTTTCCCCAAGATATATTACTCCATATTATTTCTTCTACAAACAATTTTCTAATATCCTCAATTGATTTACGGTTTTATTTGGAGCCGAATTTAATAACCACAATGTAAAATTCTTATAGAAAAATGTTTATGTGTTGGTACATAAAATTAAATTTGTCAAAGTTTTTTTTAGTGAATTTCATTAATCATCTAGCAATTAATGTTTTTTATTATATGCATGATAATTGAAACTCGTTATAATATTCATATAATATTAAATAGCTTATGTGTTCAACTACGACATTTTCGTGAATCATGCTTATACTGCGATCATTATTATTACTGCTACTGTAGTCTTATCATTTAGAAGTTTATTCTTTTTGGTGAATTTAATTAAATGCAACAATTTAGTATGATTAGTTTGATTTTGAAATTTGATTACAAATAAAATCATGTAACTTTGAAGGTTTGAAAAAAGTAGTTATGGAATTCATACACCATAGTTCATAGGTACAAATTATTGATATAAGACAAATTAATAAAAAATGATGATAATAAACTTGGAGAACCACATGAATATTTTGATATTATTTACTTGTTTTAAATCCTTTACTAAAATTGTTTTAGATTTCTTTAATTCAAAAACTATGCATCAATAGATGAGTATTCTGATATCCTTACTTGTTTTGGTGACATTGTATATAAAGGTTATGAGGAAGGAAACCAATTATATTCTTAAGAAATTAAAGAAGGCCTTAAACGATATTAATATATATGATATTGGTTAATGCTTAGAAATTAAAATCATTAAATATCATTTTTCCCGTCATGCAGTTTAATTCATTATTTATTAATTTTAATTCATTCTTATTAATATCTTTTAATGTTATAAATTTGATTAATTCTTTTATTAATAAGTTAATTTCATAAAACAACGTAACTTACTGGCAAATAAATGACACATTTATTAATAAGTTAATTTTATAAAACAATGTAACTATACACAATTAATTAATTAATTAATCCATTTAATAAAGGTAGTTGACCCAAAACCGATAACACACCAGCCCGTTATAACAACCAAGTCCGCCATTCCTGCATCACCTAACTTGGTTAATATATAACGAGAATACATATTCAACGAGTTAATCCAATACCACTACAAATGTTGATAATCACTAAAATTACCAACACTTTCTTCAATCCTCGGAAATTAAATTGTTTTTTTTCTAGACATGACAAGCAAATTAATATGAGCTTAATCTCTTTAACACTCACACACACACATGTGTATACGTATAATGTCCTAGGATTGTGTGTGATTTATATATGTAATTGATATGCATATAAATTGTGAATAATTAACATGCGTATAACTTGCTTATGGGTAGATATTACGGATTTCATTTGTTTAGCAATACTTCTGTTGGTCTCATTGTTTTAGATAGCATATATGTTATATGTATTGCCTTTTGACAAGTTAAATGTGCTAAACAAATTAATACAAATTTCATTGGTAGCTGGTTACCAAACAACTACGCTGAGATAAACATTGTTATGCTTTAGTGATTTGATATTTCAGCTTGTTACAATGCTATGCATAGTCAACATAATTAATTGTATGATTATTCTTCTAATTGCTTGTTGTTGCTAAACAAATATTAATAGACATTGATATAGTCATTAGAAATGTGTCCTCACATGAAAATGATGAAAAATAGCTATGAAAATAATTAGTGGGCTTTAGCTTAAGTAAACTACTCTGATGTTAGTTACTTAAATTGATAGATAATAATTCATTTGAGTTAGTGTTGACGCTCATTTATACTGAATTTCATATGAATCCTAAATCAATGTTGAGAACCCGAAGTTCTCCCAAATGTATACAAATTCCCGTTTGTTTTAATAATGATTTTTCAAATTCAACCCAAACTTTAGTTCATCGCACTTGGCGTTTTTGGCTAACATATAGCCTAGTGATGGAAAACCTTATGAATAGTACATGTTTTCCCTCTAAACAAAGGCTAAAACTATAATATTTCTCCTCCATGACGTATTCTAGACATGTGAAGATACCCGATCGACATGTTTGACCACCAGAAGTTAGTCATCCTTTGAAAAGCTCGCAATAAATCTTCTTGACATGCTCCTGATGCAGCAATACCCAGAATGTGATTTCACAAAACGCTCGGATGTAAATGTTATAATTTGTTAATGTCACCAGAGGAGCAAAGGATTATCGGCCGTAGTATAGGCCTTACGTGTGGATGATCATGAAAAAAAAAACTGACATCTATGGCCCAAACGAACATAATATGAGTCGCTTACTAAGAGGCAATTGCAAGAAGGGGAAATACAAACATTCACTTCGCTTCAAATGTGTATTGACCAACCAGTGATACACAAAGACCTTATCATACTCACGTGAATGCATGTATCATACATATGCAAATCTAGAAGCTCCAGTAGAGCGATCACAAATTGAGGTGGCAAATGTCTGATACAAATCACAACTAACACTGTCACAAACATAAGTAATATAATTTTTAGTTGTCTTGGTAGAGACGCTATTGATACTATTTCACGTGTTAATAGCGTATTAAATGCTCCAGAAGAGCATCGATAGTTTACCCGCTGATATCGAATTTTGTAATTCATAATGCATCATATTCTAATGTATACCGTAGAAATTTATTAAAATTTTTATGCCCTTCCAAAGAATAAACTCCTACAAACAATCCCTCTTATATGGGACCATTGAAATGTACAGTTGTATGGATTGTGGCATTCATACATGGTTACATGTGAGTTTTTAGCTACCCGTATGTAGCATATGCCCAACACTATGGAACGTTGTTTTTTTTTACATGGTTTAACACTGTTCTTTGACAACCCAATTGTAGGGACCATTATTGGGCACAATGTGAAATATAGTGAGAGGCATACGTAGTCGAGACGGAATTCGTCGATTGATTATATAAATTCAAAACCAACTGCTTATCACAAATACTCCCCATTACAACTGGTCTCCTGAAGATAACCAAGTTTCCATTTTTTTATATACTTTGTTGTGCAACCTATGTACCAATAGCACCACCATAACATATAAAATGGGATATGTACATCGTATTCCCAGTCTTAGGGGGAGACAAGAAAATGAAAGACTGGTAACATAAAAAAAATGCATCATATTATATATCGACCCTGAAGTGGTCAATGCAAATCTGAAGTCCAAAAGAAAGAGCGTGTATTTGCAAATAATAACAAATGAAATACAAGATGCATTCACTAACAGAAATAAGGTGACAAAGTCACTTATACCAGCTTAAACTTATCAGCTCGAATGGAAGTACTCACAAAATGATTATCATATTAATAAATTGTGAGAGATAAATCGGTTCCAAAAAGATAAAACCCACAAACACAAAAAGAGCAGAGTAATGCAGTTGGTGTAACCCCAAAAGAGGTGGCACATAAAACACTATAAGTTGTTGCATACAAAACCCCAGAAGTGGTTGCATACTAAACCTTAAAGAAGGTTGTTGTCAAAACCCCAAAAGAGGCTAATGGAGTTCTAAAAGAAACTCTAGTACCAAACAAATGTGAGATCGCGATGAATTATGTACAAAATAAGTACAATATGGAACCGTAATGAAACACGTGTAAAATGATATATTTGATTATGCTATAGCAATAGATGTAATCGATGAAAAAAAAATACGTATATAGAAAGTGTGCAAGAGTGTACGCACACAAATAGCCAAAATGGCTACATGACTTAAGGTTGAACTAAATTTGCTCGACAAATTAAACGTTTTCGAACCAGCAGTTCGAACACCCATAGACGTCAAACCAGTAGGTTATAAATGGGTGTCTTTAAATAAAAGGAAACGTCAATAATGAGTTTTTGCGATGTAAGGCACGCATTTTAACATAAAGATTTTTCCCAAATCCCAGCAGTTGATTACGAGGAAACGTATTGTTGGTGCATTCATCTGTCGTCTTCGTCTTATGTCGAGTCTCGGGTTGCGTTGCGGATTTGAAACGAGTATAACATCATCCTATTCAATGATGATATCATCAAGATGACATTATCAAAGACATCATCTCACAAGAAGACAAAAGAACATGCATGTTTACGTGAAAATAGGATTGTTATATTTTTGTAGTTTGTCTTTAAAGGTGATTTCGCTCATATGGTCGAATAGTTAGGTGATTTCGCTCTTTTGTACGAGAGGTGATTTCGCTTATATGGCATGTGAGTGATTTCGCTCATTTGTCATGTCCTTAAGAGCGAAATCACAGCTTATATATATAGGGGTTCACATAAGCGAAATCAGTAGTAAGACCTTGTATACCGTACCGAACTGCTGCTGGATTACATCATGTTTATCAGTTTTTGAGTGTTCTTTGTAGAGATCGAGTCGAAACTCTGTCTGGTTGTAGTTGTTACGTAATAAAACGTTGTTTAATTACGTCTTCGCGCACGATTACGGTTCGATTTAACGGATTCCGCACGTTAAATCGAATCCACCGCAGATCTAGTGATCGTTTACGATCCGATCCTGTACTCACAAGTGGTATCAGAGCTACGGATGCTCTGCGTGTAATTGTGATCAAAATCGGACGAGTTTCGGTGAAATCGATTTGGATTTCGTTTGATTTTGAACTGTTTTAGGTTGAGTTTCTGTGATTTCGAACTGATTTGACAATATACGGTTGAAATTTTGATAAATCAGAACTGATTTGATAAACAGATCTGATCTGAAATCTAAAGTTTGTGTGTTCGTAATCTCATAAAAACGTATTCAATCAAGTATACAATAAAAATCGTAAGAACTTCATATTTGTGTTTCAACTATGAATCTTGTTCTGAGCGCCATTTCCAACGGGCTCTTTCTGTCTGGAAAGACGGGGAAGGGATTAGCGAGCTAGTTGCTTCCCTCTTTCAGGATGTAAAGGAGAAAGGGGCGGTAAATGGGTCCGACCGTCGGGAGGGCCGAACCAATGTTAAGCAGTGCCTTCGTAAAGTGGCAGATGGTCATTTCACAGCTGCGGTCAAGGTGTTGTCCTCTTCTGGCGTTGCCCCCTTTGAGCCCTCCACTTTGGAGGCCCTCGCGGAGAAACACCCGGTTACGCCCCCTCCGGTTGTGCCGGCAGACACAATCCCTCAGGCACCCTTAACTGTTGATGCGGAGTGCGTTTTGGGGTGCATTAAGTCATTCCCCAAAGGAACTTCGTGCGGGAGAGATGGGCTCAGGGCGCAACACTTACTGGATAGCTTTTGTGGAGAGGGGTCCTCAACTTCCTCGGGTTTAGTTTTAGCCATCACCGGGGTAGTCAATGTCTTCTTGGGGGGGTTATGCCCCAGGTCTCTTGCTGAGTTCGTTGCCTCCGCTCCTCTGACCCCCTTGCTGAAACCTGATGGGGGGATCCGTCCTATTGCGGTCGGGGCCATTTGGCGTAGGCTGGTCTCCAAGATAGCGATGAAAAAGGTAGGGAAAGAGATGGTTAGGTACCTGGGGGATCATCAATTCGGGGTTGGGACACCAGATGGGGCTGAAGCTATCCTCCATAGCGCGAACAGGTTCCTTAACGCCTTTCACGATGATGGGGCCTTCGCCATGCTTACCGTTGACTTCTCCAATGCTTTCAACCTAGTGGATCGCACAGCTCTTCTGCGGGAGGTTGGGATTCGATGCTCATCTATATTTCCGTGGGTACATTTTCTTTATGGGCAAACCGCTAGGCTTTATGTGGGTAATGACTGTATTGGGTCGTCCACGGGGGTCCAGCAGGGGGATCCTTTGGGACCTGTATTGTTCGCCCTTGTCTTGCACCCCCTCACACAACGTATACGAGACAGTTGCACCCTCCCCTTCCACGCGTGGTATTTGGATGATGGTACTATTATGGGAAAAACATCTGAGGTAGCAAAGGCTCTGGCTATCATTCAATCTGAGGGGCCACCTTTGGGGCTTCGGCTTAATATAAAAAAAACAGAGGTATATTGGCCGTCTTGCAATGGAGAAAAATTGGAGGCTAGTTTATTCCCGAAGGAGATTGGAAGACCAACGGGGGGCGTGAGACTCCTTGGGGGAGCTGTGAGCCGGGACCCCAGTTTCATTAGTGCTTTGGCTGCGCGGCGAGCTTCCCGGGCAGTGGACCTTATGAGTAGCCTTTCGCAACTCCGAGACCCGCAAAGTGAGCTTCTCCTGCTGCGCTCTTGCATGGGTGTCGCCAAGCTCCTTTTTGGTCTGCGAACTTGTCAACCTGTGTTTGTAAAGGAGGCGGTATCCTTATTCGATAAAGGGCTACGGGGGGCTATAGAGGACACTGTGGTGTGTGGGTGTCCGTTTTTTGGGGATTTTCAGTGGCGGGTTGCTTCTTTGCCCTGTAAGATGGGGGGTTGGGGCTTCTATCGGCCATGGATGTCTCCATTTACGGTTTTGTTGCCTCGCGAGCTCAATCGTGGGGGCTGCAAGATCACATCTTGCGCGAGAGTGGGGTTGTTGGAATGGATGAGGATTATGACATGGCTCTGGGGGAGTTGCATAGACACCTCCCGGATTTGGATATTGGCGGTTTCGCTAACAGGGACACCGCCCCACCGAAGACCCAGAAGACTTTGGCGAGTGCTCTGTTTTGTCGTATCGCTCAGAATATTGGATCAGATTTCTGTACGACCCCTCGTCAGAACGCCGTCCTAGAATGCTTGCGGGGCCCCCACGCCCAAGATTTTCTATCGGTCATCCCCATCGAGGGCTTAGGCCAAAAGATGTCAGCCGTTGAATACCGTGCTATCTTAAAATATCGGCTCATGATTCCTATGTTCCCTGATGATGAGCAATGCCCGATTTGCCGGAAAGCTTGCTTAGACCAATTTGGGGAGCATGCTCTGCACTGTAAAGAACTGCCAGGTTTTAAGTATAGGCACGACTGGGTGCGGGATGTCTTGGCGGACATCCTCAAACGGGCGGGGATCTCGGTGAAGAAAGAAGCCCCCGTAAACTTTTTGACAGATCCGAGGGAAGGAAGATCCACATTGCGCCCCGCGGACGTTTTAGTTTTCGGGTGGGATGCAGGTAAACACGCTTGTGTTGATCTTACCGGGGTTTCCCCCCTTGTAGGCTTTCGGGATACAGGTTTTGTCCCTAGTCAGGCGATTGCAAGGGCGGCAGCGAAGAAAATGGACAAACATGCAAAAGCCTGCGAGGATAATCAACATTCCTTTATCCCTTTTGCCTTTGATACCTTTGGCTCGCTAGCCCCAGAAGCCATCATATTTCTTGAACGGGTCCAACGGGTTGTTCACAGCAACATTTCGTCTCCTAGAGATCGGGGTTTCGTTTTTACTAGGTTAGGTTTCGCTATTCAAAAGGGGGTAGCGGCGCAGCTTGTTGCCCGCTTACCGGCTATCTTGGTGTAATTTGTTTGGCCTTATATATAAAAGTTTAAGGGTATTTCAAAAAAAAAAAAAAAAAAAAAAAAAATCTGAATTGAAATCGAATATGTTGTTTTTGATTCAGCGTTGATAGATAGGTGTAAATTCGATAATTGTTGTTGTGATTGTTTGTTCAATCTGAATTCCGAATATATTTTTGTTTGAACTGATCATTGCTGAATCATTTCGAGTAAAGTGAATATTGTAGGACTGCTTCGGTTGATTTGTGATGTGTTTCGAACAAACTTTCATCTGATTCAGTTTGTTGATTAAAGTCGTTTGAGATAAGTGAAGAAAGAATTTGTTTCAAATAAGATTTCAGATTGTTTCGTGTGATTTCGACGAAGTTCGGATCATTTTGATTTGATTCGATTGAGTTTCGAACTGAATTGGATCGATTTTAGACTGTTTCAGTTGATTTTCGATCAGTTTCGGTTTGTTGTTTGTGCTAATTCGATCGATTATGGACTGAGTTTTGATTGTTTTTCGGTGATTATCGGACCATTTTGGTTGATTTGTGTTAAAGTTTTGGTGTTATCGGGTCCATTTTGATTAAGATTTTGATCGATTATGTGAGATGTTGATTCAGTTCAGTTGGTTATGTTGTTGAGTCGAGTGAATCAGAACTGAACTGAACTGGAATAGAGTAGAGTGTTATTTGTTGTTTTGGTTAACAAAGAAGAAACTGTTATTAGCGACGGATAAAAGTGTCAAGAGTATTAGTGATTGTTGTGTCAAGGTTCACTGGGATAAAAAGAGACGTGTTGTGGCCTGTGGGTATAAGTTTTGATCCGAGATTAAGTTGGACCGTGATTTGAAAGTTAGTGGGCCATAAATTGAATCAAAACTTTTGGGCTGAAAAATTGGTTGGCTGGTCAGGTTGTTTGAGTACGATTGGGCCAATAACAAGTGATTTTTGTACTTTGGGCTACAAGTATTTTGAACCGGGTTTAATCTACGAGTTTGAATCAAGTTTGTTGCGAGTTTTAAACCAGATTAGATTAGTGGGCTGGGCTGTTTTTATTAGATTTTGGGCTACAATTTGAAGAAAAAGTGGACCAAGATACTTTGACTTTGGGATTTGAAAGTTGGTTTAGAATTAGTGAATTTTTGGGCGGAAATTTTTAGTGGGTTTGGATCAAAAAGTGTTTGGTTGAATTTTGAGTCTCAAATTGGTTTGTGTTTGAAAAGTTGGTTGTTTGATTAGTGGGTCGCTAGCTTGTGGATTTCTTGGTTACAAACATTTTGTGGGCTTCGTGGAAGATAAAATTTGTGGACTTTGAACTAAAAACAATTTTTGAACCATGTCATTTAACGAAGAAAGTGTGATTAAAATGTTTGATGAAGAGGAAAATTATAACCTTGAAAGGTTAAATGATTGGTTTGATGGGTGTTGGGGTAGTAAATATCAGAATGAGAATAAGAATGTTTGGGATAAAAGATTTGAATGTTTTTTTTTGTATGAAAAATGAAACAGTGGATACGTTGGAAAAACGGTTTAATTGTCTAATTGAAAAGTTAACAAGGTACGAGATAAGGATATCAAATGCTGAAAAGGTATCAAAATTTGCTGACGCGTTACCTTCAGAGTGGGATGAATTTTTGATTGAATTAAAAAAGGATTCTAGGTTCTCAAATTTTTATCCAAATGAATTTATAAATAAGCTCAAAACACTCAAGTATGAAAATAATAAGAAAAAGAAAGAGTTGATGAATGGAATAGAAAAAGAATTGGAAAAAATGAGTTTGGATGTGGTTATTGAAATATGCAAAAGAGTCAATATGTGTCGTGTAGCAAAAGATGTTATGAAATACGATATTAAGAGGGGTTGTTATATTGATGAATATATGAATCCTCTTGATTTTGTTAAAATTTTTTGTGCAGGCACATACAAGACAGAGACACAGGATATTTCAAAGAATGAAGAATCCAAGCAAGATGAAACTTCAAAATGTGAAGTTGTGTGCTCAAAATGCGAAAAATTCGAAGCAGACAACGTCAAACTCTTGAAGGATGTGGAGAATTTAACATTGGAAATCAATCGTGTGAAGGATGAGAAAAGATCTGATGATAAACAGATTTTTGAAATGAGAGAAAATTGTGAGAAATTGATGTCTGAAAATGTCAAACTGTTGAGTAGTTTGGACAGTTTGACATTGGAAATTAAAAAATTAAAAGAAAATGAAAAAGTTTTTGAAAATAAGATAAAATCTTCAGAAAATGAAGATTTGTGGATAAAGCTTGAAAATAAAAATCTGAAAGAAAATGAAACAAAATTTCAAAATCAAATAAAGATTTTAGAAGATGAGAAAGATATTTTTGGTAAAAATAATCTTGAAAAACAAATTGCAATAAATTCTCATCTTGCTAAAATCATTCAGCTTGAAAAAGAAGCTGAAAGTGATCGGAATAAAATTGCTGAGTTAGAAAATAAGTTGAAAGGTTGTGTGACTTCTGCACCATATGTGTGTACAGAACCGATCAATGAAATTCCAATAAGTGACAATGTCACAAATTATGACAAAGTCATAATTGAGGATTGTGATGATAAAACTGATGATGAAAATGAAAAACAGAAAATATTTTTGAAATTAAAAGAAAAGTTTCAAGAAACTGTTTTACATTCGACTGAAATAGGTGAATGCTCAAAGCAAAAACTTGTTAAGAAGAATGTAGAACAAAAACAAAATGTTAAAAATTCAGAAAATTTTCAAAACAACAATAAAAGGTCATCAGTTCAGTCATCCAATCATTATAAAAAACCACACAAATTTGAAAATCAAAACTCACAAAAAGTTGGTAATAAGTGGTGCAGGTTTGACCACAGTGCTCAAGCGTCAAATCAAGCTTATAGGAGAAGTAGTGAGTACTACAAATCAAATCAGTGTTATGATTTGAGTGTTTGGATTGATAGTGGAGAATGGTACGATAACAGGGTGTGTTACAACTGTGGTTTTCAAGGACACATTGTTGTTAAATGCCAGAGACAGAAATTTGAGACAAGAAGATGTTATAAATGCCAAATCAAAGGTCACATTGCCAGAGATTCCCCAATGAGATTTAAGAGGAGATCGAGGGCTGAATTTCATGGAACGGTGAAAAAATCAGTCAAAGTCGATGAAAAGACTAGAACACAGAAACAACAAGAAGTGAAAGAACCGAAAGTGAAGCTTTCACAAGGACAGAAAGATCGACTGAGAAAGAAAAGAAAGAAAGCTCGAGAGTATCTCGAAAGGATTTTGTCCTCGGATACAATCAGAAAATCAGATAACAGTTCTGATAAATCGTTTTGCTCTCCAAAGAATGATCAGTCAAGTAAAACGAATTCATCAGATACAAATCCGAGGACAGAAGAGAGAGTAAAGAAAGAAAAAGTGGTTAATCAAACGATTAACAAAACAAAGAAAGTGAGATTTTCACTTCCAGGCGATGAATTTGTTTCTTTGGAAACAAAGGAGCCACATGTCGGCGATGAATCTGGCTCATCAAAGTCAGACAAGCCACATTCAGGCAATGATTCTGGTTCCTTAAAGCCAGAAGAGCCGGTAGTTGAGGTAAAATCTGAGAATTCAGGTTTAACAATGGATGATGCAAATTTTCCACCATTGTTGAACAAGAATTCAAAATCATCCAAGGACAGTCAGGCTTGGGTGAAACTATTCAAATAGAAAAACCTGACTTGCCGGAGTTCCCAGGTTGGTAAGCGTGGAACATGAATCGGCACATTTCTTGAGAAATTTCACTCTGGTGATTTTTCGTCTTACATGTGGTAAATCAGGGACATTAAGTTGTACTTGATTTTCTACAAGTGATATTTGAGATCTAAAACTGAAATTGTAAAATTTGTCATGTGTACGAAGAAAACAATGTGATGAAGTGACCCCGAATCTACAAATGATTAGTAAACAAACTAATTTTTCCGGAAAAACCATTTTGATTAAAACAAACTTAAGTGTTTTGAAATCATAATGGGAAAATAGTTTGTTGTGAGGGGGAGTTCTGATTGTTTATGCCAGGTGGATGGAGAATTGAAGTGATTCTCATCAAGTTGTCAACTTTGTACAGTTTATTGTTTTCAAATTTTCCCAGAAAATCAAAATTGAAACATATTTTGATTTTAGGGGGAGAAAAATTTTAAAAAAATTAGAAAATTTGAAAATGCCAAAAACATTGAAAAGCAAAAATGAGTTTTTGTTGAGATAAGAGGAAATGATAGTAAATCAGTGGACTATCACAGCATGCTAAAGAAATGAAAAGTAAAATGTAATAAACGGTCTCACTAAAGATGTGACGGTAGGCTCAGCTAGACTAGTAGATTTGCGATAACGATACAAACTTAAATGAAAAAGCCTAGTTCTAGTGGGAAACACGGTTGAAAGCATAGTACTTAGTTTTGTCCTTCTTGACTGTGTACCTGCTCGGTAATAGCTGATTATCGAAAGACATAAAACCGGTTAAGTTTGTGAGCTTTCACAACTTTGCTGAAAAGTCACTGTGATTGTGCATTTTATTTTGCAAAGATTTAAACTTGTTTTATTTCTTTATTTTGTTTAAGCATCGGACATCCTCTGCGTATACGTGAGTATCGACCTGGATGTTGTTGCCTAAACGTTCTGCTTTATTTTCTTTGGTGTTTCGTTTAAGCTTTGGACCTCCTCTGCGTATACAGAAGTATCGACCTGGTGGTTAAAGCCTAAACAACTTCAACTTGTTTTATTTTTCTTATTTTGTTTAAACATTGGACTTTCTCTGCGTATACGGAAGTATCGACCTGATTGTTAATGTTTAAACATTCTGCTTTGTTTTCGCACATATCACAGTTGATGATAGTTTAAAAGCATTACTTGAGTTAGTGTATTGCATGATGAGGGGATATGCTGAGATCGTGGGGTCCATAAGAATTTAGTGCAAAATTAATATACCTTAACGTATCGGTAAGCATTTCGAAAGTTTTAGATTGAGTTTAAGAGGACAAATATATCGTCAATCAACGTGAATCGTTTAGAACTGAAAATGTTTAAAGCTTAATGGTGCTAGTGATGTGTCTCAAAAACTGATATGATCCTCTTACACAAAACTCACAAAAATAGTGTTTGTACATATGTTATTTCTGCATTTAATTTCTGTTATTGCATTTATGTTTTTTGAAAAATCCAAAAAGATTTTCGACAACTGATGTTGAAAAGCTGATATTCAAAATCTCAAAGGCTAAACAAGATGAACAATTGGTTTGGTTAAGATGATGAGAAGTTGGAAGATAATCCTCAAATGTTTAGATGATTCATTAATTTGAATCACAATTTTGTGTGTTATATGTTTGAGAATTTTGAGTGAATTCTTTTAGAGTCAAAATTATTTTATCTTACGAGAGGTTGAGATGTGTAGGTTTCTGATTCTATTGCTACAGAAAGCCAGGCGTCGATCCTAAAAGCACGGAAGCTTGACGAAAGGGGGAGCCTGAAGAGACTACCGAAAGGGGGAGCTGAAGCTGAAGACAGATCCACCGGGATTCTGTTCGAGCAAGGGGGAGTTTGTTGATGCTAATTGAAAGAGTGAAGCATAAAGACTGTTTAAGACTGAAGATGCAAAGACTCGACACTTAAGACTCGTCAACATCTGAGGGGGAGTCTGTTGGTGCATTCATCTGTCGTCTTCGTCTTATGTCGAGTCTCGGGTTGCGTTGCGGATTTGAAACGAGTATAACATCATCCTATTCAATGATGATATCATCAAGATGACATCATCAAGGACATCGTCTCACAAGAAGACAAAAGAACATGCATGTTTACGTGAAAATAGGATTGTTATATTTTGTAGTTTGTCTTTAAAGGTGATTTCGCTCATATGGTCGAATAGTTAGGTGATTTCGCTCTTTTGTACAAGAGGTGATTTCGCTTATATGGCATGTGAGTGATTTCGCTCATTTGTCATGTCCTTAAGAGCGAAATCACAGCTTATATATATAGGGGTTCACATAAGCGAAATCAGTAGTAAGACCTTGTATACCGTACCGAACTGCTGCTGGATTACATCATGTTTATCAGTTTTTGAGTGTTCTTTGTAGAGATCGAGTCGAAACTCTGTCTGGTTGTAGTTGTTACGTAATAAAACGTTGTTTAATTACGTCTTCGCGCACGATTACGGTTCGATTTAACGGATTCCGCACGTTAAATCGAATCCACCGCAGATCTAGTGATCGTTTACGATCCGATCCTGTACTCACACGTATACCCCTGGAGTGGATGCGGTAATCTTTAGATGTTTAAGCGGCCTCGCAATCTCAGAATGACTTCAGATAAAACAACTTATGGATGTCATCACCGTATACATGTACGAGACAATTGCAAATGACATCTGCATGAAAACCCCTGAAGGATTAAAAATGCTCAAAGCATTATGAAACAATGACCCCATATGTGTTATATATAAGAATCTTAAACGAAACTACTCGTATGTGGTACAGTCGACTATACTCCGAAAAGAGAGGTATAATTTTGATAAAATGAGCTACATCTATTTAACAAGATTTCACTCTTACAGTGATAATGTAAACATCATCGAGAGGGAACTCTCAAACTAAAGAGGAAAATTTTGAATGACCTTTACAAAGTGTAGTTATTCTCGACCTGTAGTTCGAGTATATATGTACTATTTTTGCTCATCAATCTGACTACATCTAGAAGATGTTATATAGAAAAGGCTCATTCGTTGAGTTCATGAACGATTGTCTGATCGCTCGACATAGAAAAAATATTCTTATCAACCCCAAGAAAAGGATGTTGAACTACTTAGTCAAGAAGTACCATACTTAATTGCGATCAGAGCATTGACGTATCTTGCAAACAAGACGACATCTGATATTACGTTCTAGCTAGATGTATTGGTAAGGTTTTTAACGAGACAATATAACTGATCCAGTAGTATCAGTTTATCTTATAGGTCCCGAAGTACTAATTTAACATCATCATAAATCATGTTGTTAATTATGTATAATGCGTAGTGCACTCTTTTCCTTTAGCTACGGTTTTGTCCCATTGGGTTTTCCTGGCATGGTTTTTAAAGAGGCAGAATTATAAACCGCATTAAATAATTATTTGACATATTTACAAACTCGAGACACGGAATAGTTCCACAAGAACAATATGGCGTCCTGGGTTATGATTGATATATATTAGACTCGCATAGAGTTCGATCTCAATCCAGATACAAGTTATGAAGGTCGAAGATTTCAGCATATTTAAGAAGTATGTAGATTAGAGTTGATCAAGAGAAGCTCAAGCTATACTATATGAAGACAATGTAGACAACAACACTCAAATCAATGAAGACTACATCAAATATCAAGTCAAGCAATTGTCATAGAAGATTGGATTCAACATCATCAAGATATACAAGTAAAATTGAGGGGGAGTAATGTACCCATAATATACACAATGTATGTACTCTTTTTCCTTGACTAAGTTTTGTCCCACTGGGTTTTTCTTAGTAAGGTTTTAATGAGGCAACATAACTGGTCCTGCAGTATCAGTTAACATCGGTCCTGAAGAATCGTGTAAACATTATCTAGTAGTATAATGTTAACAGTGTATGTGTATTTCTAAATGTCTGAGCGGGAGTGTTATGAATGCAGACATTCAGGCCCATAGGCCAAGCCTGACCTAATGTTAATAGGCTTTAGGGTTGTTGTATTGATCTATATATATGATATATGTACATGAAATACGGATCAATGAAATCTTTTTCTTATGTTTTTGCTCTCTTGTTTATAACAGGTATATATATATAGATTATTATTATTATCATTTACGAACCACAATCACTTTAATCTTCACTCTTGATGCAAGCGACAGTTACAAGGTTCGTCGATCCTTCTTCTTCACCAACACTTCTTCCTCTGAATGTATGATTGCATCATTACTAAATTCAACTCAGTTCCTGTTAAATCGAGACCCATGGGTGATTAGGGTTAGGTTTTTTCAAACTGGTCAAACAGGAAGAGAAGAAGAGGCGCATGTCAAGTAAACATTAATGCCCTTATGTGGGCCCCATGTGACTACAATTAACTGAGAAAATTAACTGGGTTTGGGGTAAAGGATATAACATGTTAGGATTTGTAAACATTAGGTATGATTAATGTAATTATTGAAGACAAAGGACATGATTTGCAATAACATACATACATAAAGGACGAGTTTTGTAATTTACTCTATGCAAAATAACCAGACTTCAAGCAAACGTCTATTCAGAAGCAGTGGTTGTTCATGTAGAGTTTGAAGATATGAAATATTTGTTTTTCCACACAAACAAAATGATAGTCTCGCATTCACATTCATAAAAATTCATTGTTTGGTTAAAATAGAAGATTTTTATTTTCAATTTTGAAAATATGTTTTCAATTTTAGGGGGGGGGGGATTTTTTTAAAAAATTGTCAAAATTTCTGTAAAACTAAAAAACATCATTTCAAAAATCATTTTAGATAGATATTTTTTTTTTCAAAAATCCAAAAACAATAGAAAATTATAAGAATGTCAAAAACATTGAAAAAAAAATGAGATTACTTATG
The DNA here is from genome assembly GCA_030545235.1 of Helianthus tuberosus. Taxonomy (NCBI): domain Eukaryota; kingdom Viridiplantae; phylum Streptophyta; class Magnoliopsida; order Asterales; family Asteraceae; genus Helianthus; species Helianthus tuberosus. Next base: position 136,339,045 of record CM060389.1, read on the forward strand.
CTAAAAAAGGAAATGATGGTACATTGGTGGACTATCAGTGCATGCTAAAGATATGTAATGTTTAAAATGGTTAAACAACTAGACTAGTAGTTTTGCGATAACGATACAAACTTAAATGAAAACACCTAGTTCTAATGGGAAACGCGATTGAAAGCATAGTACTTAGTTTTGTCCTTCATGACTGTGTACCTACTCGATAATCGTTGAATGCTAAAAAGCATAAAAACCGGTCAGTTTGTGAACTTTCACAACTTACTGAAAAAGTCACTCTGATTGTGTTTTCATTTTTAAAAGATTTAAACTTGTTTTATTTCTTTATTTTGTTTAAGCACTGGACATCCTCTGCGTATACGAAAGTATTGAACTGGATGTTAGTGCCTGAACGTTTCTGCTTTATTTTACTTGGTGTTTCGTTTAAATCTTGGATCAACTCTGCGTATATGATAATATCGAACTGGTGGTTAAGATCTAAACAATTTCAACTTGTTTTGTTTAAACATTGGACTTTCTCTGCGTATTGAAAGATCGACCTGATTGTTAATGTTTAAACATTCTGCTATATTTTTACGTAAATCACAGTTGATGAAAGTTAAAGGCATTACTTGAGTCAGTGTATTACATGATCAGAGGATGTGCTGAGAACGTGGGGTCCATAAGAACTTAGTGCAAATTAATATACCTTAACGTATCGGTAAGCATTACGAATGTTTTAGATTGAGTTTAAGTGGACAACAATATCGACAATCCATGTGGATTGTTTAAACTAAGTGTTACAAAAAGATCAATGGTGCAGATGATATGTCTCAATTAAACTGATATGATCCTTTGGCACGTTTTCTCACAAAAACATTTATTGTAAATATTACATTTTAGTTTGTTTACTTTTTCGCATTAAATATTCAAAATCCAAAAAGATTTTTCTTTCAAAGTCTTCCGTTATAACTGGATAATGTTGAATGTGAGCCGGAAAAACGATACTATATAGATACTGCTTGTGTGTGGAGCATCATTCAAGGGGGAGACTGTGTTTTTCACTTGAAGATGTTATTCAAGAGTGCAGATCAAGACTGCGGTAACATCCAAGGGGGAGACTGTTGATGCATATGTTTGTTGCCTACGTCTTGATGTAACAGGGCTAGAACATGTCAAACATGAGTTGTGTATGTAAAATAGGCTCATTCGCACGGATGAGCTGGTCCGCATGAAGATAATCACCTCCGTACGAAGGTAGATTAGGTCCGTACAAACGTAAAGTCTTAGTCCCACGAATGTAAACGTCTATAAATAGACGTGCAGACTGAGTGTTCGAGAGCGGTTGTGGACGGACTGTAACGCCTCGTTTTTTGTAGCTTTCCTTATTTAGCAAGTTCATTTTACTTTCCATTTATGGAAACTTGTATTCCTTTGTATTCGTATTTTATCTCAAACGTTGTAATCTGAGACTTGAATCATAATGAAGATTTCGTCTTTTATATACTTACGTTAATTCATCATTCATAAATACGTGTCGATTATTCATGTTACATCCATACTTGGTGACTTTTACATGCAAATTCATGCGTATTCATACTTGTTATACATACAAAATACATTTATACATTCTTTTATTAATGCACAACACTTGTACGTTGCACTTATACGTTTAAAACGCTTGAAACCGTCAAATTAAACAAAAATGAAACATTGGGCTTTTTGGCCTGGCACATTCGTGCGAATGGGCCGACTCAATTCGTCCAAATTGGCCCATCCGCCCTAATCTGCCCTTTCAGCCTATAAATACAAGCCTTTTTGCTTCATTCCAAACCTTCAAGGTTCCGAAAATCTCTCTCAAACTAAGTCTGAATATACTTCTTAGAGCTCATCTCAGTCACATCTAAAGTGAGTATGGAGCTCGTAACATCTGATTTCCATCTATTTCTTCCATTATTTTTCTGTTTTCATCAAACTTTTAACAAAGTTCTTCACAAAACATCTCTTGGTTCGTCAGATCTGCAAAGGCAGCTGATGCAAACTCTCAACTCAGTTGAGGACCAAGCTAATGTGAAGTTAATCTTTCAAACACCTTTTTACAAACTTTATGAATTCAAACTTAACTGGATCTGAGGTTCGTCGAAGCTCACAAGCTGAGTAAATAGCTGTGGATTCAAGATTTAACCAATTCCAGTTGAGTAGGTGACTAGTTCAAACAAAACGAACTGATTTACTTAAGAAACAGCCACACCCGTCCGAATGGCAGGCACATTCGTTCGAAAGGGACATCCATTTCGTACAAATGTGACATCCCAGTTCGTACGAATGCAACTGTTCTTCATGTTCCAACGATTTTTAAGTGTTGAATGATTGTCCATATTACTATTTTCCGTATAGTTAATTCTGGAACATCAGAGTGTGTTCTGTGGGAACTTTGGTTTCCAATCTATAACCACTACCTCACTTAACTCGTGTAACGAACACCCAAACAACTTCCTAGACCTAGAACAAGTGAACCCCGTCCAACCTTCGACACTTAGGATTACCTTTCCATGTCGTGTTGGCACACCTGGGTTGTACATTGCTCGGTTGTTTGGATTACTTACATTCTGTTATTTCCATTTCTGTATTCATGACCAACCAGCCAGTTAACTAAGTTAACTGATTTGTGCTTTGGTGAACTATAATGAGGTTTTAACCTCCAAGCATGACTTCTATGAATCTTCTGACTATATCGGACTGTAATATACTAATATTATAACTAATAAGACTTAACAGAAATCACGAACGTAACTGCTTAATAGTTAATAGTTAAAATGTTCAAAACGAGAATCTGTTCAACAACAGTCCCTTTCGTACGAATGGCACATCCGTTCCAGACACACTCGTATGAACTGTTCGTATTTCCGTTTTCTGTATTCTGATTTCGTGTTCCTTGAACTGATTCTGTCGGGCAAGCTTGGACCCGTAAAACAACATAAAAGATCAGTGTTGGGACAAGTGCTTGATATTCTACAACTTAATTCTGTAACTCCAACTCACACCTTCGTTTACCCTGTAGGGTGACCTCGGTGTTCCTGTACTAATTCCATCACCCTTTTGCTCGCCGGGAAGAATAACCTCGGTGTTCCCGTACTACATCCACCTACTCCTGCCAAAACTACGCTCACAGGATTTCTAACGAAGAATTAGCAAAACTGTGAGTATACTCGAACACCCTTTTTCATTTTCACACTTTGGGTGCAACATGTTATCTTATAAACCTACACTATTACAGTTAGACTTTTATATAAAATGCACAAACAATCCAATACATGCATGCATACGTTATCCTTGATACTTTGATATGGGTTTGTACGTTTTGTGTTGAACTTGTCATTAACTTTGTACGAGCCTACCCTTAACATGTATAGCGCTATAGAAGTAACGCACCGCCTGTGAACGTTGGGTCATGTTAAGATCTTTTACTTGCGTTAAACTTTGGGTTGACTTGTTCGTTCACATGCCAGTTTATTGTTTATCTTGAATAACTAGTTTGCTATGTGGATTCGTTAAACTTTACTACTTATGCTATGTATTAAACTTGTATACTCGCGAACGCCTTGTGTGTTAATCTATACTTTCTAACATATTGATGATGCTGATGTTAATATAGGCGTAGTGACTAGGCCTTAGATAGACATCTAGAAATCTTAGATTTTAATTGTTGTATCAACTTTGTAACATGCTATGCTGTCCTTTGTCTTGTTGTATTTGAAATTTTCTAATTTGACAATTGTTATGAAATGAAATGAAATGAAATTGAGCAATCTATACTCAAAACCACCAGAACGTATAATCTGCAATTGATTTCATTAAAGAATTAGGGTTTTTTCAGCGGATGTTTACGAACCACAATCACTTTAATCTTCACTCTTGATGCAAGCGACAGTTACAAGGTTCGTCGATCCTTCTTCTTCACCAACACTTCTTCCTCTGAATGTATGATTGCATCATTACTAAATTCAACTCAGTTCCTGTTAAATGTCAACAATTTTTCGACTTTAGCAGAAATTGACGGTTCGTATCTGTTGTTTTAGATACTTTCAGTGAAACTACGTCGGTTTTTTTTACCTAATTTGTTAATATTCGGTCACATTTGTCAGACCCTAAAAGAAACTTCCACAATCTCTTCAAACATTGTCATCTGGTTCTACCACCGTCAGTGAGGTCCCTAATGCCTGTTCCAAATACACAAGCGGGGGTTGTTGTTGAACAAGCGGTTGGTGATGAGAGACTTATCTTACAAGCATTACAGGTATTAATATCTTCGTTTACCAATATATATAAGGAAGGGTTAAAATGAGAACTAAATTGAGTTGAGAGAACAACTCGTAGGAACTCGACTTCCAATTTTGTTTTTCAATTTCTTTTTTTTTCACCAAAAATCATTTTAAAAAATTAGCTTTCCAGGGATTTTTTCTTCTAAGCCACTCTTTTACGGTGGGAGAATTGCGCCAGAACTTGTCGCTACAGTGATTTACGCCACCTTAAATGATTCTTACATGTCGAAAAAAACCGGCTCGTAATTTTTTTTTTCCGTAGGGGGGCTTGTTGGGTGTTACTCTACCTTTGTGTAAAATTTGGTTGAAAAACTCTCATGGGAAGTCGAGTTCTCACGAGTTCTCTCAACTCAAAAGGGATTTTCATTTGAAAGTATCCCTATATATATATTAATAACGTAAATTCGAGCCCGGGGTCTCATTGGAAGCAACATCTCTATTCTTATGGGGTAGAGGTAAGACTGTCTACATCGCTATATAGGTTATGGCGATGAATAGCGAGCTTAGCGACAGTTAGGGTTTTTTTTTTTTTTTTGATGTTAATATCAATTAGATATAGCTATAAAATAGCTGGATTTATAGGTTTTTGTTAAATATACATGTAAAATATCACATATACAAGGGTATTTTGATGTAATATACATATAAAAATTTTCAAAATTCTTTTTCTAGTGTAATCGCTATTTATAAAATAGCCGTCGATATTTGTCGCTATTCGCTACGTAGCCTATAGGTGCCTTGTCGCTATTTGTCGCCATTTGCCATCGATAACTATGCCTACCTTAGCTTTGCTATTGCTATTGGTGGGATTTACTGAGTATGAAGATGATGATATTAATAACGTAAATGTTCAAAAAGGAAATTCAAGAATATTGTGTTTCTTACATTTTGAGTCTAGAAAAAGGTTTGTTTCCAATATTTTGCTCACTATATTGTATTATTATGACTTAATACTGAAAAAAGGTATGGTTGTTTTATTATAGGATTTTACTCAACCCAAAAAGGAAGCAAATTTACCAGATGGTATTCTGTTAGTCGAACTTTTGAGGCACCAGGTTTTCTACATACCTAATTACAAACTTTTTTTTTGCTTTACATTAGTGTGAGTATGTATATTAATTTACTTTTGATTATATTATTCTAGAAAATTGCATTGGCGTGGATGATTCAGAAGGAAAATAGTAGCGTCGCTTGTTCTGGTGGAATTTTAGCTGATGATCAGGTTAGTAAGCTTGTAACTAGGGGTGCAAACGAGCCGAGCCGAGCCCGAGCTTGACCAGGCTCGACTCGAGCTCGATTAACTTTATGTGAGCTCGGGCTCGAGCTCGATTCGAGCTTTGTTTTCAAGGCTCGAGCTCGGCTCGTTTGTATTTTCTCAAGCTCGAGCTCGGCTCGGGCTCGGCTCGTTTATTATCTATTAATTTGTATATTAAATAAAAATAATATAAATAATAGACTTTTTAGGCTCGTGAGCTCGATAAGTGAAGCTCGGGCTCGGGCTCGTTTACTAAATAAGCTTATTTTTAGGTTCGAGGTCGGCTTGTAAACAAGTTTAAATAAGCTCGGCTCGACTCGGCTCGTTTACACTAAAGCTCGATAAGGCTCGACGAGCCTAACGAGCTTCACATGCAAGGCTCGAGCTCGGGCTCGATAAACAAACGAGCTTTGTTTTGAGGCTCAAGCTCGGCTCGGGCTCGATAAAGCTCGGCTCGTTTCGAGCTTTTTCTCGAGCCGATCTCGAGTAGCTCGCGAGCCGGCTCGGCTCATTTGCACCCCTACTTGTAACTATGTTGCAGCCGACACCAAACTTCAATTCTGTGCCAAACCTCCTGCGAATACAAGCATCCCGTGAAGAGGTGTAAGGCTGTTTCCGTCTCCCCTTGACAAAAACCACACTCCGGGTCCTGAACATTAACTCCGCGTTTAATGAGCTCTGCGATAGTAGGAAGCCGATTTTGCACAACTCTCCACACCATGATTTCGCACAACTCTCCACACCATGATTTCGCACAACTCTCCACACCCTCCAGCCTAACGGGCCAAATAGATTATGCTAAATTTTTATAACAAAAATGAATTGCTTTATTGATTTTTATCTTTATCGTGTAGTGTGTTAATCATTATAACAAAGTTACTGATTAAATTTAAAGAAAGACAAAAGGGTGTTTGTTGGTCGGCTGAAACCAACTGTTTTAACGTGTTTTTGTCTTGTTACTCATCTAACCTGGAGTAAAATTCCATTTTCGTACCTGTGGTTTGGACAGTTTTGCAACTTTCGTCCACAGGTTTGAAATCTTGCCATGTTCACCCGGCTTTTCTCCGTTAAGTCAGGGGTATTTCCGTCTTTTTTGTTAATTTAAAGTTCAATTCGTTTTTTTTTTCAAAATTTTACAAGCATCATTAATCTGCCATTTATGATTTATACTCCAAAATTTTAAAATCCCACCTAGACTTTATTTTGTTGTATCTTTCTTCATAGGGCCTTGGTAAGACACTTTCAATGATTGCGCTTATACTGCATCAGAGGGTTTCGTCAAAACCAAAATCAGATTGTTTTCACAATTCAAAAGCTGAAGTTTTAAATTTAGATGATGATGATGATGATGGTGATAATGTAAAACCCACAGTAGACAAAAATGATGAAGCCAGTAGCTCAACACAACGGTTTAGTAGTCGAAAACCGACAGCAGGATCACTGGTTGTGTGCCCCGCAAGTGTGTTAAGACAGTGGGCCCGCGAGCTCGATGAAAAGGTTACAGAAGAAGCCAAGCTTGAAGTTCTAGTCTATCACGGTGGCAACAGGACCAAAGATCCTGCTGAGCTGGCACGATACGATGTAGTCCTTACAACATATGCCATTGTCGCAAAAGAAGTCCCGACTAAAGTTTTTGATGAAGAAGATGATCAAGGAAGTGGTGGATTGAATGCTATATTTGCTAATAAGAAACGAAAGGGTATTTCTGGAAATGGTGGATTGAATGCTATATTTGATTGTAGTGGTACACTTGCGAAAGTAAGTTGGTTAAGGGTGATATTAGATGAAGCTCAGACTATTAAAAATAGCAGAACACAGATGTCGAAATCTTGTTGTGGTCTTAAAGCTAAAAAACGGTGGTGCTTATCTGGAACACCTATACAGAACAATATCGATGAGCTTTTCAGTTATTTCAGATTTTTGAGATGTGATCCGTACGCCAAGTATAAATCTTTTTGTAATCAAATAAAGATTCCGATATCGAGAAACTCAATGCATGGTTATTTAAAACTTCAATTTGAGTTGAAGGCAATAATGCTTCGTCGGACAATAGGTACCTTTTTTGCATATGGCTGTTCTTGTTACTTAATTACTGTAAATAGTTTAAGAAAGAAAACATAATAAATTGACAATGCTAAATCACCCTAAATTTGTCTAAGTGAAAACTATATTAAGGCTTTATGCATTTTAGAATAATATTTGCGCATTAATCTATTTTGCTTATAGTTAACTGGAAATGTTTTACTTTATGCATTTCTATATTTATGAAAAAAAAAACAGAAAATAACACTTAAGAAGTCTAATAGGAGAACCGTCAACTTGGTCATTTGCTATGCAGTTAACGCGGTAAAATATCGGTCAAGGGCCGATATTTGAGATACAGGTTATCTCGGTGAGAGATATCGCTGGGATATCGCTAATTTTAATATCATTCAGAATTTATATATATAGCAATTAACACTAATTATTCAGTAATATATCGGTCAAAATCGCCGATAGTATCTATACCGATATATGACACCGATATTTTACTAGGGGACCGATATAACTGATATATCACCGATATTAACTGCATAGATCATTTGAGATTTGATAATAGCATGATGTTAATCACCTTTGGTTTTCTCGGCAGGGGATTTGATTGATGGTGAGCCTGTTGTTAACTTACCTCCAAAAACAGTAAACTTGACCCCTGTTGACTTCTCACCTGAAGAACGAGCTTTCTATCAGAAGCTTGAGGCTGAATCACGCTCACGATTTAAGGTGCTTTTGTTGGCATCTGAATATTTGTTATTTTTGTATTTTCTTTGTAGTATGAATTTAAAACTTGTCCAGCATGAACATCGGTCAAGAAAATGTTGTATATGCTCTTATTAGACAGATTTATAATATCAGACAGATTTGTATTACTTTATATATTAGAGGGTCTGATGTGTAATTATGTTTCTTATATAATCTCTTGTAATGTAATCCTCATTAGATTAGAATATACAATATACAATTACCAAGTTTGACTGGATATATGCATTATACTTAACATTTCTTACCAATGTGTGCAATTTGTTTCGGTAAATGATTACGAATTGCATATGTTGGTAAGAAGCGGTAGGGGTATGTTGCATTAAAACGTTTAAAATTGTTCTTTGCGCTTTTGTAAAAATTGAGCACTGAATAGTACATAATAATACTTTTTTTGCAGACATATGCAGATGCAGGTACAGTGAGTGAAAATTACGAAAATATCCTTTCGATGCTTATGCAGCTTCGGCAAGCTTGTAACCACCCGTTGCTAGTTAAGGGATTTTGCTCAGAATCTGTCGGTAGACCTTCTTCAAGAGTGGCAAAGAATCTCCCTAAATATATGCAAGCCTATTTGTTAAACCTTTTGGAAACTCTCCACATATGTTGCTTGTGCAGCGTGAGTTTCGTTGGCCTTCAATATATATTGTCTTATATAACTGAGAGTATACAATGGTACTGAAACTCGCAAACATATGCTTCTGTTATTCGAACTTCTGATCATTTAAGTGACTACAGATCAAATGACAGAATGTAAATATTATATGGTGTTAGCATTCACATCTGAGTTCTTATCCATATCCGTATAATTTAACTAAAAAACACATTTACTTTATCAATTTAAAGATTTCAAAAACCACCGCACATCCGATTTCTTATATTTATCTCTATTTAATTAAATAATAATCTTTAGTCAGTATTTACTATTTTTTAGGAAAATTTACAAGTTTTGTCCTTTATCTTAATACCACTTATTAGGTGGTGTCCTTTTTAATGAATTTTGACAAGTTTTCCCCTTTACAAGGAATTTATCGCACGTTTTGTCCTTTAGGCTTAACTTAGTAAGATTTTCTTGTTAAATCTTGTCACCCAAGGGTATTTTAGTCTTTTTACCCATTTATTTAATATTATTTAAAAGAATAAAACAAAATATTTTAGGGTTGACTCTTGAAATAAATGGGTAAAAAGACTAAAATACCCTTGGGTGAAAAGATTTAACAAGAAAATATAGCTGGGTTAAGCCTAAAGGACAAAACGTGCAACAAAATTCCTTGTAAAGGGCAAAACTTGTCAAAATTCGTTAAAAAGGACACCGCCTGATAAGTGGGATTAAGATAAAGGACAAAACTTGTAATTTTTCCTATTTTTTATCCCTCTTCCACTCACAAAAGAATTATAAGGGATGAATAGTGAGTTGGTAAATATAAGAACTCGGATAAATTTATCAAAAAATGGGGTAATTAACAAATTAAATAATAATCTTAATCAATGAAGTGTTGAAAGTTTCTTGTTTTAATCCAACATTGACCCCTTTTGTGTTTCTCAATATATAACAATTTTTTTTATCAACTATCATAATTTTTTTGTAAATTATTTGTTGGTGATTTTTTTAATTAAATATCGTTTGTAATTCCTAAAATTATCATTTTTATGATAAAATACTAACAGTAAAATGGGGTAATCAAGTAATATTAGTTTCTTATTTAATTATCATTGTTTTGTGGCTGCTATGGATCTGATTATCAAAAAAAAAAAAATGATTATATCCAAATAATCAGAATCACAGTAAATTTATAAAAAAAAAAACTAAAAATTGATTTGTGGCTTAATGATTTTACAGGATCCAGCGGAAGATGCAGTTGTTACCATTTGTGGACATGTATTCTGTTATCAGTGTGTATCCGAATACTTAACAGGGGTTGACAACACATGTCCATCACCACAATGCAAAAGCCTTATTGGTCCTAAAGTGGTATTTGACAAAGCCACATTAACGAATTCTATCTCTGATGATAATGCTGCCAACTTATCAAGAATAGACGACAATACTATAGTTTTTCAGCAAGATTATATTTCTACCAAGATTAAAGCTGCATTTGAGGTTATTCGGTCAAATTGCAGATCAAAAAGTTCAGATTTAGGTGCCTGCAATGGTGAAGGGCTGCCAATAAAAGCAATTGTGTTTTCGCAGTGGACAAGAATGTTGGATCTTTTTGAAATGTCGCTTAAGTAGTATGGTATTGAATATAGGAGACTTGATGGCTCAATGTCTTCATCTGCAAGGGACAGTGCTGTTAAAGATTTCAACACTGATCCTGAGGTGGCTTCCTATTCTTTATAGTTATTACATGAAAATAAGTCTACTGATTGCTAGATTTAGCAAAACGGGTGGGTCGGATAAATGTTTGGGTCAAATAAAGTTCTTTTTCATATATGGGTTGAAACAAGTAAGGCTAACCAACTTATTATTATAGGGCTAAAAAAATCTCACTAATGTTTCAAAATGGTTGATTTGCCATAGTTAGTTAAGATAACCTGTTAAGTTATCTTGAAGTAGAAAAGTTGGAATTTGGCTACCTTAAGTAAAAAAGTTCTAAACTTCAATGCAATCAGTTATTTTTTTTTTTTTTTTTTTTTTTTAACAAATTAGCGTTGAATGTTATTACAAAATTTTTGTATTTCATAAACAAAATGATTTAGGAGGTTATATCAATTAAAGGTTCACTTTGGGAGACTTTCAACCCGTTTGACGTGTTTTTATTTACACCAATCTTTTTTATTTGACCTTTTAGATTAATAACATAATCCTAGTTAGAACCATTCAAAAGTAAATGGGTTGTTATTCTAAGCCAAATATTCGCGAATTTACTGTTTTCATTTTTGTTAAGAGATGAAATACGTTACAGGTACCTGTTATGCTGATGTCGCTAGCTGGGAATCTTGGTTTGAACACGGTATCTGCATCTCATGTTATTCTTTTCGATCTGTGTTTGAATCTAACTACTGAAGATCAAGCCATTGACCAAGCTCATAGAATCGGTCAAACTCAACCTGTTACAGTGTCCAGATTCATTGTTAAGAACACAGTTGAAGACAGAATTCTTGCTCTCCAGGTTTGTACTTCTGGGGTTAAACTGTAATTTCGCTATTTTACCATGTCAAGTGAATCCCAAAAATTTGGTGAATGCAGGATAAAAAGAGGAAAATGGCTGCTTTGGCTTTCGGTGAAGATCAAAGTGAAACTTCAACTGCTCGTTTAACCAATGAAGATCTAAGATTTTTGTTCATGGGGGCACGTTAAAACTTTCGATTAGTCGGGTGGTATTGTTGGGCATTTTTGGTGAGATAAAATGCAAAGCCCTTCAAATAGTTGTAATTTACTAGGCTTTTTTGGATACCCAAGTTTGAAAGGAGGAATGTTATGACCTTTTATAATGCATCTTTTCATATATGGTTTTAACTTAAGTTTTGGTTTTATTTTGACCATATCATAGTAATGGTTACTATGTTTCAAACTCCATAAGATCTTTTTCATCTTTTGGTTTTGTTATATGTTTCAAACTCGTGTTTTGTGCTCATTGTCGATAAAAGATGATTTATTTGCGGTCCTAGATTTAGATTCTTGTTACACATCAAATCTTTTATAAAACATATTACTAATGTTTGACTTGGCTCGCTCATTAAGCAACCCTACACGCCACACAGGCGTCCATGGCCCCATGGACCACATCGTAGACCTGATATAACTTGATATTCTAGACCCGGTTCAAAACGAAGATAAGTTCTTGAACATTTGAGCCCATAATTAATTAATAAACAATAACGATATGATTAGTATGATAATCATGATGAAGTGTGATAAAATGACTGAAATGTGACCAAGATCTGTCTAACTGCGTAAATCAACATCCATTCTCAAGTTTTTCCACTTGATTCTAGCCATTATTATATTGAACTGTCATGTACTCAACAAAACCACAAGATTTTTTTTTTTTTTTTTTTTGTGATTTTTCATGCAAATTACAAACAAAAAAAAAAAAACAAAAAAACAGGATTAATTCGGCTCTATAAGTAGTTTAAATGACACGATTCGCATGTTCCTCTTGCATGATTAAACCATTACGTAACAATTAAGCCTTCAGATGATGCTCAAACAGCGATGCCATTTCAATATGCAAAACAGAAAGATTCTGTAAATGGAGTAAAACACGCGCACACACGCCTCATTGTCAATTTAACACACCAGCATAAAACTATGCATCGCATTACAAGGATTATTCATCATTTCTTGAGTTTTATGTTTTACCACAACTTCAAGAAACAGAGTAATAAAGATAAAATCGTAGTATACTGCAATAACAGAAGATATTACGGATTGTAAATTCCCATAGTAATTAATTTAGGCCTAGTTTTGTAGAGTAAAACTGAGGTTATCCCAACTGGATGAAAGCTGTTGACTTTAAATGGATTTAGGCCCAACATAGTAATTAATTTTTTAGCTCATCCTGACCCATCACCCAACCCTATCCAACCCCTTCCATTTTGCCACCTTTAGTTAGATGCATACACACATCGATGTCAAGCATGCGTTTGACCAATTAGAGAACCCCCTTACCACTTATACGTGGTGCAAGAGAGTTGGTTATAAGGTTACATAACCGTCTTATGTATCACTGTTAAAGCAATAGTTAACGGGTGTTTATGCGGTCCCCCCTTAGTTCTCTACTTAAAATTAGTTATGTAATTAAATGACCATCTTGGGGTCAAAAATGTTATCACTACTGAAAGCAAGTGTTTATGTGGTCCTCAGAGTTCTATACTTATGGCAATATGATATATAAGTTGAGAATAATAATAATAATAATAATAATAATAATAATAATAATAATAATAATAATAATAATAATAATAATAATAATAATAATAATAATAATATTACCACAGCTCCAATACACAGAATCGCGTGGTATTTCCCTGATTGTCCAAGCTTTTGAGCAACCAACCCGATCTCAAAACTACCAGGAACCCAAAAGACCTAATACGTTAAAACACGATAATGTTAGCCACACACAATATACTCAAGCATAAACAGTTCAACGAAACAAGATTTTGTTTTGGGGTTTGGTTTTGGCTATTGAAACTGCTTTTGAGAAGATTAGTGATTCGCAAAGCAAGATCATCATTCTTATTGTTTTCGTCTGTCATGATGGCTTTGTCGGGATCGATTACGGGAAGGGTTTGAAAGGGAAGGGTAGATGATGAGCAGGCTAATCTTAAGATCGTGTGCTCTGCTCTGATACCATATTCGCTAATGGTAAAACTGAGAATTGTATATATTGTTGTTAATTGTTTTTACAAGGAAGAAGAATACAAAGATTAATAGGTGGGCATATGGTAATAAACAAGGAAATACAATCTCTAAATTGAGGAGATTGATTCCAACTGTCCTTGATTGAGAGAAGGTAGCTGTCCATATCCACAATAAAGGAAATGATGATTATAGTCTGATCCTTTTTATTTCTTCATTTTCTAACACAAAAAAGATCACAACCAAGTGACCAACCTAACTATAGACATTCATGATCTAGTGGCATGGTGCATGCCCTCTATAAAAGTGATGTGGGTTAAAATCATTGCAAGTGCAACATTAGCCTATTAGGTGGTATTTAGTTCTAAAATATTGTTTAAAAAACCGAAGTATAGACCAAAAGACAACACTCTAAACCCACAATTACCACTTTTAACATCAATATAGACCAAAAGATTACATGGGGCATACAAAACAATATTACCATGATGTATTAGGGAACAAGAGATGGATACCATCCGTGTGTGTGTGTGTGTGTGTGTGTATATACTGGAATGATACCAGTATCTATAAAAAAATATTTATAACCATCATATCAGTTGATAATGGAACATAAATGATCCACAAGAACCTCATGGTTACTTATCTTGGCCCTGAGAGAAGCAATGATGATAATAATGTGAGTTCAGTCTCGTCTCCAACTTCTGTTTCCTCAATTCTTGGATCTGTGAAGTTGTAAACCAAGTTCGATTCGATGTGCATCACTCCTTCTAACACCTTAACCACCACCGACATTGAAGGTCTTCTCTTAAAGTTTGTTTGTAAACACCATGAAGCCACTTTCATCATCTCCACAACTTCTGTATTGTGTTCCTGCATATCTTCATTGTGTTTGTCAACCATATCTAACAACCTTTCATGCTCCCAGCATTCCTCAAACACAGAGAGCAAGTACCAACTTTCTTCTGGCAGAGATCTATCAAAAACTTTCCTTCCACATATGATCTCCAAGATTACAACCCCAAAGCTGTATACATCCAACTTTTCAGTGATGATATTTGTGGTCCGCCACTCTGGAGCCATATATCCACGTGTTCCTTTTATGGTAGTCATCACTTCGGTTTGACTTTTGTCAATGAGCTTAGATAACCCAAAATCAGACACTTTGGCATTGAAATCATTGTCAAGAAGTATGTTTTGAGGTTTAATATCAAGATGCACAATCTTTTGCCTACATTCTTCATGGAGATATGCTAAACCTTTGGCTATATCAAGTATAACTTTCTTTCTGCATTCCCACTCGAGTATTTGCTCCCGAACTCCATGGTAGATCCACTTATCTAATGACCCGTTACTCATGAAGTCATACACAAGAAAACGTTGTGATTTCCATGTACAGAACCCCCTAAGTCTGACCAGGTTCACATGGTGAATGCTGCCAATGGATTCAACCTCAGCTAGGAATGATTTCTTAACGTGTGAAAGACCTTCAAGGCATTTAACAGCAATCTTTGACCCATCTTCAAGACTCCCTTCAAAAACCGATCCAAATCCTCCTTCACCAAGCTTTTTACTAAAATTCTCTGTGGCGGTTTTCAGATCTTCATAATAAAAACGGGTCGGCATTCCTGGCACTTGAATTAAATACTCTTCCTCCATTTCCGCATCTCTTTTGCGCTTGTGGACTTTGTACATAACAAATCCCCTAGCCACAACAAGCAGAAGCACAAAACTTCCAATAGTAGAGCCTAAAATTGTTGCTAAATGAAGTGATCTAACATTCTGTACTTTTATGAAAGCTGAACCATTATAATAATATTCAACAGCCTGCATTGTAAAGATCTCTGAAGTTAAATAACATATTCCAGTTGGAGTACCATAATTATAATGGAAAAAAGCTGCTTTGCATGAGCAATTCTTTAGACACTCTTGTTTGCATCTCTCCATACTCACCCCCTCAAAGAAGGCAGGGGTGAATAACTTGACCTCATTGAGTGTGAGAAAGGTGTACTTGACCTTCTCGAGTGTGATAAAATGCTGATCTTGTGTAGAACTACATGAGAGATGAGTGATTTCATAGCAACCCTGACCGGGTTGGCGATTGTCCACCGGTCTAAAATATTTCGCTGTGGGACAACTACATTTTTTATCAGCTGAGCAAAGGGAGTTTCTTCCGCAAACAAAAGGATAGTTACATGGGCCTTCAGGAACTTGTACAATAAGATCGGTTACCACTTCCCACTTTACAGAACTAGGTTGCCATTCAAACACTTGCAAACGCCCATTTGGCATGAGTTTCATATACTGAGCTGATGATTCTGTATACCGAATGCTAATCACATCATCAGGTTTATTTGGCTCGGAAGAATGAATGAACAGTGACAAATTCCCAGGCAAGAACCTAGCGTATCTTTTTCCTTTATTTGTATCATTGCCATTTAGATGGCCAGAACTAATGTAATAGGGTTGAGGTGGGTTTGATTCAAAAAAAGCAGACAAACCTTTATCCGTGACTTGAACAAAATACATACCTTCCGACGAGTTGGTATCCGAAACACTAGATTTCAGTTTTTGATCTTGATATAGCATTTGGCCAAGTAACAAAGAGTCTGTTGGGTGATCAAAAGATTGCCAAACTACCGAGTTCTGGTGATCGAACAACACCAGATTTCCAGTATCAGTTAGGTTCATGCCTGCAACCAGTGGCGGAACTAGCCTATTAAATCAAGGATATCCCAAATTTTTTTACCGTGCAATCATACATTATTAAAAGAAAACGACAATAAATAAATAAAGTAAAATAAATACCTAATAGATTTTTCCATTAACACAATGATCAATGAGCCTGTTTCAGTTTTATTATTGTTTTGGGTTTGGGCTAATGGGCTAGGTTTATCAATTACCCAAACATAAGCATAAGTTAGTTCTAGTTTTCTAAACGATAAGCAATGAATTCAAAAATAATTTTTAAATCTTCTAAAAAGAATTGTATTTTAATAAAATAAAGTATCCAATTTTTTTGGTTAGGGGTATCCTATAATTGTTTTAGAGGTATCATTTGTATAAAACCGAAAAAAATTACACCGCGCATACGCAGTTGAGCCGTAGCCCGTGTTACGGCTAATATAATGGTGGTTCCGCCCCTACCTGCAACGGATTTTCCTGCTGTGTTGGTGGTCCAAATTATGCTTCCATTTCCATCATTTAGCACCAAGTCTCCGGCTGCAGTGAAGTTCAATATAGCATCCCTTTCGACAGTTTCTCCACCTGCAATTAAATAAGACCTGATTGGATGATCTCTGTTGGCTGACCAAACGACTTCATATTTGCTAGGGAATTCACTGGTGGGAGAAATGAATATGGCAAACTGGTAAGCAATATACCGTCCTCTACTGATAAATCTACTGATAAATCCGCAGGCGAATTTAGCTACCTTGGTTTCTGTAAGGAGTATGGGTACCAGTTTGTATGAGTTTGGGAGGTTCCAAGTAGTGGAAATATATGCTGTAGCGGAAGGATTTGCTGTAGTATTTATTTGAGCAGTGAGTGAGTAGCAAGATAACATGAGCATTAGAAAAAAGGCAAACAAGAAACTACAAATCTTCATGACAGATCAACACTGAAGAACCTATGAAGAAGGCTCAACTCTGGACAGGCGGTGGAAACTACCAAGCTGGAGTACGGTAGGGGCAGAGGGAATTTCCGGTGGAACAGTGAAATGCGCAGAGATTGGAAAGAACACCAACGGCGAAAGCACTCTGATAGGCCGACACTGAGAGACGAAAGCTAGGGAAGCGAATGGGTTAGATACCCCAGTGGTCCTAGCCGTAAACGATGTATAAGTCTTCAACAAGTAAAGAAAATGGTATAGTTGACTCATTCCAGGCATGCAGCTACCGTGTTGGACCCAACCGCTAGTTGAAGGCTTGGAGCCACAGATTCTTAATCCTAAAATTGTTTGTCTGAGGCTCTGAGCATCTGTAATGAATATGGATTTTTATTTAATTGACTAATTATTATCTAATAAAATCAATTTATTTTCAATTAAAGCATTGATAAACTTGACTGTGAATGATCCTATGAAAAACAGAAAGCCAATAATGTGTTTTTTTTTGGGAGAGGGGGGGGGGGGGGGGGGGGGGTATTTAGGTTTTGGTGGTGATATAGTGGGTTTAGGTTTTAGGTTCTTGCACACTTGTCACTCTATAATTCCTTCTTACACTTATTTTCAGGAATCTTTGTAGAATAACTTAACGCATTTCTAACATATTTTCATATTTTCCACAATCCGAGCCGAGGGTCTCACCGGAAGAAGCTTCTATATTCATACGGGATAAAGGTAAGACTGTCTACATCTTACCCTCCTCACCCTACCTTGGCTTTGGTATTGGTTGGATTTACTGAGTATATTTTCCACAAACATGTTAATTTGCTAATTATCTAATAAATAAATTTGTTATTACATACAATGATCATTAACATGTTTTCCACAAACATTTGCGGTCAAGTTATAGCCTGTCCATGACGAATTATCCAAGCTATAACTCAAAATAGTACTACGCTATATTTTATTGACTAAATATAACTAAGAACAAAGATTATATCTATTAGGCTAAAGGGTGTGGTCATGACCCTCATTCCCACCATGATCCTCCACGTCAGCGACATGTCATCATCCTCTAATTCACCATCCAAAATCACTATCTTAAGGGTATGGTCATGAGCCAAACCACTATCCACCCCTTTTTGTGTGAAATACATTTTATTTATTTTAAATAAACAACAAATAAAATTAAATAAATTTTAATAATAAAACTACATAGCATTCAAATTAATAAAAAAATAACATCCAAATTTAAGCTACATATTATAAATTAAGAAAAGAAAACTACTCGTTGTTGTTAACCCGACTAAATTGCCAAACATGTTCAATCAAATCCAAACGAAGATGGTTATGCGTAGTCTCGTTGTATAACGCCCACATGTTAGATTCTTGTTGCTCTTCATCAACTGGTACAAAAAGTATAACAAATTAAAAAATAAAAAGTTGAAATCCCATACAAAAAGAATTATAGGCTGATGCTCCTATGGTTCGGTCCGATGTGATAAATTTCAAGAAGAACTAGACAAAATTTAACTTTTAGTATGCAATGATGCCTTAAACTATATGAATGTCCATGCACCAAATAAACATACCCATACACTTAATACAGATACCCATACATATTAATATTAGTCTTCAAGTAGAAACAAATACTGAGATAAGCATGTGAATGCATTGATTATGAGCCACTGTTAGAATCCATCTACCACTATATGTATCACTAAAAAGTTGCAGTACATGTGATAGAAGTATATGATCACACCCATCAGCCACTCCAACTAGGGGTGCTAACCGGGTCGTGTTCGCAGGTTGACGAGTTCAACCCAACCGAACCCGAAAATTTCACCCGAACCCGAAAATCGTATCATATGAACCCGAACACGACCCGAAATATCACACGAACCTGTACCCGAACCCGTTTAGACTAAACCTAAACCCGCGAATTTCGTGTTAGGTTCGTGTCGGGTTTTCGGGTCGTGTTAGAAATTCACACCCCTAACTGCAACTCAAATTTTATGATGGAAACGTTGCATCTACCGGAGCAAAGAGCAGCCACCACAAAATGATGAAACTAAAAACTAACTATATATACATACAGATTCAACAACTGAAAGTTAAAAACAGGGAACATGCATATTACTTTATGAAACACTATCACAATAGTGGTTAAAAAACAAAGCTACATGAGAATTACATCTACAAGTTTAAAGATGGAGAAGACTCTGACAGCGGATTACAATTTACAACTAACAGATTGTTTAGAATGAAATTTAGATATAATCAAATACAGAATACAGAACACACATAACCAAAGCTAATCAACTACGAAACAAAGAAAATAACACACATGACAACATTTTAGGGTTACAATGACACAATTGAAACCTCTAAACAGATACTGATAGTAAAACTGTAATAGAAAATGTAAACGTACACTTTAAACAGATCGATCTAGAGCCACAAACAACAGAATAACAAATCAAACAGCGAAAAAACTGAAAAACAACAAACCTGCTGCTTGTCGTCTTGTTGGAGGAACATAAACGAGGGTTAGGGTTCTTATTGCCGTATTGCTGCTGCTGTTCTTGTTGTCGTTGCTGGTTAGGGTTTCTGCAGTTTGATAGAATTGACAATGGAGGAATACAAAAAATAAGGAAAATTGTTTATATATTTATTGTGGCCAACCCTAGAAAATAGAAAAAGTGGAACGTGGTCTCCGTGGTTTAATCCACGCACACCACAGAATTATACTCCAAGGGGATGGTGTAGGTGTGAATCATGTTCCTATGTGGCAATTAATGATCCAATCCATGTGCCCCATACCCTGTAGCCATAGTGGGAATGTAGATTTTTTTTGGAGTAAACTGCAATTTTACCCCATGAGGTTAGGGGTCATTGGCACATTTACCCCTCCTAAGGAAATAATTGCAATTTTACCCCCCACTGTTTGAGGTTATGTCGCAACCTTACCCCCTAAGCTCAGTCAACGGTAGTTTGACCATTATATGTAAGGGTATTTTGGTAATCTTACCCTATATTTATTATTATATTATTATTTTTATTATTATTGTTATTATATATATATAAAAAATACATCATTCTTCTTCTTCAATATCACCACCACTGCCACCGCCACAACCACCGCAACTTCACCACCACTGCCACCACAATAATCACCACCACTGCCACCGCCATTCACCACCACAACCACCGCAACTTCCGCCGCCACACAACCACCACCACAACCATCCGGAAGGAGACAGAGGAGGTTCATGAATTCTCTGTTGGCTTTGATTGATCTACTTAGAGCCGGTTCAAGTATAAGAACGATGGTAATCCCTCATTTCATGAATTCTAAATATGAATTCTCCTTTCATTTCACAGTAATACAATACATTCCCTCATTTCATAACCTAACTTTCAACAAATGTCACAACAAAACCTCAAAAAGCACATTTCATAATTTCTATCAAAACAGAGCATGTATGTGGGTTTGAGTTTATGAAGAAATTTGTGATTGAATTAAGGGTTTTGGGTGGTGGAATAAAACAGAGCATGTATGTGGGTTTAGAGTGATGACCTGCAAATTTAAATCTTCTTATGAGTTTGTAAGGACATCCATCAATATGTATTGTGATTTTGCTAGATTAACTCTCAAAAGATGATAACTTTTTCCCAATTGGTAGCCAGCCATTCCTTTTTTTTAACAAAGGTTCAGTAATTATAACAGATGGGGTAGAGAACTTTTTATAATGGAGCCCAAGAATGTTGTTTACATTTTTATAATGGTATTATCATCCTAAATGTCACTTTTAGATATACATAGGCATTAGAAGGTGCCAGACATAAAATGGGAAGAATGAACCAGAATATAAAATGAACATATGTGTATTTACATCTGCAACAAGAATTTGGATATTGTATGTTTATGCATTATCTTGGTTTACTGGATATCCAAATGTGTTTTCACCACTGTAGGTCATGTAGAGGAACCCGTCTTCATCCTTGTTTTCCTCATAAATTGCAGACATCAAAGCAGCTGTTACAGGAACTATGAGTTTATCTTAACAACGATGATTATTAAGTTAATGGTAGATGGCACTCTCACCAGTTGGCGGTAACACAATCTTGACGAGAAGATGACCAGAGTTGCAGGTTTCCGGTGACGGAAGTAGTGGTGGTGTTATATATGAAAGGGATATTAAGTTGTGGTGGTGGCTGGAGGTGGCAGTGGTGGTTGTGGTGGTGAATGGTGGTGGCAGTGGTGGTAGTGGTGGTGAATGGCGGTGGCGGTGGCAGTGGTGGCAGGGGGTAAACATGCGACATAACAGCAAACGTTGGGGGGGTAAAATAAAAGGGTAAAATAGTCATTTCACCCCCAAGTCAACAGACCAGTCAACAAAATTGAAGCCGAGGGGTAAAATTGCGACATAACCTCAAACAGTGGGGGGTAAAATTGCAATTATTTCCTTAGGGGGAGTAAATGTGCCAATGACCCCTAACCTCAGGGGGTAAAATTGCAGTTTACTCTTTTTTTTGGCAATACAAAGAAAACAAAAAGACGGGAGTTAGAATATAGAATAGTCACCATGGGTTGAGTTCATTTCAGAACTCTAAATAACTACAGAACTTTCAGAACTCCTAATAAACAATCATTTTATATATAAGTTTTTGTATTTAGGATCTTTTTATCATCTATTATATGTATTTCTTTGATTACATACATGTTAAAAGTAGTTTACATATGTTTAATTGTCAAAATTATATATATGTGTCATAACTAATTACATATATGTAAAAAAAACTAGTTTACATATGTGTAATTATAAAATTACATATAAAAAATGATAAAATTACTCTTAACATGTATGTAATCGTAAAATACACATAATAAATGATAAAATTATCCTAAACATAAAAATATATAAATAAAAAGATTGTTTATTAGGAGTTCTGCGAGTTCTGTAAATATTTATGGTTCTGAAATGATCCTGACCCTAATATAACTTCCTTATAACATAATAAAAGTTCTTTATATATTCATTGCAATTTTTTTTTAAATAAAGTTAATTTATATAATGTGTGAAACTGATATTGAAAATAAAATGAGGTAAAAAAAGTATGCTTTATGAGCTCATTTCACCACCGTAATATTAATTTTAATATTATTATTTTACTTAAATTATAAATATTAATTGTAATTTAAACTAGCAAGCTCTGGCATTTTAAGATTGAGCTCGGGCTTGAGTTGAGCTCAATTTTCAACTCGCTAATAGACAAATCGAGCCAAACAAACTCATTTAGTTTTAAGCCCAAGCTGAAGTCGACCCGGCTCAGCTTGCTAAGCAACCCAACACGCCATGCAGGCGTCGACTGTGGTCCCATAGACCTCCGCATTGCAGATGGTCTAATGGTCTCTTAGATCTTATATAAATAAATACTTAAAACAGCCATATTTGACAATTTGAGACCCTTTTTAAAAAAAGATAACTTCTTGAATACTTGAACCCATGATTAATAAACAATAACGAGATGATTAGTATGCTGATCATGATGAAGTAATAAAAGGACTAAAATGTGGCAAAGATCTGTCTAATTGCTTAAATCAACATTCATTCTCAAGTTTTTCCACTTGATTCTCACCATTATTATGTTGAAATCTGTCATGTACTCAACAAAACCATAAGAACAATTTTTTTTTTCTTTTTTTTGTGATTTTTCATGCATATTACAAGCAAAAAAGGGCGGAAAGAAGGATTAATCGACTCTATAAGTAGTTTAAATGACAGGCTCATGTTCGTCTTGCATGATTAGACCATCACGCAACAATTACGCCTTCAGATGATGCTCAAAAAGAGATGCCATTTCAATCTGCAGTACAGATAAAGATTACAGTTAACAAAACTGGGACAAAACTTAAAGGTTAACTTCTGCAAATGAGGTAAAACGTACGCGCGCACACACACAAACATCTCATCGTCAATTTAACTAGCCAACATAAAACCATGCATCGCATTACAAGGATTATTCAATCATACAATCCACTGGAGTTCTTAACTTCATCATCTCTAATATGGGTCAAGCAGTCGGAATTAAAAAAAAATAGATAAAAAGGAAACAAATCAAACGTGATTACCGAAATAATACCATTACAAAAACTTAAAAACAAAAAAAAGCTCAGGTCAACCAAATTGAACCTCTTTTGACCCATTTATCAGAATACCAGACCACTCATTAGCCTATTAGGTGGTATTTAGTTCTAAAATATTGTTTAAAAAACCGAAGTATAGACCAAAAGACAACACTCTAAACCCACAATTACCACTTTTAACATCAATATAGACCAAAAGATTACATGGGGCATACAAAAAAATATTACCATGACGTATTAGGGAACAAGAGATGGATACCATCCGTGTGTGTGTGTGTGTGTGTATATATACTGGAATGATACCAGTATCTATAAAAAAATATTTATAACCATCATATCAGTTGATAATGGAACATAAATGATCCACAAGAACCTCATGGTTACTTATCTTGGCCCTGAGAGAAGCGATGATGATAATAATGTGAGTTCAGTCTCGTCTCCAACTTCTGTTTCCTCAATTCTTGGATCTGTGAAGTTGTAAACCAAGTTCGATTCGATGTGCATCACTCCTTCTAACACCTTAACCACCACCGACATTGAAGGTCTTCTCTTAAAGTTTGTTTGTAAACACCATGAAGCCACTTTCATCATCTCCATAACTTCTGTATTGTGTTCCTGCGTATCTTCATTGTGTTTGTCAACCATATCTAACAACGTTTCGTGCTCCCAGCATTCCTCAAACACAGAGAGCAAGTACCAACTTTCTTCTGGTAGAGATCTATCAAAAACTTTCCTTCCACATAAGATCTCCAAGATTACGACCCCAAAGCTGTATACATCCAACTTTTCAGTGATGATATTTGTGGTCCGCCACTCTGGAGCCATATAGCCACGTGTTCCTTTTATGGTAGTCATCACTTCGGTTTGACTTTTGTCAATGAGCTTAGATAACCCAAAATCAGACACTTTGGCATTGAAATCATTGTCAAGAAGTATGTTTTGAGGTTTAATATCAAGATGCACAATCTTTTGCCTACATTCTTCATGGAGATATGCTAAACCTCTGGCAATGTCAAGAATGATTTTCTTTATGCATTCCCATTCAAGTATTTGCTCCCGAACTCCATGGTAGATCCACTTATCTAATGATCCGTTACTCATGAAATCATACACGAGAAAACGTTGTGATTTCCAAGTACAGAAACCCCTAAGTCTGACCAGGTTCACATGGTGAATGCTGCCAATGGATTCAACCTCAGCTAGGAATGATTTCTTAGCGTGTGAAAGACCTTCAAGGCATTTAACAGCAATCTTTGACCCATCTTCAAGACTCCCTTCAAAAACCGATCCAAATCCTCCTTCACCAAGCTTTTTACTAAAATTCTCTGTGGCGGTTTTCAGATCTTCATAATAAAAACGGGTCGGCATTCCTGGCACTTGAATTAAATACTCTTCCTCCATTTCCGCATCTCTTTTGCTCTTGTGGACTTTGTACATAACAAATCCCCTAGCCACAACAAGCAGAAGCACAAAACTTCCAATAGTAGAGCCTAAAATTGTTGCTAAATGATGTGATCTAACATTCTGTACTTTTATGAAAGCTGACCCATTGTAATAATATTCAACAGCCTGCATTGTAAAGATCTCTGAAGTTAAATAACATATTCCAGTTGGAGTACCATAATCATAATGGAAAAAAGCTGCTTTGCATGAGCAATTCTTTAGACACTCTTGTTTGCATCTCTCCATACTCACCCCCTCAAAGATGTCAGGGGTGAATAACTTGACCTCATTGAGTGTGATAAAGGTGAAGTACTTGACCGTCTCGAGTGTGATAAAATGCTGATCTTGTGTAGAACTACATGAGAGGGGAGTGATTTCATAGCAACCCTGACTGGGTTGGCGATTGTCCACTGGTCTAAAATATTTCGCTATGGGACAACTACATTCTTGATCAGCTGAGCAAAGGGAGTTTCTTCCGCAAACGAAAGGATAGTTACATGCGACATCAAGAACTTGTACAATAAGATCGGTTACCACTTCCCACTTTACAGAACTAGGTTGCCATTCAAACACTTGCAAACGCCCATTTGGCATGAGTTTCATATACTGAGCTGATGATTCTGTATACCGAATGCTAATCACATCATCAGGTTTATTTGGCTCGGAAGAATGAATGAACAGTGACAAATTCCCAGGCAAGAACCTAGCGTATCTTTTTCCTTTATTTGTATAATTGCCATTTAGATGGCCAGGACTACTGTAATAGGGTTGAGGTGGGCTTGATTCAACAAAAGCAGACAAACCTTTATCTGTGACTTTAACAAAATACATACCTTCCGACGCGTTGGTATCCGAAACACTAGATTTCAGTTTTTGATCTTGATATAGCATTTGGCCAAGTAACAAAGAGTCTGTTGGGTGATCAAAAGATTGCCAAACTACCAAGTTCTGGTGATCGAACAACACCAGATTTCCAGTATCAGTTAGGTTCATGCCTGCCAACGGATTTTCCTGCAGTGTTGGTGGTCCAAACTATGCTTCCATCTCCATCCTTTAGCACCAAGTCTCCGGCTGCAGTGAAATTCAATATATCATCCCTAATGACCCAATCTCCAGCTGCAGTGACATTCAGTTTGAAAGGCACTACTGGATGGTCTCTGTTGGCTGACCAAACGACTTCATATTTGCTAGGGAATTCACTGGTGGGAGAAATGAATATGGCAAACTGGTAAGCAATATACATTCCTATACTGATAAATCCGCAGGCGAATTTAGCTACCTTGGTTTCTGTAAGGAGTATGGGTACCGGTCCGTCTAAGTTTGTGATGGTCCAAGTAGTGGAAATATATGCTGTAGCGGAAGGATTTGCTGTAGTATTTATTTGAGCAGTGGGTGAGTAGCAAGATAACATGAGCATTAGAAAAAAGGCAAAGAAGAAACTACAAATCTTCATGACTGATCAACACTGAAGAACCTATATGAAGAAAGCTCAACTCTGGACCGGCGGTGGAAACTACCAAGCTGGAGTACGGTAGGGAATTTCCGGTCGAAAGGTGAAATGCTTAGAGAGCGGAAAGAACACCAACGGCAAAAACACTCTGATGGGCCGACCCTGAGAGACGAAAGCTAGGGAAGCGAATGGGTTAGATACCCCAGTGGTCCTAGCCGTAAACGATGTACAACAAGTAAAGAAAATGGTATAGTTGACTCATTCCAGGCATGCAGCTACCGTGTTGGACCCAACCACTAGTTGAAGGCTTTGGAGCCACAGCTTCGTAATCCTAAAATTGTTTGTCTGAGGCTCTGAGCATCTGTAGTGAATATGGATTTTTATTTAATTGACTTAATAAAATCAATTTGTTTTCAGTTAAAGCATTGATAAACTTGACTGTGAATGATCCTATGAAAAATCAGAAAGCCAATAATGTGTATTTTTAACATATTTTCATATTTTCCACAATCCGAGCCGGGGGGTCTTACTGGAAGCATTTGTGGTCTAAGGAGGGTAAGATATAGACAGCCTTACAATGATCTTTAACATGCTTTCCACAAACATTTGCGGTCAAGTTAATGACGAATTATCCAAGCTATAACTCAAAATAGTACTGCGCTATATTTTATTGACTAAATATAACTAAGAACAAAGATTATATCTATTATAGTGGGAATGTAGATTTTTTTTGGCAATACAAAGAAAACAAAAAGACGGGAGTTAGAATATAGAATAGTCACCATAATATAACTTACTTGTAACATAATAAAAGTTCTTTATATATTCATTGCAATTTTTTTAAAATAAAGTTAATTTATATAATGTGTGAAACTGATATTGAAAATAAAATGAGGTAAAAAAAGTATGCTTTAGTTGAGCTCATTTCACCACCGTAATATTAATTTTAATATTATTATTTTACTTAAATTATAAATATTAATTGTAATTTAAACTAGCAAGCTCTAGCATTTTATGATCGAGCTCGGGCTTGAGTTGAGCTCAATTTTCAACTCGCTAATAGACGAATCCAGCCAAACAAACTCATTTAGTTTTAAGCCCAAGCTGAAGTCGACCCGGCTCAGCTTGCTAAGCAACCCAACACGCCATGCAGGCGTCGACTGTGGTCCCATAGACCTCCGCATTGCAGATGGTCTCTTAGATCTTATATAAATAAATACTTAAAACAGCCATATTTGACAATTTGAGACCCTTTTTAAAAAAAAAAGATAACTTCTTGAATACTTGAACCCAGGATTAATAAACAATAACGAGATGATTAGTATGCTAATCATGATGAAGTAATAAAAGGACTAAAATGTGGCAAAGATCTGTCTAATTGCTTAAATCAACATTCATTCTCAAGTTTTTCCACTTGATTCTCACCATTATTATGTTGAAATCTATCATGTACTCAACAAAACCATAAGAATATTTTTTTTTCTTTTTTTTTTGTGATTTTTCATGCATATTACAAGCAAAAAAGAGCGGAAAGAAGGATTAATCGACTCTATAAGTAGTTTAAATGACAGGCTCATGTTCCTCTTGCATGATTAGACCATCACGCAACAATTACGCCTTCAGATGATGCTCAAAAAGAGATGCCATTTCAATCTGCAGTACATATAAAGATTACAGTTAACAAAACTGGGACAAAACTTAAAGGTTAACTTCTACAAATGAGGTAAAACGTACGCGCGCACACACACAAACACCTAATCGTCAATTTAACTAGCCAACATAAAACCATCGCATTACAAGGATTATTCAATCATACAATCCACTGGAGTTCTTAACTTCATCATCTCTAATATGGGTCAAGCAGTCGGAATTAAAAAAATAGATAAAAAGGAAACAAATCAAACGTGATTACCGAAATAATACCATTACAAAAACTTAAAAACAAAAAAAAGCTCAGGTCAACCAAATTGAACCTCTTTTGACCCATTTATCAGAATACCAGACCACTCATTTTGCCATCATCTAATTTCTAAAAATGATAAAGAGAGTCAAGTACCAAAAAAACACCTAAGTTTAACACTTTAACTTACCTGTTTTGACCCATGACCCACCCGCCCATTTTGCAACTCTAATAGGGATCCATGTGTTGAGACTCTCAGATGTATGCTGATAGTCTAATGAAGGTGTGGATCAAATCAAGCCACAGAACGCCATTTAACTTATAAAACATGATAGATATATCATTGAGTAAAAACACCCTGAAGAATTAATATATTCAATCACTTATCACAATTCAGTTACTTATATATTCATTTTGACTTTCTTCTTTTACCATGTGTTCCTATTTCCCTTGCGAAAACAAATTGAAATAAAAAAAAGATGTTTTATGGGAATGGCAAGTTACTTAAGGAGTTAAATGCTAGTATGCTATAATCATCACTCTTATTCTTAAGATTAAGGCTCCAAATGTTTTGTGTAAGTGTATTTGCAATTGGTTTAAGGATTATTTGGGGCAGGTGGTGAGTCCGGGGAGGCTTATAAGTGACAATAAGCTCAGGAACTGGTTAAAGGGTATGATTGGAAGAGAGGTCGTGCTATGAAAATTGACTTGCAAAAGGCATATCCTAGTTTATTGCATAGTTGTCTGGTTTATTTTGGGTTTCATCGAAAATTCATTGGATGGATTATGACTTGTTTCGTATTCTCTAAGCCTCAATGGTCA
This sequence comes from Helianthus tuberosus, assembly GCA_030545235.1. NCBI lineage: Eukaryota > Viridiplantae > Streptophyta > Magnoliopsida > Asterales > Asteraceae > Helianthus > Helianthus tuberosus. Next base: position 136,368,069 of record CM060389.1, read on the forward strand.
GCTATTTGGTTATTTTAAAGGTGAGAAGGTGTTTGGTTATGAAAATGCTAAATCTGATGTTCATTAGGCGTATTGAGGAAATGGGTGATTTTCGGTGGATGAAGTTCACTCATCTTTGTTTGGCATGAAAAAGGGCCTTTGGTCTTTCATATTAATACAAAGGACATAAATGCTGCTGGTTATAATATGAAGACGAAAGTCGTTGATTTATTCCTATTTCTCAATAATGTTTGGAATGTTCCAGTTATTTCAGGGGAATGTTCCAGGATTGCAGGGTTCTAGTAATGATAGTTTTTGTCCGTTTTCTACTAAAACTGTTTATGATGATTCTGTAGAAAGAGCAGTCCTATTGTGAAATGGCACAAGTATGTTTGGTTCAGTTAAAGTATATGCCTACATTGAGTGGCTTGCTTTTAAATTTAGGCTACCTACACAAGATCGGAGTCATAATGATGATTTAAGATGTGTTTTTTGCAACTCTTGTGCTGATATATGTGAGTTTTCTAATGCCATTTGGAGGAGAATTAGTGTTCTTGCTAAGTTTGCTGTTAGCTGCAATATTTTGTTTATTTGGTATATAGCTGATTGGGATATGTGTGTGTTTGGTGTATTGGGGGGGTTGGGTGGGGGGGGGGGGGGGGGGGGTCAGGGGTTGCTGGTTTTTTATGTCATTTATAGGTGACTTGGATGTTTGTCTGTTTTTGTTATCAATAAAATTTACCAAACAAAAAAAAAGATAAAGTCAACTTACAGAAGTCAAAGCTGCCTCAGAGCCCTTGTTCCCTGCTTTACCACCAGCACGATTTAAGGCCTAATACATACATACATATATAAATAATCAATACAAGTGATACTTGAATAAGGTAAACACAAAGATAGCTTCAAATTTTTAAACATGTGGTACAAAACCAAATAAATTTAAAGATTCCATTTTGGACTTTTGTTCCTGATAAACAAATAATCATACACATAAATGTACCTGATCCATGTCTTCACATGTCAAGACTCCAAATATGCAAGGAACACCTAAAACGTTGTGATTGGACAATATGAAATCAAGCTCAAGCTAAATTTTAATTAAATTTGTTTTTTTTTTAACGGCAAATTTGGATCACTGGAGGTCACCAAATAAAAAATGAAACCTGAATTAATGCCAGCTGAAAGGACTCCAGATGCAGCTGTATTAGCAACAGCATCATAGTGAGTAGTATCACCTCTTACCTAGAAAAAAAAACATATAGTTATATGCATGTGTTTGACTAAGTAGAGAACTGCTTTACCACTTATACGTAGGGCAAGAGAGTGGCTTATGAGGTTACATAACCGTCTTATGTATCGCTGTTAAAGCAATAGTTAACGGGTGTTTATGCGGTTCCCTTAGTTCTCTACTTAAAATTAGTTATGTAATTGAATGACCATCTTGGGGTCAAAAATGTTATCACTACTGAAAGCAAGTGTTTATGTGGTCCTCACAGTTCTATACTTATAAGTTGAGAATAATAATAATAATAATAATAATAATAATAATAATAGTATTACCACAGCTCCAATACACAGGATTGCGTGGTATTTCCCAGATTGTCCAAGCTTTTGAGCAACCAACCCGATCTCAAAACTACCAGGAACCCAAAAGACCTAATACGTTAAAACACGATAATGTTAGCCACAATATACTCAAGCATAAACAGTTCAACCAAATTGCATCTCATAATTCAAATCATGAGTGAACTATTAGAAGGTTATTTAACATGTTGCGTTTCGGTTATAGTCCACATATAAATATGGAAGTGAATATAAAATTAAAAAAAAAACAAGTAGGACAATAGATAAAAACAAATATACGTAAAAGGGAGATGTTACATACATCAATGTCTTCTTCCCTCACTGAATATTTGTTAAATGTGTCCAACGCACCCTCCAACAAAGGCCTTGTGACAATTTCATTAAACCTTGCAACAACCTGTGCGATGAGAAGTAGTAACATATAACAAAATGTCAAAAAATAACATAAGTATACATGAATCTTTTGTTCAGTTAAGGTTACACTGTGAACAGTGGCATTGTTAAAAATCCAAAACAAGTTCTCTCGTATACATGAAGCCTTGAATCATGAACGTGAATTATCAACTAACACGACACTCAGCAACCTAAAACATCTCATAAATTTGAAATACCTTTGTTTTGCTGTCGATAAGTTTGGACCAATTTCTAGATATGTGTAAATAAAGATAACTAGCTACAGCTACAAACAAATGCAGGTAGAACTCGTCGGCAAAAGCTTCAAATCCCATTGAGAACTAAAGAAACTAAACCATATTTCCAAAATTGAGAATAACATTAATTTTTATAACATTTTGCTACACTTATAACCATATTAACCACCCCTATAATTTTCATATTCTGAAAGTAAAATATGTGAATTAAAGGTTTCTTTTTTATTTATTTATTTATTTTTTTTTTTGAAAATTGATAAAACAACAAATGTTATATCATTTGCTACACAGAAATATATAAAACCATCCCTATATTTTTCATATTCTCAAGATAAAAGGCAGCTTAATTCCCAAATACATATAAAAGTATGATTCTATGGAAAAATTAATAATGAGGAAAATTGTATGGCAAAAGATTTGCTACACAGATTAAAAAGAAACTATTTTTGCAATTTCTTACAAAAAGATTTAGGGGCTGTTTGTTTACCTCTTAATGGGCTCTTAATGGTTCAGATCTCTTACTAGTTCATCACTTAATGATTCAGACTGTTTGTTTCATGAGCAAATGAGCAAATGTCTGAATGGTTCAAATGTCTGAAAGGTTCAGACATTTGCCTCTGAATGGTTAAGCATTATAATGAGTCTGAATGGTTAAAACCTCTAATCTAAATTGGTCAAACATTTGCCTCTGAACAGTTAAGCATTATACCGGCTCTTAATGGTTAAGACCTCTTACTGGTTCAGCACTTAATGGTTCAGATCTCTTACTGATTCATCACTTAACCATTCAGAAGTTGCCAAACAGCCCCTTAACTCCCTTCATAGATCAAAGAAACTATTTTTTTTTCTTCATAACTGATAATAACAATAAGATTTTGTAGCATTTACTACACAGAAATAAAAAATAAAAAAAAATAATAAATAAAAAAAACCAAGCCTACAAATTTCATATTCTAAATATAAATGTATGATTATACATTTCAATTTTTGAAAGATAAAAGCATCAATAACAAGTAAAAATCGGGTAGAAAAGCAAAAACAGAGATGAAGAACTAACAATGGCAAATCGAAAACCCTCAGCTTTCGTCAAAAAACCGGTCAACTGCTTCACAGCTTCTGTTCGAACCGGCGATTTCTTCTTCTCAACCGGCGATACAAATAGCGGATTTGCAAACCCTAACAGTAACAAAAACGAATAATAATAATAATAATAAAAACCCATTGAAGAAATTGAATGTGGGATTTGATAAACCCTAGATGTTACTTACCTTTTGGGGAAAATTGGATGAGGGGTGAAGTGTTACGGGAAGAAAGAAAGGATAGAGAAGATGAGCGATGGTGCAGTGTTGTTGTTGTTGTTGTTCTGGATGATGATAATAGTGATGAAGTGTTGTTGTTGTGAAGAGGATGAAGAAGGGTTGATGAAGCCGAAGAAGCAGCCGCCATTGTTGTGTTTGGGTGAGAATTGCAGGTAGTGTTTCTTTACCCCTTTGAGTTTGACCGGTGATAGATACCTTTATGCTTTGTGTTTTATCCGTTTGGTCCTTTCGTTTGAGTGTCATTTTAGTCTACTGGGTTAACTTCACTCATCCTTTATATTAATGAGAAGGGCAATTTGGTCATTTTATATGTAATTCTGTTAATTAGAAGGGCAATTCGGCCATATAAAATGGCCGAATTGGCCTTCTAGTTAACAGAAATAATTGATGAAGTTAACTCAGTGGGCTAAAATAGCAACGGTGAAACTTTTTTGGACCCACAGACGAAAAGTGAAATCTTTGAATTAAACTGGTAAAATGACCCAAACACAGGGACTAAAATGACATTTAACTCTTTTTTAACACAAAATCTACAATTCTACACTACATTAACAGAGGATAATGATACAAATCTCATTTTATATAGAGTAAACTTCAATTTTCGTCCCTGTGGTTTGCTGATTTTAACAGTTTCAGTCCAATAGTTTATAAATAACAGTTTCAGTCCATTAGTTTCCTGATTTTAACAGTTTCAGTCCATTAGTTTTCTGATTTTAACAGTTTCAGTCCATTAGTTTCCTGATTTTAACAGTTTCAGTCCACACTGGTATGGACTGAAACTGTTAAAATCAGGAAACTAATGGACTGAAACTGTTAAAATCAGGAAACTAATGGATGATAACTGTAATTTATAAACTATTGGACTGAAACTGTTAAAATCAGCAAACCACAGGGACGAAAATTGAAGTTTACTCTTTTATATATAACATTTCTCAAAACCAATATAACAATATGTCATGCTGTAGTGATTTGTTGTTTTTTTTTTTCCTATTCGGTTATTTTATATGTAATTCTGTTAACTAGAGGGCAATTCGGCATATAAAATGACCGAATTGTCCTCGTTAACATAAATAACGGATGAAGTTAACCCAGTAGACTAAAATCCAATGGTGAAACCTTTTTGGACCTACAAGCAAAAAATGAAATATTTGGACTAAACTGACAAAATGACCCAAACCACAAGGACTAAAATGGCATTTAACTCTTTTTTTAACGCAAAATCTACAATTCTACACTACATTAAGAGAGGATAGCGATACAAGACTTGTTTTATATATAACATTCACACTACATTAACAGAGGATAACGATACAAATCTCATTTTATATATAACATTTCTCAAAACCATAATAACAATGTCAATGTCATGCTGTAGTGATTTGTTTTTTTTTTTTTTTTCCTATTATGTTTTTTTATTCCTTAATTATTAGCATGTTATCACTTACATCCCTTAACCTAATAAAAACTTTTAAAATGTCATTTTAACCCCCTTTAAGTTTAACTGAGATTGAGAGATTCGTTAGTGTTTTTTTTTTTTTAAATATATTTAAAATATACTGGTAAAATTATCCACATGACTTAACTAAAAATTTTAGCCAGGTTAGGGCCAAAGGACCTACGGTGTAATGGGTTTTCTAAATAAAGGACCGTGACTGTAATTATTGAAGTTAAAGGTCATCTATTGCAATCCTATACAAACATAAAGGATGAAAAGTGTAATTTACCCAACTTATTATGATGTTAATATGAATCTAGGTAGGGGTGATAAAATGACTGAAATATTGCTTAAATCAACATCCATTCTCAAGTTTTTTCACTTGATTCTCACCATTATTATGTTGAAATCTTTCATGTACTCAACAAAACCACAAGACAATATTTTTCTTCTTTTTTGTGATTTTTCATGCAAATTACAAACAAAAAAGAGCAAAAAAAAAGGATTCAAGTATTTCAAATGACAGGCTTATGTTCCTATTGCATGATTAGACCATTACGCAGCAATTACGCCTTCAGATGATGCTCAAAAATAGATGCCATTTCAATCTGCAGTACGGATAAAGATTACAGTTAACAAAAATGAGCCAAAATTTAAAGGTTAACTTCTGCAAATGAACTAAAATGTGTGTGCGCGCGCGCATACATCCCTCACTGTCAATTTAACTTGCCAACATATTGACCCATTGTGGAGGTGTTTTGACCCATTTATTTATGACCGGGTCGATTTGGATTTTGGAGTATGTCTTATCTCTAATGGATCAAGCAGTAAAAGCTAAAAAAATAAATATAAAGAAAACAAATTAAATGCCTATACTGTGATTTAATACACAAAACCTCCTGTTTCATTTTATTAAAAAATATAATTAATGAAAAAAAATATAATATTTGCTATCATACCTAACCTAACACTACAAGGAAAAATAGCAAAAACAATTTTGAATCAGAAAGATTTACACACGTTCAGATGATAACAGAAATCTAGAAATATCAAAGTACACATTAACATCATAATAAGATAAAGTCAACTTACAGCAGTCAAAGCAGCCTCAGAGCCCTTGTTCCCAACTTTACCACCAGCACGATTCAAAGCCTAATACATAGATATATTTAGAGTGTGTTTGTATAATCAATAGAGGTGATAACTAAATAGCTTAATTTTTTTTTTTAAATAAGAGAAAATAGTCAAATGTGATACAACCAGGGCCGTCTCCGAAAATCACAAAAAAAGGTCCTATGCGAGATAAAAAATTTGGGCCTTATTCATTAATCTATTATGTTTGTTTATTGATTTGGCCCAAGTCATTAATCCATTACACACTAAAACAGTTGGGCTTCTGAATTTGATTGGAAAAAACAGTTGGGCTTCTAAACAGTCGGGCTTTAACATTTTTAGTTCATAAATCCAGACCTTTTTTTTTAAATATATATATATAATTATAAATTATTTCGGGCCCTATTTCAATTTGGGCCCAGAGCGGTCGCCCACCTGGCACTTGCTCTGGGCCGGCCCTGGGTAGAACCGTAATAAAATTAAAGATTTGGAGTAAAGAAAAACACATAAAGACAACTATAAATATACCTGATCCATGTCTTCACAAGTCAAGACTCCAAATATGCATGGAACACCTAAAATGTTGTGATTGAATAATATGAAATAAAGCTCAAGCAAAAACTTATGATTAAATTTGTTAGTCTTCAAATAAAAAAAATGTAAATTGAACCTGAATTAAGGCCAGCTGAAAGGACTCCAGATGCAGTAGTATTAGCAACAGCATCATAGGGAGTAGTATCACCTCTTATCTAGATAAAAAACATAGATACTTATACTCATTCAGACATCAATGTCAAGCATGCATTTGACATGCATATACATATGTGGTAATGTTTCTACTTCTAATAAGTTTGACCAATTACACAAAACAGAGGCGGATCTATACCGAAATTTCAGGGGTAACGTTCAATTTTTTTTATGGTACTTCATACAATGTAAACAAAAAATAATAAGAAGCTCGAAAACGGGTGCAAATGAGCTTGAGCACCAGTTGCGGATCTAGACCAAATTAATGGCTCGCAAGCTACTTGGGATCGGCTCGAGAAAAAGCTCGAAACGAGCCGAGCCTTATTGAGCCCGAGAGCCTGGCATGTGAAGCTCGTCAGGCTCGTCGAGCCTTATCGAGCCCTAGCGTAATATTAGTTTTTATTAATATTTAGTAACATTTATCCTTTATTTAAAGTTGTCTAGTAAATGAGCCGAGCCGAGCTTATTTAAACTTGTTTACGAGTCGAGCCCAAACCTAAAAATAAGCTTGTTTAGTAAACGAGCCCGAACCCCAATTTCACTTATCGAGCTCGCAAGCCTAAACGAGTCTACTATTTATATTATTTTTATTTAATATATTAATTAATAGATGATAAACGAGCCGAACTCAAGCTTTGAAAACAAAGCTCGAACCGAGCTTGAGCTCTCATAAGTTAATCAAGCTCAAGCCTGGTCAAGTTCGGGTTCGGCTCAGCTTGTTTGCACCCCTAGTGACTGTGGAGGTGCATGGTGTTGACTGCTGTAGTGGCTGTATTCACGTTCAATTCTTTTTCCCATTCAAAAATCAAGTCCAACTAGTATTTGGACTTTAATCTATCATTTTAATTGGTTTTTTAACTTATAAATTATGTAGTAGGCTTTTAATAAAACTTTGAGATGATAAGAGTGTTTGACTTTTTAAATTTTAAAAAGTAACATAATTTAATTTCAAAGATAGCGTCATACAAAAAAGTAAAAAAAATAATAAAAGAATTGCACTTCGCTGGAAAAGTTGAGGGGCAGTGGGTGCTAACCTTCACTAAAAACTACATCCGCCCCTAACACAAAAGAATAGTTGTAAACTGATCCGGGCCAGCGGTCATTAGGGTGCTTTCAATTCAAAACTACTTCTTAAGTAGAGAATTGCTTAACCACTTATACGTAGTGCAAGATGGTGGGTTATGAGATTACATAACCGTCTTATGTATCCTTGTTAAAAGCATGCGTTTATGTAGTTCTTAGTTCTTACAGTTCTCTACTTATGGCGATATAATGTTTAAATCGGAAATGATAATATTACCACAGCTCCAATACATATGATTGCATGGTATTTCCCTGATTGTCCAAGCTTTTGAGCAAGCAAACCGATCTCAAAATGTAACGCCCCAAAAATCTGAATGTTAATATTTGTCGTGTGATCTTAAGTGACACGTCATGAAATAAATAACTAGGCTATTTAACCTAGTTAAAGGTATGGTCAAAAGTATTAAATGATGAAGGTAGTGTTAGTTATGTTTTAGAAACAAACCCGAGGGGCTAAAGTGGGAAAGATGAAAGTTAAGTTATTAAATAACTTATCACACACAAACACACACACACATGCGTGTGTTCGAGAAGGAGCATGAGGCTCCCATGGAGCCTCAAACCCTAATTTCATCCTTTCACTCAAATTGAAAGGCAAGATGAAGCGTAAATCCATAACCGAGCATGGATTAATGATCACCATCACGAGGGGATCATAAGGTATGTCTTAAATCTAAGATTTGTGACCATGGGTGAAGTGGGTTATGTTCAAATCCGTGAGTTATTATGAAATTAATCATGTACAAGGGTTAGAATCATCGTGTAGAACACGGGGTATGAATGGTTTGTGTTAATTTGATGTTTAGAGGTGAAACCCGTTAAGTTGGGTAAAGATAATGACTAGAGTCACCACCTATGTCAAAGTTTTGTTAAAGATTGATGTACTATTGTGGGCGTGATGGATTCTTGTTAGTTAAATTGGAAGAAATGTGGTGATGATATGTTTAATGCTTATGTGTGAATGATATGTGTTGATTAGGAGTAGGATTTGTTGAGTTATGTATGAGCTTAGAAGATTTATGCATGAACTAGTTGTACGTTATGCTTAAAAGATGGTACACACATCAAGCGTATGACAAAATGTATATAGTATTGTCCGTATGGTCAATTATGATGTTACGAGTATATGATGATAAGTCGATAGTTAAAAATGGTTAATAGTTGACTTCTGAAAGTCAACTAAGTATAAGTAACATGATTTGACTCGTTGTCGTAAAGGTAGGATTGTAGGAAGTCGTATGGTACATGTTATGTTCATATGTGTTATCCGTGATTATATGATGAATTACATGAATTAAATGTGAAATATGTGATTGATATGATCGTTAACGTGTACAATTGTGTATACTAACGAGAATGTGATGGGTGATATGAAAGTATAGGAATCATGTCAAGACGGATTCAAGCGTGAAAGGCTAACGGATCAAGAGGTGGCAAAGGATCGGATACGAGCACGGACGCATAAGGTAAGTGATTTCCGTAATCACTTCTTAGTTCAAGTAAGTAGTAAAGTGTTGGAATTAATTAAACATGATGTTTGGGGTCAAATATGTGTTAAAGACTCTCGTCGTAAATGAGGGGATTAAAGTTGACCAAAATGCCCTTGATGGGTATTTTGGGGTAAACGATCATAAAAGTAGTTTAGAAACAAGTTAATCGATAAGTGTAATGTTTTGGACAAGTATGGAAGTGAGGATGAGGGTTTGGTTAGTCATAGACCATTTAATGCGCGAATACCCTTAACGGGTCAAGTTAAGCATATGAACGATAATGTGTTAAGAGGATGCAAGACATCCAAGAATTTAGTAGGTTATGATAGACGTCACGGATATTGTTAGGTTTATAAGATGCTATGGTAAAATAACCAAGTTATGTTGATGAATGCATGGAAGGGGTCAAAATGGTAAAAAGGGTAATAAGCCGAAGAGTTAAAAGTCGGAAATTATATTAAGTCGGATGTCGGACTTTAGTTCCATTAGATGGAGAATTAAATTACGGACGCGTAGGAAAAAGAATCGGGTAAAACGGACCTATAACGAAGAAGTTATGACAGTTTCCGTGAAATGCGGTTGCGCTGGAAATCTGCAGCACAGCAGCAACAACCTTCTGTGTTTTTGGGGGCGTCGCGTAGCGCGACGGCCCGTCGCGTCGCGCGACGGGTCAAGCTTCTCCGAAAATTGTTTTTATGCCTCGTTTTGGCTTGGGAACTCGTTTAAACGCGTTTTAAGTTATGTACGACTAGTTCAACTTACGTTTTTATGAATTTAAGTGTATGCCCACACTTATTGGGTATGTATGTATGTATGTTTGTATGTATCCAACATGTGTGTAGAAGCGTATGTAAGCATATACGCGCAAACGTATGTAAGATTATAAGTGTGTGAAGAAGTACACGCGGATATATGAAGACGTATATGAGTAGGTAAGTATGAGTTAGGTATGTTGAAATAGGTGATTATAAATATATATGTAAGTAAGTATGTAGGCATGCACGTATGTATGTTTTATAAACCTAAGTTGTAACACCTCGAAAATTTACGTCCTATTATGTCTTGACACGTGTCATAGTGTCTGAACGTGTGAAAGAATGTTCTAGGAGGACTAAAGTTGACAAACAATGAAACTATGTAAATACAAGGGTTCAAAGTCTCAACAGTGAATAAATATACTTTACAATAACCCTACATGATGTTTATAACCTTAAACGAATGGATCATGGATCATACGAAGCGAATTGTGAAAGAAAGTGAGAGATTATAAACTACAGGGGTTAAATGTGTCAACATGTTAAAGATATACCTCTGAGTGACCTTATAGCAAACCCGAAGCCTTGTAACGATTAATTATGCTCACTAGAATGCACCATAAAAATTTCACCAAGTTTCGTTGCCGTATGAGAAAGTTATGATAAAATCCGTGTGTGAGGGTTAGAATCGTCAACATTTAAAATTAGGGCTTTTCGGGTGATCACAAAGTTACCCGGGGACTTAACAAAGTGGGTATATGTCTTGAAGCCCTTATAGATCAATAATGAGGGTCCATATCGCAATAAACAAGTGTCTGTACAAGATTCGAAGAGCCAGGGACTAAAACTGCAATTTATCAAAGTTTTGTTGGAACACCTTAGGGGCTCGCGTAGCGCGAGCGTAAGGACTCAGGCAGTCGCGCTACGCGACTGCCATATCTGGACAGAATGTTATCTTCCTTGATTCTTTGTCTGCACATTGAACTTGGATGCAACTTTGATCGATCATTCATCACCCCTTGGCACCCCTAAACTACTCTAGAACACTAGGGACATGTGTTTATCATTTGTGGTGGATCATAGACATACTTGTCAACAAATTATGGTGATTGAAGGCACTATATAAGACCCACTAACTTGCAAACATTCACCATTCATCTTCTGAGCAATTGTGAAGCCCAAGAGCTGATCCCAAGTCTTTCTAATCATCCCTAGTCGACCATTAATCACCTTGTAAGTTGCCTAACCCTTCTAAATTCAGTTTTGCTTTAAAATTAGCTTAAAAGTCAATATATCGTACTTAACGATTGACTTCGTGATTAAGTATCGATAGCTCAGTCGTATCTCAAATTAAAAGTACCGTTAGATAGGTAATTATGTGGGTATTAAACCCTTATAAGGGCACGTACCGAATCCAGACCTAACTAGGTCGTTTGTCGGGTCAAACGTTGACCGAAAAAGTCAACAGAAATGAAAAACATGATTTAATGCACGAAATGCAATCCGAGAGACGTGTAACCTATTTTAACCTTAATATAACATGGTAATAAGTATAAAAACTTGTCTACGCTTGCCCGACTCGACAAATTTCTGTTTAAACCTGGTTCGGAACCGAAAGGCGCAAAACCTTGACTTTTGCTTTGACTTCGGTTCTGACCCGTTTTAGTTTGATTCGAAGATGCCTTAGTGCTTCATTAGAGTAGGGTTGCATGATAGTATAAGTCTCCGTACTTGTTTCGTTGATTATCCGATTCGTTCGCGCGGTTCCGTTAAATGCTTAAAATGGACCGTAATGCCCTTATGACCATGCAACGAGAATTTTGAAAATGTGGAAGTACAATAATCTTAGTTACTGATTATTAAACATGTACGTAAATTTTCACGTCAATCGGAGGTCTAGATTAGGAGATATGCGCATTAGCGTATGTAATAAACTTTTTATTAATTAAACGGCGCGATTAGCGCATAGCCTATCTAAACCCGATTTTCGGTACCAAAACTTTTACCCACTAAGGTTAAATAATATTTTGGGATTTTTGAAGATTTTTAATTATTTTTAAACAGATCTTAAGCTAGGCTTATCGCCTTAATTCGGTTAATACCGAATTTACCCTTTTCGGTCATAAAATGATTTCTACAAGGAATTTTGATGCGAGTCCAATTGCTACTGATTTTAAATAATAAATGTAATGTTTTGAGCCTGTTTAACTAATCAGAAAACCCAAAATCGTATTTTGATTGTACGTCGCTTAAAACGGGTTTATACGCGTATTATACGCGTAGTTTAGGCTTAAAACCATTTTGACACATAAGGATTATTACCAACTAATATAATCTGTTAAAAATAAGTTGTTTACTGATTACTTAAGTCCCGAACATCGGGGTTACGTTAAATCCCTTTTTATAATCTCTAAAATGACCAAAATACCCCTACGGGGCATAATTAATGACTAATCTCGTTTTGGGCATTATGGAAGATATCATAATGATATCACAACATATTTAAAGCATATTAACTTAGGAAACCTGTTCGCGACCCTTATGGTTACCCGTTACGCCTCTGGCGCGTTCGGTTCGGTTTATGTAACTAGTTTGCATAAATTAGCCGAAACGGGTCAAACCTTATCCTTTCTATCTCAAAATCCAGAATGTGTTTAGTTTACCCATATTATACAAGTCTTCGAACTTGTCGGGTCTAAATTCCATTCTATTCCGGTCTTCGCTTAATCATGCGTTTGAACCGTAAACCTTCCTTAAAACTAACCGGTCTAAGTTACGACTTAAATAAGACCCGTTAGGAATCTAATAGGTTAATAAAACCTTCGTTCCAGATTGAGAGCCCCAGTAGAAGTACTCGTGCTTGCTGATTAGAATATACGGCTGAGTATAAATTGCATTGCTAGCTCAGGTAAATACTTTTAACTTATTTTCCCTTATACGGGCTTGGGATACGGTATTATAAAAATACCGCTTGGTCGGGTGTAGAAACCTTTTAATCGGAGATGATTAAATTGCATAATCCCGTTTTAATCTGTATTAATTGATAACAAATAACATTGGGGGTTAATGACCGTGTCCTGGATATCCTTGGCTCATTTTAAAAAGTGAATGGCCACGACGTAAGCACAAGGTGTAGACATAACACCTCCTGTTGCATATGTATAACGTATACTCACTCGTAAGGGTATCTTCTTGTGAGATTATATTTGTGGTGTGTCGATTAATCTTGTCCGGCTTGTATTATATTATAATCACCGGCCCTAAATGTTGGACAACCATGTAAATCGGATACAAGATTTTTATTAATAGAATTGTCCCAAGTATAAAAGATTAATTTTGCCTCTGTGCATTTTAATCAATGTGTCAAGATATTTTGTGCCGTTTGCGCTCGAATCACTTTTCAAACTCTTTTTCCAAAATGAGTCAGTTAATTGTATTTACCAGTGTAAACTGACGTATTTTCCAAAAGGTTAAGTGACAGGTACTACGCATAATTGGCTGGGAGCTCAGGGTGTCATTAGGGAATCTTGCAAGTTCTAGATGCCTGAAGTCTGTTGAACAGTTTTAGTATCTTTTGTTTGATCCGCCTGTGGATCCCTTACCTTCCGTTGTAATACTTTGACATTACTTATATTCGGAATGTAATAATAATTATCTTTTGCTTCCGCTGTGCATTATTATATTGTGTTGTTTGACCATGATGTTGCCAACCACGTCACGATACTCCCCCACCGGGCCCACCGGTGACACGTGGAAAAATCGGGGTGTGACATAAGTGTATGTATGTAGAGGTGTATGTAGGAAACATGTATATGTATGCAAGCGAGTATGTACGAATGTATGCAAGTATGTAGGTTGTGTGAAGGCATGTAGTAAGGTGTATGTATGTATGTACGTATGTATGTAAGTGTGAATGTATATATGTGGGATGACATGATCGTGCGGGACGATGTATGTATGTATATATGTAGATACATATAGAATGATCGATATGTATTTATATGCAAGTTTGTATGAAGGTTGACATATATGTGTGTACGTATGTATGTATGGAGATAGTGTGTATGAAGTTTAGGTATGTATGTAAGTCTTTTGGTACGATCAAGTGTTTATGTTGCTTAATCGTGTACATGGAGTTATAAGTGAAATGCAGGAATGGCAAAGAATTCTCACCACGGATGGTATGACAGGATGGAAAAGCTGGAATGTAAAGAGTAAATGAAACTAGAAGCAAATGTGAACAAGCCTTGTATGTTTATAATGCTTACTAATGTACGAATTTTGTGTGGTGAGCGCAGGTAGTACCAGTCATAAGGATATCCAAGGATTGAAGATCGAGGATCGAGTCACAAGACAGATTGTACGGGAATGTCTAAATATGCAATTTAGTGTCGATAAGTTATGTTCTTATATTATAAAATGAATTTTTAGAATGTCATGAAAGAAATTTTCAGACTCGAAATTCCGCTGCGTCGTTTTAAGGTTAAATGTGTTAGGGTGTTACAAGTTGGTATCAGAGCCCTGGTTTGAGGGAATCAAGTACGAGAAGGTAAGTACTTGAACTCAAACTTGTGTGCTCTTGAGGTAGAAACCCGTACAATCTAAAGACTCGATCAAGATCCAAAGGTAAAGGTTGATGAAAGTATGTATTTATGTATACGTATAAAGAAACTGACGGTTTTGCATGTGCAAGGTAAGCATAAGTGTTGGAAGAGGATGATCCGTGAATGCAGTCTAGGATGAATACTAAGGCAGGCAAGGAGGTAATAAGGCAAATAGGCAAATGAGCCCAGGTACGTGAATTTAATATGTGGATGTAGGTAATGGTAAGGTTCATTAAGGGAAGGAAAATTTTAAGATGAAAGACAATGATAGTATAGTAATGAAGTATTGGAAGCAATACACGCGCCGAAACCTAAGTCTACGGACATAAGGTGACAATTACATGAAGGCACGAAACTACTATGTGGATTGTGTACCTGGCCAGTACACGAGAAACGTATGACGTTCGTGAGATCATGATAATTGTTACAGGTATGTCCAGTAGAGTTGGGTAGCAGGCGGGCGTGTGGGTGAAATGGGAAGTAAGACTCTCGGGAAATTGAGAGTACTATGTAAGAATGAAAAACATGCCTGATAAGAATGAAGAATGTTGAATCCGTGATTAAGTACGGATCAACAAGATAAGAATGCAATGTTTGAATCCGCGAGACGGATTCAAGGATGAAAAAAATAATAATAATAATATGAATGAAATGTTTGAATCCGTGAGACGGATTCAAGGAGAAAATGTATGAATGTAATGTTTGAATCCGCGAGACGGATTCAAGGATGAAAGGCATGGATGATATGTTTGAATCCGTAAGACGGATTCAAGGATGAAAGGCATGGATAAGGTGGTTGAATCCACGAGAAGGGTTCAAAATGCAGAAGTAATGAAAGGCATGAATGTAACGTTTGAATCTGTAAGGCGGATTCAATGAATAAGAAAGCATGAGTGATGCATCTGCATACGTGAGATAGATTTAAAAATATAAAAAGATGAAATTAATCCGTACAAGAAGATACCGACAGTTTGACCATGATTGAGTCGAACGGGTCAAAGAAATAAGTACAAAGTAAAAGATGATAGTATAATAGATGAAGTTTGGTATGAGCTACGTGTTAGACGTGTTAGTAAATGACTCTTAGAAGTCAAAATGATGACGGGCTGTGACCCGAACCATAACTTAAGTAAGGGCTGGAATGGTAAGTTTGGTAAGAAATACCGAAATGATGTAATGAATGTTTTTGCATGTAAGCATGAATGGAAAGAAGTACGGACGTGTGCCTCAGTACTTATACAATGATCAAGAAATGTCAGTTAAGCTTTGAAGAGTCAAATGAAGGTTGACGAAATAAGCAGCTAGAATGAAAGAATTACATGTAAGAAATGGAATGTGTGATATGTTATAGCCTGGATGTAGGAAATTGTAGAATGATTATAAGTGGGTAATCCCCTAGTATAATGAATGTTTAAATGAAATATGCTAATCGCTAATTTTGTTGATAAAAAAAAAATGTTAGAATTATTGATGTGATGGACCCAATCGTATTGGTGAAAGAATGTACACGAGCGGAAGCTCATTATAAGGATGAATGAAACCTGGTTTGTTAAGGCTGGTACTCGAGAAGAAGATGTTCGATCGGGGTTACGGATCGTCGCTTTGTGAAATGAAAGAGGTTAGTAAGATGTTTAACTTATGCTGGATAGATATAAACTAGTATGACACACATGTATATATGTAAATTAAGAAATGCATGAAGTGAAAGCAATAGTGATGTGAAATGGACAAAACGATTTAAAGGTAACGTAAAGGTATGTAGGGTACAAGTAGCTGTAGAAAAGTAGGAGGATGTTCACACTAAAGTTAAAGTACGTATATATGACCATGAAATGGTAGTTTTGTGTGGTAACAAAACAAGAACTAAATGTTAAATAATATATGAATAGAATAAAATCTTAAGAGATAAGATGAATCTGGTAGATCCGTTATGAACAGATCATATGAATGGATGAATGATTACAGATTGAGGAAGTATGTGTATTGAACCGTTGTTAACATGTTAAGGAAATGAGAATGATATAAGAAAGAATGATCAGGAAAGTATGGGCTAGTAGTCGTATGGATGGACTAGAAGAAAAGATAATGTGTGTTTGATGAAAGTGAGAAAGGTTTCGAGGACGAAACCTTGTTTAAGGGTGGTAGACTTGTAACGCCCCAAAAATCTGAATGTTAATATTTGTCGTGTGATCTTAAGTGACACGTCATGAAATAAATAACTAGGCTATTTAACCTAGTTAAAGGTATGGTCAAAAGTATTAAATGATGAAGGTAGTGTTAGTTATGTTTTAGAAACAAACCCGAGGGGCTAAAGTGGGAAAGATGAAAGTTAAGTTATTAAATAACTTATCACACACAAACAGACACACACATGCGTGTGTTCGAGAAGGAGCATGAGGCTCCCATGGAGCCTCAAACCCTAATTTCATCCTTTCACTCAAATTGAAAGGCAAGATGAAGCGTAAATCCATAACCGAGCATGGATTAATGATCACCATCACGAGGGGATCATAAGGTATGTCTTAAATCTAAGATTTGTGACCATGGGTGAAGTGGGTTATGTTCAAATCCGTGAGTTATTATGAAATTAATCATGTACAAAGGTTAGAATCATCGTGTAGAACACGGGGTATGAATGGTTTGTGTTAATTTGATGTTTAGAGGTGAAACCCGTTAAGTTGGGTAAAGATAATGACTAGAGTCACCACCTATGTCAAAGTTTTGTTAAAGATTGATGTACTATTGTGGGCGTGATGGATTCTTGTTAGTTAAATTGGAAGAAATGTGGTGATGATATGTTTAATGCTTATGTGTGAATGATATGTGTTGATTAGGAGTAGGATTTGTTGAGTTATGTATGAGCTTAGAAGATTTATGCATGAACTAGTTGTACGTTATGCTTAAAAGATGGTACACACATCAAGCGTATGACAAAATGTATATAGTATTGTCCGTATGGTCAATTATGATGTTACGAGTATATGATGATAAGTCGATAGTTAAAAATGGTTAATAGTTGACTTCTGAAAGTCAACTAAGTATAAGTAACATGATTTGACTCGTTGTCGTAAAGGTAGGATTGTAGGAAGTCGTATGGTACATGTTATGTTCATATGTGTTATCCGTGATTATATGATGAATTACATGAATTAAATGTGAAATATGTGATTGATATGATCGTTAACGTGTACAATTGTGTATACTAACGAGAATGTGATGGGTGATATGAAAGTATAGGAATCATGTCAAGACGGATTCAAGCGTGAAAGGCTAACGGATCAAGAGGTGGCAAAGGATCGGATACGAGCACGGACGCATAAGGTAAGTGATTTCCGTAATCACTTCTTAGTTCAAGTAAGTAGTAAAGTGTTGGAATTAATTAAACATGATGTTTGGGGTCAAATATGTGTTAAAGACTCTCGTCGTAAATGAGGGGATTAAAGTTGACCAAAATGCCCTTGATGGGTATTTTGGGGTAAACGATCATAAAAGTAGTTTAGAAACAAGTTAATCGATAAGTGTAATGTTTTGGACAAGTATGGAAGTGAGGATGAGGGTTTGGTTAGTCATAGACCATTTAATGCGCGAATACCCTTAACGGGTCAAGTTAAGCATATGAACGATAATGTGTTAAGAGGATGCAAGACATCCAAGAATTTAGTAGGTTATGATAGACGTCACGGATATTGTTAGGTTTATAAGATGCTATGGTAAAATAACCAAGTTATGTTGATGAATGCATGGAAGGGGTCAAAATGGTAAAAAGGGTAATAAGCCGAAGAGTTAAAAGTCGGAAATTATATTAAGTCGGATGTCGGACTTTAGTTCCATTAGATGGAGAATTAAATTACGGACGCGTAGGAAAAAGAATCGGGTAAAACGGACCTATAACGAAGAAGTTATGACAGTTTCCGTGAAATGCGGTTGCGCTGGAAATCTGCAGCACAGCAGCAACAACCTTCTGTGTTTTTGGGGGCGTCGCGTAGCGCGACGGCCCGTCGCGTCGCGCGACGGGTCAAGCTTCTCCGAAAATTGTTTTTATGCCTCGTTTTGGCTTGGGAACTCGTTTAAACGCGTTTTAAGTTATGTACGACTAGTTCAACTTACGTTTTTATGAATTTAAGTGTATGCCCACACTTATTGGGTATGTATGTATGTTTGTATGTATCCAACATGTGTGTAGAAGCGTATGTAAGCATATACGCGCAAACGTATGTAAGATTATAAGTGTGTGAAGAAGTACACGCGGATATATGAAGACGTATATGAGTAGGTAAGTATGAGTTAGGTATGTTGAAATAGGTGATTATAAATATATATATAAGTAAGTATGTAGGCATGCACGTATGTATGTTTTATAAACCTAAGTGTATGTATGTAGAGGTGTATGTAGGAAACATGTATATGTATGCAAGCGAGTATGTACGAATGTATGCAAGTATGTAGGTTGTGTGAAGGCATGTAGTAAGGTGTATGTATGTATGTAAGTGTGAATGTATATATGTGGGATGACATGATCGTGCGGGACGATGTATGTATGTATATATGTAGATACATATAGAATGATCGATATGTATTTATATGCAAGTTTGTATGAAGGTTGACATATATGTGTGTACGTATGTATGTATGGAGATAGTGTGTATGAAGTTTAGGTATGTATGTAAGTCTTTTGGTACGATCAAGTGTTTATGTTGCTTAATCGTGTACATGGAGTTATAAGTGAAATGCAGGAATGGCAAAGAATTCTCACCACAGATGGTATGACAGGATGGAAAAGCTGGAATGTAAAGAGTAAATGAAACTAGAAGCAAATGTGAACAAGCCTTGTATGTTTATAATGCTTACTAATGTACGAATTTTGTGTGGTGAGCGCAGGTAGTACCAGTCATAAGGATATCCAAGGATTGAAGATCGAGGATCGAGTCACAAGACAGATTGTACGGGAATGTCTAAATATGCAATTTAGTGTCGATAAGTTATGTTCTTATATTATAAAATGAATTTTTAGAATGTCAAGATGTATGTCATGAAAGAAATTTTCAGACTCGAAATTCCGCTGCGTCGTTTTAAGGTTAAATGTGTTAGGGTGTTACACAAAAGTACCAGGAACCCAAAAGACCTAACATGTTTAAACACAATAACGTTAGTCACAATCATGGTTGTAAAAGTCCCGCCTAGGCTCCGAGTACTCCCCGAGTACTCGCTACAAGGTAGGCTGCCGAGGCACGAGTACTGTTCTCCCAGGCCCATTACTCCCCGAGTAATCTCCGCGTAAGTCATGTACTTCCCGAGTACTCCCGAATCCGACTAGGGAGCGCCTAGCGACTTTTGCAACCATGGTCACAATATACTCAAGCATAAACATTTCAACCAAATTGCATGTGATAATTCAAATCATTAGTGATTGATTATTGAAGCTTATTCAACATGTTGCATTTAGTTCAGTGACGGATCTAGAAGACAGGATTAGGGGTATCCCAAAAAAATTTTTTGGACCTATCGGTATCCTGATATTTGCTTAGGGGTATCCTCGATATATAAAACGAAGATAAAATATTTTTTTGTACTAATTTTACACTACGCCGATAAAGTTGAGGAGTAGCCCGTGCTACCCTTGTTTGTACACTACATCTGCCACTAATTCGGTTGTAGTCCACATATAAATATGGAAGTTAAAAGACATTAAAAAAAATAGGACAATAGATAAAATAAATATATATAAAGGGAGATGTTACATACATCAATGTCTTCTTCACTCACTGAATATTTCTTAAAAGTGTCCAAAGCACCCTCCATCAAAGGCCTTGAGACAATCTCATTGAACCTTGCGACAACCTAGTAGTAACATATAACAAAATGTCAAACAATATTTAAAAAAAAAAAAAACAATAACAAAAAAAAAAGTAAAAAAAATAAAAAGAGAGATGGCGAACTAACAATGGCAAATCTAAAACCCTCGGCTTTCGTTACAATACCGGTCAGGCGGTCAACTGCTTCACAGCTTCTGTTTGAACCAACGATTTCTTCTTCTCAACCGACGATACAAACGACGGATCCGCCAAACCTAACAATAACAGATACATATAATTATAAAAATAATACATGCCACCCACGTACCACGTAGTACATGCCATGCCCATGCACAAACGTGGGTTCTCTTCAAGCAATTAGTGTCTTTCGTTGTTACTTGTTAGACTGCGGGGTGTGGGGGCTTGGGTTGACATATGGCGGAGGTGGGCTTCACATGGTGTGGCTTGGCTGGGGTGGCTTTTTTTGTGTGTGGGGTGGTATGACTTTTTTTTGTGGGGTAGCGTGGCTTTTTTTAGCTAGGCATGGCCAACCCTATTAAAAATTTCATTTAATTAAACAGCCAATCACAGCCAGTCACCTTGACCCAGCCATCGCCCCACGCCAGGCACAATACCAACGCTAGAGGGGCAACGCCCAAAGCCAAACCCATAGGGGATGGCGTGCAAGGCTTGGGTGGGTTTCCCACGCCCAAACCCAAGCCCCACTCTCCAGCAGTCTTATGCATAATATTATTAGTAGTACTGTTAGTCGAGTATGTTAGTTTCTTTTTGTTTGCCTATAAAAGGTTGTTGGGTTTATGAATTAGTCTAAAGATCAAATACAAATGAGTATTAATATACAAAATACATTTAACGTAAGAAGTGAAGGGGGATTTTTTTGACATTTTTTTCCCTACTACTTAAGAATGACGTTTAATTGCATAGTGTAAAAAAATTAATTACCCTACAAAATTACATAACTACTTTATTAGTGTAAAATTACAACAATTTTTTGGATTCTGGAAGTAAAATATGTGCTTAATAAGTAGGGAAAAAATTTTAAAGAAAAAATTATCTCCTTCACTTCTTACGTTAAGGATGTTTAGTATGTTAAGACTCATTTATACGATAACTAATTAACTCTTATAACTTTTAAGTGTAGATGTTACTTACCTTTTGAGGAAAATTGGACGATGGATGAAGTGTTACGCGAATAGAGGGATAGAGAAGATGAGCGATGACGCAGTGTTGTTGTGGATGATAATAATAATAATAATGATGATGAGGTGTTGTTATTAAGATGATGAAGAATGGTTGATGAAACACAAGTAGAAGAAGCAGCAGCCATTGAGTTTGGATGTCAATTGAACTATTGAAGGTATTATTGCTTTACCTAAAGTCTAACAACCGGTTTAAATACACTAGCTTTAAACAAGGCTCAACCTATTCACACACCCTATCTGCCTATTTAGACACCCTTTGCCTCGTATATGCCTCGTATAGGCCTATACGAGGCATATAGCGTTACATCAAAGTCAGTGTCTGACTCATGTCACTTTTGGTTTGACTGCTTCAATATGCCTCGTATAGGCCTATACTGGGCGTATAGGGTCCCTCGTATAGGTCTCATATATGACCCTTTGCCCCTTATATGCCTCGTATAGGCCTATACTGGGCGTAGATAAGAGGTTTTTTTTATTTTTTATTTTTAACAAACATTTTATACAATATTAATCATTTTAGCAAACTTTTATACAAAAACAAGTTTTTTATTTTAAATAATTAATATTAGGACCCCTCGTTGGTGTTTTTTTGAGTTGAAAAATGGATGTTTTGGTAGGGTAATTTGATTGTTTTTGGAGGGTGATTTTTTTTTGAGTAAAAAAATGGGTGTTTTGGTGGGGTAATTTGAGTTGTTTTTTAAGAAAAGTTTTATTTTTTTATAAAAATATTTAACCGTTTTCAAGATCGGCCTTTAAAAATAGACGCCCAGTATAGGGCTATATTGGGCGTATACTGGTGTCCAAAAGACCATTATAGCCCTGAATTAGGCCTATATTGGGGGCAAAACAGGGTTATAATGGTCTTTTGGACCCCTCGTATAGGCCCAGTATAGCCCTATACTGGGCGTCTATTTTTAATTTTTTTTGTTTTCTCTTTTTAAATATTAAAAAAAGAAAACAAAAAAAAAATAAAAATAGACGCCCAGTATAGGGCTATACTGGGCCTATACGAGGGGTCCAAAAGACCATTATAACCCTGTTTTGCCCCCCAGTATAGGCCTAATTCAGGGGTATAATGGTCTTTTGGTCCACATAGACGCCTAGTATAGCCCTATACTGGGCGTCTATTTTTATTTATTTTTTTGTTTTCTCTTTTTAAATATCAATAACACTAATATTAACTATAAAAAACTCATATTAATATCAATAACACTAATATTAATTATAAAAAACTCATATTAATTATAATAACACTAATATTAATTATACGATGCCTATACGAGACCTAAACGAGACTTATACTATACTATACGATACGATACAACACGATAGGCCTATACAAGACCTATACGAGACTTATACTACACTATGCGATACAACACGATACTATAGGATACGATACTACATCCATAGGCCCATACAATGCCTATACGAGACTTATACTACACTATACTATACGATACGATACAATACGATACGAGACTATATGATAAGATACAACACCCGTATACGTCGATAGGCCTATACAAGACCTATAAGGGACCTATACTACACTATATGATACGATAGTATCGTATTGTATCGTATAGTATGGTATCGTATTGTATCGTACAATGTATAGTATAAGTCTCGTATAGGTCCCATATAGGTCTTGTATACGCCTATAGGCCTATACGCGACCTAAACCACACCTATAGTCCTATACGAGACCTATACTACACCTACATGCCTATACGAGTGTTGTATCTTATCATATAGTCTCGTATCGTATTGTATCGTATCGTATCGTATCGTATAGTATAGTGTAGTATAAGTCTCATATAAGTCTCGTATAGGCATTGTATGGGCCTATGGATGTAGTATCGTATCCTATAGTATCGTGTTGTATCGCATCGTATCGTATCGTATAGTGTAGTATAAGTCTCGTATAGGTCTTGTATAGGCCTATCGTGTTGTATCGTATCGTATGGTGTAGTATAAGTCTCGTATAGGCATTGTATAATTAATATTAGTGTTATTATAATTAATATGAGTTTTTTATAATTAATATTAGTGTTATTGATATTAATATGAGTTTTTTATAGTTAATATTAGTGTTATTGATATTTAAAAAGAGAAAAAAAAAATAGACGCACAGTATAGGGCTATACTGGGCGTCTATGTGGACCAAAAGACCATTATACCCCTGAATTAGGCCTATACTGGGGCAAAACAGGGTTATAATAGTCTTTTGGACCCCTCGTATAGGCCCAGTATAGCCCTATACTGGGCGTCTATTTTTATATTTTTTTTGTTTTCTCTTTTTAAATATTTAAAAAGAGAAAACAAAAAAATAAAATAAAAATAGACGCCCAGTATAGGGCTATACTGGGCGTATACTGGTGCCCAAAATACCATTATAGCCCTGTTTTGCCCCCAGTATAGGCCTAACTCAGGGGTAAAATGGTAATTTGAATTATATACATACGCCTCATATAGGCCTATACTAGGCATATAAGAGAGGCAAAAAAGACCAATTTACCCACAGTATAGGCCTAAATCAGGGGTTAAATGGTCTTTTTTCGCCTAGACGCCCAGTATAGGCCTATACGAGGCCTATACGAGGCAAATAAGACAAAATATGACATAATCAGAGATTCTCTTGGAAATTGAAAAAGGTAATACGCCTCGTATAGGTCTATACGAGGCGTCTTGAAGGGTGTGGAAATAAGGAGTTGGGTGTGTGAATATGTAGACCCTTAAACAAAAATTAAAAAAAAATGTTTTATAGTGCAAATACAGTTTTTTTTAGTGAATTGCATGAGAATGGGCTTATGGATTTTTTAGTTCTTTTTTTTTTTTTAATTTTGATTCTTTAAAATGTTTGGTTTTTATATATATTAAGTTAAACAAAAATTTGTTTTTTAGGTCAAAAATACTGTCTTTTAGTGGATGCATGAGAATGGCCTTATGGATTTTTTTTAATCCTTTTGTAATTACATCTATGTTCTTTTGCAAATTAGTGGTTAGTATCAGATTTACTATTATCCTTTTTACAACTTTTTAAGATCTCAAAATTTTGTTTTTTTTTTTTTTCAAAAAACATGAAGTTCGGAGCTTTTTTGGATTTAGCTCGAAAAAAACTCGCTCGATATGGCTCGCTTTGAAAGTGAGCTGAGCCGGCTCAGCTCGTAACGAGTCAAATTGGCTCGGTTTGGTTCGCTTCTTAGCTTGGCTCGACTAATTTTACTTTTAATATGCATATAATGTATTATATAAAATTGGTTACTATTTGCAGGTATTTAGGAGTGGAGTTAGATATCTATAACATATTTGAGGGTTGATTAAGATGCTAATTAACTTATATTATATCTCGTTGAGATATGAAACTTATTTCGTATTTGATTGAAATTGACTTTAGCTTGTAATATAGTAGGTTAAACTTATTTTGGATGTGTCATTCTGAATTATTGAATGATATCTTAGACCATTGAATTTCAAAAACTATGTATTAATATTTAATTTTAAATTCAAGCCAAAATGAACCGAGCCGAGTTGGCTTAGTTAAAAACCAAACCAAGCTCGAGTTAAGATTTTCGGCTCGGTTCGCGATTATAGGTTTATTAATAAATCAAAAGGGTTTATTAAATAACAGTTGTGGTATGAAGTTTAATTTTCAAAAAAAAATAACAGTTATGGTCTACGGCTGGAATCAAAAGGACTTGTTTTGTTTATTTAAAATGTTTGGTTTTTATATATATTAAATTAAACAAAGAATTGTTTTTTAGTTTAAAAATACGTCTTTTAGTGTATGCATGAGAATGGCCTTATGGATTTTTATAATTCTTTTTCTAACTTTATTATTTAAAATATTTTGTTTTAAGACATTTATCATCAACTGTACAAATTTAATGGCAAAGAAAAAAACAAGAAACATATCTAACTTTCTATTAAAAAGGTATAAAAAATATCTTAATAAGAATGAAGATTAGCAAAAGAAATATATTACAAAAATCTGTTTATAGTTACGTTTAACTTCTTTTTTTTTAAATTTCCATATAAATTATTATTATTACTATATATTAATATTAAAATGAAATAACCAGTAATTTTATTATATTATAATAACATATTAATATAATAATAATAATTATTATTATTTTGTTTACTTTCTCAGTTGGATAAGCTTGGTGTCAACCAATACTGGTATCGAAAATACAGGTACGGTCCGGTTCATTATCGGTACATGAAGGTAAAAATCGGCACCAGCCTGATACAGAAAACGTCAAAAGTCGGTACCGAATTGAGTTTGAAAATCTTTTAGTTCGGGATATTTGGTACTGCTACACGGTACCATTTGCTCATCCCTGATCACGAGTGCCGTACAAACAACAACGATATCGTACAACTTTTTCTTGATGATTTTCTTCAACTTTTAATGATTTCTTTTTTTAGTTTCAGAGGTAGGAATGAGCTCGGTGGCAACCAATACCCAAAATACCGGTTACGGTACCGGCATATGAAGGTAAAAAATCGGTAGCGAACCGGTACTAGGAATGCCAAAAGTCGGTACCGAATTGGTACTTAGGATCCTTCGGTTTGGGAAATTCGGTACCGGTACCAAGTATTATTTGCTCATATATGACCACGAGTTTCATACGAACAACATCATTAACATACAACTTTTTTTGTTGATTTTCTTTCGATTATTTTTTAATGTATTTTTCTTTTTATTCTTGTTGGTGGTTGCATGTGCAACGCGCTCGTAGTGATTTCAAAACACATATAAACACAGACTATATAACAAAAGAAGTTCGCCGCAACGCGGCTAGGGTGATAAACCTAATTTCGTTAAAAATACAATGGTGTGCTATACTTAAAATAGAGTATTCTTTATTACCTTAAGGTATATAAATGTCAATACCATACCATTATTGTGACGAACCTAACTAGTTTCGACCGAACATTAATATACAGGAACCAGTAACGGTATTCGTTGTTATGGTTTTCAATCGATGTAATGAACCGAACTAATTCATGACTTTAAGTTTTAGATTTTCTCTTTCAATTGCTATACATAACAAACCGAACCCAACCGACCGAATTCTCACCACGTAGCGCGATGTAATCACACTAGTTATAATACCAAAATGACAAACTTTAACTTTTAAATATTTAATCTTTACATGAAAGAAATTTAATAACAACAAATTTATATAATCAATCAAACTATCTAACATTCAAATCATCATGACATTCATGTAAAATATAGACAAAAACATACATAAACTCGGGGTTGTTTTGTCACACCCTGGCTTTTGCGGAAGCGTGGGTTTATTTGGTGTGACTTCTTAATACCATAGCAACAATCATAACAATGCTATATGATAAAACACAAGATGTTCATCCATAATATTGGTTAGAAAACATCATAACATAATTGTCTTAGGTCATCAACCCGAAATAAGTTACAAACATGACTTGTTTAAAATGAGTTCCCAACGGACTCAACAAAAGACCATAAGTAAAAAGAGGTTTGGGGACATGTGACCCGTCCAGGCAAGGGTTACACCTCCCAAACCCTACACCCCTGGATGACATCTTTTATTTAAGTACGCAGCTTAATGTGCATCGCCCGCCAGATCCTATCAATTCCCTGAAATACATGTAGTTTTAAAAGTCAACAAAAGTTGAGCGAGTTCATGTGTAAGTGAGTATGTATAAGCCTTTAAAATGTCTGTATAAGTAAAAGTCCCTGGTATGTAGCAATTAAAGAAAAACTGATCACCAATGGGTTGCAAAGCCAATGGTATGTGTGAAAATGGTGCAGGAAGACTCAAACCTAGCAAATTTGTCTCCGGTATGAAGACATAGTCACCGCTATGGGCCGCCCCGGCCTCACGGGTGTGGGCTCGCTACACCCAAATAGATCTATCACTCATGTCCCTTGGTCCTACAATGAGGATTAATGGCCTTAAGTGTCATGCCCACCACTCACATGATCGCGTAGTAAAAACCTTCCTTAAGCTAACGATACCATGTAAATAAATGTCTGTAGTAATTGTAACATGTATTTCACCCCCGAAGTATAAAAATGAAAACAGTTAAGAGAAAAGGGGGACATGAACTCACTGAAGTGCGTCCTCAGAAATCAGCAACTCAAGACTCTATCTGCAGTACGACCACCTACAACGTACTAATATCTATTAGACGAACGGGCCGTGCCTTAGTTTAGTATTAATGTTCTTGAGTTACGTTACTTGATATTATTCCAAGTTAAAACTTATTGTTAAAATAATAATAATTATTTTAACTTACGTTTTATGTTAAGGTTAAGGAAAAATAGTTAGACAACTATTTCGTATTCGTACTTCTCAAGTATTTATGTGTGTATTCTCTTCCCAAGGATGGGAGTCTTTATACAAGTGTTTGTGTTTTAACGCCTTGACATTATATATTTTAAGTCCCACTCTAGAAATATATAATAATTCATTTACCAGAAATAATATGTCCCAAAATATACATTTTTCCCAAAAATAATATATTTTCATACTTTGTAACCAAATAATATTTATCCCAAAATATATATTTGTAAACGTATTTTCCGGTTTATAAGTGTGTGACGACATTTTGCTGCGTTACATTATTTTGTCCTAAATAATATAACTAGTTCTCAAAACAAACAAAAATCACACAAGCGTTTTTAATATCAAATATATATTCTAAATATATATTTATTCGCTTTTATTTTTGAAAACCCATCTCCGATACTTTGGAGTTTTGTAATAAAAATATGGCGAAGTTTATAGTCGAAACACAAGTTATAAATTATACTTGTTAGAAAATAATTTTTCTAAGTCTTATGATTTTTAGAAAATTTCGCCAGAGTGTCCCCTAAAACGGTAGTGTCCATGCTTACTAGCATATCGTTTTCTTTTCAAAATCAATCAACAAACAATCTTTTAAACAACTTTGCATCACCAAGAGCAAAAATATACTTGTTACATAATATTCATGAACTTGATATTTCCCGAAAATGCGTAGTAACTTAGTGAAGCTTTTAGTAGGCTTAGATACCTTCCAAAGTGTATTTGTTTCGTTAAAAATCACCTTCTTAATCGAGTTACGTTTTCACAACTTGTAAATAATATTTACAAAAATTAACTTTCTTGAACTCTTCTTGCAAATAAATGTTCTTACATTTATTTTATTTATAAAAATAATGTAAGTATATGTAAAATTATTATTTTTCCAAAAACCGCTTCTTTAACTTGGTTTCTTTATAAAAACCCTTTTACAAAGTTTAGATCAACATGATCATTAGCCCATTTTATTCACTTTTATTACAAGAAAAATCATTTTTATTAAAGTTCATGGTTCACTAGAAGGTGGTTATTTTACTTAACATATAACCACTTTCTATTTTTGTTAAATCACCCTTCTAAATATTATCTAACCATATTCATAGGGTGATTAATCCATATAACCAAGAATCAACATAAAAATAACAACATACTCATAATCAATGTATTACTAGTCACATTATGTCATCTTCATGTTTCAATCATAAGTAAACTTTATGTCTAACTTTTATGTTTAGTGTTCTTGTATTTTAGTTGTAACATAGGCATCATACTACAATGTTAATCATAGAAATGAGATGAATAAAGGTTTACAAGAACTTACTACTAGCACTAGGCTAGGGTGGAATCTTAGTGAAGAAGATGAGAAAAAAAGATGAAGAAACAAGCAAGAACAAAGCTCCTATGAATGCTCCTCAACTTGCAACCTTCATGGATCACCTTCAAGGCTTGAATGGATCTTGAAACTTGGAGAAGATGGTGATGTTAAGTGGTGGTGGTGATTTCGGTTTGGGGAAGCCGAAAATGAGAGAGAGAGTAAGGTGAGGGAGTGTGATGATGATGTTCTTACAAGACCATACTTATAGAGATTACTTCTCATATCATGACCAAACTCACAAGCAACAACTTATTAAAATAATGAGATTAAATCAAGTTAGTAGATATGAAGCATGGCAAGAATGTTGTGGGGGTCCCACTTGGGGACCGATTTCGGCTAGGGGGGGGGGGGGTAAAGGGAAACATTTCTCAACTAAGGTGTAATTACTAGTTAGAATTTAAGTAATGTGATCATATATACTAGTTTGTTGGTTTTTAATGGGTGTTGTGGTAAACGGAGATCAAGACTAGTCAAAAATAATAAAACTATGTAAATGACAAAAATTTAGTGTCCCGGGTAATGTACGGTTATCCGGTTAGGTACCGTCCCGTTAAAGTGTTTAATTAGTCCAAATAATGTCTTATGTATATATTTTTGTAACACAAATTATTCCCGGCACTTAGGAAAGTATACAGGACCATTCTGCCACATTTTTGCACTTTACTAGTAATTTAAAATGCTGAATTTTGTAAAAGAATGCAGAATTCTGCATTTAAAGTGTGTTTTTGGCACTTCCCGGCACTGTAACTATCACCTAGTGACGCAGCTTTATGGTCCTCACTTCCCTACACTCCCTACTAGTGTAGTGCTCTGTCCCTGGCTCATACTGGCCATAATAACATTGTCTGCCTATGTGCTGGCATTGTCAGCATTATTTCTGAATCAGCCGTTCAGCGTGTTAACTGTGCTGTGGGCATCAAGTATGTCACTAATGTTTGTGTGTAATAAATGGAGTGACTGTATAAAATATGATGCATGTGTATGTATGACATAAAAATCATAGCACAGTTTAAATTGTCAGTTGTAATCAAGCACAGTCATTAAGCACGTAATTAGAATTAATTAATTGTACAGTACCTGTAATGGTGAGGGTTGTCACATGTTTAGACAACTCGGGGTTAACTACGGCTCGAAGGCTAGAGTAGCGGTAGATGTGGCGGGATGGGTTTAAGTGTAATCATGTGCAGACAACTACACATGTTGTATTTGAGTAAACACAAATGAATATACAATGATATGTTATGCGGAACAAATTTCACTCCTTCCAGCCACTTCTTGTACTAGAAGTCGTAACCATTCCCCGAGTCGCTATCTCTAGATCTGAACTATACTAATTATTAGTTAAGAGACTATCAATATGCATTTATAGTTAGAATTATAACAAATGAACCTGTAGTCAGGCCTGCATCTGAATCCTGAAGAAGACAATTGGCATTTCAACCTGAAGCTAAGTATTCCTTCAAAACGAGCTCCAAAAAATGGGATACTGTTTATATACAGTTTTACAACGCTTAACATTTTGAGCCGATAAACAATTTTCGGCTAACAATTTCGTTAAAATCTCATCTTATGAATTCAAGATTCCACCTGTTTCTAACAAATGAACTGGAACACTACCATCTTCAATAAGAGACTTGATCTCCGAAGAAGTCAACGCATCATCCAACAGTTTGACCAACGCTTCACGTAAAACAGCACAATTCTTATCAAGAGAGTCTGGAACACGTTCGTTCTGTATCATCTTTCTTAAAATACTAAGAGCCATGGGTGCATTCGACACAGAAATAAACGCATCCACTAACGTCACATATACATACGTATCCGCCCTCATATTCTTCTCTTCCATTTCTTCAAAATAAACCAATCCCACATCTGGCTTCCGACATTTGCAAAGGCCGTTAATAAGAGCCATAAAAGCTATTTTATTCGGTTGACAAACTTTGACCATTTCGTTCCAAATTAACAACGCTTCATCGGGTTTTCCAGCATTGCACAATCCATCAATCAACGTAGAATACGTAACCACATTAGGGTTTCGGTTTTTCTCACTCATCATCGAGAAGAAACAAACAGCCTGATCAACTTCACCGGTTTTGCAATATGCGTCTATCAGTAAATTGTACGTCACAACAGATGGAACAAGCGATTTTCGTAACATCTCATCATAAATATCACGGGCTTCTGACATTCGTTTGTCTTTGCAAAGACCGTTTATGATGGTATTATACGCAACTACATCCGGGCAACGCCCATTAGCCGAAATATCCCTAAACATTTTTAACGCATAATCGACTTCTCCGATCTTTAACCAACCGTCGATAACCGCAGAATATGCAATCATATCGGGAAAATAACCTTCTTCCGTCATCATTGTCAGAAAACTACTTGCGTCAGCCACTTTTCGATTTACGGATAGTTTTTTCACAAGCAAAGTGTAATGTTTAATCCACGGTTGATGCCCGTGAGTATGCAATTCATGAAGCATGTTTACCGCACCGTTTACATCGCCAATCTTGCAATAATATCCGAATATAGCGTTGTGTGTGAATTGTGACGGTGGAAAACCGTTCGTTTTCATCTCGTTGAGAAGCTCATGGCACTTTTCCACTTCGTTTGCGTTGCTGAAAGCGTTAATCAAATTGTTGTAAACAAGCAAATTTTTTTTACAGCCGATTTGATCCATACTGTTGAAGAGGTTTAGGGCCAGTTCTAACTCGCCTTTTTGGCATAAACCGTCGATAACTATTCCAAAAGACGATGCATCTAACGTAACAAGATTTTGAATCTTGAAAGCGTCATCACCATCACCATCACCATCATCATTCATGGTTGCTTTAAGGAGGTGATGCGCTTTATCAACTGACCCATCTTTGACCAGACTAGTCAAAGCAGTATTAAGTAGCATAATCATAGATTTCTCATTGACATGATCTTTTGCCTCTTTGAGTAACACCATCATCTCTTCCTCATCCGATAACGACGATATGAGAATCTTGAATATGCTAACATCAGGATGAATACCAGTTTCATTCATCCGCGAGTACAATTCAAACACTTTTTTAAACTCTTTTTGTTTACAAAACCCTTCAATGACAACATCATAGAGCGAAATCCCCGGTACAAAACCGAAACTTTGCATCTTTTTCAACAGGTTTAAAGCATAATCTACTTCCCCACCCTTCACAAACCCATGAATCAAAACATAAAAAGTCTTCTCATTCAAACTTATATTTAACTCACCCATCTTGTCGATCAACCGGATCGCTTTATCCACCTCACCCGCTTTACTCAACGAGACGATCAAGATCGTGAAAACATACGAATCACCCCAACCGCATTCATCAATCTGTTCAAACACATCCAAAGCTTTCTCAAACATTCCAGCCCTACAATAACACTGCAACACAGATGTCAACGTAAACTTATCCGGTTTCCACCCATTATCCCTCATCTCACTCATCCTCACAGCCATTAACTCAACCGCACCCGCCTTCGAAACAGCTTCCAACAACGCATTATAGCTATAATCATTCACCACACAACCCATTTTCTTAACATGATCAAACACTTCATTAGCCTCAGTAACCATCCCTAACCCACCCAAACACCTAACAAAATAACCTAAAGCACCCGCACTGACATAACACCGTGAATTAATCAAATCAAAACACAAACTTTTCATTGCGGCATTTTGTCGAACACCTGATAGGATAGCAGCCATGGCATTGTAAGTATAGCAATTGTGGGTATACCCACTTTGATTTGATGCCCAATTGAAGAACTTGAACGCTGTTTCCCAATTCTTGAAGCTTTTGAGGACTGTTTCGACTATAGTGGTTGTGAGTTTGGATCCAAAGGTGGTTAGTTCTGGTGATGAGGGGTGTTGGTGTGTGAAGATATGTATGAGTTTGTTTACTGTTTCGAGATTGTGTGAGGGTAGAGATGAGTAGTAATGGCGATTTGTGAAGTGGGTTATGGAGGAAAGGTTGAGTAGAAATTGGGAGAGTTGATTTAGGGGTTTGATTTTGAAAACCATACGGCTCAGAGTCATGGTGGATACTCTGCTCATTTGAGTTTGGGTTTGATTATAAACAATTTTAAATTTAGATTTGAATAAAGTTAATTCATGTTTTTAGAGCATGTGTAGTTTAAGACACAAATAATGCCCCATTTTAAGTGTGTTACGTTATTTGGTAGCTTAGTCAGTAATGAGGTATTATAGGACGTTTTTCTTTTTTTAAATAGGTGTAATGGGGATATTGGTATTGTGAGGCAAATGGGTGTTAAACAATTAAATAAAAAAAATCATCCAAAAAATGTTATTGGGCCAACAAATTGAACAAGAGGCGTGGAAAAAGAACGCTCTATGTTTTTTTTTGAAAAAAAAAACGCCCCCTGGGGAGGGGGGGGGGGTTGATGGGGCGTTTTTTAGGGGAAAAAACGTCAAAAATCCGCCACTACGGATGGTCTTAGTTTAACCCAATTAAATTCTTACATAACATGGTCGATGGTTAATCTAATTAGAAATGGCAAAAAAAAAAAAAAAAAACCCGTTTCGACCCGAAACCCATTTCGAACCGGACCTGATTTGACCTGAACCTGTTTGGACTTGAATCCGTTTCAACCCGGACTTGTTCCGACCCGACCCAAAACAACCTTTTTTTCTAATCTGACCCAGTTTTGACCCGACCCGACCCGTTTGCCGGTCCTAATTCTAATATTATCCAATTTAGGAAATATTTATAAAAAAAATATTAAATAGTGTGACGAAACTAGAAAATGTTAATTTGTTCGTGGTATAAGTTTTTTTTTTACATTGGTTAAAGTATTATACGGGCGACTTTTTAAAAAGGTTTAAACTAAAAAACAATAAAAATGTATAGCCATACCTGACAGGTAATATGCCGGGTGGGACAAGATTTTACCATCGGCTATGGGTTTTGGATTAGCCATACCTGATCCATTGCCATCCGTGCTACATATGTTCGATGTAAAGAGTGTCACATGTCAAATAATCGAAGGGGTATTTTGTAATTGTAGCATAGTATGAGGGTTACTTAAACAGTGGGAAGAAGAGAATGAACTATCGATGAATTGAGTAAACTTCTCCTTCTCTTTTGTGTTTGTAACAATGAGTAATGATTCTGTGTTTCAACATTTTTCTAGTCATTAATGATAACAAGAAAGGTACTTGTACTTTTGGCTCACAATATTCTCCTAATATCACAATATTTGAGCTTGCACATAAGGTGTTCGACAAAATACCTGAAAGAAATCTGAAGTTGGGTCTGTTGTCTGTATATTCTGAAGAGTTTCAAACGAAATGAAAAGTTGAACGGATAATGATGCTATAGGAACAAAAAATGAAACTGTTGATTTTGAAAAGAAGCAGGGAAATGTGATGTTAATGGTTGATTTTGAAGGTTTGTTTTCATGATATGTTCGATGTAATGAGTAATTGAAAAGGTTAGGCAGCTAAGACCCTTTCGTTCGCAGGTCGTGTGACGCTTGCCAAATCAGTCTTAGGCAGCATCTCTTCCTACTTTCTTGGGATTTTTAAGGCTCCAAAAGCGGTCCTTGAAACTCTTGAGGGAATTAGGAGGAAGTTTGTCTGGGGCCAGAGGCGGAACCAGAGGGGGGTCAAGAGGATCCGTTGACCCTCCGGTCACCGAAACTTTTTGAATTTTTATTTATAAATTTTGAGTTTTTGAAGAAAAAACTTAGAGATGGACCCCCTAATTTGAACCAGTATAGAATATAGGCTTATGATGACCCCCTAACTAAATCGTTCTGGTTCCGCCACTGTCTGGGGCCAAGTGGGATCCAGGAATAAAATTTGTTGGGTTCTGTGGAATAAGATGTTGCGGGCAAAGGGACAAGGTGGGCTTGGGATAGGCGGGTTGGAGTCTTTTAATTTGGCTATGGTGGCCAAATGGTGGTGGCGCATTAGGGATGAACCATATCAGCTGTGGGCTCGAGTTATTGCAGCTATACATGGGCCAGTTAAAGGGAATTTAACGGTCCCTTTGAATAAAAACATTTCGGGTTGGTGGAAGGACATTACGGGTGTCGATGGGAACCTAGGGAAGATGGGTATTAGCATCAATGACCAACTCGGAGTGAAAATGGATAACGGAATGAAAACAAGTATGTGGTTTGATAACTGGATTGGGTGCGGTCCGTTAAAAATGTTATTTCCTAACGTTTTTAAACTTGCATCAGACAAAACTGCATTGGTTTCTTCCTGTTTCGATGTAACAGGTGGTACCCGTCAATGGCGTTGGGCTTGGGTTAAACACCCAAACTCCAATGCAGAATGGGCCGAACTCGGAAACCTTATGAGTTTGCTTCAACAGCAGCAGTTTTCGG
Organism: Helianthus tuberosus; assembly: GCA_030545235.1. Classification (NCBI taxonomy): domain Eukaryota; kingdom Viridiplantae; phylum Streptophyta; class Magnoliopsida; order Asterales; family Asteraceae; genus Helianthus; species Helianthus tuberosus. Next base: position 136,403,931 of record CM060389.1, read on the forward strand.
GCGAAGAAGATCATTGGGTTTGGGCGAACGAAGCCGGAGAGCAGTTTTCAACAAAGAGTATTCGGGCCGAGATCGATGTTAAAGCTTCAGTTTTCACGGATGGGGGCAAGTTTCACTGGAATGCTTGGGCCCCGCTAAAGGTCAATTATCATAAATGGAGGGCGGAGTCGGGTAAGGTGGCAAGTAAGGTAGACTTAGCAAACAAAGGCGTTCACTTGACTGAGCTAAAATGCAGCAGATGCTATCTCCGTGACGAAACGACCGATCACATTTTTGCAGATTGCCTATGGGCAAAAAGTGTGTGGTGGAATATTTGTCGCTGGATGAAGATTCCGGTTGCACAGATTCTGACGCATGTTCAGTCTCAGGTCGGTTCCAAGAGATGGAAACGGGTCGTTCAGCTCGTCACTCTGGGCAGCCTTTGGCGGTTGTGGTTTAAATCCATTTTTTGCAAGGTTTCTAAATCTGTTAAATGCAATTGTTTTTAATATATTCCATTGAGCATCAACATAAGATGTTGTGCAAGTCTACATGCTCTTAATTAGGACTGGAAAATGGGTCGGGCCGGGTCATGGGTCAGAACGGGTTAGGGTCGGCATGGGTTAGGGCCGAAATGGGTCAAATTAGAAAAGGGTTGTTTTTGGTCGGGTCGAAACTGGTCCGGGTTTGAACATATTCAGGTTCAAACGGGTTTGGGTCAAATCGAGCCCGGTTCGGGATGGGTTTCGGGTCGAACCGGGTTGGTTTTTTTTTTTGCCATTTCTATAAACATGATTTCATCATTAATATACCTTTGGTTCAAGTCGGGAAAAAAAAAAAAAAAAAAAAACGACCAATAAAACGAAACAAAGAAAAAACCGAAACGAAACCAACCAAAACGATACAAAAAACCGGAAAACCAACCGAAACGAACAAAAAAACCGAAACCAACCAAACGAAACAAAAAAAGTGAAAAAATGTCAAAACCGACGAAAACAAAACAAAAACAACTGAAAAGATTGAAACCGAACAAAACAAAACAAAAAATAGAAAACCAAACTGAAACGAAACCAAAAAAACCGTACTTACATCCATTAACTATGTATAAGTTTCAGAAAAAGAAGCATCCAGAAACAAGGTGTGAAGTTGTTTTAAAATTCTTGCAGCAAGTATGGGTTAATTTTAGTGTTCCTTTTTTATGGGTTTATCTTTCTAATCAAGCAATCAAGTATTATCAAATTGTGATTTCCTTCTCCTTCTCTATAACATAGAGGTGAGGAAATAAAGATGATAACGGAGAAGGATCGAACCAGACGTCGTTCCAGAAACGAGTCTCCCCTCCCTGCCCCACCTTTCTCACAACCAGATCAAACGGGTCGACCCCTAAGTCCATTAAATCCCTGCTAATTCAGGGTGTCGATAGATGGGTTGGGGTCTATCTCGTTGTCTTGGAGTTGGAAAAAAAGGAGGCTTTCAGTGGATGAAAATGGGGAGATCGAGGACCTGCAGATGATGGTATCCTCTTTTCCTTTCAGCTCCGAAAAGGAGGTTTCGGTCTGGGCCAAATGGGATCTCACAGGTCTGGAGTTTTAATTCAGGCCAGCAAAAGAAGGTTTTATTGGGTATTATCTACACTACCTTGTGGTATTTATGGAAAGAAAGAAATGCGAGAATTTTCAAATGTCTTAAGCGTTCGGTTGAAACTGTATTTGAGGAGGTCGTGTCAACTCTCTTCAGTTGGAACAAGAATAGGGCGAAGATCGATGTTTGCAGCTGGGAGATGTGGATCTCGGATCCGATCAATAGTTTCGTTTAATGTTTTGTTTGTTTCGTTTTGCTTTTCAGTTGTTGTTTTAACGCTTTCTTTTGTATCCAGCTCTTTGCTGGAAGTTTTTCTTGGTTTTATATTCAAATTGCTGCTTTTCAAAAAGAAATTGTGATTTCCCAAATCTAAATACCCGAAAAGCACATCGATTAGGGACTGCTATACAAGCAACAGGCATACAAACAACTATAAAAAATTAAACTTTTTCATATATCCAAATATCCAACTGTAACACAAATCTAAACCGCTACATCGCATAACACAATCAAATTTATAGTTATACTGTCAAAGCAGTAGACCTACACATGGGGCAAACATTCTTAGACAACAACCAACGCCTGATACATTCCGCATGAAACCGATGCCCACATTTGAGTCTCCCCATCTTCTCCTTCTTTTCATAGTCACCCAAACAAATACAACAAGCATCCACTTCACCCATCTTTCCTTGTGCAGTATACACATGCAGACGCTCGGAAATCTCTTCCTCTGATAAGCCAGAACCACTGGTACCTGCAGCCAGCACTCCTTGTAGCGCAGAAATCTCTTCCTCTATCTCTTGCATGATCAAAGTCTCGTCTAAAGTCAAAGAGTCATATGTGTTGAAGAACGACGTCTCCTCTGGTGTTTGATATGGTACGTAGTTCTGATTCTGGAAATACGGTTGTTCTTGATTGACCCACATGGTGTTGAGAATGGCTACATCATCAACGTACTGCACCGGTTGAGGGTAGAAGATGGTGTAATGAGCAGGAAGAGCGTATGCGTAGTAGTAGTAGTAGTATTGTTGTTGAAGAATGGGGTGCTGCTGATCATAATAATACGGATTCATCTTTAACCGAAACAACAGAGTTTAACCGAAAGAAATTGTAGAGTGATTATTAGTATGGATGCTCTACTGCTGCTGCTGCTGCGTTTATGTATATATACAACAGATACGATTACTTAAACTGCAAGTGTGAATACGATCTATAAAACTGATTGCATTCCTAAATTAAATATCATGTTTTAATTGCACCGACTACTTAATATCCCCTATCCGATTATAATAGATATTTTGTTTTATTTTTAATCTTACTTCCTCTTTATCATTTGATTAATTCGGAGTCAATAAATAAAGAAGAAAAAAGAAACTATTTATACTTTTTAAGCTTAAAAATATCTTTATATAATTTTAAGAAACTTTTATAACCTAAAGTATCTTTATTTAGTTAAAAAAAAGTTATATTAAGTTGAGCATTTTAAAGATCTAACTGCTTTAGTTTAACTAATTTAAAATTTTAATGTTGATAATTAATTATTCTTGTATGTTCCTTATGATTTGACTTAAGATATCTAAATAATTAAAACCTCACAATAAATTTTCGTTTCACAATCTATTCAAAATATTTATAACGCCAGTTATTTACTATTTAATCATGTTTATTTTATTGATGTTGCAACTTAATTCATTCTCAAAATTTGTATATACTACAAAGATCATCAAGGGAAATAGTGCAAGACTGCCTGATACTTCTCATTGACCGTGATTTTTGTGTTTAATTGTCAAACTTTCAACTTTGCTAATATACGTGTTTTACTCCATCTGTTTTGAAAACAAATTTCCTTTTTTTGGTTAACTTTGTTATATGCGTGTTTAGTCCATCTACTTCACCTTTGGTAGTGTACATGTTTAGTTCTTCTACTTTTATTCCTTTTAGTAATTGGTTTTTTTGTATTTTACTTCTAAATCTTTAATTTCGCTAATATACGTATTTAGCCCATGTGTGTTTAAAAAAAAACTTTATTTTTATTTGTTAACTGGTAGTGTACATGTTTAGTCCTTCTATGTTTATTGCTTTTAGTATTTTATCTTTTGGTTATTTCCCCTTGCAAGCGTAACAAACCAACCCGGGGAAATAGTGAGTGTTTGCTATTGGTAGACAATCGCTACTACTCATGTACTTCAATAAGTTACTTTACAATTTCTAAACTTTATTAAAAAAAATCTTTGATGGGTGTAATTTTTATTAAGATTATGTTATGAATAGTATGTACATGTAACCAAAACACAGACGTATATGTTTGTTTTGGTCAAAAATTACCGAAGCAATTAAGTGATCAAATTAGTTAAGTGAGGTAGTGTGCTAGAAATATGTGTAAAAAATGTGTTAATCAAATTAATTGTGAAAACAGTTTCAGGATACGGCTCAGGATATTGAGTTGTATCTACGATCAAACAATGAGCAAACAGTAAGCAAAAAGTAAAGGGAGTGACACGAGATGTACGAGGAAAGCCCTTGATCAATCTAGATCGCCGGCATAAAACCTCGGGAGCTGACAATCGCAGCTGCCTTGTTCTTCTTATTACTTCAAACGTCAGGATACAGTGCAGGATATAGACCAGATCGCTAAGTGTTACAATAATTGTGTGAGAGTACAAATTGTGAGAGAGTAAGTGTTAGAGTGTAGCGAGTGTGATTGCAGTGAAATTGTTGTGTCCTATTCGATCTGGTGTTACTCCTATTTATAGTAATGAAATACAAACAAATATCCCTATAAATTTGGGATGCCCCGAATATTCCACCACGAACGTTGTAGAACGAGTCATAAGGCTTCAACGTCTTTCTTTGAACGGTTTGGACCGAGTCTTCCGCGGAATAAGTCTTGATGAACGTTGCTAGCTTCCAGCCCACGTACCTGCACATAATCCGTTAGTGATCCTGAGGATACCATTCAGGATATTACCAGTACCCTGAATCTGCACCCCGGATATGAACAGATATTATATAATCAAGATATAAGCCAAGATATTTCTCAGGATATGAGCTCAGAAATTAGCCCACAACAATTGTCCCCAAAAATGTTACCGTTTAGTATCCTCATTACTAACGGTTACATTTTTTACGCAAACCGAGGCAATTAAGAGATAAGACCTGTGATGTGACCATTTGCAACTACCCAGCCTATATCTACTCATCATGCCCTATATCTTCTCATCCTCATCCCTTTTTTAATCATAATCGACAAGGAAAAGGTACATTTTCTCTCTATCTTTCATACTTATCTTCGTCTTTTCTCTCCGGCGAAAAATTCAGGCGATCAAAAGCCGCGCCAAACAAGATCTAGTTCAGGTGACTCGGCCCCTACATTCATCCAACAGAATCTTCTCCAAGAACCGGAGAATGAAACATGCACCTTTGATAGTGCTCATCTGTCGGCTTTAAAATCCTCCGGTATCTTCCCGGATGGAACCATATTCCGACCCTTTGACAGAGAAATCCGGTCAGATATGGTTTCCAACGAGTGGATTTGCTTCAATGCTTTCCCCTTTACCTTAGGGCTACGATTCCCTTTTCCGGACTTCATTACCGAGTTTTTCAACATCACTAAAATTTCTTTCAGTCAAACCATGCCAATGCTCTGGCGTGTTTTGTCTGTTCTTGACCAAATCAAAAGAAACCACATACCTGACCTTTCTGTCCATGATCTCCCTTTAGCCTACAAGCTTAGATGCCATGGCTCATCTAGATTCCTATTTTATTCTACTTCCGGTGATCCATTGATACTTCGTGCCACCAGGAACGAGGATGGTTGGCAATCCAAGTTTTTCTTCGTAAAAAGGGATTCAATCCCTGGTGGACCGGATTATCCGATGAGATGGTTAAGAAAGGGTAGGACTTAGGGTTTAAGAATGATCCTGTCTCTTATCCTGTCTCATATTCTGAACTAACAAATTTTCATTTTTGTGCAGCTGATTTCAGGAAGATTGCACCTCCTCTTGCTAATTCTCAAGAAAGAATAGACGCCATCAGACTTCTTCCAGAGGCAGAGAGAAGTTTCAATCCTTCTCCACCAACTCCAAGCCCTCTTTCAAGTGCCAACATGTCTGGTAAGAATCCTGCAAGATATCCTGCACACATATGTTTTTATTTGATATTCTTAGGAGAGATTTAGAATTTTACTCCCTGTGTGCAGATTCCAGCAAAGTCCCAGTCTATCTAGACCTTGATGAACTCGACAGCTATCCAACTCCAGCCACAGTCAAGAAGGAAACTCCTGCTACTACTAGCTCCAAGCCACTCCCGGCTCCCAAGGCCAATCCAATAACCCGAGCTTCCACGGCGAAAAAGAGGAAGGGTCTTGAAGTCACTGCTCCAGGCTCAGAAGGGTTCTCCTATGACGAACTCAGCTTCTCTGATTCCTTAGAGCCAATGACATCCTTCCTTAACAAGGTAATATCCTGACGCATATCCTTCATGTATATCCTGCAAGTATATCCTAACAGGATATCCTGGTCAACATATATTCTAACTTTATACCTGTTATTGATGTGCAGGGCCTCCAGCATTTGCTCCACTTGTACAATGACGCTTGTGGCACTGTGGCCCTTCATGAGGCCAGGATCAAACAGCTCGAAAGCACCGTTGCTGACCAAGGTGCCATTGCTGAAGCGAAGAGCCGGCACTACGAAAGCTTGCTGAAGAAAGTCACCCAAGACGCTGAGGTCAAACTTGCCACCGTTCAAATGGATCATGATCAGGCCTTGATCAACTTCCGAGAGGGAATCAAGGCTTCTGCTATCGTCTCCCTGCTGCAAGCACGCATCAAGATGGCCTACGAGGCCAAGGAGACGGGCCTTGTTTGTCCATCCTGGCCAGTTGAATCCTGGGTGGCCAAGTTAAAGGAGCTCGGAGTCAAAGCTGTGCCGCTTCCTGCTGAAGCCGGTGAGTCTTCTAAGTCAGCAGAGGTGGTGGTCCAGGCTGGAGACAAGAAGGATGCTGGAGCTGATGCTGTGATGGATGCTGTTGAGGATGCTGGAGAGGATGCTGCCAAGGATGCTGAAGCTGGGAAGACAGAGAAGGTTGGAGGAGATGCCGCTGTGTGAGGGCATTTAGGTGGGCGATGACGGATATACGTGCCAAGGCCAGAGCCCACCTTTTTGAATTTGAATGTTGGTTTGTAGTCCCATAAACAATTTACTTTTCTGCACTTTACTTTCCTGCACCTGAACAATTTACATTTCCTGCATGCTTTTTGAACAATACAACAGTTGAAGGTGGATGGGTCTCGGTTTGAGATGAAGCCCTCAACTGTTGGGTAAATATGGTAATGAACTATTAGTGCTCTTAGTGGATGGGCCTTGTTTTGAGGTGAAACTAAGAGCACATCTTTTGGTATGTTAATAATATAACTTCTCTTTTGACCCTATTATTGTTGTCATTGAAAATCATATTTGTGAAAACTGTTTGGTTTGTACACTTTAAAAATATATGTTACAGATGTATCCTGAAAAGTATCCTGAAAGATATCTTGAGAAGGATATTAAAATATAACCTATAAATTGTCCAAATAAAAAGGAGAGACCATACCAGAGATCCATAGTGAATTATAAGTTTGTCCCCAGTATATTTATAAACTTGGATCCATCCTTTGAACAACATAATGTATGTCCCCTGTGTACGACACAGAAATACAAATGTATTCATACCTTGACTTGAATAAATTCCAAACACCTCGAGGCAAAAACCTAGATATCCTGGGATGAATCCTTAGCATACCGGGAATAAACCCCCAATACCCTAGGGCCTGGGGATAAACCCTGATATCCTGGGGATAAACCCTGAGTTTCATGCGCTACAGGCGAGAGTGTATAAACTCCAAATCTTAGAAAGGTGAAAACCTTTAAACCTTAGAGAGTATGAAAATACTCTTTCGTGAGAGAGGGTGATCAATCCTCATATACCTTTAGAATCCAGGATATAGCCAACAGTAACGAAATTGTCAGCCACTTTTACATGAACTGGTCCCGCCACCTTGAACTATCCCCGGATAACTTGCGTTCCAGGCGGGGTGTTTAAACCCAATTCGGAAGAAAGGTGAATACCTTTAAACCTGTGAAGGGATCAGGATCCCTTATACGTGAGAGAGGGGGCCAATCCTCTAATCTTTCGACTTATCCTGAGCATATATCCTGGAGCTATATCCTGAAATATATCCTGCAAAACAATTGTAAACTAAGGTGGGTGTTAGCTTGGCTAACACCCCTCCGATGCTTAAGTCAGTATTGGGTTCAATACAAAATATATTTAAAAGAGATAGGATACATACCATTCTGAGATGTAAAATAAATTCTACTCTTACTTGAAATAGAGCTTCAAATGTATTGCATTCCAGGATCTTGGTAGCATATCCCCTTCCATATTCCTGAGTCGATATGCTCCTTTCCCTGCTTCTGACTCAACTTCACAAGGTCCTTCCCATTTCGGAGCTAGCTTGCCATCGGCAGGATTAGTGGTATTTTGAAAAGCCTTTCTCAGCACCCAATCACCAACTCGAAATCTTCTAGTCCTTATGTTCTTATTATATGCTCTGGATATTCTTTGCTGATATGCTGCTATCCTTAGCCTTGCTGCATCTCTTTTTTCGTCTATAGTATCCAAATCCTGACATAAGACTTCAGGATTCTGTTCAGGATCCTGCAGCATAGATCTTGCAGTAGGTATCGTCATTTCTGTTGGAATCATCGCCTCTGCTCCAAATACCAAGGAAAACGGGGTTTGGCCAGTTGCATTCTTCACCGTTGTCCTATCAGCCCACAAAACAAAGGGTAACTCTTCCGCCCATCTTCCTTTTTTGGCTCCAAGTCTCTTCTTTAAGTTATTGACTATTATCTTGTTTAAAGATTCAGCTTGTCCATTTGCTTGAGGATGTACTGGAGTAGATGTGATCATTTTGATTCCCCAACCTTTGCAAAAGTCAGTAGTCCTTTTGCTTATAAACTGGGACCCATTTTCACAAATGATCTCAGCTGGTACCCCAAACCTTGTCAGGATATTCCTCTTTATGAAGGATACTACTTCTTGGTCTCTAACTTGGACAAATGCTTCAGCCTCAACCCACTTGGAGAAATAATCTGTCATAGCTAACATAAAAACTTTTCCTCCCGGAGCTTTTGGTAACTTCCCTACTATATCCATCCCCCACTTCATGAATGGCCAAGGGGAAACTACAGGATATAATGGTTCAGCTGGTTGATGTAGTATGTTACTATGTCTTTGACATGCATCACATCTTCGAGCATATTCTGCAGCATCTTTCCTCATCGTTGGCCAATAATATCCTGTCCTTAATACTTTCGAGAACAATGATCTGCCCCCGGTATGATTACCACAATCCCCTTCATGTATATCCTGGAGTACTCCTTTGGCTTCAGGATCCTCCAAGCACCTCAAATACGGTCCTGCAAGAGATTTCTTGTATAAAACATTATTTATAATAGTGAATCGTGATACCTTCATCCTAAATGCCTTAGGATTTTCATTTCCGGGGATGTGTCCTTCTTTGAGATATCTCCTAATTGGAGCCGTCCACGATTTAGGATCCTGTTCAGGATATTCTACTTCTGGATCCCGAATACCTGCTACTTCTTTATCCTGAGGATTCGTCGCAGGATATAAGACATGTAATATTGGTATTTGGGTCCCTTCAGGTATCCTGATTGATGATCCCAAATTTGCTAAGGCATCCGCTTCAGCATTATCCTCCCTTGGTACCTGTTCAAGTGTAAAAACATCGAAATATTCTGCTAATTTTTTGAGAATATCAAGATATTCTATCAATTTCTCACCCTTAACTGCATAGGATCCATTAAAATGGTTAGTAATTAACAAAGAATCAACATATACTTGTAAGTTTTTGATGCTCATGCTCTTAGCCAATTCTAATCCTGCAATCAAAGCCTCATATTCTGCTTCATTATTGGTAGCAGGAAATTCACACCTAATAGCCTGGGGTAATATGTCCCCCTGTGGCGATTTTAGTAGTATTCCTAATCCTATTCCTCTTATATTAGATGCACCATCAGTATATAATGTCCAGGATCCTGAGGATTCTCCTAGCTGTTGAACTTCTAGGTCTACCTCATCCTGAATGTCACTACTAAAATCAGCCACAAAGTCAGCTAAAGCCTGAGACTTTATGGCATTCCTAGGTTCATATACTAAATCATAGGCACTTAACTTTACTGACCACTTAGCCATTCTACCCGACATTTCCGGTTTCCTAAGTACATTTTTGACAGGATAATTTGTTTTAACGTGTATCCTATGTGTCTCAAAGTAGTGTCTAAGTTTTGTTGATGCCATAACTAATGCTAGTATTAATTTTTCTAAATGAGAGTATCTAGTTTCAGCATCTAACAAACTTTTACTAACATAATAAACAGGATATTGCTGACCTTCATGGTCTTTTACGAGAACAACACTTACAGCATTCCCTGATACAGCAAGGTATAGGGATAGTGGTTCACCATTTTCAGGTTTCATCAATAGAGGTGCGGTTGAGAGATATCGCTTCAAATCCTGTAGGGCTGCTTCATGCTTCTCACCCCACTCAATTTTTTTGTTCTTCTTCAGGATATCATAAAAATCTTTGCATTTTTCTGAAGATCTTGAGATAAATCTATTCAATGCTGCCACTCGCCCTGTTAATCGTTGAACATCCTTCATATTTGAGGGTGATTTAATATCCAAGATGGCTTTAATCTGCTCCGGGCTTGCTTCTATTCCTCTTTTGGTCACCATATATCCTAGAAACTTTCCTGCCCCCACTCCAAAATGGCACTTAGCAGGATTCAGTTTCATGTTGTACTGATCCAGGATATCAAATGCTCCTTTAATATCCTGGAGGTGATCCTGAGCTTTCTTTGACTTTACCACCATATCGTCGATGTACACCTCCATGGTGTCCCCCAGTTTGTCTTTGAACATCATGTTTACCAATCTTTGGTATGTTGCACCTGCATTTTCAAACCAAAAGGCATAGCTGTATAACAATAAATACATGTTGGTGTCATGAAGGCAGTATCCTCCTGGTCAGAAGGCTCCATTTGGATCTGTTGAAATCCTGAGGATGCGTCCATGAAAGTCAGCATTTCATGCCCGGCAGTGGCATCTACCATTGCATCAATGTGGGGAAGAGGAAATGGGTCTTTAGGACAAGCTTTGTTCAAGTCTGTGTAATCTACACACACTCTCCATTTCCCGTTTTTCTTCTGTACCACGACCACGTTTGCTAGCCACCTTGGGAACTTAACCTCTCTGATCATCCTGGACTTCAATAATCTCTCAACTTCCTCTTGAATAATCGAGTTCCGCTCAGGAGCAAATTTCCTTCTTTTTTGTTGCACAGGCTTGAATGACTTATCAATTCCAAGCTTGTGAGTGATAATATCTTTGGATATGCCTGTCATATCCTCATGCTTCCATGCAAACGTTGACATCCTGCATTTCAAAAAGTTAGTTAATTGTTCCTCAATATCCTGAGGGATATTGGTCCCCACGAGCACCGAAATATCAGGATTATCCTGGTCCAGGATAACTTTCTTCACATCCTGATCCGTATCCTCCACGATATCATGGGCCCGCGACTTTAATTGCTATGCTGCACTAGGCTTAGTTGAGGATTTCATCGAGGATGAGTAACATTCTTTTGCCTCCTGCTGATCACTATCAACTTTAACAACTCCCCAAGGGGTAGGTATCTTGATGCATTGGTGATATGTTGATGGCACGGCCTTCATGTCGTGAATCCATGGTCTTCCCAGTATGATGTTGTAGCAGGATAGAGAATCCATTACACAGAAACGTTGTATTGAGTTGACTCCTTCAACGTACACCGGCAACTTTATCTCTCCCACTGTGTTTCTAGCCTCTCCACTGAACCCAACCAGTACGGTAGACTTTGAAGTGATATCCATTGGAGATACATTCATTCTTTTCAGCGTCTCTAGTTGGATTATGTTGACGGAGCTGCCATTATCAACCAATATCCTGCATACAAAATGGTTAGCCACATATAACGTTATTACCAGAGCATCATGGTGAGGATCCTGGACAGTATCCCTGTCATCAGCATCAAATGTGATCACTTTGTCAGTTGTAAGTGTAGTCATCCTGACAGGTTTGTCTCCCCTTTCGGCCTTAGCTTCTTTTGCATGTCTCTTTGCTGCCGAATACGAAGTCCCACAAATGTCGGATCCTCCCGAAATGAAGTTGATTATCTTGGCATCCGCGGGAGGTGATGCTGCTCGCTCAGGATCCTTCTCAGTATCCTGACCCTTATTCTTCTTTTTCCCTAAGAGATCTTTCAAATATCCCTTGCTTAGAAGATAGCTTATCTCTTTCCTTAGAGCAATGCAATCCTCAGTCATATGTCCGAAATCTTCGTGGAAAGCACACCATTTTGATTTGTCTTTCCAATCTGCTTTTTGTTGATTCTTTCGAGGCCATCTTGCCTTGTCCCCTTGACCCTGCATGGCATACATTAATTCAGGAATATTAACAGAAAAGCAATATTCAGATAATTCAGGATACTCTTCAAGATCCTCATCTTCGACAGCATTCACTCTCTTGTTCTCATTTCTGCCATATGGCTTAGGCCGATACGACTTGAAAGAGGATTCTGACTTCCTGTTAGTTGACTCATAAGTGTTGGATGAGTTCATCCTTTCTTGCATCTTTCTGTCATCCTCCAACCGAATGTATCTTAGGGCCCTGTTCCGAGCTTCGTCCAAGTTCCTGCATGGGTTCATTACAAGGTCTTGATAAAATTGAGAATCTTTCTGCAGCCCCATCTTGAAAGCTTGCACAGCTGTTGCAACATCAAGATGAGGAATGTCTAGTGATTCCCGGCTGAACTTGTTCACATAATCCCTAAGGGATTCCTGAGGCCCCTGTGTTATCCTGTAGAGATCACTTGTTAATTTTTCAAAGCTTCTACTACAAGAAAATTGACTATTAAATAAATTTACTAAGTGAGCAAAAGATGTAATCGAATGTGGAGGAACATTCAAGAGCCATTTCAAGGCTGATCCTGTCAAGGTTGAACCAAAACCCTTGCACAAGCATGCTTCCTTGAGATCCGGAGGGATAGGGTTAATCTCCATCATTTCCCTATACTGAGCAATATGCTCCTCAGGATCCGTTGTTCCGTCATAGAGCTTCATGTTGGGGGTTTGGAATCTCTTTGGGATCTCAGCATCACAGATAGGATATGCAAAACGAGATATCTTGTGGCTGTCTTGGGACACTTCCGGGATCGGCTGGACCACCCCGGGTACGCTAGATATCATGTCCTTCAACTTCTGAAGTTCCCTAGTAAGTGCTGATGTTACACCTGTATCCTGCAAAGATCCACTATTAGTAGCATAAGTATTATTATTATTTGACACGTTACCTGTTGGAGGATTTTGCCCATATCCTGAAGCATATCCTGAGCTCCTTATGGTCGATATCCTGACCGAGGAGGGTATTTCAGGAGTATGATTCTGAGGAAGGCTGGGCACAATATTCCCCCTATTATCCTCACTATACACAGCTGAACTGAAGTTCAACGTTCTGGGATGTAATGGAGTGACAATATCCTCAGCAGATCTGCTCGAGCCAGATTTCAGGAGTTGTATCTCCCTCAGTAACATTTGGTTTGTTTCCTGTTGCTGCCTCATTTGTTCCTGCACACTTCCAAATAAGGTTAAAATTTCATCATTAGAAGCTAAAACAGGAGCAGATTCCTGAATACTGCGGGTAGGGATAATATCCTGAGATCGTGTAGAGGCTGGCATCCTTGGAGGAGGTGGTGGAAGCACCGGACCGGTAGTAGCAGAAGTCACAGCAGACACAGTAGAGGAACTCATGTTTGATCTTGAGGCCATTACGGACAATGTAGCAAAAAGTTTTGAAAATAGAAAACCAATTAGCGATTTGACAAAAAATTTTAGCAAAGAGAGCACCACTTGCCCCACGGTGGGCGCCAAATTGTTTTGGTCAAAAATTACCGAAGCAATTAAGTGATCAAATTAGTTAAGTGAGGTAGTGTGCTAGAAATATGTGTAAAAAATGTGTTAATCAAATTAATTGTGAAAACAGTTTCAGGATACGGCTCAGGATATTGAGCTGTATCTACGATCAAACAATGAGCAAACAGTAAGCAAAAAGTAAAGGGAGTGACACGAGATGTACGAGGAAAGCCCTTGATCAATCTAGATCGCCGGCATAAAACCTCGGGAGCTGACAATCGCAGCTGCCTTGTTCTTCTTATTACTTCAAACGTCAGGATACAGTGCAGGATATAGACCAGATCGCTAAGTGTTACAATTATTGTGTGAGAGTACAAATTGTGAGAGAGTAAGTGTTAGAGTGTAGCGAGTGTGATTGCAGTGAAATTGTTGTGTCCTATTCGATCTGGTGTTACTCCTATTTATAGTAATGAAATACAAACAAATATCCCTATAAATTTGGGATGCCCCGAATATTCCACCACGAACGTTGTAGAACGAGTCATAAGGCTTCAACGTCTTTCTTTGAACGGTTTGGACCGAGTCTTCCGCGGAATAAGTCTTGATGAACGTTGCTAGCTTCCAGCCCACGTACCTGCACATAATCCGTTAGTGATCCTGAGGATACCATTCAGGATATTACCAGTACCCTGAATCTGCACCCCGGATATGAACAGATATTATATAATCAAGATATAAGCCAAGATATTTCTCAGGATATGAGCTCAGAAATTAGCCCACAACAATGTTATCAAATTTAGAAATATTTCGCTTATCGCCGCGTTGCACGGGGCATAAAACTAGTTGCTATATAGAAACTAACATCTTTCTACTTCAAAAGTCATATGTAGATAATTATTCCATATATAAATAAGCAAGTTTTTTGTGTATAACCACTTGTACTTTGTGCTTTAGGGCTTTTTTTTTTAACTTGATTTTTTACTTTTAACCCAAAAGTTTTTACCTTTTGCAATTTTAACCCTACATAATTTGTTTTTTTAACTTTAACCCAAATTGGGGGTGTATTCTTCCCAAAGGTCTAACAAACCCTTCCTTTGTATTTGGGAGGTGATTGTCCGCGGTTCGCAATTGGTTAAAATTTGGTTGAATGCCTAGTTCCACTTTTCATCCATCCATCTTAATGGTTCAGATCGAGGTGGGGGGTTTGCAACTCGTACAGGTTCTATGGGAGGACGTGGGTTTGTAGGGCGTACCAGTTCCACGAGAGGCCGAGGGTGTGTAGGGCGTATGGGTTCAACCGGAAATGGATATCATCCACCCATGTTTAAGATGAGAGTGAAGTGAAATTTGAATGTGAAAGTGAATGAGTGTGTTTGAAAGTGAACGTAAATGAGAGTGGATGTAGGTTTGAGTTTGAAAGTGAAAGTAGTTAAATGAGAGGGTGTAGGTTTTAATTTTAGAAGTTATTTTTTTAGTAATATACATACAGGGGCGAACCTATCTATACTATATTATAATACATGAGGGAAGGATTCCTAAAAATTAAGAACTTCTTCCCCCATTATTTATAAATAAACCCTTAAAATGAGGGTAAAGTGGTCTTTTAAACCATAATTATTTTTTAGTCCCTCAATCTATTACATTTAAATCCTTGACATTTAACATAATTATGGGTAATTAGTTACACTTCCCCCCTCTTTAATTCTTTAATGTATTCCTGCGATATCTTACAACCCGTAATGTTTTAAAAAAATCCGAAGGTACCATGACGATCGGAACATTTTTTTAAACGTTTCGATAGTTGTCTTTTTTAGTTTCGCCGTGCGTTCATAAAGTACAAATAGCCGATGCGTAAATGTACAATTGATTAAAGCCAACATTTGTTTTTTACCCAAGCCAACTTTGACCATTACCTAGCTACCGTGCATTAACATTTGTGTTTTACCCAAGTTTTTTGTTTTGAACGGCATTAATAAACTAAAATATTCCCTAATTTTACTTGTACAGAGTCAGTTTGTTGTGGCATGTTTAATATAGTATAGATAAAACTCACAACAAACTTCCTATTAAACATGCCACAACAAACTAAACAGGATATGTGCATCTTATTTTAAAAACTTAAAACTCAAAACAAACTTCCTAAATAAATGGATGACCAATCTAAAACTAAACCCTAATGGACTACTATAAATACATAGCAAACACTCACAATTCTACATTTCTATTGCTAAACAGATTTAAAATATGGAGCCAGTTCTGAATTCACTTGATGCGAAAAAACAAGCATGCAATATTGAAAAATCTAAGGTCGGTTCTATGATAAGTTTTGTTATATCGCAATAATGAATAATTGTTTTCTTTTATTTACTTTTATGTGAATACTAACTTATTTGATTTTTCAGATTCAACACACCAATTTAAAAACCCAAGTTGCCGAACAAGCTTTTGTTAGTTTTTAAGTAATATTTTCGCTTATAATCTTTCATATTAACAAGTTCGTTATGTTATTATTTGGTGTTTTATTGTAGGATGATGGTGATAATAGTGTTGAAATTATTTCTTATGGTGCAATGTTCATTCCATATAAGTCTAATCTTCAACGTCAATTTAGTAAATAGGTAATTTTAAAATTTATTTAATCTTTTTTAGATTTTTTTATTCAATATCTGTTTTTTTGTATAAAATTTATTTAATCATTTTTTTAAATTTTTTATTAAATTTTTGTTTTTAAGGATCGGAAGTATGAGAATCAAAAGAAAAGATCTAAGAGACTCTCTGAATGGAAATGGGTCGATGTTATAAATTTAGATGATTCTGAGGATGATGAGAAAGAAGTTGAATTAGATGATACTGCTAATTCGAGCACAAACAAGAAAAACGGATCAAAAAAGAAGAGAACTTAGATGAAATATATCAAGTGTTTTTATGTTTTTTTTCATTTTCAGTTGTTTTTGTTTGATCTATACTATCCCATGAATAATAAAGTTTATTTTATATTTGAAGTTTATGTTTTGTGTTATTTAATTGCACTTATAATTTACATCTCGATTGAACTAATATACTTTTGTCATTTGTTTAGTATTTTTTTATTAACAAACGAATCTTTACATGTTTAAAACAGTTTTTCTATACTTTATTTATTATTAATTTTTATAACAAAACAAAACTTTGATATTTAGTAGATAGAAGATAAACTATGTTCCAAAATTTTAGGAATTATTTAATACTAATTTACGATATTAGTAGATATATAGTAAACTATATCCCAAAATTTTAGGAATTATTTAATTCTAATTTACGATATTTATTTAATACTAATTTACGATATTAGTAGATAGATAGTAAACTATATCCCAAAATTTTAGGAATTATTTAATACTAATTTACGATATTTAGTAGATAAATAGTAAACTATGTCCCGAAATTTTAGGAATTATAAGTCAACTAATTAGGTCATCCAAGTTAATTATATGGGATGAGGCATCGATGGCGAAACGTCAGGCGATAGAGGCAGTTGATCGAACATTGCAAGACATTATAGGTGTTAGGCTCCCATGTGTAACACTTATGACATATATCCACCACAATAATGTTATCATATACAAATAAGAAAACTACCAGCAACGAGTGCCACAATCCAAAGTGTCGCCCCCGCCGCATCGCGCGGGCACCCTACTAGTAGCTTATTAAGGGGTGGCGTCCGCTACCCCTTGGTCGGAAAAAATTTGGAAAAATTAGTGTAAATTTTGGAAAAATTTGACGTTTTTTCGATTTCGTTACGGCTTATTTATAAAACGTTACCCCTTGGTCGGAATTCTAGATCCGCCACTGTATACATAGTCGTTGGCTATGTAATTTTTTTAATCAACCGGACATGGTTTTGTGATTGCAGACTAGTGGGAACGAATCTCCATTCGTACGAGGTCTCCATTAGTGCTCTAAGTCTGCCGACTAGTCCTTGTTTGCGGACCCCTCCAAATCACCTCCGTTGGAGGTACTATTAGACTATACGGAGTGGGAGGGTATGAAAAGAGGGCGTTAAGCGCCACGTGGTAGCCAGGTTAGCATGGGAGCGTGGTAAAAAAATAAACAAAAACCAATCAAAACCAACAAAAAATCCATCCACCAATGAAACAATGCCACCTCACCCACACATTTTCCCCCACGCCGGTAAAGATCCCGAAGCCCCATCCATAACGTCGCCCTCCACGGCATAGGCGGGCCAGTGTGCCTGGCGTACAGTGGCTTCCACGTCACATTTTCACACCCACTCCATGTGTTCTTAGTGCTACATCCTTATAATGCCTAATCATTGTTTGTTAGGGTGAAAATTAGTACATCGGGGAAGGTCTCTGTACTTTATATAATAGTAAATAAAATATACATTAAAAAGGCATAAGTATTTGTATAATTATAAACTTATGAAAAAGGTATAAGTATTTATCAACGTGTCGACCCAGATGTCTCGGTTCAGTTACTTTAACCCAGTCAATCAGTAGTAAACATTTAGGTGGTGTTTGGTATGTAAGAATGAGAGGTGGAATGGAATAGATGATTACGAGTGAACGAAGAAAAGGGTATTTGGTTGGTCAATGGAATGTAATCACCAATTCCAAAAGCCATTCCATTCCCTCAAAATCATTCCTTCCACCCCCCTGTCTTTTTTCCATTCCATCCCCTCTTGCACCATTCATCAACAACACCACAACCCACCACCTTTGCCAAAACCCACCACCAACACCACCCACCACCGACGTCATTGCCGCCACCCACCACCACCTCACCCTGACAGCCACCGTCGCCACCGCCACCCACTCGCCACCGTTATCACCCACAGCCGCGACCAACCACCAATGCCACTCGCCACCACCGCCCACCGCCATCGTCGACACCACCACCACCGTCACCACCAACCGTCGTCGCCGTCGCCACCCACCACCGCCACCTCTGCTGCCACCCACCACCAACGGCCACCTTGCCGCCACCACCACTCGTCGTCACCGCCGCACCGCCACTCGCCACCACCACCACCACCCATCGCTGCCGCCGACACCCACCACCGCCACCTATAATCACCCACAATTACTACCACCATCATCACTCACCACTTATTGTATTACTCTGTTTTTCTTGCCTACCGAATAATACACAATAATAATTCACTCCATTCACACATGGTAACCAAACAAGATATAGAATGGTAATGATCCATTGCATTCCCTCATCCATTCCATTACCTCGTCCATTTCATTCCTTCGTTCATTACATTACGACATACCAAACAGACCCTTAGGGCTGGATTAGTGAGGGTTGTATGCTATGAGTTGAATGTTATGGAACTTTGTCAAGAGGAAACTCAAAAGGCTGAATTTAGGTGTTGAAGTTTATGAAATAACTCTTTATTTTTATATAAGTATTCTATTTCTTGTTCTAGTTTTACTTTGATTAGACCCTGAAGGGGTATGGTCCCAGATCTCGCGTCAGCACAACCGCGAGTGACCATTACCCTTATCAAAAACCCCCACCAGCAGGATCTTACCTGTGTCCGTACGGGCACGCGCGAACACAGCGGTCCAATCTGTCCAGTGATGAGAAGACTTACCTTAAGTACGAAAACGAATGCTACGCATAGCGATGCGGCCTGGCACCGTATCCTATGAACATTTTCGTCACGACAAGGGATCTGGACAACAGTAACAGTCACTAAGCGGCGATGCGGCGTGGCACCGCATCACGCATGCATCCTGGATAAAACAAAGAACGCGGGAACAACATCAGTGACCGCAAGCATCGATGCGGCCTGGCACCGCATCCTGCCTACAAGGCAAGTGGGTCTAACACCACAGTGCAAGTGGCACTGGGAACAGTCGCCTATCAGCCCACATGTGTGCAACAGTCTGACACCACAGCAGGACGTGGCATCACCACCGTAACCAACAGGTCTGACACACCTGCAAGTAGCTGTGCGATGTCAGACTAGCTACTCAACTACCCTCCTTCACTCCTCGGCTATAAATACCCACCCCAAACCAGGTTTGAGGTATCACTTCTCAACTCTCTCACTACTACTACTACTATCACACTTTGCTTCCCAAGCAAATTACTGATTCTCACGCCGGAGAGTGGTAACAAGGAACACCCCCCACCCCATCTTCCTTGTTACGAGTCACGGCTTGTTTCCTTGTGCAGGAAACTAACAAGCGGACGATCCTGCCAGCGATCCACGGAAAGAAGGGATTAACCCTACTTAACGAGACCAGTGAGTTAACCCCACCCGGTTAACCATTGTTTCATCATTGGCGCCCACCGCTACTCCTAGCACTTTTTTCCACCATCTTTTTCTTCCCGAAAATCATGTCTGATCGTCTAAACAACACTACCGGGGATAACCTAAACCCCGCAAACTAAGGGCCTACGGGGACCATTCCCCTAGCCCCAAATACTGAACATATTGGCACGTCGACGCAAGGGGGCGCTTCCCTTACGTTCGGACACGATCTTTCACCGGTATGCTGCTGTGATACCTCCAGGCATGAACCTTCATACCTGGTACGACCAACAACAAGCTCTGCTGACCGCAACATACAACAGAGCTTGCGCAAAAGCGTAAATACCTGTGGGGCCTACCCCAGCACCGGATACCCCTGCGGGTCGTATTTTACAATACGACGACAGGGCCCCAACACACCCAGTCTCCAGAAGCAGGCAAGAAGACCGCGGTTCCTCTTACTGCGACGTCCGCACACTTGATGAGGACGATTCCTCGTATGGGTCCCGCCGCAGGGGCTATATACATAGCCGCCTAGGCCCCCATGGCGAAACTAGGCGGCAGTCTACAGCCCACCACGGCCCCGGCATCCATGCCGGCTGGGACCTCAGTCCCACCATGAAGGGCAGGGCCATACCGATCTGGACGATGGTACATACTGCGGGGATTCTCATGCTACTAACAGTAGACCGGGAGGACGAAACTATGTCCCTCCAATTCAACCCCGCACTACATACCTCTGCGCTGCAAAGCGCCACCAGAGCCAACCCTACAGACCGAAATCTGCGGCCGAAAACTCCAAGTTCGTCCCAGAGATTGCCAACGCCGATGTTACCACCACCAAATTCCCATTAAACATTAGGAAATACAACGGTTCGGCCGACCCGGATGATCACATGAACATCTTCATAGGCGCCGGGTGCAATGGCAGGTGGGATGAACCCACGTGGTGTCAATTTTTCCCGCAGACCCTAACAGGTCTGGCCAGGGCTTGGTTCGATTCTTTGCCTGTGGGGTCACTGACCTCATTCGAGGACTTGCAAGCAAAGTTCCTCGTGCATTTTTGCCAGCATCGACGTTATGAACATGATTCTATGGACGTCATGAACATCTGGCGCAGAGACAACGAATCGCTTGAAGCATTCGTTGTCCGTTACAATAAAGAGTGCCTGGAGATAGGCGACGTTGCAGACCAAATGGCACGTAACCATTGCATTGTCGCTGTTAAGGACGAACAAATGGTTATGACTATCTCCGGCAAGGAAGACTTGCCTAAGAAATGGGAAGATCTCATGGCCGCAGTCAAGACATACGCCCAGACTCAGCGGTCACTCAAACCGCACGTCTCAAAGGCGCAGCCCCAAACGGAGGGCCAGTCCTCCCACCAAGAACACAAGCGCAACAACAAGCGCAAACGGGACACATGGAATCGCGACAACGATCCCATACCATATGTCCCGCGGAACAACCAGCCCGACGCAAGGGCTACAATCAACACCCAGCGTGAGAATCAGGCGTCAAAGAAGGAGTCTCGGGACCGTAGCTGGACCGAGATCAACCAGTCGCTAAGCGACGTCCTCCTTACGGACGCGCAATTCCTGCGACCGGCCCAACCGATGAAGTCCAAGAAGAACCAGGATCCCGCACTCTATTCTGAGTATCACAAGGACTCGGGCCACACAACAAACAACTGCATCAGTCTCCGACTGGAGATTGAGCGAGCCCTAAAAGAGGGGAAATTGCAACACCTGTTGCCAGGGGCGCAAAAACCTACCAAGCGCATCACTCCCTACAACGAGGGCACCTGGCTCACTACTGCACCGAGCGATTATTCATCGACCCGGGCAGTACATCCGATATTATATACGAGCAGTGCTTCAACCAATTTGATCAAGAAGATAAGGATCGGTTGCAGCCGGTGGACTACCCGTTGGCCGGGTTTGCGGGGGAAATCGTATTCCCCCTGGGCCAGATTACTTTTCCTATGCGCCTCACCAACGGAAGGCACACAAGAACGGAGGAGGTAAACTTTATGGTTTTACCTCACACCTCCAAATACGACGTACTTCTCGGGAGGGAGTCCCAGGGCGACTTCAACATGATCACATCCGTCCCCCACTCTGTCATCGGGTTCCCAACCGAGACAGGGATCACGATAATATACGCCCGAAGAGAAGTTATGTCTACGGACGAGCTGCGTCCGGCCAAGGTAGCAAGGCCTACCCCCAACACTCAACCAGAAAAATGGGTTCTTAACGCAAGACACCCAGAGCAAACAGTTACGTTGGGCCACGCCTTGTCCCCTACTATCAAAGCGCACCTGAAGCAGCTCCTCTTCAGGAACCAGGATATTTTTGCGTGGACACCCGCAGATATGACAGGGGTACCATGTTAAATCGCGCAGCATTTCTTGAATACCATGCCAGGTATCAAGCCGGTGATCCAAGGCCAACGCCACCTTGGATCAGCAAAGAACCAGGCGATGCATGAGCAGGTCCAAGAGCTGCTCTCCGCAGGTATCCTGCGGGAAGTCAAATACCAGACTTGGTTGTCAAACCCAGTCATGGTAGAAAAACCATCCGGGGGCTGGCGCATGTGCGTCGATTATAAAGATCTCAACAAAACCTGCCCCAAGGATTGTTACGCACTTCCGGAGATCGATGAAAAGGTCGATAACCTCGCACCATTTCGATGGAAGTGTTTCCTCGATTGTTACAAAGGCTACCACCAGGTGCAGATGGCAATCTAAGACGATGATAAAACGGCATTCCGCACTCCTACCGGGAACTACTGCTACACAAAAATGCCGTTCGGGTTGCGCAACGCGGGCGTAACCTATCAAAAGTTGATGAATGACACTTTCCGCGGTCAAATCAGCAAAAGTGTCGAAATCTATATGGACGACCTGGTCGCCATGAGCATGGAGGAAGACAACATGCTCAACGACATTGAAAGAACATTCCAAACTTTGCGAAGCGTCAACATGAAGCTCAACCCAGGGAAATGCTCGTTTGGAATGGAAGAAGGCAAGTTCCTTGGATTCATCGTAACTAAAGATGGATTCAAGGTGAACCCGGAAAAAGTTCAGGCGATCGAGCGCATGCCATCGCCTTCTACGATGAAAGAAATGCAACGACTAGCCGGCAGGCTAGCCGCACTAAATAGATTCTTGGCCAACCATGCAGCTAAGTCTTACCCTTTAATCAAAACCCTGCGGAGCTGCCTAAAAAAGGAACAATTCCAATGGACCGCAGAAGCCGAGAAAGCGTTCCGGGAGATGAAAGAGTGTTTGATCCAACTCCCAACTCTAACCGCACCACGCAAAGATGAACCACTTATCTTGTACTTATCTGCCGCGGACAATGCGGTAGGCGCAGTACTCATAGTGGAGCGTGAAGGAGTTCAAACACCCATCTACTATATCACCAAAATGCTCAACGACCCAGAGACGAGATACTCCATCATGGAGAAGTTGGTACTAGCACTGGTGCACGCATCGAGACAATTACGACGTTACTTTGCAAACCATGTCATCACGGTGTTAACCAACTACAGGATCGGCCCGATCCTATCCAAACCCGACATCTCTGGGAGGTTAGCAAAATGGGCAATTGAGCTGGGCGCACTTTCACTGAAGTCGCGCCCCGCAATCAAAGGCCAGGTCTTGGCTGATTTCGTTGCTGAAGTACCAGCAAATCGCATTCAAGAATGCGAAGAAGAGCAAAACCCTGCATCACCACCATCCTCCGTAGAAACCTGGGCACTATATACAGACGGTGCATCTAATGAAGATGGTGCAGGTACAGGTCTGCGACTCGTCAGCCCCGATGGCCAAGAGCTTACCTACGCAATCTGCCTCGATTTCAAAAGCACAAATAACGAGGCAGAATACGAGGCTCTACTGGCAGGGCTGCGTCTGGCAGTCAAACTCGGCGTCCAACATTTGGAAGCACACGTCGACTCACTATTGGTTGCAGGCCAGATACGCGACGACTATACTGCAAAGGGGGATATCATGATCCTCTACCTCGAACAAGCCTTGCAACTGAAATCAAAGTTCACTTCCTTCAATATCCGCCATATCAACAGGAGTGATAACGAACCCGCGGATGCACTATCAAAACTTGCATCCACTAGTTTCCAACACCTGGCAAAAGAGGTACGCATCGAGATCCTGCAAAATCCCTTAGTACCCCTACGACAAGTCAATGTCATCCAGTACGGTACAACATCCTGGATGACACCAATAATTGCATACTTGCAATCAGGTGTTACTCCCAAAAGCAAGACAGAGGCACGAAAGTTACAATACAAAGCGTGTCATTACCAAATGGGAGACGGTATCTTATACCGTAAATCATACCTGGGGCCACTCCTACGATGCGTCGACCCCCAAGATGCCACATACCTTATCAGAGAAATACACGGGGGAATATGTGGCATACACGCAGGCCCACGCATGGTGGTGGCCAAAATCATGAATGCTGGGTACTACTGGCCCGGCATGCACCTGGATGCGGTCAAAGTCTTGCGCAAGTGTTTCAATTGTCAGCGGCATGCTCCCAAGACCTTGCGCCCCAAGAATAACCTGATCCCCGTTACCACTGCGTGGCCATTCCAAAAATGGGCAATCGATGTGGTGGGTCCATTTCCAAACGCACCAGGTGCAGTGAAGTTTATCATAGTGGCTGTTGATTACTTTACAAAATGGGTAGAGGCAAAACCGCTCGCCTCAACCACCGCTATGATAACAAGGAAGTTCGTCTGGGAACATATCATCTGCCGTTTCGGTCTACCAATGTGCATCGTTACCGACAACGGTACCAACTTCGTTGCCGACGACTTTCAAAAATGGCTACAAGAGCTTAACATGGAACACATATTCTCCTCAGTGGCGCATCCGCAAGGTAATGGCCAAGTCGAGAGTAACAATAAAAGTTTAGTCGAAGGCATCAAAGCACGGTTGGGAACAGCCAAACGGGGCTGGGTTGATGAACTCCCAAGTATCTTATGGGCCCACAGGACAAGCCCAAAGACAAGTAACGGTGAGACACCCTTCAGCCTGGTCTATGGCACTGAAGCGGTAATCCCCGCGGAAGTAGGCCTCCCCTCACCTAGAATGTTGGCTATCAACAAGATAGACAACAATGAGAAACGCAGGGTTGACTTGGACCTCCTGGAAGAAAGGCGTGAAAACGCTGCCATCAACGAGGCCAAGTATAAAACCAAACTTGAAAAGTACTATAATGCACGCGTCCGCATTTGTACCTTCAACCCGGGAGACTACGTCCTTCGTGACAATGAAGCATCTAACGCGGAACGCCCAGGGAAACTTGCCCCTAAGTGGGAAGGACCCTACCTCATCCAAGAGGTCCTGGGCAAAGGCGCATATAAACTGCAAACATTAGAGGGCGAAACTATCGCACGCACATGGAATGCACAACAGCTTCGACGCTGTTACATGTAAGCCATGTTTTTTATATTCACCATGTAACCTACCGGGCCGCAGGCCATTTGCAAATAAATAAATAAACGATTCAATGCAATATTGTTTATTTACTTCTATTACAAATACGTGTCCACTCTGCGGTATCTACAAAAACAGATTGGCAAAATCTTCATTCGCGATACCCACACAGAGTGGTAACCACACGCAACTATTGTAATAGGCCACCAATGGCAAAACATCAACTGTTTATCCGGCTGGATTTGCAAACACGGTTTTCACAAAGCCTACACAATTCCTAAACCCTAACGGGATAAAAATAGGAATTGACCAATACTCATACGACAAAGGTATAGAGTATACTCAACCGCGCTTACAGCAGGTAGAGTTTCTTCATATACAAGTTCAAACATGCAAGTAATAAAAACACTTGTACAACTTGAACAAAACGGTTCTTTATATTCAAAAAGTTTCTACACCTACGCGGTGCCCAAGAAATTTACATAAGGTTCCTAACATTTACATTGAGGAAACAAAAAAGGCACGCATGCCATCCTAGTCTTTCTTTATACTGCTGGAACCCGCACCACCCTTGCTATCGCCAGCAGTTTCTTCTTCCTCATCTTCTTCATCAGCATATAATAACCGCAAGCGGTCTACATAATCTTCTGCGTCCAGGCATTCGTCAAGTTTCTCAAGGGCGGAAATGGACGTGTCATTATACGCCGCAAGAGCAGCGGCAAGACGTGCTTCAGTGTCCACACCATGGAAACCAGATCTTTCATCAGTATATTTGCCCTGGGCCAAAACATTCATACGAGAAATGCAACGGTTGTAGCCAGCTTTAAAACCAGCATCCCGGGCGCGCAACCTAATCTCATTAACACCTGCCACATTCTCAGGTGTGTCCAGGATGGACGTAACAATCTGCAAGGCACAAGCAATAAGGTTATCAATGGTAAGCCTAGAAATATAACAAAGGAAACGGGTACTTACATGCTTGATACCGTGGATACGCATCCATTCACGATCCTCCTTGAGCTGATCGAATGAAGAAGCAAGGCTATCTCTAGCCTCTGCAGCCTCTCTTGCCCGCGCTTCAGCTTCAGCAGCACGGGCAGAGACCTCCTCAATAGTTGCCACCCGACTCCGCTCTTAAGCCTTTTTTACAAGGAGAACACAAGTATACAAAGATAATCAACATACTTACGAGATATATACACAAATTCAAAAGCAAAAGAGACTCATACCTGGAGGCCCTTAATAGTTTTGGTTAAGTTGGTGCGGTCAGCATTTGCCCCTTCAAGAGCCTTTGCAGCGCGGGCCTCCGCCTCCTTGGCCTCTTCAAGAGCCTTGGCAAGGCGAGCTTCTGCCTCCTTGGCCTCTTTGGCAACCGCATCAGCTGCGGCTTTCTCCTTAACCAAAGCAGCATTCGCTGCCTTGGCGTTGGTAAGCTCCTGACGAACACGAAAGAGAATTTCATTCTCTTTGGCCCAAGATTCTTTCCAAGTCTTGCGCTCATCAGAAAGTGTCTTGCGCTCATTAGAAAGAGATTCTTTCCAACTCTTGCGCTCATCAGAAAGCAGTTTTGCAAGGGTACGAACCTGTTTAAGCTCAGCAGTTGCAGCCCACTCCTCAGTCTGCTAACGCTTTTCAAAGGCAGCCTTATCCTTTTCAAGCTGCTCTGCACCCTCATGAGCAGCCTTAACCAACTCTTCAGCTTCAGCCCGCAAGCGAGCATTTTCCTCCTCCTTACGCCCCAACACCTTGTAGTTTTCCATAATGGCATTTGCCATTATGGAACTCCCCACAAGCATGGAGGAGAGTTGATTAATCCGCCGCCTTCCCCGGTTTTCTCTTTCTCTTCTCATCAGCAGGCTTGGAACCCGCAGAAGTCCCACCTGCAGCCGCACCACCACCTAGAACACCCAAACCCTCAAGGGTGTCAGACACTACCACGTAATCGGTATACTTGCGGAAACGAGAACGAGAGATACCTGCCGCCTGCGGCACCAAAGGCGGAACAACAGGAGCATCAGGTTTTTTTTGCCGCGACCCCGCACGGGTTTCTCCACATGCTTCTTCTCTGTATGCTTCTTAGGGGCACCTTTCAACTCAAATTTACCCAGGACCCCGAGAGTACCTGCGTTTCGATCATCAAACACGAAGATCAGCAAGGTGAACCTTATAAGGCAAGTAAGAAGGTTAGGGATTATACCTTTGCCTTGCGACAGGGGTGCGTTCAATGCCTCGCGTTTAGGAACGCGGAAGTTGTTGACAAGAATCATATTAAAAACTTTTTCCCCTTTCGCAAGCGGAATTAACTCAACCTTGCCCGTGAAGGTCGGATCAAACATCCTCCACAAAGCAGCATCCGCTGATAGTACAATGGCAAATCAGTAACAAATAAGGAAACAAGGAAACCGCACAGGAATAAGAATACTTACCACCACTCTTTTCCTTCAAAACGGGCCTTGACTTCCTATCGGGCCTAGTTAGCATCATCTGCAGCACCCACAACTGATTGTTGTCCAGCTGTTTATGCTCAATAGTCTTCAACCTTGGGAACCACTCCACAGTCTCCGCGCTAGGAAGAGCTATATCCTCCGCATGGATAGTCTCATTAACATTTCGCAAGGTCATGTTAGCAACAACCGCGACAACCTTTATGTAGAAGAACTTGGTCTTCCACTTTGTGATACCATTGGGAGGGGTCATCAACTTGGTGCTTCCGTACCGTTGGCCAAAAGAAAAGAACCCGGTGTTCACTGTCAACTGGTAGAACCGTCGGAAATTTTCAACAGTAATCGGCAGACCAAGAACACGGAAGGTATACTCGAAATTCCTAATCCGAATCATCCCAAACGGACTCACTTGGGAGATATGGAGCTTGTAATACTCCAAAACCTCAGCAACAAAAACAGTTAATGGTAAACGAAGGTTGCCATCAATGAAAGAATCGGCCCACATGGTGACATGACCGGCCGGAGCATTGGCACCGGTGTCACCTTCCTGGGGATAAACAGCCCCAAACTCCTGAGGCTTTTGAATGCTAATCATCAGGTTCTTAAACTGACTCAGCGACCATTTCAACACCGGTAGGCCCCCGCCGGGGGCACTACCACCGTCGTCTTCTTCTTCCACCGCCACCGGCGAAGAATGTTCAGGGTTTTCACCCTCAACATTGTGTGGATTGGATGGTCCAGCCATCAAGAAATGTAATAAAGAAGATAGAAGAATGAGTTACGAGAAAACTCAGAAACTTGACCGGAATTTCAGACAAATTAATCGGAGAAGATGAAGAACGGACTCTCTTTTCTGACCGGAGAAATTTTGAAATTTTGAACAAAGTGAGGAGAAATCAAACGGTTTCCCCTTATATACTCATCGCAATTAATGCGATGCAGGAAACCGACTCATCACGTTCAAAATGGGCGAATAACGGGACGCCACGTGTTCAGCGACGTTTCCGCTGACGGTTACCATGCGCGCGTGGCCGTCCACGCGCCTGACAAAAGAGACTTTTTCACTCCTTGCTATAGTGCATTTATGACCTCGGGCAGTGCAAACGTCCTTTCAATTCAGCACATGACAGGATCCTACCAACTTTCACCAACCCATACGTGCAATCATGACGTATGCAACAGAAAGCGACAACATTATCCAAACATAAGCGACATGCGGTTTCTCTGGTTTACCGCACCATAACCCATACCGCATGTCGTTTTTTACATACCCCTCAAAAAGGCAAAAATAAATCTCTACATTATGTAAAGGGGTATAACCAATATCCGCATATACCCACGAGCACACGTGGAATATACGGAGATGACACACACCAACCCGCACAGGTGTGTCAGATACTCAGAACCAGCGTTGTTCTTTGGACTGCGAAAACCGCTTCTCAGAATGCGGCAAACCGCATTCCATACAACCTTCTTCAAGTTTCAAATCCCTCGTGTCCGGTTCACAACCACGGAGGGAACGCAAACAGCTTCTCCTTAGGATAAAGGACAAGTATGCTGAGCAACCGCACATCAGCAACCCTGACTCATGATCCTTCAAGAGCCACATCCAAGCTTCAAACTCTCTAGAAGCGAGTTCTTTGATGCAAACCGCAGACACTCACGAGTAGCCGCGGCGGAATATAGTTACCCTAACGGTAGCTACGGAAGAGCCACGACTAAACCGCCACGCGGTTTATCAAAGCTACTTCTAGGAAAACTGCTTTTCAACTAAGCGTGAAGGAAAGTGGCTACAGAACGAATGTGGAAGAGTTTCACCCAACTTCCCAAGTAACTAAGGTGATCTTCTCCGGCAACACTACTTAAAGGAAAACTACTTTCCACCAAAGCGTGAAGGAAAGTAGCTCCAGAACAGTGGTAACAAGTATGCTTATGACTGGTTACCCACCTATGGACCGCATAGAATAAACAATGGTGGGCACAACCATGCCTATGACCATGTTTATCTGCCCATAGTCCAGATTCACATTGTTCGACCAAACACGGCCAACAATGACGCAACTACCCCACGTAGCTCAAACACACATGGCCAACAAGGTGCAGCAACGAGGTAACCGCAAAGGACGTGCGGTTCCTTGAGAGCTAAACCTCAGAGGACGTGCGGTTACTAGAGAGCTAAACCGCAACAGACGTGTTGTTACTGGAGAGTTAAACTGAAAAAACACGAGCGCCCCACAAAGCAGGGATCATCGTTGAATGTCCAGTTGATGAACATAGAGCTTGAGCAAAGTACTTACAACTTTGCATCAGTTGACGCAGAGGTTACAACTAGAGTGGCGGAAACAAACATCTCCCGTCACCATCTCAAAGGTTGGTTCGAACCCTGCTAACATCTTCAATCACCATCTCAAAGGTTGGTTCGAAACACCAACAGGTGGCTGATGACATCAGAAAAAGGTAGACCATTTCACTGGGTCAAATCCTTGGCTGAGAATTCCGCATCAGGCGGAACTTGCTCACCGCAAACACATCCTTCTCAAAGGAAGAAACAATCCACTCGAACAGCCTACCGACCGAACGGACTATCAACCGAACGGTCAGCAACTTGATTTACTGAAAGTAGGAGCCATCTGCATGGCCCATATTCTACCTTCTAGACACCATAGTCCAGTATCCCTCCCACATGCAACTTGCATAAGGAATGAACACTAGACTGGGGGGACTTGAAGGGGTATGGTCCCAGATCTCGCGTCAGCACAACCGCGAGTGACCATTACCCTTATCAAAAACCCCCACCAGCAGGAACTTACTTGTGTCCATGCGGGCACGCGCGAACATAGCGGTCCAATCTGTCCAGTGATGAGAAGACTTACCTTAAGTACGAAAACGAATGCTACGCATAGCGATATGGCCTGGCACCGCATCCTATGAACATTTTCGTCACGACAAGGGATCTGGACAACAGTAACAGTCACTAAGCGGCGATGCGGCGTGGCACCGCATCCCGCATGCATCCTGGATAAAACAAAGAACGCGGGAACAACATCAGTGACCGCAAGCATCGATGCGGCCTGGCACCGCATCCTGCCTACAAGGCAAGTGGGTCTGACACCACAGTGCAAGTGGCACTGGGAACAGTCGCCTATCAGCCCACATGTGTGCAACAGTCTGACACTACAGCAGGACGTGGCATCACCACCGTAACCAACAGGTCTGACACACCTGCAAGTAGCTGCGCGATGTCAGACTAGCTACTCAACTACCCTCCTTCACTCCTCGGCTATAAATACCCACCCCAAACCAGGTTTGAGGTATCACTTCTCAACTCTCTCACTACTACTACATCACACTTTGCTTCCCAAGCAAATTACTGATTCTCACGCCGGAGAGTCGTAACAAGGAGCACCCCCCACCCCATCCTCCTTGTTATGAGTCACGGCTTGTTTCCTTGTGCAGGAAACTAACCAGCGGACGATCCTGCCAGCGATCCTCGGAAAGAAGGGATTAACCCTACTTGACGAGACCAGTGAGTTAACCCCACCCGGTTAACCATTGTTTCATCAGACCCTCTCGACACAGGCCAACTATCTTTTTTTTTTAACGACAACATCTCTTTATATATATATATATATATATATATATATATATATATATATATATATATATATATATAAAGAAATCAACAAGAAGCTGGGAACAAACAAGGAAAACAAAACATAAACAAAACAAAAGAAGGAGCCAGTTACAATAAACTTAGAACTTCAAAAGCCTTCCAATTATCCCATGTTGGCGCCGGTTTTCTTGTCTGATTGGAAACCCAAATGAAGGATTCCTCTTTGATCAAATCGACGATTTTCCGGACTGATATGCCTTCCCCTTCGAACACCTTACGGTTGCGTGCGTTCCAGATTCTCCAAATCGTATCCACAGCTATCATGTGCACCAGCTTTTTCCAATTTTTGTTTCCTGTGCTGTTATATAGTAAGACTTCAATAAATCAGCCCTTTATTTTCTAGTATCTATCATTTGGTTCCATTGTTGGGAAACATCAAAGCAAGTATAGGGCAAACCCGAACTAGTTCTGATGTCATTGGCTCTCACCCTGACCCAGTTGCAACCGAATTGGTTGTAATTGTCGCCCAAGTTGAATCATTGAAAGGGGAACTCGCAGCCCTAAAGTTTCAAAGAGAGAAGCTAGCAACGATTCTATTCTGGAAGGTATGCTGATGAGGAATCCTTTGGGCAACAACACCACAAATATCACCGTCCTACCACCAAGATCACCTAACCTTCTTTCAACAATGGTGATCCACGAGGGTGGATCCTCAAAGTAGAAACATATTTCAGGTTCTAAGTAAAGAACAATAGGTTGATATGGCTTCTATACACCTGGACAGAGAGGCACTAAACTTATATTCGTGGTAATCTGATATTCAGTTCATAGCCTATTAGTAAGACTTCATCAACGCCTTGCAAAAAACTATTGGTCTGGCTGAGTAACAGAAACCGGAAAAATTTTGTAGCATCAAACAGACAGGTAGTGTTCAAGAATACCGCCAAGAATTTGCTAAGTGATCCACACAAGTGTCTGAATGGCCAGATCATTGCCTTCTGAGGGTGTTTTTAAATGCTCTTAAGAACGAATTGAAGTCGGGTGTTAATTTTAGGTCCCCTAGTTCGTATGGATCGTCACAGAATTGTCAATCCAATCTAGAGTGCGGAATCCTCTAGACCAGAATATCACAGAATTGAGTAGAAAACAGAAATTACTATCAACCGGGTTTCTATTGATTATCAAACACAAGTATTACAATCAATCAAACCCTAATTCGTCCAAGCTCTATGCTCTCACGAAAATCCTCTCTCAAATACGTTTTGGCTTATTAACTTAAACCCTAATGCAAAGCCTTGTTTATATAACACAAGGTTGCTACTTGGGCTAGGGTTTCCTACATGGGTAAAGCCCAATTCGTCCCCCTAGACCCAATGTGGGTTTTGTTTAGCCCAAACTCTATTATTTCACTAATACAAAGCTAAACCCGCTAACCGTTTATTGATTTACTAATTTACAAGATATCCAAAGACCAAATCTAAGCTGTTGTCACAAATATGCACCAACAAACTCCCCCTTGACAATAGCTTCATAAAATAACTTTGTCTTCAGTCATCTTGCATTCTTCAAGTAATCTTGCACTGTCTTTGGTCTTTGGATAACTTCAGCTTCAATAGCTTCTGTCAGCAACAGACTCCCCCTAAGCTGATGCATCCAATCACCAAATCTTCAAAAACTTTAGTGTTTGAGTAAACTCCAGTTCAGCATATGTATAGCAATCTTCAAACTCTTCAACTTTGTTTGCAATGTAGAAAAGAGGTTCTACCATGCATCCAATCAAACTCTCATCTTCACAGCAACTTCTCAGCAACATACTGCTTCAATCTGTATACTATAAAACAAACATCTCGAGAAACCATAAGAATTTTTCAACAAAGTTAAGTAAATTAGTATTATTCAAGAGATAGTTAAACTATATAACAGATTAAGCATTTTCAATTCATCACCAACACGCAAAACTTTTGTCCAACACACAAGACCCTGTAAGATTTAAAATTTTGAACTCACTTTCTAACACCGTCTCCCCCTATCAGTAACAATTCCTCCAAGAATAACAGTTTTATGTACATTAAGATTTTTTAACAGAAAAAGACACTATTTTTGGATTTTTTTTTTTAATATTTTCTGAAAGCAAGTAAATAACAAAAGCAATAAACACTCTATTTTTGTGAGAATCACCGGTAAGAAGATCATATCAGCAAAATCAAACTGTTTTCACACTATTAGATAATTCTTTATTTATTTTTTCGTGAAAAGCAGTCCAAGACGATTACCAGTATGTTTGTCCACTTAAACAAAATGCATGAACATTTCAAGTACCATTACCGTATGATACGTTAAGGTAATTTTATTCTGATATATTAGCGTGTCCCACTTCAGGATATACCCCCGCGATCAAGGTATGCACAAAAATTCATCGTAGTAGGTGAGTATACTGAATTCATCCGTTTTGTTTTTCAACGTTTAGATAATTGGTGAACAGGTCAGTACTTCCGTACAGCAAAGAGACCAAAATATCTAACGAGGGCTAAGACAAATACCATTTTTTGGTATGAATTATGCATTTTTCACTTTTTGAATAACTCTCTACGAGAGCTTCTTCATTTATGGGTTTTGGTATTTTTAGCTCTTTTAAGATATCCTGGTTGTGCCTAGGTCAGCATGTATCTGGATGCAGCAGAAGGACAACCCTGATATCCCCAGATGAAATAACAGTATAAAGACCCAAAACCTCAGATTTTGGCAATCTATCAACGCAAGATTTAATGTCATTAAACCATACACCACTGATGTGTTCCCCACTCATACACAGTTCATTTAGGTTTATATCACATTGGTAAGTTGATTATTTCATGTGTTTGCCTACTGGTACATCATATGATGAAGCTGCTATCACACTTAAGCAATTTAATTATATTTTCAGTGTGACAATCTAACTTGCTGATGTACTATCATTTCTTCTTTTTCACACAGTGATAACTCATTTTTGATTTTCTATTTTTTTATGTTTTTGATATTTCAATTTTTTTTGTATTTTTTATTTTTAAGAAAGCAGTAAACTATTTACAAAATTCTTATGAAAAACCAGTTATTCAGGATTCCTCATCCTGTTGAGTTCAACTAAATGTTCAAAGCGAGCCCTGTCAAAAGCTTTAGTATAAAGATCTGCCAGGTTATCTAGTGTGTCAACTCGATGTAGTTCAATTAGTCTCTTTTCAGCACAATCCTGTATAAAATGATGACGAATGTCAATATGTTTTGTGCGACTGTGTTTCACGGGATTATTAGTTATAGAAATTGTGGCATTATTGTCTATCATAATAGGAGTACGAGTGAAATACAAACCGTAATCGCGCATCTGCTGTTGTATCCAGAGAACCTGAGAGCAGCAGCTACCCGCAACAATATATTCAGCTTCACACGTAGAGGTAGACACACAAGATTGCTTCTTGCATTACCAAGACACGACCCTGCCTCCTAAGAACTGACAACCACCTGTTGTAGACTTTCTGTTCGACTTGCATCCTTCAAAGTCTGAGTCAGTGTAAGCAACAAAATTCAGATCACTATCAGCTGGATACCACAACCCAAGTTTAGGTTTCCCCTTCAAGTAACAAAGAATACGCTTCACTGCTTTCATGTGTGACTCTTTCGGATTAGCCTGATATCTGGCACACATACATACTGCAAACATGATGTCAGGTCTTGAAGCAGTCAAGTACATTAGAGAACCAACCATTTCCCTATATTGAGTAGGATCAACATCTTCAGTGCTTTCATGATCTGGGCCAAGATTGTGATTTTCGCAAATGGGTGTATTGAAAGTAGCGCAATCCTCCATTTTGAATCAAGACAAAATGTCATACACATACTTAGTTTGATGTATAAACATCCCATCCTCCTTCTGTTCAACTTGTAATCCCAGAAAGTAAGACAGCTCACCCATAGCGCTCATTTCGAACTCGCTCTTCATCACCTGCTCGAACTCTTTACACATGTTTTCATCTGATGACCCAAAGATGATGTCATCCACATATACCTGTACCAGCAGAAAATCTTCCTTCTTTCTCTTAATGAATAGTGTACTGTCGATCTGACCTCTTTCAAAACCATTCTTGATCAGATGTGTTGACAGTGTCTCGTACCACGCCCTGGGAGCTTTATGTAATCCATACAAAAACCATTTTGATGACTGTCGCCAGAGTCAATCAAAAACCTAATTAAACTACGTAGATAGCGTAAGTAGGGTATCGTATCCACGGGGAATTTGTGGTTAGCGTTAAAGAAATTAATAAAAACTAAATTATCTAAATTGGGGGTTTGTTTGTAGATTTAGAAGAAAACACGATTTGTCACGAAAAGTGTTATCAATATTAAGAAGAAGTAACCTCCACCCGGAATCCCGAATACCCGTTTTAATATAAAAATCCATTTTCTGATTCAAAACACCACATAGACATGGCCTCAGAATTAATGAATTTGATTAGTTAATAGTGATAGTTTTTAAGATTCACTATGCAACCTAATAACCCGTTTGATTGTATCAATTACCCACCAATTTACCAACCTGCTAACAACGCAAGAAAGTTGACAATACGCTTAATAAATGACAAGTAATTCAAACACAAGAAACGTTTACCAATAATCCAACACAAGTGGTCAAGATATACCAGTTTACAAGAATCAGAAAAAACGAATAATTAAGTCAAACCGCGTAAACGTTCATCCGGGCAGAAGTCACGAGAAGCTTAGCCGCGCATGCTTGTCTCTACCGCATCAGTTGTCATCCCGAGTTGGTTGGACATTATTGCTTGGCTTGAATGAAAGAATGAAAGCTGAATGGTTATCCTTGAAATTCGTCCTTGACTTCTCCAATGTAGGCTGCTGATTCCCCTCTCAATTTATGCGTGTATGACTTCTTTGTGTGGCGGCCCAGTCCAAAGAAAAATCACAAAAGTCTCCTTGTTACACGTGATGGCTTAGATGGATCCATGATGATGATGTCGGCCCATTTGTGAATATGGCGGCCCAATTCAGTGGATACGTGTGTGTTTTTTTTTTCTTTGGCAGCCTCCCCAAGTCCACGTGACTTCTTTTTGCTATCTTCAATTCTTTATTAGAACCCAATATTCTTATTTGTCCATTGAATCTCGAATACACCTACAAAAATGAAACATATGCACTTTAGTTTCTTTCAATTCCACTAACCACACAATAATTATCCAAGTTATTTTACTCCTACATATAATAAATATAAATATCATTTAAGTTAACATTATGTAGTTTCATCATAACTCATTATTAACATATCTTTCAATTTATAATTTGACTGTGTTAACTCATTTCCATCTTACTATCGAAACCAACTAAAAATCATATATATTTTACAACTATCGATGCATTTGTTTACAATTAATGTTCAATAACATGTATCTAAAATGCACCGATCATTGACAGTGTCTCGTACCACGCCCTGGGAGCTTGATATAATCCATACAAAGCTTTATCAAGTTTGTAAACCCGATCTGGATAGTCTGGATCAACGAACCCATCTGGTTGTGAGACATACACCACTTCTTGGACTTTCCCGTAAAGAAATGCACTCTTCACAAACGATTCAAACTCCTCCTTCCAGACAGCATATTCTTTAACATTTGTAAGCTTTGGCCAATTCTTAACAGCCTCACTGACCTTGTTCATTTTAACCATCTTTAAACACGTTTTTACCGTAACCGTACTGATAAAAGCCGTACAAAATGTGTCCAAAAACCGTGATTACCAAATTCTACCGTTAGAATCGTCTCGAAAAGACGAATCCAATGATATATAATGTCAAACACCTTTTTCGGAAATTTCCAGAGTCCAACGAATATGCTGGTATTTTTTTTTTTGGTCCTAAAAATCCAACGAATCCAACCGTGCAAACGGTTTGTCGAGATGAGCTACGGATCACTTTCTATTTTCAAAAACGTTAAATCCTCTATACATATCTAATTCCTCTACAAAAATAAATACTCCACTTTTTAATTATGCTAGATTTTAACTCCTCTAGCTAATTTCGCTACTAAATATGCTGGTAAACCAAATCAAATTCGCTAGTAGCCCAAATTCGTTGATTAATTCCACTGATTAATTTCGCTGGTTAGTTATGCTGGTTAATTATGCTGCCTAGTCAAATACTCCAGTTAATTTCGCCGGTTAATTATGCTAGCTGATCAGTTCACTATTACGACGACTATTAACTTCGCCGATCACCGTAATAATGTCGCTGAGGACAATTACACGGTTACCAAAGTCGCCTTTGGATTTAATTACGCCGGTCACCGAGTTACTAGGTCACAAAATTCGCTGGTAAATATGCTGGATCATTCCTTTGGTTTGTCAGCGGAATTGTTAATTATGCCAGTAAATATGGAAATTCAATTTGTTCGAAAAACTGAAGATTTTCCAGATCCTTTTAACAGTTTCCTGCAAAATCACTAAGCAAAATATCAGTACTTTTCTTCGAAAATATGAAGAACACAAAGAACAAATCTTCGAATCTTCAAGTTTTTTCAGCAAAAATTCTTCAAGAATCAACCAAACCTGCAAATAAAAACACTAACACAGCAAAATTAAATATGCAGAATGATCAGAACACCAACAAAAACGCAGAAAGTAACAGAAACTCAAAAAATTTGAAACCCTAGATTTCTAATTTAATGATTTTCGAAAATTGTCCAATCTTCCACCCGAATCTGCAGTTTGCAATTCTGAACCAAGCTTCTTCAAGAGCCTAAAGCTCTGATACCAGGTCCCCTAGTTCGTATGGATCGTCACAGAATTGTCAATCCAACCTAGAGTGCGGAATCCTCTAGACCAGAATATCACAGAATTGAGTAGAAAACAGAAATTACTATCAACTGGGTTTCTATTGATTATCAAACACAAGTATTAAAATCAATCAAACCCTAATTCGTCCAAGTTCTATGCTCTCACGAAAATCCTCTCTCAAATACATTTTGGCTGATTAACCTAAACCCTAATGCAAAGCCTTGTTTATATAACACAAGGTTGCTACTTGGGCTAGGGTTTCCTACATGGGCAAAGCCCAATTCGTCCCCCTAGACCCAATGTGGATTTTGTTTAGCCCAAACTCTATTATTTCACTAATACAAAGCTAAACCCGCTAACCGTTTATCGATTTACTAATTTACAAGATATCCAAAGACCAAATCTAAGCTGTTGTCACAAATATGCACCAACAGTTCGCATTTATAAACCTCGTACAATCTACAAGGCTATGAGCTTAGCTATGGAGTATGGAACAAAATTGGGTCAGACGCAATCAAAAAAGAATTCTTTGGAGGTTATGGACAACAAACCCTCTGCATTAGCCAAAAAACCACTGAACCAGCCCCACCCATTCACATTTCTGATGCGGA
Organism: Helianthus tuberosus; assembly: GCA_030545235.1. Taxonomy (NCBI): domain Eukaryota; kingdom Viridiplantae; phylum Streptophyta; class Magnoliopsida; order Asterales; family Asteraceae; genus Helianthus; species Helianthus tuberosus. The sequence goes on from CM060389.1 coordinate 136,442,727, forward strand.
AAAGCAGTCCTAATTCAGCAAACGGGAGTGCTTTCTGTTTGGGGATAAATAAGGGCCTGATCATCCTTGTAAATTGGGTAATTTTCAACTTTTAGAAGTTGCAATTGCTCTAAAGGATCATGTTGTAACATAAGACGAAACTCTTTTGTTCGATCAAGAGGAATTGGCTAAAATCAGCCTTCATGCAATTCTTGAAAGGTCACAAAACTCCACCCTTATCCATCATGGTAAAACTAATTCTTCTGATGTGTTGGTTCTGATTGAAGGTGGGCAAACTCACAATTTTGTGAGGTTTTGGTTTGTTAAGAAGTTACAGCTCTCGCCACAAAGCTTAGCCCTTTTTGGCATTCAGATTGGCAATGGGGACATTATTAGTTGCCACAAATCTGTAAGAAGGTAATGTTGAAAATCGGGGATCTTCAAATCACACATGATTTTTACCCATTTGCATTAGGGGAGGGGGTAACGTGGTACTAGGCATTCAATTGCTAGCCACCCTAAACACGATTCAAGCAAATTGGGGTAAAAGATTTATGGTATTCACTATCAGTAGTCACAAACATAAGTTATAGAGGATGCAATCGGAAGCTCACACCTCTGCTACCTGGCACCATCTATCCAACGAAACGTTCAAGAAACAATTAATGATTGAGGCGGGTCTGTTTTCACTTAATCGACTTGAGGGCAAGTCATTTCTTTGGGTGGGAGGTATTGATATGACTCCACTTTATCCACGGGTCGACCCAGATGTCTCGATTTAGTTACCTTGACCCATTCAGTCAATAACAAAGATTTAGGGCTGAGTTAGTGAGGGTTGAATGCTATGAGTTGAATGTTATGGGAGTCAGTCAAGAGGAAAGTCAAAGGCTGAATTTAGAGGCTGGAGTTTAGAAAGTAACTTTTTTTTATTTTTTATTTAAGTATTATATTTCCTATTCTAGTTTTCCTTGTCTGGTTTTACTTTGATTATTGAGTGTTCTTGCATTGGAGACTACCTTCTCTCAAATCAGGCTAACTATCACAATATTCAATAAATCCGCCCTTTATTTTCTAGCACTTATCAATTTCCTTGTTTTTTTAAATGTTATTTTAAAAAAATCTCAGCAGTCAGAACCCACAACCCATTGCTTATAATATAATGCTTTAACCACTTGAATATTTCTTCATTTTATATGGGTTCACCTCATATTTAATAAAATTTTGAAACTCAATGGGTTCTAATGAACCCGGACCTTTGTATGTAGGTTTGCCCTTGGTTTAAAACCGTGTTCCAGCAGCGAAGCATGGGATTATAGGGCATGTTTGGCTTAGCTTATTTTCAACTTCTTGAAAAGGACTTTTAAAAAAAAAAAGTCAGAAAATCCTGACTTCTGCCAAAACAAAGGACTTTTGCCAAAATAAGGAAAGCCAAACACCTCAAAAAAGGACTTTTGCCTAAAAAAAAAGGACTTTTGCCTCAAAATAAGGAAAGCCAAACATGCACATATTAATAGTATTTATTAATTTAAAATGTAAACACTTATCGTCTCGTCTCATGTAGTGCCGGATACAATTTTTTTTTTTGTATGGGCACGATACAAATAAGTTAAAATGGGTCACAAAAGAACAATTATAAAGTAACTTAAGTTAACAAATTGAGTTAAGCAACTTCGAAGGTCGAATTAGGTTCAACAACTTTTTGCTTATGAAGTAAAAACACCCTAGAAAACATAAATTAAAATTTTAAGTCAACATAAGTTAAAATACGCTAGATAAAACATAAAAAGTTCTTTCTTTTTCTAACTAGTATTAAGCACCTCGTGTTGCGGTAGGGTAAAACTGTGCCAAATAACATTAATGTCATACCCCGTCAGTAACCATCAACACTGGAAAAACTCGTAAAACAAAAAAAATAACGAAAAGTAGACGTAAAAACGTTGAACCATGCACGGCCGTTGCGGCGTGTTAATGCAAAACGTAAAACATAAAAAAATAACTAAGTCGATCAAGGACCCGTGGGTTACAACAGGGCCGATAAACGGAAAAAATAGATGTAAAAACGTCGAAACACACACGCACGTTGCGTCGTGTTAACTCGCAAAATTTAGATCGAAAAGTAAAAAAGAAAAGTTTATAAAAATGAAAAGTATAGGGTCAAAATTGAAAGTAAAAAGCGTTAGGTTAAATTATAAAAATAAAAAGTACAACGGTTAAAAGTAAAAAACTAAATTAATAAAAAAACAAAAAGATCCATCAATGCATAACTTGCTAATTAATTAAGTTATGGGTACAAGTATGAGATGCACAATACACCCACAAAGCTTGATGTACAAACACTAATGCAACAAAATGATGCAAATTTATATTATATAAATATATGAATTATTGGGTTTTCATCTAAGGTAAAACATTTTTTTTGAGATGCAATTACTTGAACATTATACGTTGAAATTGACTTTTTTTTATAGGGGTAATTACATAGATCCCCTATAAACTTAATAAATTACATATCTAATATACCTATTTCATTATAAGTAGATTATAGAATGACTACTTTACCCTTTTTTACTAAAGCACATAAATTACATATTTAACCAATTTAAGTAGTAAATTTTATTTTTTTACCCATTTCATTAAAAATAGATTATAGAATGACTACTTTGTGCGTCGCTGGCGTTGCGTCTCCATCTAGTGGTGCGCCACCAGTGTGAGTCGGCGGTTACAATCGTCAGCAGAGAGGAGAGGTTGTGGGAGGGAGGTAGTGAGTGATAGAATGAAACGTCCTAGGGTTTTTTTTTTATGTTTGAAGGGCATTTATGACATTTTGCTATTAGAAGGGGAAATATGTAATTTATATTTTGGGTGGGATAAATATGTAATTAGGGGTTCAAATAGGGGGATATATGTAATAATTCCATTTTTATAACACCAAAATTCAATTAATCGAAAGGGACTGGGCATTTAAATTTCAAATCTGATTATTGGGTTGTGGGCATTTAATGCATGGGCCTGATGTACTTCATGTGATGGGCTGCAATACACTTATAATCTGGTTATTGGGCAGTCTGTACGGTGGGCCTATACCGACCCTAGCTTTCAATTCAGTCCTCACTCGTCTCATGTAATAAAACTCATCTAACACAACAAAATTCAACTTTTATAAATACTAGTATCGAATGATCCGCGTGTAAATCCGTTAAAAACAAATACAAAGTATTTCATGACCCGTGCGTTGTAGCAGATCCGTAAAAAATGAACACAAATTTCACGAGTTAATTCAAGAGTTTATTTAAAAAAAAATCTTTTATAGAGTTTATTTTAAAATAAAATCTTCTATGTAAAGTATGCGTTATAGACATTGGCGATATCTGAAATCTTATGTAAAAAGGTGAAGCGTTTTTCGACAATACTGTTAAACCAAACAAAGATTTGTTGCATGTTAACTCGCAACTCAATCGGATTTGAATTTATATAATATAGTAAACAACAACAACAACAACAATAGTAATACTTTAAGGGAAACTTTTTTACTTTTAGTAATAGTATAATGGAAGAAAACATAAATATTTAGATGCAATAGAAGCTTTTAAATTTTGCTTTAAGACTTGTACATATAGATAAAGAGTAAACCATAAGAGTTATTTGTTACCTATATTAATACTCTAAGGGAAACTTTTTACTTTTTGTAATAGTCTAAGGAAAGAAAACATAAATATTTATATGCAATAGAAGCTTGTACACATTGCTTTAAAACTTGTACATATAAATAAAGAAAATTGAAAAGAAAATAGTGGATGCCATATGGCATCCACCCATTAGTTTAGGGAGAAAGCGACACTCAAGGGTATAAACCCTAGCCTCAACCAACACCTGCCATGTCAAATTTGGCTCAAAGTATCTATTAGTTAGTAAACAGTGCGGCATCTACCCATGCCGTAAACTAATTATTTTTAATTTAAAAGAAAAGTTAAATGCTCCAACCAGTCAAAACCTACCCACCAATCTCAAGGTCAACAACCTTCTCAAACAAAGTCAACCCTTGCATTAGTAAAGCTACTAGCTTAACCAACTCGCCTTGCTTACCTAAGGGTTGACGATGTTGTTATGACACTAGTTCGAACCCTTAATCCCCCTGCCCGTGAAGTGCCCCTTCCCACGTTATAAAGAACACCAACCAATTAAAACATTCAAAAAAAGAACAGTGAAACCTTCTCACAAATATTATTTTATAAAGTATAGAGATAAAATATTTTGAGTTAAATGTCATTTTAGTCCCTGTGGTTTGGGTTATTTTGCCAGTTTAGTCCAAAGGTTTGAAACGTTACCATTTTAGTCCAAATAGTTTCAAGCGTTGCCATTTTAGTCCACTGGGTTAACTCTGTCCATTTTTACGTTAGCTAAAAGGGTAATTCGATCATTTTATACGGTCGAATTGTCCTTCTAGTTAACAGAATTACATTTAAAATGACCGAAATGCCCTTCTAGTTAATAAAATAAAGGAATGAAGTTAACTCAGTGGACTAAAATGACAACGTTTAAAATTATTTTGACTAAAATGCCAACATTTCAAACCTTTAAAACTAAACTGATAAGATGATCCAAACTTTTTTTTTTTTTTTTTTTCTGTAAAACTTTTACAATTATGTTTTTTCACTACAAAATGAGTTGGCAGGGTATTTTGGTTCGAATCATGCTTTTTGAACACAAAGTCCCAAAGCAGCCTCACCACTCTCTATATTCAATCCATTACCAAAACCCTACAACATTCTCCTTTACTCAACTCAGTCCAATCATGGAGAAACCACAAAAGAAGCAAGTTCTTCTTTTCTACTGTGTGGAAGCCCAACAACTTGCTCACAAAATCGCCGCTCAATCCCAACACATTCAGCTTCAATCCATCAACTGGAGGTATCAACTCTTTCTTCTTTCTATTCTATCAAATTTTGCTTTTCAACTTTATTGTTTGCTGAAGTGTAATTGGATCTTTTGTGTTGATAAAGTTGCTTGCTTGAAGTGATTGTAGGGTTTTTCTGGTAGTTATTGTTGTATATTGTGTTCTGTTGTTGTTAAAAATGTTTGTTTCGGTTTCGGGTTGATGCCATAAGTTTAGATTGTATTTTTTTTGTGTAGTGGAAGATGGTTGTGATAAAGGTGTTACCTTGGAAGTGAATTTGTCAATTTTTATGTGGGAATCAATGAAAAGCTTTGAACTTTGAAGCCAGATGTTGAAGGATATTGCATAGTTGTCAATAGCGAGCATAGCGATCGCTATAGCGTGCTAGGTAGCGTATAGGTCTAGGCTCGCTATTAGGGTTGTAGCGATAGATAGCGATAATAGCGATTTTTTTAATATAAATAGAAATTAAATATAGCTATAAAATAGCTGGATTTTTGGTTTTTGTTAAGTATACATGTAAAATAGCATATATATACCAGGGTATTTTGATATAATATACATATAAATTTTTTAAAAAAATCTAGTGTATCGCTATTTATAAAATAGCCGCCCGCTATTTATCGCTATTCACTATGTAGCATATAGGTACCTTATCGCTATTCGTCGCTATCCGCCATTAACAACTATATTGTAACATATTCTTTAACATAGTGACAGCGAAAAATAACTTTGAATTTTAGGGAAATGTACTTCAGTACTTGCAATCTTGGTTTCTGAAAGTTGCGTCTTCTTTACATGTCAATCTTTTTATCGAATAAACCATTTATAGTTTCTTCACCCCTTCGGTTGTTTTTTTACACACCCCAGTTTTGACCAATTTTGACCTAGATGTTCATGAGGCGCCACCTCAAAGCCCTGAGGCGTATTCTATATCGCTTCGTGTCTCAAGCTCACTGTTGTTAATGGCGACCATAGCGCCCATTATAGCGTTTAGCGAGGCGATGCGGCAATAGGTCGCAATCTGATTTTGGCGCCTCCATAGTGTTTAAATATCTTGATTATAGTTTTTTTTTTGTTTTGAATTAAAATAGCGATAAAGTATACCTATAAAATAGCAAGATTTTTTTTCTCTAAATTTACATATAAAAACAGTGAATTTTGATAAAATATACATATAAAATATTTCTAAAATTTTCTTCTAGTGTATCGCTAAACGTAAAATAGCACCCGCCATTTCATCGCTATCTGATTTTGGCTCCTCCATAGCGAGTAAATAGCGAGATTTCAGGTTTATTTGTTTTTTTTAATAAATATACGTAGAGAAACACCGTATTTGGATTTAATGTAAATATAAAAATATTTCTAAAATTTTCTTCTAGAGTTCTAGTGTATCGCTAAACATAAAATAGTGCTCGCAATTTCAGCGCTATCGCTACGTACCGTTATTGGTAGCTTGTCGCTCTTGTCCGCTATTCGCTATTAACAACTATGCCCAGGCTCTCTTTTTTAAAATCAAGCTTGTGAATTGTGATGACTATTTGTTAATATTCTTTTTAATTACTTTAAAATCTTATTCTCTTGATTGATTTTCCTTTTTATTGTTTCTGTTTCTTCCTGTCATTTTGTTGTCTGTTTTTTAAATGAAGTGATGGATGTACTTAAACTGTAAAAGTGTATGTTGATCGTTAAGATGCTTAGATATCATGTTTCAGGAGTTTTGATGATGGATTTCCTAACTTATTCATAAACAATGCACAAGATATCCGAGGCCAGCATGTTTCGTTTCTAGCATCGTTCAGCTCACCGGCCGTAATATTTGAGCAGTTATCTGTTATATTTGCACTGACAAGGCTCTTTGCTGCTTCTTTCACTTTGGTATTACCATTCTTTCCAACGGGGTCCTTTGAAAGAATGGAAGAAGAAGGCGATGTAGCTACCGCATTCACCATGGCAAGAATATTATCAAATATTCCGATATCAAGAGGTGGTCCCACAAGCTTAGTCATCTATGACATACATGCTTTGCAGGTCTGTTTCTTGATAGATAATGCTTGAAGTTTTTATATCAGATAGAGTTAATTACTTTTTTCGTCCTTATGGTTTGTTGAAAATAACCATTACAGTCCATTAGTTTAAAAATTGCCAAAACAGTACCACTACTTTCACTTTTGTAACAATTACAATCTATCTCCGTTAGCCCCATCCAATTTACCGTTAAGTTTTTGGTGAAAAGACTAAAATACCCCTTTGTTAAAAAAATTCAAAAAACATTTTTTATAGTAGGGAGAGAGTAGGAGAGGATTGGTTTAATTAATAAAAAAATTGTTTGTTTTTTATAGTTTTTTTAACATAGGGGTATTTTAGTCTTTTCACCAAAAACTTAGCAGTAAGTTGGATGGGGCTAACAGATGTAGACTGTAATTGTTACAAAAGTGAAAGTGCAGTATTGTTTTGGCAATTTTTAAAGCTATTGGACTGTAATGGTTATTTTCAACATACCACAGGGACGGAAAAAGTAATTAACTCAGATAAATACTTATAAATATTATGAGTTAACAAAGTGGAAAACATGAATTCTTTAAACATTTTTATATCTATTAAATATTGATTAATTAACATTTATCTAATTCTAATATACTCTATGCTACAATCTCTCTTTTTTTGCAGGAAAGATTCTACTTTGGGGACAATGTTTTGCCTTGCTTTGAAACCGGAATTCCTCTCTTGAAACAACGTCTTCATCAACTTCCCGATGCTGATAATGTAATCTCTTTGGTTTCTATATTCTACATAGTGGGCTGTGCATGGTTCGGTTCGATTTTATGGTAAAACCGAAACTGAAATGTTCGGTTTTTGGTTTTTGAAAATCGTTCGGTTTCAGTCTTTTCAGTTTTAGCAACGGTTCAGTTTGGTTATTTGGTTTTTGGAACAAAATTACGTAAGATGTAAAAAAAAATATAATCCAAGATTTAAGAATCTTTCTTAGATGTTTACATTTACGTCAATATATTAAACCTTTTGAATTAATATTGTTCACATAAACCTAACATTCTAAAGTATTTTTATGTTTCTACAAAGTTTTCTTTAGACATTTTCTTTTATAATATATTGAAAATAATTTATTTTTTATGTTAAATTTTGTTATTTCTTGTAGGCAATGGATAAATCATTTCAAAGATAAATAAACATGTAAATGTTCTTATTATAGATACTTAACATTCAAGAATAAAATTAATAATTCCTAAATCAACATATAACAAACATTAAAACAAATGATTTTCTGGGTTGTTCGGTTTATTTTCGGTTTTCATAAAATGCAAAACCAAAACCAAACCATAATTTTTTCGTTCAGTTTTTTTCGGTTTGGTTTTTTCAGTTTTTTGCTCACCTATGATAGTAATGTGTTTCTTTCGTATGGTCTTTAGATTGTAATCGCGTTTCCGGATGATGGAGCTTGGAAGCGATTCCACAAGCAGTTGGATCACTTTCCCATGGTGAGATGCATATTTTTACAAAAAATAGCAACCTGAAAATGTATGACTTTATATAGTTTTATTTTATATTGATACTGGCAATGACAGGTGGTTTGTGCAAAAGTTCGTGAGGGTGATAAAAGAATAGTAAGGCTGAAAGAAGGTAATCCTAGCGGTTGCCATGTAGTTATTGTTGACGATCTGGTGCAATCTGGAGGTACTTTAATTGAATGTCAGGTACTTTTTCGACACACTATATGTTTTACAAGTGTATGGTAGTATTAATTTAGTCAAGTTGCTTAGGCTATAGTGATAATTTTGTTGAATAATAGATAAAATAATTCTTTTGTCGCAGAAAGTTTTGGCGGCTCATGGTGCAACTAAAGTCAGTGCGTATGTCACTCATGCAGTGTTTCCTAAAAACTCATGGGAAAAATTTGTGCACAAAAATGGTGGTAAGGATCCCTTTTTTTTTAATCATCATCATCATACTCAGTAAATCCCACCAATAGCAAAGCAAAGGTAGGGTCCGAGAAGGGTAAGATGTAGACAGCTTTACCTCTACCTCGTAGGAATAGAGAGGCTGCTTCCAGTGAGACCCCCGGCTCGATAGTAGTTTTGCATCAAGCCTTGGACATAAGGCACATAACACTCAGCAATCGGGACAAAGACCGATTAGTGCATGTACCCTTTTGTCTTTCAGCTATCAACGCCACCACATGATGCATGATTAACCATCCTCAGCTTTTAACGTTATTTTCACGAAATTAGTAAAATAACATTAAAATTAGTGCACTTTCACTTTTGCCCCCCGATGGCCCACACATATATACATTATACGCGCATACCGCAAGTGGGGCGTAAAATGAGTCAATTTGAACACAATGACGTACGTCAATTGAAATATTAATTTGATCCTATGCAGTTAATATCGTGATATATCGCCGATGATATATCGTTTATCAGTCCCCTGGTGAGATATCGGTGCAAAATATTGGTCAGAATATCGGTACCGATAATATTGGCGATATTGACAAATATTTGACCAATATATAACCGATTTCCCTATATCAGTGCCTTTCTTCTTAGTTCTAGCATTTGTCTTTCAATTATTAGTGTTTTAAGTCTTAATTGTGAATTGTTAGTGTTTTAAGTCTTAATGAGTTCCTACTTGCTACAATGTTAGTGTTTTGCAAGTTGCAAAAGGTTAATATGTTAATGGTAGGAGAGCATACTGTATTGTTAGTGTTAAATTGCTATCTATATAGATTCTACATGATATTATAATTACCGATATTTGATTTTTTACCGCTTTAACTGCTTAGATTTGATCATCTAAAGCGGGTCGGATGAGTTGAATAAAACGAATGGATCAAATGGGTTGAACATGTTGAAAGGCACCTAAAGTGGTGTATTTTTAATGCATAGATAACGGGTTCTCACATCTGCTACGAATGAATGTGTGCAGATAAGTCGAACAAGGCGTTTACCTACTTTTGGATCACCGATTCATGCCCGCCTACTGTGAAAAGCATTGAAAACAAAGCTCCTTTTGAGGTCTTGAGTCTTGCAGGATCCATTGCAGATGCACTTCAAATATGATGGGTTGGTTGCTTCTAGTGTTATGGTTTATTTAACAAATAAACGAGTTGTTAACCAACCGGCGATTATTATTCATCATTTCTGACTTGAACTTTAGCATGTGTGCCCTTTGATGCAATGTAATCATGCATTTTTTATGGGACATTGAACTGTAATAACAAAGTAAACCCAAAACTTGGTTGAAACCCATGGGCCGTATCTTTCTTGTAATTACCCGTAGGGTATCGAACATACTCACGGATTTCGGATATACCCAGTCCAAAACCCGTCGGATATCTGGGTAACTAGAGTTAATTACATAGTTAGTCCCTGTGGTTTGCACAAAATAACATATTTTGATACTAATAGTTTAAAATTACCTTCTAAGGTATTTAACTTTTCATTTTGTAACGTTTGGAGATATTAACATCTAGGGTATTAACATAGTTAGTCCTTGTGGTTTGCACAAAATAACATACTTAGGTATTAATATAATGTGATTTTAAACCTACAAATAACGTTAATACCTCCAAACGTTACAAAATAAAAAGTTAATACCCTAAAATGTGATTTTAAACTATTAATACTTAAGTGTGTTACTTTGGGCAAACCACAGGGACTAGCTATGTAATTAACTCGGGTAACTATTATCAAACGTTTCCTGAGAAATGGTTCTGTGGTATAAATTTTTTTTATCATACATATGATTCAAGTTTTCTAGAGTCAAGTATTTATAGAAGTTTCATTTTCGCCCCTTGGTTTGTCCAACTATGTCATTCCAGGCCAAATTACGAATTTGTACAATTTTCGTCCCTGACATTCTTGAAACATGCTAGTTCTGTTCAAAAAATAACGTCTGTTATGTCAGTTTCGTCCCTGTGATTTCTCAAATTAAAAAGCACAAACAAAGTTAACTTGTTGCTATCAAAATCCGCGTAGTTGGACTTGGATCTCAGTACTAGTTCGAGAAAAGAGATTCTTCGGGTAAACGTTGGTCTTAGTTACTCCATGGAGTAGCAATTATTTGTCTTCTTGAACCCAAACTCGAGTTGTCATGGGAAAGAGTCGTTGGAAGGGGTCATGGGGACCACCCTCTGATGATCAAGTCAAGTCATTATCCTTTAGGGTTTAAGTATGTGAGTATGAGAAATAAGAGAGATACGTGACGTCATGTATAAAACACGAATGCAGAAAAAATCCTACGACTTACCTAAAACACATGTGAATAATCCCTTAAAAGTCATTAACCTTAATCATACGTCTTCACAAACTCCTATCATGGATCATGTCCTCAGAAATGTGGGACAATTAGATCATTCTAATTCTAATGCACATTTTCTCAAATTTACTTGCTTGTGAACAAATCAAGTCCATTATAGATATAGAGTGTGCTTCCATGTTTGAATCAATTAGTGAGTTAGATTCATATGGTTGACAAATACATGTGTTAATATTATGATTGGGGATAATAAATGAAGTTTGCAAATGATCACTTCATTCAATATATCAGCCCATTGTTGTAATAATCGTATCTTCATAATCTTTTATACCCTATTGTTATAGATATAAAGAATATCAAAAAATATATAACATTTCCTTTTTCTGCCCATTTTGGTTTTTTTCTTTTCTTTTTCTACACTTAACTTTTAGCAATGTTATGATAGGAATCGTATGTTAGTTTTTCACTTAAATAGTATTTTGCAATTGTGGGAGGGGATATATGTAACTTTTACCATTTATAAATAAAGAGGTCTAGTGACTTGGAGAAGGGGGAATAGAATTGGTTAGTTGTTAGGCTCATTGCCATGTGCATGAGAAGGGCATAGCCCTGGGACCACTTGTGGTTGTTATCTTGTAGATCCTTGTGATCAAATCTTTCAATTCAATACAATTAGCATCATTCGATTTCATTATCTTTGTTATACAATTCAAACCCTATCATTGGTCCGACCTGCCGGATTCGAACCAGCGTTGTAAGTTCTTAGTTTTATGTACATGGGTCAAATATAAAACGTTTACATTCTTCGGTTGGTCTACGTTTTCGTATTTTTATGTATGTTTTTAATTGATCCACGTTTTGTCATATATAATACGTTTTCACTAAACGGTTCAAGTTACTTTACGTTTCAACACTTCCGCAACATGAGACAACGTTTTTTAACTTAAAATAAATACTATTTTCTTACGTGCTTTATTTAAGTACGTTTCGTTATAAATACAAGTTGGTTTACCGTGTTTTGATATAATTTTTTCTTGGTAATGAGTGAGGTGAAATATAATACGTTTTTGTGTTATATATGTTTTCAGTTGGTCTACGTTTTGACTCGGAAACGAGTCGAGTCAGACATTTGATAGTAAAAATTCAAATTACTTTAAGTTTTGACAGGTCAAAATACAAGTTTAAAACGTTAGTAAAAACTTTATTTGAAAAAAACAAAAAGCTGTTAAACATAAAATAAAAACAAAACAAGCTGAACAAAAAAAATAAAAAATTCTTTAGTAATAAAAAAATAGGGATCAGATGGTTTAAGATTAAAGGTGCCCAATTGTCGTAACAGGCTTTGGGCGGACACCCCATCTCGCATATTTATGTGCGAGTAATGACCACTCTTCACCTCCCATTAAAACTTGCCTGAAGGATCATGCCTTTAGCCTTCATCCCTAACCCCCTTATATATCTTCCACCCAACCCATCACTTTTCTTAAACCATCGATATGGGATCAATAGTAATAATATTCTAATCCTATTTCTAACCAACCAACCACATTATTTCGTACATTAATAACTAATCCAACAACAAAAGCGGAATCATGACAAAGAAGTTCTAAAAGCGGAATCATGACAAAGAATATAACATGACATAGATGACAAAAATTGCCTTCGAATCATATTGTTACATGACAAATGACAAAAATTGCCTTCGACATAGATGACAAAAATTGCCTTTGAATCATTGTAACATGACAAATGACAAAAATTGCCTTCGAATCATTGTAACATGACAAAGCTGACAACCTTCCTCATGTGCTAATGTTTTATAATTTTGGAATTTGATACTTTAATAACTAATAATCCAACAACTTTTGTTTTGTGATTCTCTGGTTATAGCAAAGGTACCATCTTTATGTTGTCAATTGTCATTCGCTTTTGCTCGTGTTTAGAAATTTGATGATGCTCGGTTTATGTTTGATGAAATGCCAAGGAAAGTTTTCTGTGAGTTTTTTGCTAATATAGTGCTATTTTGGAAAAAAGGTTCTGACAAGTAATGCCATGTTCAAAAATATTTCACAAATAACGCTATCTCCATTATAAATGACCATTTTTATTTGGAAGTAGGGTGTGGGAGGAGTGTTTAGGGAATGTGTAAGCTTTAATAATTGAATATTGTACAAAATCCATTATAAATGGCGAATTATGCAAAAGTAAGGTACAAAAGCCATTTATAATGGTGAATTCTGGTACAAAAGCCATTCTTAATGGCGATTTTCTAAAAACTTAAAGATGGGAAAATAAGTACATATGCATATTCTTGCACTATCACCACATTCGGAGTTTAAGACTGCTTCATAATGATTTAGTGAGAGGGATCCATTACTTATTAGGCCGATTTTGAGATAAAAAGACAATGATTTTACTTGTCCACAGAAACAAAGTAAAACAATTAGATATATAATCTACCTGAGGCAATATTTTCAGTCGTTCTAAAGGAGCAACAACAGTTCTTGATCTGCAACATAATATAACCAAATAAACAAACAGCTAGTTATAAACCAAGAGGTACAACATACTAATAGAAATCACCATTATGAATGGCTACTTGTAAGTACTTTTCAGAAAATCGCCATTATGACTGGCTTTTTTTTTTTGTAGAAAATCGCCATTATGAATGGCTTTTTTTTTGTAGAAAATCGCCATTATGAATGGCTGTTGTACCAGAATTCGCCATTATAAATGGTGGTTGTACCTTACTTTTGCAGATTTCACCATTTATAATGGCTTTTGTACCAGAATTCGCCATTATAAATGGCTTTTGTACCTTTTGCAGATTTCGCCATTCATAATGGCTTTTGTACCTTATTCAATGATTAAAAGCTTACACGTTCCCTGAACATTCCTGCCACACCCTACTTCCAAATAAAAATCGCCATTTATAATGGAGATATCATTATTTGTGAAATATTTTTGAACATGCCATTACTTGTGAAAACCTTTTCCAAAACAACACTATATTCGCAAAAAGAAACTCGTTTTCTGTTAGGTGATTGGGTTTTGTGTGAGAAGTAAACATCATTCCACTTTGGTAACCATGAATTTAGTGGTTGTTTTTAGTGATATCTACACACTGAGCATATCTATCTACCATTATATTCGCTTTTTTCGCCTTTATTGACATACGCAAACACCCCAAAACCATGTTGCAAATCCACATGTTTTGTCCGAGCAAAACTCGTACCTTCTTTGGCTCGTTACCATCTTCAGAGTTGTTTTTGCTTGTTGTGATCGTTGATTGGAGCAATCGTTAACAGTCTACAACTGATGAAATGACCCGAAATTGGATAATGGTCTATTTGAGATAGACTCCTTTTAATCATAATAAGGATGATGTTAGTATTGGTTCTGACAAGTAGTTGCATGACATTTTACCCTTTCCGTTAACGAAACCTTACGGCAACTATGACAGTACCAAAAGGAGTACATATTCAATTCGGAGACCAATCACGCAAAGAAAATCCTCAAGAACCACACATCAATGCAGTTCTACCCGAATTATGCAAACTTGCTGGATCAACAACTTGTCAATATATACATATAAGATCAACAAGAGACCGTTATCTAGAAATTATTGCGGATCTGCTGTTTCCATTCTATACACTTGAAAACAGCTCCTTGACGCTAAATTTCTAACTCACATAAAATTATTTACATATATTAGAAAGTATCCGATAGTTTAATTAAACACAAAGACTCACGATACAACAAAGTTCTATAACGTCTCTGCTTCACCATGTTCTCAAAGTTCTATACAACTTGTTGCTAGCGATACAACAAACCAACTTTCCTTTTTCTGGTTTGAATCCGCTTATTAAAAACCCTCTCTTTTGTTTAGTTTTTTTCCGGGCTACTTGTTGAACCATCTAACGAGTCCACTGAGTACGATCCATCCGGTTGACGAATACATATGTTCATGTTATGGTAGGGAATCGAATCCTGAAAATTTAAAAATTGATAGCTAACAAAGTTAGCAGATGATCAGTAGATCGGGCTAGTTATCTAACTGGTCAAAACGGGTTGGGTTGAGTTGACCTGGAGTCCTATTTTTGTCCATTTTTAAAAGTAAAGTACACGGATGGTCCCTGTGGTTTGCACTTTGTGACATATTTAGCCCCCAGCCAACAAATCTAAAGATTTCAGCATGTCCAAGCTAGGGACTAAATGCGTTACAAAGTGCAAACTACAGGGACCATCCATGTGACTTTTGGTACAGTTGGGGACTAAATGCGTTACAAAGTGTAAACCACAGTGACCATCCGTGTACTTTTGAAAAGCTGGTGAACAAATCCAAAATTTTGATAAACCACATGGACCATCTGTGTACTTTACTCTAAACTTTATTATAAATAAATTGTGAGTTGATTATGATAATAAGAACACTAGTATGACAATAATAATCTAAAGCTTCGAATAAAAACAATTTAGGCTTTGGTCAATAGTCAAACACTTTAACTAAATATATGAAGTCAAACAATTGGTCAACGTTACCAGATTATCGTTTTCTTGGGCCTCTGACTGGAAGATGATCGGTCTGCACCACTTGTCCTCGTTCATTAGACTCGAATTCTGAAAATGTGTAATTAGAGCCACTTTCCCTTGGATCCTTGCGTACGCCAATGAAGCAACCTTTTCACTGTTAAATTTCTCCCATTTTTTCCCGTTAAATACCTACACAAAATGTAAATCCCATAAAATTCATTTACATATGAACGTGTTGTATAGGGTTATGTTAATCTCTAGCGGGTCAAACGGGCAAAGGAAAATAAATTAGCTAAAAAGGATAGAAAATTAGAACCTCGTAAAAGGATATAATGTGTGACGGAGACACCATGTTGATGAATGCATAGCCCACATTGCATTTATTCTGTGAACATGAAGGACAGATCAAATTATTATTAGATTAACACTAATTTGACTATGAAGCTATGCAGGTAATATCGGTGCCAATAATACCGATATTATCGGCAATATCGACCGATATATCACCGATTTTCCTGATATCGGTACCTTTCTTCTTAGTTCTACCATTCGTCTTTCTTCTTATTGCTGTTATTAGTGTTTTAAGTATTTAAAGGGGAAAATTAGCCGTTCGAAAAAAAAGGAGTCTTAATCAGTTCCTACTTGCTACAATTGTTGGTGTATTGTAAGTTGCAATAAGTTAATTTGTTAACGGTAGGAGAGTATACTGAATCAGTTCCTACTTGCTACAATTGTTGGTCTTAATCAGTTCCTACTTGCTACAATTGTTGGTGTATTGTAAGTTGCAATAAGTTAATTTGTTAACGGTAGGAGAGTATACTGAATTGTTAGTGTTAAATTGCTATATATATATATTCTACATGATATGAAAATTACCTATATCCCACCGTGATAACCTATATCTCAAATATCGGTCCTTGACCGATATCCGATTTTTTACCACATTAACTGCATAGCTATGAAGTTGACTCCATGGCGTTATCTAATTACCTTAAAATCAATCGGCAAATACACAAAGTCGTAGGTACCCTTGTGATTTTCATCAATGGCTGCAAGCAACATCTTTGAAGTGTACCTTTTATCAAAAGAAAAAAAACAGTGATTAACATGTAACAACAGTCTACTTTCACTATATTAAACAAAAAGATGGGTTACTTTCTTACTTGTTAGGAATATTTTTAATCATCAATGTTGTTCTAGAATCTTCCCCGCTAATTATCTTTTGCAAATCTAGTTGATACTGTTTATTTCCCATCTGGTTAACAGCATAATCAACTCGCCGACTGTGGCTACGTTCGATTAAATTTAAACCCTCGTTTAACGCTCCCCGTCCTTGATAAGAACCGCTCCCCATAATCATCGGTCCTTTGTTAGGAAAAAACGTCATGCGGGAAATAGGCGAACCACTTCCGTTACTGATAACCGGTCCCACACCGTTAAAAACGGTTCTCTCTGCCGATGGAGCGGAACCTACATGATGAAGTTGACCTAGAAATGAACCATGCTGACTAGGACTGGCATAGACCGAAGATGCCCGCCAAGAAGAAGAACTTTGGTGGTCGGAGTACGTAGTTGGACTGCCCCAAAGAAACTCTGGACCAGATAGTCGACCGAGACTAGACGGGTCAAAATTGGAATTGTTAAGTGACGGTGTGTTGACTGTGTTCCCTGGACTGGAATGTGATTGTTGATGGTCAAAGCCGAGTGTTGACTTGAAAACGCTGTCTTTACCGATTGGTGCGATCTTTACGGGGTTCGATATATGTGGTGGAAGTATAGATGCCAGGCCAGGTAAAGGGTTGTGACCTGGGCTAAGTGTTCCGAGCCCTGATGACCAGCTGAACCCTTGCGGTGAACCGTGGTCCCTTGGACTGCTTAGATGGGTCCAGCTACCTGCCAGACATTTGGCAGCCTCAAAACTATATTATAATAAAACAGAGGTGACAGTTTCGAGTTTTGACCCGTTAACTTACGAATGGGTCGATTCGGGTTATGCTTTACCAATAACGGGTCAAAGTAGTCTAATAAAAGAACTAAGAAGGCCAAACAGGTCAACGGTTACCGAAAGTGTATTTTTAATGTATAAAGCATCTAAAATCATTTTATTCAAAACTCGTAGTATTGTTGAAATCATATATTTAAAATAAAATTATCATGTTCGACACTGTAATTATTTACAAAAAGAGTAAAGTACACAGATGGTCCACGTGGTTTACCATAATTTTGGATTTGGTCCCTAGCTTTCCAAAAGTACATGGATGGTCCCTGTGGTTTGCACTTTGTAACTCATTTAGTCCCCAGACAACAAATCTAAAGGTTTTAGCAGGTCCAAGTTAGGGACTAAATGCGTTACAAAGTGCGAACCACAGGGACCATCAATGTACTTTTGGAAAAAGTTAGGGACTAAATGTGTTACAGAGTGCAAACCACAGGGACCATCCATGTACATTTGAATAGCTAGGGACTACTAAATCCAAAATTTTGGTAAACCACAGGGACCATTCGTGTAAATTACTCTTGCAAAAAATTAAAATTTCGAACAAAAAGCATTTGGGTCAACCCATGTCTCAACCCATACCAAAATTACCCATTATACAATCCGCTTGACCCGCCCAATTTGCCACAACTGCAAAAAACGAACTAAAAAAACTAAAGTCTTAACAACAGTGTATAAAGTTTGCAGATATTAACCAGGAGGAGAGTTGATCACTGGTGAACTGACATGGTGCCAGAAGGGTCGAATTTCATCCTGTTCCAGTGCTAGACTCAATTGTTGCATCAAGCTACATATAAAAACATCAGTATAATATGTTTTCATCTAAAAATTTCTTAAACGCGTAATCCTAAAGTACGGTTGTAAGTACGGAATGTTAATACATACTTTTTGCGAGCACCACCAGGCCTGCTATGCTCAAGTTTGATTCGTTTTCCTGCAATTTCCCTCCCGTTTAAATCTTTAAGAGCCATATCTGCAGCTCTAACATCGTAAAATTCAACGAACTTATGGTGTCTCTTGTGCGGTGTTTCCCTGATCTGAAAAAAAAGTCCAAAATGAGTTAAATTCTTAGAGCTCTCAACCCTATTAATTTCGTTAAAAGAGAAAACGCACCTCTTTGACTTCCCCATAAACTGAAAATATATGACGAAGATCATCACTGGATACCGATGCATCCAAGTTGAAAACAACCAGAGTTCCTTGGTTGATATCCTTTTCAGACGGATTATCCTGAATATATCATATACAAATATAAATTAAAGAGTAAAGTGCCATTTTCGTCCCTGAGCTTTGACCAGTTTTGCGACTTTCGTCCAAAGGTTTGTTTTTCCGCATCTGGATCCAATAGGTTTAGCCATTTTCATCTGGCTCGATAAGTCCATCAATTTTTCTCCGTTAATTCAGGGGCATTTTTGTCTTTTTTGTTAACTCAAAGGGCAATTCGGTCATTTTCACTTTATGTAAAAAGACCGAATACCCCTGAAAAAGACCGAATTGCCCTTTAAGTTAACAATAAAGACGGAAATACCCCTGACTTAAAGGAGAAAAATTGGATGGAGTTAACGAGCCAGATGAAAATGGCAAGATTTCAAACCTTTTGGATCCAGATGCGGAAAAATAAACCTTTGGACGAAAGTCGCAAAACTGGTCAAATCTCAGGGACGAAAATGACATTTTACTCAAAAATAAATGAACAATATGTTACTAGTATGAATGAATTTACTATGTCTACAGACCTTAGGAATTGAAAAATGAATATCTAATTTTCTTCTTCTCAAAGGCTTATTTTGAAGTTCTCTCATCGCAGCGCGAGCATGTCTGATGTCATAATACGATATCATTACAAAACCCCTGTGCTTACATGCAGTATATAAATTTCTTATTTCTCCATATTCCTACACAAATCACCGTTTCTTAAAGTCAATAACAGATACAAAAACGTCTTCAACAAAAAAATGTTTTCTGGAATATAATACCTCAAAGAGGCATCTCAGTTCAGAGTCTTCAACATTGCTGTTAATATTCCTAACAAATAAAGTTCGCGAAGGGTGTTCTCCGTACGGATGTTCTCCGACAACGGGGGCCACACCATTGGGGAGCTCGTGACGATTAATAATTCCAGTTAACGGGACACTATCGGATAACCTTAAATTAGAGAGACCGAATCTAATTCCATCACGGGAATCGGAGTCCATTTCCATTCCGCCTCCACTTTCGAAAAGGTCGTCTTCCAAATCCAAATCCTCTAATTGCGTAGGCAAATCACCAAGGTCAAAATCGTCAGTTCCTGTAAACGGCTCGTCTTCCTCACCTGGAAGCATACTTCCGGTTAAACTAGTTGCGATATCTTCACTCTCGTCTTCTAAAGGAAATCCATCTTCAAGAGATTGTTTATTGTATTAGAACAAATTTGAGTATGGAATAAAGTTATACAAATAAATAAATAAATAAAAACAAAGGCGAATAATAACAGATTTATCATTTATCGCACATTTTTCATGTAGAATGACAGGTAATGAGCTTGAAAACAAACTGATATCGGTTGATGCTCGATACGCATTTTCCACTTCTTGAAATACAGTTGATGCTGGAGAAGCTTTTTGCTGACCTGCATGATGAAAATTAAATATGATTCATTGTGACAAAAACTATATGAACCCAGTGATAAAACATTAAAACCACTCACCTGAAAAAGATTTTTCCAAATGCTGCTCCATTGAATCACTTCCTACCACCAGCCCAAATAAACCTATTAAGTATTACCAAAACTTATATTAACTATCCTTTTCTTAAAACCAATTATATTAACTTTGTCATTTAAACACAAGTACTCCTGTTAGACAAGCGTTTCAAGAAAAACATATGTTTTTTACCCACGGACCCCACCAATACCCTACTAACTAACGGGGCCAAACTGATATCAATTATCCTTTTTCTTAAAACCAATTATCGTTCATCATTTAAACACAAGTAATCCCTTTAGACATGTGCTTCAAGAAAAAAAAAACATATGTTTTTTACCCATGGCCCCCACCAATACCCTGCTAACTAACGGGCCAGGGGTAAATTCAAAGAACAATATATGTTTGATTATCATAATATCTTAAACACATATACCTCATGAAACAAAACCATAATCATTAATTTTTTTTTTTTTTTTTTTTTTTTTTTTTTTTTGTAATTATGGCATCTATCTATTTAACAAGTTATAACTTATGATATTCCCAAAAAATAAAAATCCCCAAATAGAAAGTTTGAATTCCCATTTGGGACCAAACAATAACTACTTTTAGGGATTCATTGAAATCAGAATCAAATGATTCAAAACCACCATAACTTCAACTACAAAATCAACATCAAAACACCATCATACTCCACTTAAACCCTAAATCACACCTTAAATCAAACCCTAAATCAACAAATTCCACTCGGTCAACAACTAACAATCCCACAAAACCCACACGATCACTTCACCAGTTCACTATTCCACCAAGCAAAATCAAACAACGGATTCAGTTACAATCAAACAACACTTAAAAAAGCAAACAAACAGAGTTGAAAAACAGAGCATGATCAATTACGAGAACTGGTGAAGGAACTGACCTGGAATTGTTACAGGATGCAATTGGAAGAAGAAGAGAGGAGAATCTGAAGTTATTAATAGCGATTGGTGAGTAATTGAAGGGGAAATTGATTAAAAAAAAGAACAGAAACAGTTCCGTAGAAGCAGAGAGAAGGTATTTCGTATACTCATCTACTTCCTTTGCTCCCGCCGGTGAAAAGAGCTTAGCTAAGCTCTATTATTATTGTTATTTGACCTCTACTCATCATTGGATGGATGGTTAGTAAAGTATAAACAACAACAACAACAACAATTTATTATTATTATTATTATTTTAAATAACCTCAACTTTTACCAATTGGCTGATAGCATTCCTAACTTTCGATTTGTATCACACCACTCCCAACTTTTGATTTATTGGCCGATAGTACCCCCAACTAACTGAACCCTAACTTAATTACTTTTTTTTGCTGATATGACACTTGTGTGTTAACGTGGCGTCATGAATTTTTTTTGATGACCTAGCAGTTGATGTGACATTTGAGTTGGCTTTTTGATGACATGGTAAGTGACGTGACATTTGACTTAGTTTTTTTGTGACGTGTCGCTGGTTTGGTTACATGGCAGTTGATGTCAGCAAACTGAGTTAGGTGTTGTTTGTTTTTGCAGACAAAAACTGTCTGCAGTCTGATTTCAGCTGATTTTATGTCTGCAACTAAAGATGTGGTCTGAAGGTCTGCAAGCTAAAAATATAATACTGTTTGTTTTATAAACTGGATATCGTCTGTATAACATAAAAAAAAAAAAAAAAACATAATACAACCACCACCTCCACCTCCACCACCACTACACTGCCCAAACCACCAGCACCACCACTCAAACCCGTCGAAAAAAAACCTTTACAGTCAAGCTACATACAAAACCCCCATTTCAGCAAATCAACAAACAAGTGTGCATTTTCATTTTACAATCGAACAAACAGTCGACCCTAGATATTAGCTAAATATCACTAATACAGTCAATAATTACATACACTCAAAACCTCAAAAATGTAAAAAACAAACAGTCTTCAAGGTCTTGTGTATGCCCGCCATGAAGACATAGGCTCCTTACAGATGTTTTAAGACAGCACCTTAGTGTTAGGTTAGTTTGGGTGTGCTATCGGTTAATAAATTGAAATTGAGAGTGGTGTACTACAAATCAAAAGTTGTAAGTGTTATCGACTGATTGGTAAAAAGTAATGTTATTTAAATTTAATATTCCTATCATTATTGCTAGTGTATTGATGGTTATTTAAATCCAACTAGGGTTAAGACCCGCCCGCGTTGCGGCGCGGGTACATCGTAAACATTGAATAGATTAGTCTAAACGTTATATGATTTCAACGTATCCAGTTGAACTCAGTGTAACCTGTATAAGCATTGTCATTGGATCAAACGTAAAGTAAATGGAATTCATATTAAACAATAACTTGAATTTATACGAAACATACGTAAAAATATGCACATAAAAATGGTTTATTTAAACGAAAACGTATTATATTTGACCTGACTCGTCTATAAAAAAAGTCTACGTCGGAATGCAGAAGAAATCATATTTATACATACTCGTACAAAAATATGCACGTAAAAAATAGTTTCTAAGTAAAGGAAGTATAGGGGTAAACCGAAACAAAATATCAGTAAAAAATTTATTAGGTTAAAAACGTTCGTAAAACCGTGTCAAGTAGCACCAATGCCACAACGACATCGACTCTCAACATCGTAAAAATAAAATAGATAAAATGGTAAAAATTACACTGAACGAAAATGAGACTAAAATCGTTGAACCACACACACCCGTTACAGTGTGTTAATGCGAAGAAATTAACCAGAAACGTAAAACGTAGAAAATAATAACTTAGTCGATATAGGACCCCCCCCCCCCCCGGTTGCGGCGAAGTTTTCAAAAGGGAAAAAATAGACGCGTTGCATCGGGTCTGTTAAATATGGAGAAATAGAGCAAAAACGTTGAAGCTTACATGCACGCTACAACAAGTTAACTCGCAAAATTTAGAACGAAATGAAAACTTGCAAAAGATAAAAAAGTATGGAGAACCAAAGTTGTAAATAATAAACTGTTGTGGTAAATTACAAAAGATGAAAAGTTTGAGTTAAAAGTGAAAATTTCAAATGGGTTAAAATGTAAAAGATAAAACTTTAAGGTAGAAAGTGGAAAATAAGTAATGGACTAAAATGTTAAAGATAAAACTTTGAGGTTGAAAGTGGAAAATCAATTTTTTTTTTTGAAAAATTCCCCAAGCATAGAGTACAAGTCATGATGCACAAGAAAGTTGATAATTTATATATGGAATAATATCTCTATTATTATTATATTGAGAATTTTGAATTTTGACTTTTTCTATGAAATACAAAGATAATATTTTTTAAAAAGATATTGTTGGTAGTGGGTTTATTTCGTTTATTGTGTGATCGGAATTTTTATTGGCTGTACCCTGTACATTTGATTCTTAGATATTCTAGGTATTTTAATTTTAATATTATAATGTGTGTATTGTGTATTTAAGTTGGAAAGTTAGGAAAGTATTGGCCTCACATTTATGTTTGGGTAGCTTTATAATGATTAAACTTTATACGGTTGAGTTTAAAAAGACTTGTTATGTCTGTTCAAATACTTTATGTATGAATTTATCACATATTTATGTATTAAATTATAAATTATAAAATATTTGTGAAGCTATAATTTATAAAATATTTGTAAAGCTAGAAAAATAGAGAATCTTTTTATTAGTATATTTATATGTTTATTTTAGACGACTAGTAGGGTGCCCGCGCGATACGGCTGGGGCAACACTTTGTATTGCGGCACTCGTTTCTAGTAGTTCTTATTCGTATAAAATTTATGATAATATTATTGTGGTGGATATATGTACTAAGTGTTACACATATGTAAAGTTCTTTTTTATAAAAATTAATTATCAAAAGAAAAAAATATATTGTTTTTTATAAAAACTAATAATCAAAAGACAAAAAATAAAAGATAAGTTGTTATAATTGTAAAGTATGTTTATTTTATTGGTTAAATTATAAAGTATAATTTTATTCTTTAAATTTCATAACTTTTTGAAATATTCACATAGTACTCATCCAATAAATTTTAAGTTTAAAATTTCCGTTTTTATAAAAAAAAATTGTATTTGACTCGTAAGTACGTTTTTGACCTTTAACTCAAATTGTTAGATTTTGTTTTTTTACAGAGATAAAAAAATTATATTTTTATAAAATTTAAATAACTTTTTTATAAAAAATAGATTGTTAAGAGTTTATATCTTTATTAACTTTATATCATACTAAGTTCAGATTTTTAGTTCCTAACTAATCTTATCTTTATGAGTCTACTTTTAACTTATAATCCCTAAAAATATGCAACACAACCTACTATGTACCTAGTCAAGTTGATAAAAAAATCTTTTGAAACTGACTAATATTATCTATAACAATATAGTTGAACTTATAATTCCTAAAAATTTGCAACACAATTTAGTATTTGTCTAGTAAAATTGTAAATTTCTGGAGTAATTTATTTATATTACTTGTTACAAAAAATATTTATAAAAGAAATATTTTTTTTATAAAAACAAATTGTTTTGTTTATAAATAAAGTAAAAAAAACTGTTTTACACATGTAATGTTTCGTTTTTTAATAAAAAAATAATAATCAAATGACAAAAAATAAAAGATAAGTTGTTATAGTTGTAAAGTAAGTTTATTTTGTTGCTTAAATGATAATTTTTATAAATTTATTCTTTAAAGTTCATAACTTTTTTCAAATATCCACATGGTACTCATCCAATAAAATTTAAGTTTAAAATTTTTGTTTTTATAAAAAATAAAAAATAGTAGTTGACTCGTAAGTACGTTTTACACCTTTAACTTTACTTGTTAAATTTCGTTAATATATATATATATAGGGGACCGCTAAAATGAGAACCACCTCGAGTTGTAAGAACCGTGAGAACTACACTGTACGGGGCGAGGTGGACCAAATTTTTTTTTTCATAAACGTAGATGCATGTATTATAAACACATTTGTAAAAAAAATTCAAAAAAAATGTCGTGTGTGTAGTTTTGAGCACCACAAGTTTGTGTTTACGGGTACCGTAAATCCTACCGGAAAATTTATGGTACCCGTAAAACACAAACTTGTGGTGCTCAAAAAAAAATTTTTTTGATTTTTTTTTTACAAATGTGTTTATAATACACGCATCTACGTTTGTGGAAAAAAAATTTTGGTCCACCTCGCCCCGTACGGTGTAGTTCTCACGGTTCTTACAACTCGAGGTGGTTCTCATTTTAGCGTGATTCTATATATATATATATTATATTTTTATAAAGTTTTAAAAACAGTTTTTATAAAAAAATAGGATGTTAAGAGTTTATATCTTTATTAGCTTTATATCACAGTAGGTTCAGTTTTTTACTTTAGCTTTAAAGTTTATTACTTTGTTATTTTTTAATTAAGAAATACAAATTTTTACATTGATATCCAAGAATAACTACAATATTTTATAATTTCAGCTTGACTATATCTAACTGCAATATTTATTTATTACAACTTTAGGATATTAACTTATATAAGTTCAGTTGACTCGTAAATTTTGGATACTAACTTTATTTTGAACTTTATTAATATGGTCAATAACTGCATTATATTAACACCAAAAATAAAGTTCAAATATTACATAAACTTTATTCATACGTCTAGATCAAACATAACAACTAAAAATAAAAAAAAACATAAAAACACTCGATAGATTTCATATGAGACCGCATGAAATCTGTTCCGCTTCTGAATTAACACTCGAGATATTTTTAATCGGGTTTTGTGGTTTGTGCTTGAATCGGCGATATCTTCTAATTCCTCTTCTTTGTCATTGTCCTCAGAATCGTCTAAATTAATAACCTCACTCCGTTTTTATTTAGAGAGTCTCTTGGATCTCTTCCTTTGAGTTTCTCTGATCCTTAAAAAGGACAAAAATTGAATACAAAAGTTAAAAAAAGATTAAATAAACCTTAAAATTACCTTTTCACTAAATTCACGTTGAAGATTAGACTTGTATGGACTAAACATTGCACCATAAGAAATAATATTAACACTTTTATCACCATCATCCTGTAATAAAGCATACATATAATAACATAACGAGCATGTTAATATGAAAGATATAAGCAAAAATAATACTTAAAAACCAGCAAAATCAATACCTTAAAAGCTTGTTCGACAGCTGAGTTGTTTAAATTGGCATGTTCATCATGCAACTAAATCTGAAAAATCGAATAAGTTAACATTCATTTAAAAGTAAATAAAAGAAAAAAATTATTCACTGCTGCGATATAACAGAACTGACCTTAGACTTGTCAATCTCGCATGTTTGGTTTTTCACAACAATTGAATTCAGAACAGGATCCATTTTTTAACTTTGTTTAGCAATAGATATAGGGGTATCCTGCTATGTATTTATAGTAGTAACTATAGAAGTGCATTAGGGTTTAATTTTAGATTTGTCACTCCTTTATTTAGGAAGTTTGTTATGGTTAGTTTTAAGTTTTTTATAAGATATATCTAAGTATAGATATTAGGCAGTTTTAATAAAATAAAATGTGACACATAATATCTTCATTTTATGTTACGGTACTTTTAATTCTTTTTGTTTTTGTTTGCATAGATGGAGCCCATCTTTGTAGGTTAAGCGCATTAGATCACAAGTATTAATTACTTGTACATTAAAGCATTATCGACTTGTACCTTTTAATCCGTGCGTCGATATTGAACAAGACAACTACCGAAACGTCGACAAAAATGTGTATGTCGTCATGCTATCTTTGGATTTTTTTAAGCAATATAATTTATAAGATATGTCTAGAATACGTAAAAAAAATTATAAGTTTGTTGTGGAGAGGTGAATTGTAACTAATTATCTATAATTTGTTAAAACCTCAGGGATTTAAGTGTAATAAGTTTAGGGGCTAAAAAATAAATTATGTTTAAAACACCAAACTACCCTCATTTTAGGGGTCTTTCTATAAATAAATGACGGGAAAAGTTCTTATTTTTTGGGTATCTTAAAATACCCCTCCCTCATGCATTATAATATAGTATAGATTTTTTTTTTCCATACCTATAAAGTGCGTTAGGTTGTTTCACATATTTACTTTATACTTAAACTAGGTTAGAACTTGGTGTATTACACGGGTTGAATACCTATAGTTAATATATTAAATAACTATGTTATAGACCCGCGTATTACACTGGGTTGTATAATAGAAACAATGCCATTATATAACCTATAAAAAATACTACGTATTAATAACGTATTATCATATGACAGCTTACACAACTAACTTGAATTTATAATAAAACCAGCCTATGTTAATTACTAACACTCCAATACATTAATAACACGTGTATTACACGAGTTGAATATTGAAAAATGTGCAATACACAAATTTGTATATTCTCCATGTGATTGAAATTACGTATTACATCCCATATAATAATGTATATAAATAATATTATTTTTATTGTTGTGTATGAAAATAAATTTATTGGTATGTTATAAATTAAAGAGTAAAGTCCTATTTGAGTCCTTGTGGTTTGTGCAGTTTAACCATTTGAATCCAAAAACTAAAACTGTCTTGATTTGAGTTCCTGTGGTTTCTAATTTTAACCATTTGAATCCAAAAGTAAACAACATCCAAATAAGAAATATTTGGTTTTTGGATGCAAATGGTTAAAATTAGAGACCACAGGGACTCAAATGGTTAAAATTAGAGACCACAGGGACTCAAATCAAGACAGTCTTGGTTTTTGGATTCAAATGGTTAAACTGCACAAACCACAGGGACTCAAATAGGACTTTACTCTGGATTAAATTTGTGATTCATATTAATAACTTTTATACAGATTTAATTAACAATTAGTTATTATAAAATTATTATCTAAGTTAACAGTTTATATATGATGAATAAAATATTTTCATATTTAATGGTTTTAATATGTTACAAATAGGTAAAAAAAGAAATTTACAATATTAAAATAAGTTTAAGTTACTATTTCCTACTTTATAAAACAGTTATTTATTTAGGATTATGAAGAGATTTGAACAGTAAACATGATGAGGTAAAATATAGTGATAAGACGTGTCATATTTTATATTACTTTTTAGGTAGTAGAAGTAAATAATTTACGTAATATATGAGAGTAATATTACAGTTTTGTTGAATAAGTGTGTATTTATATTTGATGCTTAAAAAATATTGCATATTCTTTTAGTTGATTTTTATTGTTAACATCCGTAAAATAAAGAAAAAATTACACCATTGTTGTTGTGGTTTCTGCCAAATTTCAATGTAGAGTACTAATAATTTTTTGTTGCAAAATCAGGTATTATCTTTCTAGTTTGTCACAATGTTGAGTACTAAGTCCAAACCTTGTTAACTTTTTTTTTTTTGGTTAAATCTTAATAAAATGACTAAAATGCCCTTTAATAAATAGAGAGTCTATTTTTAATATATTTGACTAAAATAATTTAAAGTTTTAGAGTGAATTGCAAGAATTGTCCTTTATCTTTATGTCTCTTTACAGGCGGTGTCCTTTATGTTTAAAATTGACGAGTTTTGTCCTTTATGTTTAAAAATCAAGCACGTTTTACCCTTTGGGCCTAACCAAGTTAGTTTTTTTTGTTAAATCTTGTCATGTGCCTTGCACATGAGGGCAATTTTGTTATTTTAACGAAGCAGGGACTAACTGTGTAAATAACTTAAAAATGTTTAGAAAAATAAAAAAAAATTATATATAAACACAGAAAAAGCTCCTGTTCTCATTCTCTCCCTCTTCTCTCCTCTCCTTCTCTCCCACCACATCCATAACCACCGGCACCATCACCGGCGACCCCCATAACCACCGCCACCTGAAACCTGCCCCCTCCATAACCACCGCCACCTGAAACCTGTCACCCCATTACCACCGCCATCTGCTAATCACCTCTAAAACCCCATAACATCACCACCACGAATTGGATTGAACAGATTAGAACCCCATAACGACCGGCAATCAACATCTGGGAACGAGAATCGGTGGCAGAGCAATCGGTGGAACGGGAACTCGCCGTTGCGAAGGCGGCGGCGGTTGTGCGGCTGAGCCGCCGTTGGTCTCCGCCATGTGAGGTTTTGTTTAATTGCAGATTGGTGATGATTGTGGTGGCGATTGGTGGTGTCAGATTAGTTCTCTTTAGAAATTGGGGGATTTGGGGTGAAATTGAATGGGGATTTGGGTGTTGGAGATGATTTTCGGGGTTTAATTATGGATTAGTTGTTCCAATTTGGGATTTAAAGTACAGAGTGTGTGTTTTTCTTCATCTTGATGTTATCTTGTGTGTGTGTGTTTTCTGTGTGAAGTGAATAGATGATGAAAACAGAGGAAGATGAACCAAATAAGAGTGGGGGATCAAAGTGGCGGTTTACACAACAACTAGTGTTTTTATTTGGGGGAATCTTTTGCATTTGTTAATCTTCTACATTTCTAAACCTTTTTTTAGTTATTTAAACAGTTAGTCCCTGCTTCGTAAAATAACAAAATTGCCCTCATGTGCAAGGCACATGATAAGATTTAACAAAAAAAACTAACTTGGTTAGGCCCAAAGGGTAAAACGTACTTGATTTTTAAACATAAAGGACAAAACTCGTCAATTTTAAACATAAAGGACACCGCCTGCAAAGAGGCATAAAGATAAAGGACAATTCTTGCAATTCACTCAAAGTTTTATTTATATTTATATTTTTTATATTTTTCTGCTTTATTTATATTTTTTTTATAAAATTATATGGATTTGAAGTTTATTAATTATAAACTTTGAGTTTATATAGAATATTATTTAGATTAAGTTAAAAAGTTTATTTTACTAGCATATTATTATATATAAACTCAAAGTTTATAAATAATAAACTTCAAATCCATTAAATTTTATAAAAATATAAATAAAACAGAAAAATAAAAAAATATAAATATAAATAAAACTTTACATTATTTTAGTCAAATATAATTCTCTAGATATTAAAGGGCATTTTAGTCATTTTAGTATGACTTAACAAAAAAAGTTAACAAGGTTTGGCCTTAGTACTCAACATTGTGACAAGATTTGGCCTTAGTACTCAACATTGTAACAAATTAGAACATTAATACCTGATTTTATAACAAAAAACTATTAGTACCCGACATTGAAATTTGACAGAAACCACAAGGACCAACGGTGTAATTTTTTCTAAAATAAAATACAAGATCGGATAAAAGTATGTAAGGAATAATCAAAATCTACAATTATCCTTAATGTTGCAGTTTTATATATATAGGGTGAGGTTCTAGAGTGAACACTAGTGTATTTGCGAACTGAGTGAACAAATCCTGGCCATTGATCTACACACGTGTATGGTCAGGATCTCATCATCAAATCGTAAAATACACTAGTGTATTTTAACATCAAATCCTGGCCATTGATCAACACACGTGTATGGCCAGGATTAGTTCACTCAGTTCGCAAGCTACACTAGTGTTCACTCTTGAACCTAATCCTATATATATATAGGAGACCGCTAAAATGAAAAGCACCTCTAGTTGCGAAAACTGTGAGAACCACTTTCCAACCACTAGATCTTTGAAATGGATGGATGAGATTAAAAGTAATGAAACTATTAAAAAATTCTTTTTCTCTTATTATGTATTTAATATTTTAATTTCAAAAGGGTATTTGAGTAAATTTGCTTTTTTTTTATCTTATTATATATATTATTTTTTATTAACTTTTTGTCTCATTACATTAATTGCTTTTTATTAAAAATCATATTTTTTATTAAACAAAATTTTAAAATCAGATTTTTTTTCAAGATTTTTTTTACACAAAAACGTTTTTACGAGCGGTTTTTTTTACGCCCCGTTTTTTGCGTGCCGTTTTTTCGCCCTATTTTTTACGCGTCGTTTTTTACGCTCCGTTTTTTCGCACCGTTTTATGCGCAATTTTATCACCCTTTTTTTTACGAGCCGTTTTTTATGCCCCGTTTTTACGCGCCGTTTTTTTAACGCGCCGTTTTTTACTCCCGATTTTTTTTACACGCTGTTTTTTATGCGCGATTTTATTTAGTCGCCCTTTTTTACACACACGTTTTTAAACTTTTTTTTACGGTTTTAAACTTTTTTTACTGTTTTAAACTTTTTTTTACAAAAAACTTTTTTACAAATTTTTTTTACAAAAACTTTTTCACAAAGATCAAAAATTTATATGAAAACATTTTTACGGTTTTAACCTTTTTTTTACAAAAACATTTTTTGCACACACGTTTTTAAACTTTTTACATTTTTTACCAAATCTTTTTTTAAGGTTGTAAACTTTTTTTTTTTTTACAAAATAACAAAAAGAGAAGAAAGAAATGTGAAGAGAGAGAAATTGAAAAATCTTTAAAAAGAGACTTTAAAAAGGAGAGAGAGATGATTTGATGCTTTTGATTAAATGACTATATACCATTTTGGTTGTCATTATCTGATTGGTGGAGAGTGGTTCTCGCGGTTCTCGCATCTGGAGGTGGTTTTCATTTTAATGGCCCCCTATATATATGTATGTATGTATGTATGTATGTATGTATGTATGTATGTATATATAGGGTCATGATTTAGAGAAAACGCTCAAAAGTGTGAGAACGGAGAGAACGCTTGTAAGGATCTGCAAAAATGTCCCAATACGACCCGTAAGTGAAAACCCGGACCCCTGAAACCCTAATGTGCATGAAAAACCAAGAAAACAAGGTTTTTGGTTCTCAGGCGGGCCGCGTAAACCATAAGCAGCCCTTACGCGGGCCGCGTTAACTCATGGTTGACCGGATAAGCATGTCGGGCCATGCGTCGCACACGTGGCGGGCCTACTGATGACACGCTAGCCCTACACGTAGACTAGGTCCCCTTGCGGGCCGCGTAAGAATCAAGAGAGGGTTTACGCGGGCCGCGTAAAACCCAAAAATCAGCTATAAATAGGGTTGGCCATGAGCAGTTCACTGGTGTCGAAAGTTTTGATCAAAAACGCAATTCTACTGCTCGAAAATCATATTTACAATAGCAAGGTGCTGCTACGATACAGGGTATTAACTCGATCGCTGCTACGATTCAATGTCCGATCGATTGAAACCAATCTAATGGATGTTTAAGTGCTGCCCAACTCGGGCTATACTTTGTCATTCGTTATGAATCCGATGGATGTTTAAGTGCTGCCCAAATTAGGGCTATACTTTGTCATTCGTCGTGAATTCAATGGATGTTTAAGTATTGCACTTTGAGTTATCGTAAATGTTATTTTAAGTTACTGACCTAGTTCGTATGCATTGTCATTTAATTTAGGTTACAAGGCTTATCAGTAGGCTAAACTCTGCCCGTTTAAACTTGCAACGTGAGTCATTCTCTTTTTTATCAATTTGGTTTCTTAAAACTCTACTTGTTTTCAAAGTTATAATTACAGTGATTAAGTCTTTGTAATCTTCAATTACTGCCGGTATGTGGGGTTTTGTATACATTACTTGATACCTGTCACCATTGGACAACGGGTTAGCCAATGGGTGATCTGACCATAGTCACAGACACTGTCAAGTGACAAATACCGATTTGGGGTAATTGGTAGATAGAAACAATATAATCACCCTTAATACTGTATATTATAACAATGTGTCATTTTATATAACTTGAATGACTCGCCAGTATTTCCCCGCTGATAAAATATTTTTAAAACATGTTACAGGCGACCTGCTGTGAATCAAGGAAAACGTGCTACGGAGCATCAACAAGCTTGAAGAGGTGGCTCAATAAAATAAATAAACATGTTTTGTAAACCAGGGAATTTCCTTGTGAGATTCCTCTATTGTAAATTACGGGGTTGATCCCGAAATATGAAATAAAATAATCAGGCACTTCCAAGTTTTAAAAGATCCTGTAAATCTTCAGCTGTTAACTCAATTAATAAATACCACGGGATTTCTGTCCCGCGGCTCCTGAACCGGGTAAAAACGGGACGGGGGCCGTGACAGAAAAAGGTGGTATCAGAGCCACTGATTTAAAAGCCCATTAAGTATTTAGAAATACTTAATTTCTTGATTGCCATTTTGTGATTCTATTAAAATTTAATTTACAAAATTTTAATTTAGAATTTTGTGTGTTTCTTCATATATGCTCACAACATGAATGAACTATCAGAAGCACTTCAAAACTTTTCTATCCATACCACAGATATGGATACCACCGGTACCTTCACTGGTTACCAGGCTGATACTGAAGAACAAATGGTGTTCCAAGCCCAACCTCCGGAGAAACCCAAACCGAAAAAGAAAAGAAAATTCGTGGGCTGGAGGCGTGTGCGTAGGAAGAAACCAGTGACACGGAAAGTTGTAAAGACTGAGGATCCGAAGGATAAAGGTAAAGGAATAGAGATCGGAGAAAGTTCAAGGCAAGCCCAGGAAATGCCACCCTGGGAGGAGTTGGACCATCAACTGGCAAATAGCGACCTCATCGGACCTGCCGATGAAAACCTCGAACCTGTCAATGAAAACCTTTTAAATTATCCCGCTGAAGCCCAACTTCCAGTCAATTTGGAACCTGCTATCCCAGATCCTATTATCCACCCCCGACCTCTAGGAGAGCTGGAAGAATGGTGGACCACTGACTGGCAATTTCAAAATCTCCTGAATAACCCTAATACCTTTTTCCCTCAATTTGACCCTGAGCCTCCACTACACCCGCCTATGAGCGAAGAAAACTTGGCTGAACTCCGTCATTATGGCGAGGAACTGATAGATGCAGGAAACAGGATTAGGGATGTGGGAGAAAGAATCACCTGGAAATACGACGAGAGGGAACGTTGTTTTTGAAATGCCAGTTGACTGTGGTTGTGTGGTTGTGGGAGTATGTGTTTAATAATAATATAATCATATAAAATAACTAAAGATAAAACTTTTGTAATATATTTAGTGTGTACGGATGCATACTACAATATATAAAAATAGACGCCGCAAAGTCGACAATTTTGGCTATACGTGATTATGTACAAGTATTTTATTATGTTTGGTTGTTGTTTATTTTATGCTAATTGCTTATATATATATATATTAACTACCAGATGGAACACGCTGATAATCAACCAGTCAATGAACCCGTTAACGAAGTTAACCAATCTGAGCAAAACAATGAAGATCAATTTCTGAATAGGCAAGATATAGAAAACATCGTTGCCCAGGGAATAGCCAATGCTATTCCAGCAATCCTTGTTGCTGCCCGAAATCCAGTTGAACCTCAACCAATCATTCCTAGCAAGCGTACTCACGACGATAACTTTGGTAATAGTGTAAACGGAGGCGGCAACAATAATAATAACAATAATGATGATGTGACGCAAGCCCCAATTCGTAAGAGAATGAAAGCTGCAACGCCTGGTTGCACTTATAAGGAGTTTCTTGCCTGTAAACCGGTTGAATTTGCAGGTAACGAAGGGGCGACTGCTGCACTGCGTTGGTTAGAAAAAACCGAAGCAGTAATTAAAATAAGTAAATGTGCCGAGAAAGACAAGGTCATGTATGCATCAAATCTTTTTAAAGAAGGGGCACTAGAATGGTGGAACACGATACTGCAAGCTAAAGGAAGTGATGTAGCGTATGCCATGAATTGGGAAGAATTTAAAAGTCTGGTGGAAAGAAAATTCTGTCCCGAATATGAAAAGGAAAAAATGACAAATAAGTTCCTGAACCACCGGATGGTGGATGTTGATTGTCGAGGGTATACTTCGACGTTCTTCGAATATGCTAGAGTTGTACCTACTCTGGCCTCGCCAGAACCGGTACTTATTTCTCGTTATATTTAGGGGCTGATTGGCGAAATCCGTGATATCGTTAAAGCTGCGAGACCTCGTACAATTGACGATGCCGTGGAATTAGCCAACACTTTGACTGACGGACTGGTGCGTATGCGGGAAGAAAATAGGAAAAAGGAGTTAGCCCAAAAGATTACCCAAGGATTCCGTGTGGGTAATAGTAGTAATTTCAAGAAAAGAGGAACTGGGCAATCTTCCACTCCACCATTCTGCAGACACTGTAAAAAGAAACATTTTGGGAAATGCAATGAAACCTGCAACTTTTGCAAGGCTCTAGGGCATCGTGAAGAGGAATGCAGAAAGAAAACAAAGATCTGCTATAACTGTGGAGAAGCTGGGCATTTCAGACCAGAATGCCCTAAATTGGTCAAACCAGCAGATAATAAGGCCAAACATGCAGAAGGAACTACCAAGAAAAACGCAAGAGCCTTCCAACTGACTACTCAGGAAGCAGAGCTAATACCTGATGTGATAGCGGGTACGTTCCTAGTTCACGACGTTTATGCAAAAGTATTATTTGACTCTGGTGCAAACCAAAGTTTTATAAATACTTCATTCTGCCAAGCTCTTAATTTACCCTTAACCAACCTTAGACAAATTTTTACGGTAGAAACGGTAGAAGGGAATTCTGTTAACGTAGATAAGGTTTTGCAAGAAGGAAAGCTAGAACTTTTAGGCCATAAATTTTCTGTAAACCTATTACCTATGAATTTAGCCGGATTCGATGTGGTGTTAGGAATGAATTGGTTAGTAGCCAACCATGCTCAAATCCTTTGTGATAAGAACTCCATAAAAATTCATACACCCACAGGAGAAATAATAATGGTTATAGGAGATAAGCCACGTAAGCCAATGAAGTTCATTTCAGTAATGAAAGTAGCTAGTTATGAACGAAAGCAAGGAATAGTGAATATGATTTCGGTAATCATTAACACTAAGAGTAAGGAACTTAAGGAAATTCCAGTAGTATCAGAATACTCAGATGTATTTCCAGAAGAACTACCTGGATTACCACCCGATAGGGAAGTAGAATTTAGAATTCATTTAATTCCTAGAACTACACCGATAGCTAAGGCACCTTATCGGTTAGCACCTACCGAAATGTTAGAACTGAAAAAGCAGTTAGATGAATTACTAAGCAAAGGATTTATACAACCTAGTTCCTCCCCGTGGGGAGCTCCAGTGTTGTTTGTAAAGAAGAAAGATGGTTTGATGCGAATGTGTATCGATTATAGAGAATTGAATAAGGTTACAATTAAGAATCGATACCCATTACCTAGGATTGATGATCTTTTCGATCAACTTCAGGGAGCTAGATATTTTTCTAAGATAGATTTACGCTCCGGATACCATCAGTTGAAAGTACAAGAAGAAGACATACCTAAAACCGCCTTCAGAACTAGGTATGGTCATTACGAGTTTACAGTCATGCCCTTTGGACTAACAAATGCTCCTGCAGCATTTATGGACATGATGAATAGAATCTGTAAACCGTACTTGGATAAATTTGTAATTGTTTTCATCAACGATATACTTATTTATTCCAAAAGCCAGGAGGAACATTGTGAGCACCCGCATATACTCTTAACTTTGGTAAGAAAAGAGAAGCTTTACGCCAAATTCTCAAAGTGTGAATTTTGGCTACAAAAGGTACAATTTTTAGGACACATGGTGAATCACGAAGGTATTCACGTAGATCCCTCCAAAATAGAAGCAATCACCAAATGGAAGGTCCCGCAATCAGCTATGGAAATTAGAAGTTTTCTAGGGTTAGCCGGATACTATAGACGATTTATTAAGGATTTTTCCAAAATAGAGGCACCATTAACTAAGCTAACCTATAAATCAGTTAAGTTTGAATGGGGACCTAAGCAAGAAGAATCTTTTAAGATTTTAAAGCAAAGGTTAACAAACGCCCCAATTCTTGCCTTACCAGAAGGAACAGAAGATTTTGAAGTTTACTGTGATGCTTCTAAGCTAGGATTAGGATGTGTGCTAATGCAACGCAAGAAAGTGATTGCGTATGCCTCAAGACAATTGAAGAAGCACGGGGAAAATTATGCGACTCATGACTTAGAATTAGGAGCCGTAATTTTTGCCCTTAAGATTTGGAGACATTATCTGTATGGCAGTAAGTTTACAGTCTATACAGATCATAAGAGTTTAAGATACATATTTGGGCAAAAGGAGTTAAACATGAGGCAAAGAAGATGGATGGAAATTCTAAGTGATTACGTCTGTGATATTCAATATCACGAAGGAAAGGAAAATGTAGTTGCAGATGCTTTAAGTCGTAAGTATCAAGAAAAACAGAAGCGAGTTCGTGCTCTTAGGTTAAGTTTACACTTAGACTTAATGGAACAATTAAAGAACATTCAAGAAACAACAATCAAGGATGATGCTGAAGGAATGAAAGGACGAATAAAGGAATTAGAACAAGGAAGTGATGGAATTTGGAGATTTCACAAAAGAAGGATTTGGGTACCTAAGCATGGAGAATTAAGAAATAAGATTTTAGAAGAAGCCCATAAATCCAGGTATACCATGCATCCTGGTAACAATAAGATGTACCAAGATTTAAGAAATAACTTCTGGTGGATAGGAATGAAAAAGGATATAGCTAGATATGTATCTAAATGTCTAACTTGCTCACAAGTTAAGGCAGAACACCAAAAACCCTCAGGTCTATTACAACCATTAGAAATGCCTGTATGGAAATGGGAGCTCATAACAATGGATTTTGTTACTAAATTACCCAAGACTAGAAAAGGTAATGACGCGACTTGGGTAATTGTGGATCGATTAACCAAATCAGCCCATTTTCTACCCATGAAAGAAACCTTTAGCATGGAAAGGTTAGCAAAGTTGTATGTAGATGAAATAGTATCCTTACATGGGGTCCCACTCTCCATTGTATCGGATAGGGATAGTCGTTTTACTTCCCACTTCTGGACAAGTTTCCAAGAAGCAATGGGAACCCGACTAAATTTAAGTACAGCCTACCATCCTCAAACAGACGGACAAAGTGAAAGGACGATCCAAACTCTGGAAGACATGCTTAGGGCATGTGTGATAGATTTTGGTGGAAACTGGGATGACCACCTACCCTTAATCGAATTCTCCTATAACAATAGTTATCATTCAAGCATTGAAGCTGCCCCATTCGAAGCACTGTATGGACGAAAATGTAGAACTCCAGTTTGCTGGGCAGAAATAGGAGAAAGTCAATTATCAGGTCCTGAAATCGTACAAGAGACCACCGACAAAATCACTCAAATCAAGGAAAGACTAAAGACGGCTCGAGATCGCCAGAAAAGTTATGCAGATAATCGACGAAAGCCGTTAGAATTCTAGGTTGGAGACAAGGTACTCTTGAAAGTTTCTCCTTGGAAAGGAGTAGTTCGATTTGGTAAGAAAGGAAAGCTAAGTCCAAGATACGTAGGACCATTTCCAGTAATCCAACGCATAGGACCAGTTGCTTATCGCTTACAACTACCAGAGGAGCTAGCTGGGGTACATGATGTATTTCATGTATCTAACCTCAAGAAGTGTTTATCAGACGAGTCGCTAGTAGTCCCTCTACAAGACATTCAGGTGAACGAAAAGTTGAAGTTCGTAGAGAAACCACTTCAAATAGAAGACAGAAAGGTCAAGTTTCTCAAGAACAAAAGGTTGATACTTGTCAAAGTCAAATGGGACTCGAAGAGAGGACCAGAATACACTTGGGAGCTAGAATCGGAAATGAAGCGAAAGTATCCTCACTTATTTCAATAAATCTCGAGGACGAGATTCTAAATAAGGTGGGGAGGATGTAAGGATCTGCAAAAATGTCCCAATACGACCCGTAAGTGAAAACTTGGACCCCTGAAACCCTAATGTGCATGAAAAACCAAGAAAACAAGGTTTTTGATTCTCAGGCGGGCCGTGTAAACCATAAGCAGCCCTTACGCGGGCCGCGTCAACTCATGGTTGATCGGATAAGCATGCCGGGCCACGCGTCGCACACGTGGCGGGCCTACTGATGACACACTATCCCTACACGTAGACTAGGTGCCCTCGCGGGCCGCGTAAGAATCAAGAGAGGGTTTACGCGGGCCGCGTAAAACCCAAAAATCAGCTATAAATAGGGTTGGCCATGAGCAGTTAACTGGTGTCGAAAGTTTTGATCAAAAACGCAATTCTACTGCTCGAAAATCATATTTACAATAGCAAGGCACTGCTATGATACAGGGTATTAACTCGATCGCTGCTATGATTCAATGTCCGATCGATTGAAACCAATCCGATGGATGTTTAAGTGCTGCCCAACTCGGGCTATACTTTGTCATTCGTTGTGAATCCGATGGATGTTTAAGTGCTGCCTAAATTAGGGCTATACTTTGTCATTCGTCGTGAATTCAATGGATGTTTAAGTATTGCACTTTGTCATTCGTCGTGAGGGTTTTAATCTCGTGAGTTATCGTAAATGTTGTATTAAGTTACTGACCTAGTTCGTATGCATTGTCATTTAATTTAGGTTACAAGGCTTATCAGTAGGCTAAACTCTGCCCTTTTAAACTTGCAATGTGAGTCATTCTCTTTTTTATCAAATTGGTTTCTTAAAACTCTACTTGTTTTCAAAGTTATAATTACAGGGATTAAGTCTTTGTAATATTCAATTACTGCCAGTATGTGGGGTTTTGTATACGTTACTTGATACCCGTCACCATTGGACAACGGGTTAGCCAATGGGTGATCTGACCATAGTCACAGACACTGTCAAGTGACAAATACCGATTTGGGGTAATTGGTAGATAGAAACAATATAATCACCCTTAATACTGTATATTATAACAATGTGTCATTTTATATAACTTGAATGACTCGCTAGTATTTCCCCGCTGATAAAATATTTTTAAAACATGTTACAGGCGACCTGCTGTGAATCAAGGAAAACGTGCTACGGAGCACAAACAAGCTTGAAGAGGTGGCTCAATAAAATAAATAAACATGTTTTGTAAACCAGGGAATTTCCTTGTGAGATTCCTCTATTGTAAATTACGGGGTTGATCCCAAAATATGAAATAAAATAATCAGGCACTTCCAAGTTTTAAAAGATCCTGTAAATCTTCCGCTGTTAACTCAATTAATAAATACGACGGGATTTCTGTCCCGCGGCTCCTGAACCGGGTAAAACCGCGACGGGGGCCGTGACAACGCTTATGGATCGTCAGATTAAAACAATCTATGGACTAGATGACGCGATGGCATTTTCGTAAATAAAATCACTTTTATTAATCTGGCGCGCTTCATTAAGGGTAAAAGGGTCTTTTGACTTAACATAAAACGCCAAACTCACGCTATTAAAATCCCGCCTCAACACACATAGCACACTTCATCATAATATAACGCCATAGATATAAAACGCCAAACTTTGTTTTTAACCGATAAAGCTGAACAAACAGTACTAAAACGACGGAACTTTATTACTAGCATTTACTGTAATAAAAATCGCGCCTAAAATACACGCCAAAAACTTCCTATATAAACAAACTCTCAGAACTACTAAAATCCACACCAAAACCACAAATTTGGTTGCTCAACAAAGCTCTCTATGGTCTTCATCAAGCACCGCGAGCTTGGTATGCAACCTTATCTAATTATCTGCTGGAGAATGGTTTTCGAAGAGGTCTTATCGATTGTACTCTTTTCATCAAAGAACAAGATGGAGATCTTCTACTGGTACAGGTATACGTTGATGATATTATTTTTGGTTCTACTAATGATGTTTTGTGTAGGGATTTCGAGCGTGTTATGCAGGATAAATTCGAGATGAGTGCTATGGGGGAAATGACTTTCTTTTTGGGCCTACAAGTACAACAAACGGAGTCTGGGATATTCATCCATCAGACTAAATATGTTGGTGACATCTTGAGCCGGTTCCAGATGTCTGATGCAACGCCCATTGGTACCCCATTGCCGCAAAATCACGGAATTACTCCAGACCTGAAGGGACAAGATACTAGCCCCTCATACTACCGCGCGATGATCGGATCTCTTATGTACCTCACAGCATCAAGACCAGATATAATGTACCCAACGTGCCTGCTTGCCAGATATCAAGTGAATCCGAAGGCCTCACATCTTGCAGCTGTAAAAAGGATTTTTCGTTATTTGAAGGGTTACCCTGACACCGGTCTATGGTACCCTAGGGAAAATAACTTTGACTTGATCGCATTCAGTGATTCTGATTTTGGCGGATGCAAAATCGACGGCAAATCCACAACGGCTGGATGTCAGTTTTTGGGAAATCGCCTAGTCACATGGCAGTGCAAGAAGCAGACGTGCGTCGCTACATCAACATGCGAAGCTGAATACATTGCTGCCTCAAGTTGTTGCTCCCAAGTCCTATGGATCCAACAACAAATGCGTGATTACGGTTTTGAATTCCTAACTACTCCTATTTACGTTGATAATTCTGCCGCCTTACAGATCACTAAAAATCCTGTGCAGCATTCAAAGACTAAGCACATCGACATTAAGTATCACTTCATACGTGATTGCTTTGAGAAAAGGCTAATCGATGTTGCTTACGTCCACACCGATGACCAACGTGCCGACCTTTTTACCAAAGCTTTTGACAAATCAAGATTTGACTACTTATTATTGGTAAACGGCATTAAGGTCAAGCAAGAGTAAAACCAACATCGGAAAATCATTTTTGTAAATACCTTTGTGTTTTTAAATCTGTCTTAGTTTATTGATTTTAGGGGGAGTAAATCCAAAAATTTGAAAATCCAAAAACATTGAAAAATTTCAAAAACTCAAAAACAATAGAAAAACAAAAATGAGTTTCCTGGCGAGCAAAAGAGAAAATGATAGTACATCAGTGGTCTGTCCAAACCTCTTTAAACCTAAATTGAAAAACGATAAGCAGCTCTATATAAGATGTATCGGTAGGCTCACAATCATTTTAAAGTGTGCAGGGTGATATAAACTTAAATCGACTAAAGACCAGGTGGGAACCATTCATTGGCATATGGTCTTAGTACCGAAATTTCGTTTGAGAGATTGCCGAGGTTCTGAGATATTCGGTCTTTATGCTGCTTATCATCTGGGTATCATGGTTGTATCTTTTACCGAAAAATAACGGGGACGCAAGTCTAGATCTTCCATGATACTATACATACGTGTACATATTGCATTCAACCTCAATAAGTGATCAACAATCACATGTCCCTCAAAATAAGTGATAATATATCACAAATTCTTTCCGGGTGTCAAGTTCGTCTCTCTGCTGTACGAAAGTACTGACCTGTTCACGGACTTGCTCCTGTGCCCTCATGCATCGAAAATCAAGTTCCTCATCAATAAGTGATTCTATCACATAGGGCTTGTTTTCAAATCAAAATAAGTGAGAATCTCACATCATATACGGTCAAACAGATGATAATCGGTATACTCACCGGTAAGATGAACCCTCGTGCATACCTTGATACGGGAATGTGTCGTGATGTGGATGAACACCGGTCGGTAAGTATAAATCATACCTTAACGTATCCTCTCGCCATGATTACATCTGATAAGTTGAGCTTATGTGGACAACAATACCGATAATCGTTATAGGATGCTTATCTTAATGTTAACTAAATGAACAACAAGAGCGTTTTGGCATGACCGTAAACTGATATGATTCTCTTACCCTCGAAACTCACAAAAAGAATGTTTGTATATATTTATTTACTGCTTTCAGTCTTTACATTTGAAATATTCAAAAATACCAAAAAGATTTTAAGTTTGTTTTAATATAAACTTTATAAAATCCAAAAAGATTTTATTTCTATTTTATTTTCGATCGTACGATGTTGGAACTCGAGTCTTCGTTACCTGAAACCTGAACGAAAACCGAAAATGACTAAATCTTCATAAACGGTCGAAATTTGCAAAGTTTTGAAAGTTAAAATTGAAATTGATAAAATACTTTAAACTTTCAAACTGTCGGACGGCGTTTGCTTGAACAATGGTCTCACGTGTGTCGGTTGGTTATGTTATGATATTCCAAGCGGTTGTTCTCATTACGCGTTTAGATTTCTTGCATGTGCAGATTCTAAAGGCTAGGAGAACATGGTCGATGACAAGCTTCGGAATGAAGACACGACGTGAAGGCACTCAAAAGACAAAGATGATGGAGTTGCCGCTGACCTTCAACACCACAAGGATCTCACTTCATAAAGATAAAGACTTTCACGAGCATAACTCAAGGGGGAGCTTATGTTAAGGGGGAGTTTGTCAACACACTTCTTACATGAAACAAGGAGTTTGTTGATACACTTTCTGCCTACAAGACGTGAAGACTTTGAAGATCCTCCGACATAGAAGAAATGAGAAGAGAATCTCTCGAGTAGCGTCCAAGGGGGAGTTTGTTGATACATATTTATGGACGCGACTCGACGCGACGTGATTCGATTAGTGGACGCGACTCGACGCGACTCAGCACGGCTTATATTGTGACGACTTTCCTCCGTCGTGTACAAGACTTCAAGCCATCAAAGGAGACAGACAAGGACTGGGCTCAACATTACAGTCCTTGGGCTAATAGATGATGGCGAAACACAGTTTGGGCCTCAACTGATTGGACCGAAGCCCACTATCGACGAATCAGCCCAGAAGTCGACGAAACACATCTGTTTCGTCGACCATGATCTATTTCGTCGCCTGTCTTTCTGTTTCGTCATATGTAGTGTGTCTGTTAGTATAAATAGCATGTTATGTTTCTGTCTCGGGGTGTAGAACAGAGAGAACACACAGACTTTCAGAGAGAGAGAACAGAGCACACACACACACACTAGAGAGAGTTTACAAAGAGCATTGTAAACATTGGATTGTAACCGAACCCTTTTATCGTTATAATACAGTGGTGTTTAACGGTGATATCTGCGTGTCGTGTTTTTACGTGTTCCGTCTCGGTTTGCTTTCCCGGTTGGATTCCGCACAACCGGGTTGGTTTGTACACAAGGATTAGGCGACTAGATCCTCCCCTAGCCGGACCTACACACAAAAACCTATATTTTCCTCTATACCATTCATCTTATAAACACCAAAAAAACAAAATATCAAAGATTCAAATCCATGTTTCTTTGATATACACTATTTTCTCAATAAACTTTCGCTCTATGTAATGATCAAGATCCTAAATATAAACGCCAAAACATACAAAAAACCACAAAACTTCAAAAAAGCCATTTCATGGAGATTCTGTTTTTGTTCTCTATAAAGTTTAGCAAAACGGGATGGATAACATTGTTACACATCTTTCTTGACTGAGGATTAACAATGTTATCCATTTCGTTCAGCAAAACATTATTGAGTTTAG
Organism: Helianthus tuberosus; assembly: GCA_030545235.1. Lineage (NCBI taxonomy): Eukaryota > Viridiplantae > Streptophyta > Magnoliopsida > Asterales > Asteraceae > Helianthus > Helianthus tuberosus. The sequence goes on from CM060389.1 coordinate 136,487,267, forward strand.
CACGAACAAAATTAGAAGTTTATGGTAGTTTTATTTAGTGGCGTTATTGTTTTTTTTTGGCGTATGATTCTCTTGCCCGATCTTATATTGTTTGTTATTTAATTTCGAAGTAGCATGTTATGAACAAAGAGGTAGAAAAAAGAAAAAGATGCAAAAAAAAAAAAAAATGATTTAAAACGCCAAACTGAGAAATGCCTGTGTTCTGTAGGATTGAAATAAAAAAACGCCAAACTACTCTGCACTGGCTCTCGAAGACCATCTGTATGTGTTCTATAAGAATGACAAATACAAAACGCCAAACTACTCTTCACTGGCTCTCGAAGACCTTGTCGATCTTCTTTTAATTACGGCATGTTTGCATGTTGATGCGTAGTGTCCATAGGCTTTGCAGTTCTGACACTGTCTTTCTTTGGCCCCGGGTTTCGACTTTGATTTCTTTTTGTCGATTGCTATCTCCTGTTTAGATTTCAGACGCTTCACAGAACCAGAACCTTTGGATTTATAACCTACAGGGACTCTTATTGGATTCTTGTCGTTTTTATATTGACCAGTTATCTCGGCAAATCTATCCCTAGAACTAGCGGGAGGAGCAACAATCTGCATATCTTGAACCTTCTTCATATAAGATTGAACATGATCCTTGTATAAGGATAGCTCCTCTTTATTACCAGATAAACGGATCAAAGTGTATTCGGTTAAATAAATAATATCTCGCATCGTACTTTGCATATCAGGATCAAGCTCGGTCATATATTCACGACTAATTGAGAATTCAGGAGAGCAGTTTGGGGAGGCCTCTTTGCGCCATCTATTCAGAATGTATTGTTTTGGAAATTCCCTAATGTCCATAAGTCACAAAACATAGAATATATGTCTAGATAGCAAACCAAACTGTTCAAAACGCCTGCAAGAGCAACTGCATGTGCAATCAGACTTACGGAACATTACCTGAAAAACGCCAAAAACAATATCTCTATAACGCCATGCATAGAATGTTTGTCTAAAAAAAGAAAAAAACACATTGCATATGATAAAACGCCATTAACAGAAAACGCCATAAAAACCAAAACACCATTATTACCTCAAATAAGGATGTACAAGGCTGTTGGAAGTCATTTACGTAAAACTTAACAAACCCATCAGGCTGATCTTCGTGACGTTGATTTATGCAAACCGCAACTCCAATAAGCTCAGCTTGAACATCACAAAAAATACTTTTTGTGTATATATCAACAGCTTGCCCTTCCAACAATTTGTAACTACTCTTCAACTGGAGTCTTTTGTATCGAGATTCATGATCATTTTTAAGATGTGTGTGACGATGTGCTTCTATTGCAGTCTCATAATGCTTCATGAACTCAACAAGAGTAGCTTTCGAATTGCACACTTGACCAAAAAAATGATTCTCACTCTCTGTCACACCCCGATATTTTCACGTATTACCGGTGGGCCGGTTGGGGAGTATCGTGACGTAGTTGATATCATCATAGTCAAATAATCATAGTTTAATGCACAGCAAAAGTCTAAAGTAAAAATATTACAAACCGATTCGAAAGTAACATAAAGTATTACAACGGAATGTAAAATGATCCACAGGCGGATCTAATATAAAAGAAATATTGTTCAACAGATTTAAGCATCAAAAGCTTGCAAGACTCTTTATTGATACTAGGAGTAGCCAGCCCATTTCGCATAGTACCTGCCCTTAACCTTTTGGAAAATACGTCAGTTTACACTGGTAAATACAATTAACCGACTCATTTTGAAAATGTTTAAGAAAATTGATTTGAATGCACAAGGCACAAATAATATTTTATAACTTGAGATAATTATTTTAAAAATAATCTTGTAAAAGAATTATATGTTTGTCATACGTTCAGTAGCCCGGGTTAGAAGTACCGGGTTAAAGATTAATAGACACATCACATAATATAATCCCACGACGAGTTATTCTCAACAAGCGGGTATATCTTTTTACATATGCACCGGCAGGTGTATGCCTACACCCCGTGCTTAAGTCGTGGCCATTTCAATGAATGAGCCGAGGATATCCAGGACACAGTCATTAACCCCCCAAAGGCTTAGAGCAAACAAAACAGATTAAACGGGTTATCTCAATGATTTAACCATTATTCGATTAAAGATTCAATACCCGACCAAGCGGTATTATTAAATACCGTACCCCAAGCCCGTATAAGGGAAAATGAGTTAAAAGTATTTACCTGAGCAAAATATACAAATTTATCTAAGCCGTATAACAATCAGCAAGTGCAAATATCTTTTACTGGGCTCCTAAATCTGGAACGAAGGTTTTAATAACCTATTAGATTCCTAACGGGTCTTATTTAAGTCTTAACTTAGACCGGTTAGTTTTAATGAAAGGTTTACGGTTCAAAACGCAAGATTAAGCGAAGACCGGATTAGAATGTGATTTAGACCCGACAAGTATGAAGACTTGTATAATATGGGTAAACTAAACACATTCTGGATTTTGAAGTAAAAATGATAAGGTTTGACCCGTTTCGGTCGATTTATGAAAACTAGTTACATAAACCGTACCGAACGTGAAAAATGCATAACGGGTAACCACATGAATCATGTACAGGTTCCACAAGTTAATATGCTTCAAATATGTTGTGATATCAGTAGGATACCTTCCATTATGCCCAAAACGAATTTAAAACCAATTTAAGCCCCGTAGGGGTATTTTGATCATTTTTAAGATTATAAAAGAGGTTAAATAATAATATGAGTTTCTGGTCTAAAACATTCTGTGAAAATATCTATTTTATGTTGTTATATCAGTAAGATATCATATATATGTGAAATTTATCATTTATAACCAAACTATGCACCGTAGGGGTATTTTGGTCATTTCACATAAGCTTTAAGGGTCAAATTTCGAAATCTGAGTTCAAAACTTTTACTTACTATTAAAGTATAAAAATTTATTCATAACATCAGTAGGTAACAAGCCTTAGGTGCTAAGCATGGTTTTAAATCATACTATGCGCCTAAATCGCATAAAAGTCGGTATTTGACGATATTCGGGTTGATTAAGGAAATCTGAGACTTTGAACAACCCTTACTATTTAAAATAACTTATTTAATATATAAAATCAGTAGAAAAAGGTTTGGTATCTATAGGATGTGTAAAACTCATTTTATTAGCAAAAAGGGCACAACCGTCAATTACCGAGTCAATGCAAGAACCCTATGTTATGATCAGTTTAAAATTTAATAAAAATTTCAAAAATCCCTAAATATTATATTATATCAGTGGGTAGAAGGTTTGGTGTCAAAATTTGAGTTTAAACGTGATTTATACTAAAAACGCCCTTAAATTAATAAAAAGGCTTCAATTTACGATATTGTGCATAACTCTCATTTTAGACCATAAAGTGATGTCAAATTTTTAGGACATGTTTATAAATCAGTAATAAAGGTTTTTGTCCTCTCACTTTTTCAAAAATCTTGTTTTTATATCAAAAGGGCATAATGGTCAACAATTAAGCATACAACGGAAACATGCATATGATTCGGATTATTAAGGAACCATATAGTATAATCTTAGAGGGTTATACTAACATGTAATATGGTCCTAAAGGAACCTTAAGGAATATCTAAAACAAGCTAAATCGGGTCAGAACTGAAAGTCAAAGCAAAAGTCTTCTTTTGCGACTTTCGGTTGCGAACCGAGCCTAAACTCAGAATTGTCGGGTTGAACATGCCTAAACATGTTCTTATATTATTTACCAAGTTATTTTAGTGTTTAAACATGTTCCATAACTTCTACATTATCGGTTATGGATTTATTTGCAAAAATGGATTCTGTTGACTTTCTATTAACAACTTTGACCCGACAATTGACCAAGTTAGAGTGGAAATCAGTAGGTGCCCTTTTAAGGGTTTATTACCCACATAATTACCAACTCATAGCCACTTTCAAATCGAACAATGGCTGGACCATTAGTGATTAATCACTAAGTCAAAGCTTAATTACGATGGCTTTGACTTTTGGTTATTAGACTAATAAAAGTTGAACTTAAGAGGCTAAGAACACTTACTAAGGTCCTTAGCACGTATATGGAGCTTTAGAAAACTTCCTTGAGTTCTAGGAGGCTCCCAAGAGTGAGTTGTGAATAAATTTTGAGAGTGTGCAAATGAACTAGCAAACAAAGGGCCTTTATATAGGATTTCTATAGCTCCAAGATTGATCCACATGCCCCTACAATTGATCCCTGATGATTCCAGGTGTCCCTATTGCATGAAAATCTGTTGGCTCAGGCCCTGGTATCGAATTCAGGCTTGCAAAGGTGGTGGAACTGGCTGAACTTGCAGCTGTCCAAGTCTGTCTGCATCTGGCACTCTCTCGCGGTCCGCGTAAGAGTTGCTTCTTGGTTTACGCGGCCTGCGAGGTTCTCCAAAACCAGGAAAAATCTTTTAAACTTTGCAATTTCAGTCCGTGGTCCATTTTAACTTTATTCAACTTCCATTTATTGCATTTTGGACCCCCATAGTTAACTTTTAAGGACCTTGGGTCATAAACTAACTCCGTTAAGCTCCCGGTTAGATGTACAATCACCCAAAAAGTCTTGTTTTCATCGAAACTTCACAAAATTAATATCCAATATTATTGGAAGCGAAATATACAATTATTACAATGTTTTTGGGTTTGCTAAAAGGTCACTCAGAGGTTACTTTCAACATGTTGACACTTTTAACCCTTATGTTTCGTAAGATCCTTATTTTAAGCACAAACGACTTCCAATGTTCGATAAATTATTCATCAAAGAATACGAACGTCGTGTGAGGTCACTCAGAGGCACAAGAATGGCATGTTGACACTTTGGATCCTTTTACTTACATATTTACATTGTTTGACAAATTTAGTCCCTTCAGATTAATTCCTTACACGTTTAAAGTCCATGACACGTGTCTTTATTACATTGGTCGTGATTCTACGAGGTTTTACATCCTCACCCCCTTAAAAGAAATCTCAACCTCTAGATTTACTGAAATAAATGAGGGTACTTCTGTTTCATTGTGGATTCAACCTCCCACGTGTATTCAGGGCCTCTACGGGCATCCCATTTTACCTTCACAATCGGTACATGCTTCCTTCGAAGCTTTTTAGCCTGTCGATCCTCGATCGACAAAGGTTTTTCAACAAATTTCAAGCTCTCATCTTTTTGCACGTCCTTATGTGACATAGCTAGCGATTCATCGGCTAGACATTTCTTCAAATTGCAGATGTGGAATAAATTATGAATCCCACTGAGCTCTTCTGGCAAATTTAGCTTGTAAGCTACAGTTCCGACACATTCGAGGATCTCGAATGGTCCTATATATCTTGGGCCCAACTTACCCTTCTTACTAAAACGCATCACTCCTTTCCAGGGTGACACTTTGAGTAACACTTTATCACCTACCTCGAATTTCAGAGGTTTACGCCTTTTATCCGCGTAGCTTTTCTGCCTATCCCTGGAAGCTTTGAGACGATCACGGATCTGCACAATCTTGTCCGTCGTCTCCAGGACTATATCAGGTCCTGTTAGTTGGACATCTCCAACTTCCGCCCAACAAACTGGCGTTCTACACTTTCTTCCGTACAAGGCTTCGAAAAGTGCTGCTTGAATACTTGAATGATAACTATTATTGTACGAAAATTCAATCAATGGAAGATGGTCATCCCAACTCCCTCCTAAATCAATAACGCAAGCTCGTAACATATCCTCAAGCGTTTGTATTGTGCGCTCGCTTTGCCCATCCATTTGAGGATGATAAGCAGTGCTAAAATTTAATCGAGTGCCTAAAGATTGCTGAAATCTTTTCCAAAAATGAGATGTGTATCTTGTATCTCTGTCGGAGATAATAGATACTGGCACTCCGTGGAGAGATACAATCTTATCCACGTACAGCTGAGCTAACTTGTCAAAGGTGTGGGTTTCTTTAATCGGCAAGAAGTGAGCTGACTTGGTCAGCCTATCGACTATAACCCAAATAGTATCATTTCCGTGCCTTGTCTTTGGTAACTTAGTGATAAAATCCATGGTTACCATTTCCCATTTCCATGTGGGAAGTTCAGGCTGTTGTAGCAAACCTGACGGCTTTTGATGCTCTGCTTTGACTTGCGCGCATGTCAGACATTTAGCCACATAAGTGGCTATAGATTTCTTCAAACCTATCCACCAATAATTCGCCTTTAAATCCTGGTACATCTTATCACTGCCAGGATGAACTGAATATTTAGAATTATGGGCTTCTTGGAGAATCACATCTCTAAGCCCTCCATAAATTGGAACCCATATTCGTCCATTCAACCTTAGGATTTCATCCTTGCCATACGACAATTGTTCAGCAGTTACGCCTAACTTCTCATTTGGATAGTTTATGTCCAATACAGCTTCCTTTTGAGCGGCTAACAACCTTTCATTCAAGCTGTTCTTTAATTCAATGCTCTTGGCATTGATTCTAATGGGCTTAACTCTTTCCTTCCTGCTCAAGGCATCAACGACTACATTTGCTTTGCCTGGATGATATCGGATTTCACAATCATAATCGTTTAGTGTCTCCATCCATCGACGCTGTCTCATATGTCCAAACAGATGTTGAAGGCTCTTGTGACCAGAGTAGATCACACACTTGGTTCCATATAAGTAATGCCTCCAAAGCTTTAAAGCAAATACAACGGCACCCAATTCCAAATCATGGGTGGTGTAGTTCTTTTCGTACACCTTTAACTGACGAGGTGCATAGGCAATAACCTTGCCTTTCTGCATAAGCACACAACCCATACCTGTGTGCGATGCGTCGCAATAAACCACAAACTCTTCAATTCCTTCAGGCAATGTCAACACAGGTGCATTGCTTAACTTTTGCTTAAGAATGTCAAAGGATTCTTGCTGCTTGGGACCCCAGTCAAACTTGACATTTTTGCGGGTTAACGTAGTTAGAGGTGCAGCAATCCTCGAAAAGTTTTCGATGAAACGCCTGTAGTATCCTGCTAGACCCAAGAAGCTGCGTATCTCTGTAGGAGTCTTAGGTTCTTGCCAATTCATAATTGCTTCAATCTTGGCGGGATCCACCTGGATACCACGCTCACTCACTACATGTCCAAGAAACTGGACTTCACGAAGCCAAAATTCACATTTTGAAAACTTGGCGTAGAGTTTCTCTTGTTGTAGAAGTTTAAGAATACATCGAAGATGTTTTTCATGATCGGCTTGATTCTTTGAGTAAATAAGAATGTCATCGATAAAGACAATGACAAATTTGTCCAAATACGGCTTGAAGACGCGATTCATGAGATCCATGAACCTTGCAGGTGCATTAGTGAGCCCGAAAGGCATAACTAAGAACTCATAGTGACTGTATCGAGTTCTGAATGAGGTCTTGTGTACGTCTTCGTCTCTGACCTTCAACTGGTGATATCCTGACCTTAAGTCAATTTTGGATAAATAACTTGCCCTTTGTAGTTGATCGAACAGATCGTCGATCCTGGGCAATGGATATCTATTCTTGATTGTAACCTTGTTTAACTCGCGATAATCGATGCATAAACGCGTCGAGCCATCCTTCTTTTTCACAAATAGAATCGGTGCTCCCCAAAGGGAGGAACTAGGTCGAATAAAACCCTTTGCCAACAATTCATCCAACTGAGTCCTTAACTCTTTCATCTCAGTTGGTGCCAACCGATAAGGTGCTCTTGCAATTGGTGCTGCTCCAGGAATGATATCGATTCGGAATTCCACTTGCCTATCAGGAGGTAAACCAGGTAGTTCTTCAGGAAAAACGTCTGGATATTCAGAAATAATGGGGATGTCTTCAATCTTGGTCTTTGGCTCATCAATGGTTACTTGTGCCATATAAATGACACAACCCTTTTTCATACACCTTGATGCCTTAAACATAGACACTTTCTTAGGCAATCCATACTGAGTATATCCTTGAATCGTAAGTGGCTCACCATAGGGTGTCTTAATAACCACTTGCTTCTTATCACAAACAATTTGGGCTTGGTTATGAGATAACCAATCCATGCCTATCACTATGTCGAATCCTGCTAGTTTCAAAGGAAGCAAGGATAGCGGAAAAGAGTGATTCCTAATGGATATAAAACATCCATCTAATACAGTTGAAGCAGTCTCTATCGTACCATCGGCCAATTCTACTTCATATTTTATGCTTAGAGTCTTAACAGGCAGATTTAGCAATTTACAAAACTTATCGTCTACAAAGGACTTTTCTGCACCTGAATCGAACAATACTCTAGCATAAACATCATTGATAAGGAAGGTACCTGTTATCACGTTGTCATCCTGAATGGCCTCCCGTGCATTCATTTGAAAGACCCGAGCATTGGTCTTTTTACCCTCTTCAGGTTTCTTTGCATACTTTGGGCAGTTGGACTTGATGTGCCCCTTCTCGTTACAGTTGTAACAAGTCGCATCCTTAATCTTCTTGCAATCCAACGTTTTATGCTCACTTGATTTGCAGATTCCACAAGCTCTGGGCTGCGATTGGGATTTTGAGTCGTGCCTGCATTTCCCTAGATGATGCTTCTTGCAGGTTTTACACTTGGGTTTTTCACCCGACTGCTGATTATCCTTTTTAAACCCGGAACTTTTCTTATGATCAGAGTTCCCTTTATGTTTCTTATCAGAACGGCGTGAGTTCTCCTCCTCACGTTTCCTCTTTCCTTCATCGGAATTCTTAAGCGATCTCTGCCTGACCGCATCGAGAGTAAGAGATAACGACAAATTAGCCACTGACCTAAAGGTAGTAGGTCTTGATGCTTTCACACTTGCCTTAATTTCCGGAGATAAGCCTCCAATAAAACGAGCTATACGTTTTGGTTCTGGTGTAACCAAGTATGGAACCAATCGAGACATGGTATTGAAACTGGTAAGGTATGCCTGACAGTCTAAATTCTTCATGACCAAGGTTAGGAAGTCGGTCTCAATCTTCTTAACTTTATGTTGAGGATATAAATTTTCTTTGATCAACGTCACAAACTGATCCCAAGACATGATGTAAAGTGGGATATTTCCTGTAGCTTGGATTAGCGACCTCCACCAAGCTAGAGCTTCACCTTTGAACAATTGTGATACAAACTTCACAATATCCTTATCAGCACAACCACTGAAATCAACTACTGTGTCCATCTCATCTAGCCACGTCATGCAATCAATGGCTCCTTTCTCCCCTGTGAAATCTCTGGGCTTACAGGAGACAAAATACTTGTAAGAACATGCCTTAACACGTGGCTCTTCCTTGAGCACAATATTCTTAGACGGGACACTCCTTTGATTTGACGAATGATGAGTTTCGTCCTTATGAGATACATGAGTCTTGGAGGGTGGTTTGGCGTGAGCTACCGATAGGGTCTTGCTATGAGTACCACTGGACTCCTTGAATTGTCTGTCTAGAGCTCGAGTAACAACATTATCTATTAATGCTTGCAAGTCTGCACCAGCTACATTAATCCTGGTGGTATCATTATTCTCTCAAGGGTGACTGTTGACTTCTTCTGAATCAGCCATGTAGCTTGATTGCTACAAAACAATTGACAATATTTTATATAGAGGTTATTATGGAATCATCATTTTTTTGATGATTTATTAACCATGGTACTATAAAACCATATTGGTTAATTTGTTAATTATATTATATTATTCAGGATATTAATCATCCTTTATTATAAGTCATTAAAGATATAAAAGTGGCACAAAAGGCCTAGTCACAAGGACAATTTTAAGTTATAAGCCATGATTTTAGAGAATCGAGGCATTAAGGTTTGAACATAGTTCATTACCTTTTATTGATAGGGAGTCGTAGACTACAACTGTCTTTTGTCTTATAGGACAATAAGTGTAGCCCGTAGGCACTTCATCACTAATGGATGTTTGTAATATATGATCATCTTAATTGATGATTTGAACCCATGATTTCAAGATCATTAGGCTAGATAAGGGGTTGTAAGATCCCAATATAAGGATGACATGTGTGACTTTACCGAATCACATCTGCCGGGAGTGCTAACATGTTTTCAGATGTCAACAGGGATTTGAATCTTTTTAAATAGGTTTTACCATCATGGCCAGGTCTATAATGACACGTAGGCTAGGTTTTACCCTTTAAGATTCCTCTTAATATATATTGGCAGATCAAATTTCAAAAAGGAATGATATTTTAATTTATTTCATATATTATATTCATGCATATGATGATAAACGAAATTTAAATAAGACATTCCAATAAATTTTAAATGAAGTACATAGATGCCCTAAACGGGACTTTTAAATCGAACACTTGTCCACATAGGGACGGAAAGGAAAATACAAGTCCTCGCAGGGACTGAAAACATAAATAAATGTCTACGCAGGGACTTGATTGAAATTTAAAATTACAAAACAAATAAATAAGGAATTTGTAGGACCGTGTTTCATGACCGAAACCGTGATTATCATGATTATGTTCATTGACGGGAAGATTAGAGATGGATAAAAGTACTTACTTGTATAGATTTGTAACATAACAAAACAAGCCGGCCTGATTAACAAGCTAACCGAACCATACCAAAGGAGTACACATACGGGGAGAGACCAAGTGGTGATCTCTCCCGGTGAGGTCTCAAACCTCCTAAAACTTCCAAGTGTTTGAAATGACAAAGGGTTGCTATTTATAGCTACACCCCTTTGTCTTTCAAACACACACGGTCAAACAAATAACCCTCTCGTTTGACCACTTCAAACGAGCGGGTCTATACAAGTTCGTTAGACCATTTCACTAACTATTACAAATTCAGCATAAAATAAATCTAATCTATTCGACAAACATCGGACACAAAATCTGCATCAACAAATTCCCCCTTGTCCGTTGCTGTCGAATGCTGAAAATGCAACTGCAATCGATCTTCAGTCAAGTATTCATCTTCTCTGTGTTAACAAATTCCCCCTTGACTGATGATCCAGGTAAGTAGTATCTTGACGCTCCTTGTATAATAGTTCCCCCTCAAAGTATGCGTATCCGTGTTGGGTGTTGTGCAATTTCCTCACAAGGATCAATTGACCGACCTTCCGCTGATCTTCCAATACTCCAACCGGCATTTGATAAGGGTTCCATTCTTTAAAAACTGCATCAAGTCTTGATCTTCAAGCATACTACATTGGTAGAGGTTTCTGGTGAACTGTCTTCTGTAAACCGTCTTTGTGGAATCGACCAAGTAATGCACTTTAATCTTCAGCATCAACACTCAGGAAAGTCAGCTAGACCAAGTGTATCCCTTGCAAGCTCAACCAAACGGCATGCTTAGTTGAACTACATCCAGATCTCATTGTCTCGCCTTTGTGAAGTTGACCACGTAATGCACTACGGATCTTCAGCATCAGTACTCAGGAAGTCAGCTTGACCAAGTACATCGTTTGCAAACTCAACGAATTGAGTTACCCCCAGATCCCTGTAAAATCCCAAAGAAACATCAAACCCAAAACCGAATCCTGCAGGTCTTCAGCCTTGAACTATCAGCTTTCATAAAGATTCCCCCAGGTCTTCAGTAAACAGCGCTTTGAAACAACTGTCGACTTTAGATACCTGTATGTTTCCATGCAAAACCCTTCACGCTGGCTGGAGAATTAATTAAAATCCTCAAATATGTGTCTGTGCAAAACATTCCACGCCAAACCGTTTGTATCACCAGAAAATCACAAACTCTACCACCTGTGATTGCGTTTAGAAATTTACCGAAGAAATTCAACATATGAAAATTTTTATTCCCCCGTTTCTTTGGTAAAATCTCTAAACCTTAACAGATTCTCTCCACTTCAAAGAAACTGTCGTCAAATGTTCACCAATTCCCTCCACTGAGCGGAACTGTCGTCAATCTTCACTGAATGTTCTCGGTTCCGAAAAATCACGAAAACGACTTTCTTCTTTGCATATTCTAGTTGAATAAGAACGTCCCCTAATACCCCGTAGGATCTGACTTGTATCCCTCCAAAGACTTTGTGAACTCGTTAGGACCAGTATTGACATTCTAGGTTCATTCATTCGTTACCAAATGCGAGAATGTGACAATAAACAAAAAGATTTCTTCGTTGCATATTCTAGTTGATAAAGAAATTTCGCCTAGTACCCCGTAGGATCCGACTTGTATCCCTCCAAAGACTTTGTGAACTCGTTAGGACCAGTATTGACGTTCCAGGTTCATACGTTCATTTTCAAATGCGAGAATATGACAATAAACAAAGTGCTTTCGAACATTTACGAATAACCGATAACAATCATAAATATTGACGTGCGGAAGTGAACATACCGTTCTTGTTTTTGGCCCATAGTAGTCAAGTCACCAAAATTTGATGTTTGCAGCGGTAACCGTGACTACCCCACATTTTTTAAAAAAATATCATCATCTTTTGTTTTCATCATGCCGCATCATCCCGCGCGCTCCCGAACCCGTACGAATTTTGACATTGAAGCTCGATTCAAATATCCTTTGCGAAAACCCGACCAAAACTGATCAACATTCCATCCCCACTGATAAATTGTAATACCCGGCCCAAGTAGCATTCCTGATGAAGCCCAACCAGTAGTGTAATTGATAATAATTACCCCAAACTCTTTAATAGATCACACCCAAAAAAAAAAATCAAATGACCGGTGCCCTTCAAGCCCAATCAACCAGCTACACCTCAAGCCCAAAACTATGCTGATGTAATAATTTTGTTCGTCCAATTAACCAAAACCCAAAGAAAACCCAACTGTTATATCAACAAGCATAATTCTCCATGTGAGCCCAATGAATAACCAGCCATTAAAAATTGTCAATCATTAGCCCATCATAAAATGCATGACTTTGGGATCATCAAACGTAAGCCCATCATCCATCATTCTCTTCTAATTTTTTTTGTTCGATATCCAGTAACAACCAGACATCAACAGACATCCACTCTCACTTCTAAACTTTCCTGCGATACCCAGCAACCAACTATCAGGTCCAAATGAGAAGTGAAGCCCAAATACACTTGAAGAAGCAACTGGGCCCAGAAGTGAAGCCCAAATACAAGATAGACCTAGCTGAACTTTAACTTTTCAGCCGACAACTCTTCACTTTCTGCGATTCCATCCTTCAGCTTCTTTTCTTTGATACCCACCTTCTCATCTTCGATACAAACAGAGCAACAAACCAGAACCAGCCATCTTCAAGGAAAATTTTGATTCTGCCATCATCAAACATTCTGAGTTTGATAGAAGACTTTCTTCATTCTGTTTCTGCGATACCCAACATCAGCAGCAAACTTTCTTTGCAGCCGCCAATCACTTGGAGAAATCATGGTCATCTTTGCCGATGAACAATCATCAGCAGCTTGTTATTCTCCACCTCTGCCTCTCTCATCGGCGATACCCAAGACTTCTTCATTGATAAACAATCAGCAGCAGCCGACATCTTCATCGGAGATTCAAACTCCGATCAACTCCAAACAGCCGACATCCTCTCCGATTCCAACTTCAACCGCTAATTTCATCGAAACCCAGTTTCAGTCGACGAAAGTAAGGAACCGACGAAACTGGGGGACGACAAAAGTAGAGGTGGTGTTTCGTCATGGGGTGAGTTTCGTCGGGAGTGGGTATGAAGAAACCCTAGTTCTTTAACCAGCTGCCACCCATCTTCAAGAACAAAGTGTACTGTTCTTTTGCAGATTTGACGAAAACATTGTATATATGATTTTTTATTTAGGTGTAAAACATAAAACTTAACCCTCTGGTCATCACAGATCTACATATTCGGGTCCAGATCTGGATTTTTCTTCTTTTACACCTTTTTAACATCTTGAACAAAAAACATAATAAACACAGATCTAGAGCACATGTGATTTAGCAAACTGTTAGATTCACTAAATCAGGCACCATGGCTCTGATACCAATTGTAGGACCGTGTTTCGTGACCGAAACCGTGATTATCATGATTATGTTCATAGACGGGAAGATTAGAGACGGATAAAAGTACTTACTTGTATAGATTTGTAACATAACAAAACAAGCCGGCCCGATTAACAAGCTAACCGAACCATACCAAAGGAGTACACATCCGGGGAGAGACCAAGTGGTGATCTCTCCCGGTGAGGTCTCAAACCTCCTAAAACTTCCAAGTGTTTGAAATGACAAAGGGTTGCTATTTATAGCTACACCCCTTTGTCTTTCAAACACACACGGTCAAACAAATAACCCTCTCGTTTGACCACTTCAAACGAGCGGGTCTATACAAGTTCGTTAGACCGTTTCACTAACTATTACAAATTCAGCATAAAATAAATCTAATCTATTCGACAAACATCGGACACAAAATCTGCATCAACAGAATTTCAAAAATCCCTCTTCTTCTTTCCCTTGAGCAAATTTGCCAAACCCTTAAGAAATCCTTGGTGGCTTCTACGCTCCTCTTGAACCTCTCTTTCCACCTGGCTCAACCTCTGAAGAATCTCCTGCTGCTGCGGCGGCTGGATCAGTGGCGGTTGCGGTGGCTGCTGTAGTGGAGGTTGAGGAGGTGGCGGGTATTGATACCCATATGCTTGGTACCCAGATTGGTATGAAGCTGCGTAAGGCCCTTCTGGATGGAGAGCATTGTAGTTGGCCACCTCGAGATACGGGTCGACGGCAGGGGTATTGTAGTAGTTGTAGCCAGGGTAAGCTAGCTGCTCAAAAGGGTTATATGCCGCCGTACCGCCGTATGAAGGAATTGGGTTATCATAACCCATGTGTGGTGGTGGTGGTGCGACTGGCGCAGAGTCCACCTCAGAAACTGGGTTTGAAGGCCCACCCAGTTGCGGGTCTTCATACAGTGGTGGGTAGTGGCTGCCACTGGAGTGTTGAGGGGTGCTGAAATGGAAATCCCCTCCTCGCACGGACATCCGTGCACCTGTTCTTCTTCACCTCGGTGGTTTCGGAGGCAGTTGCTGTTCTAGCGGTGGCGGTGGCGTAACCGCCTGGAAACGCAAATCCTCAGAGGGATCCTGCTGCTGCTGCTGAGGTGGGTTGAAAGGTGGAGTGAACTCCCAATGGTAAGTGGCCCACCTTTCGGCAAAACTATCCGGGCCCCTGTATGGCGAACCATGAAATGATGATCCGTCAGAAATCTCTATGGGATGTGTGGGCGTCCCAGTTGGTGGCATCTCAGGATCGTCATCCATCTCCATTTCCCGAGCTTCAGGAAAATGGTCTTCTGGTCCCAATGGGTTGTGGCCCATTGGTTCTTCAATCTGATTTGCCGGGTTGAACCGGCTCTGAAAGTAAGGGGTCGGGTCCTGAAAGGCCCGGTGTGAACTTGACCGTTGCAACGGCAAGTAGGAGTGGTGAGAATCATTGGGCGACGAGCTAAGCGAGACAGAACGCCTCGCGGGTTCCAGATATGTTCTCTAGTCTTCTTGAGGGTTGGAGCTATAACCTGCTGAAGGTGTCCGTCGGTGGGAAGGCCCGGCTTCGTGGTCGTTTGGAGGAGTGATCGGCGCCTTGCCTCGTCCACCTCTTCCTCTGAATCTTGGCGGCATTTTCTTTGATCTTGTCAAAACAAAAGGAAAACAACAAGGAAAACAATAAAGGAAAAAATAAAGATTAGGATTAGTCCTAAGTCCTTTGCCTAGACTCGGAAGTCAAGGAATGTGCAACTGTGTCATTAAGATTAAACACAAAAGGCTAGTGTTTAATTCTCTCAATGTTGGCTTTGATACCAACCTGTCACACCCCGATATTTCCACGTATTACCGGTGGGCCCGGTGGGGAGTATCGTGACGTAGTTGATATCATCATAGTCAAATAATCACAGTTTAATGCACAACGGAAGTCTAAAGTAAAAATATTACAAAGCTATTCGAAAGTAACATAAAGTATTACAACGGAATGTAAAATGATCCACATGCAAATCTAATATAAAAGAAATATTGTTCAACAGATTTAAGTATCAAAAGCTTGCAAGACTCTTTATTGATACTAGGAGTAGCCAGCCCATTTCGCATAGTACCTGCACTTAACCTTTTGGAAAATACGTCAGTTTACACTGATAAATACAATTAACCGACTCATTTTGAAAATGTTTAAGAAAATTGATTTGAATGCACAAGGCACAAATAATCTTTTATAACTTGGGATAATTATTTTAAAAATAATCTTGTAAAAGAATTATATGTTTGTCATACGTTCAGTAGCCCGGGTTAGAAGTACTGGGTTAAAGATTAATAGACACACCACATAATATAATCCCACGGCGAGTTATTCTCAACAAGCGGGTATATCTTTTTACATACGCACCGGCAGGTGTATGCCTACACCCCGTGCTTAAGTCGTGGCCATTTCAATGAATGAGCCGAGGATATCCAAGACACGGTCATTAACCCCCCAAATACTTAGAGCAAACAAAACAAACTAAACGGGTTATCTCAATGATTTAACCATTATTTGATTAAATATTCAATACCCGACCAAGCGGTATTATTAAATACCGTACCCCAAGCCCGTATAAGGGAAAATGAGTTAAAAGTATTTACCTGAGCAAAATATACAAATTTATCTAAGCCGTATAACAATCAGCAAGTGCAAATATCTTTTACTGGGATCCTAAATCTGGAACGAAGGTTTTAATAACCTATTAGATTCCTAACGGGTCTTATTTAAATCTTAACTTAGACCGGTTAGTTTTAATGAAAGGTTTACAGTTCAAAACGCAAGATTAAGCGAAGACCGGATTAGAATGTGATTTAGACCCGACAAGTATGAAGACTTGTATAATATGGGTAAACTAAACACATTCTGGATTTTGAAGTAAAAATGATAAGGTTTGACCCGTTCGGTCAATTTATGCAAACTAGTTACATAAACCGTACCGAACGCGAAAAATGCATAACGGGTAACCACATGAATCATGTACAGGTTCCACAATTTAATATGCTTCAAATATGTTGTGATATCAGTAGGATACCTTCCATTATACCCAAAACGAATTTAAAACCAATTTAAGCCCCGTAGGGTTATTTTGGTCATTTTTAAGATTATAAAAGAGGTTAAATAATAATCTGAGTTTCTGGTCTAAAACATTCTGTGAAAATATTTATTTTATGTTGTTATATCAGTAAGATATCATATATATGTGAAATTTATCATTTATAACCAAACTATGCACCGTAGGGGCATTTTGGTCATTTCACATAAGCTTTAAGGGTCAAATTTGGAAATCTGAGTTCAAAACTTTTACTTACTGTTAAAGTATAAAAATTTATTCATAACATCAGTAGTTAACAAGCCTTAGGTGCTAAGCATGGTTTTAAACCATACTATGCGCCTAAATCGCATAAAAGTCGGTATTTGACGATATTCGGGTTGATTAAGAAAATCTGACACTTTGAACAGCCCTTACTATTTCAAATAACTTATTTAATATATAAAATCAGTAGAAAAAGGTTTGGTATGTAAAGGATGTGTAAAACTCATTTTATTAGCAAAAAGGGCACAACCGTCAATTACCGAGTCAATGCAAGAACCCTATGTTATGATCAGTTTAAAATTTAATAAAAATTTTCAAAAATCCCTAAATATTATATTACATCAGTGGGTAGAAGGTTTGGTGTCAAAATTTGAGTTTAAACGTGATTTATACTAAAAACGCCCTTGAATTAATAAAAAGGCTTCAATTTACGATATTGTGCATAACTCTCATTTTAGACCATAAACTGATGTCAAAATTTTAGGACATGTTTATAAACCAGTTATAAAGATTTTTGTCCTCTCACATTTTCAAAAATCTCGTTTTTATATCAAAAGGGCATAATGGTCAACAATTAAGCATTTAACGGAAACATGCATATGATTCGGATTATTAAGGAACCATATAGTATAATCTCAGAGGGTTATACTAACATGTAATATGGTCCTAAAGGAACCTTAAGGGATATCTAAAATAAGCTAAATCGGGTCAGAACTGAAAGTCAAAGGAAAAGTCTTCTTTTGCGACTTTCGGTTGCGAAACGAGCCTAAACTCAGAATTGTCGGGTTGAACATGCCTAAACATGTTCTTATATTATTTACCAAGTTATTTTAGTGTTTAAACATGTTCCATAACCTCTACATTATCAGTTATGGATTTATTTGCAAAAATGGATTTTGTTGACTTTTTTATTAACAACTTTGACCCGACAATTGACCAAGTTAGAGTGGAAATCAGTAGGTGCCCTTTTAAGGGTTTATTACCCACATAATTACCAACTCATAGCCACTTTCAAATCGAACAATGGTTGAACCATTAGTGATTAATCACTAAGTCAAAGCTTAATTACGATGACTTTGACTTTTGGTCATTAGACTAATAAAACTTGAACTTAAGAGACTAAGAACACTTACTAGGGTCCTTAGCACGAGTATGGAGCTTTAGAAAACTTCCTTGAGTTCCAGGAGGCTCCCAAGAGTGAGTTGTGAATAATTTTGAGAGTGTACAAATGAACTAGCAAACACAGGGCCTTTATATAGGATTTCTAGAGCTCCAAGATTGATCCACATGCCCCTACAATTGATCCCTGATGATTCCAGGTGTCCCTATTGCATGAAAATCTGTTGGCTCAGGCCCTGGTATCGAATTCAGGCTTGCAAAGGCGGTGGAACTGGCTGAACTTGCAGCTGTCCAAGTCTGTCTGCATCTGGCACTCTCTCGCGGACCGCGTAAGAGTTGCTTCTTGGTTTACGCGGCCCGCGAGGATCTCCAAAACCGGGAAAAATCTTTTAAACGTTGCAATTTCAGTCCTTGGTCCATTTTAGCTTTATTTAACTTCCATTTATTGCATTTTGGACCCCCATAGTTAACTTTTAAGGACCTTGGGTCATAAACTAACTCCGTTAAGCTCCCGGTTAGATGTACGATCACCCGAAAAGTCTTGTTTTCATCGAAACTTCACAAAATTAATATCCAATATTCTTGGAAGTGAAATATACAATTATTACAATGTTTTTGGGTTTGCTTAAAGGTCACTCAGAGGTTACTTTCAACATGTTGACACTTTTAACCCTTATGTTTCGTAAGATCCTTATTTTAAGCACAAACGACTTCCAATGTTCGATAAATTATTCATCAAAGAATACGAACGTCGTGTGAGGTCACTCAGAGGCACAAAAATTGCACGTTGACACTTTGGATCCTTTTACTTACATATTTACATTGTTTGACAAATTTAGTCCCTTCAGATTAATTCCTTACACGTTTAAAGTCCATGACACATGTCTTTATTACATTGGTCGTGATTCTACGAGGTGTTACACTCTCCGACCTGGATGTCGTTCGCATAAGACCATACATATGCTCCATTCTATAGTATGCAAGGATCCAAGATTCCCTAAGTGCAAAAATATTAGATAGCCAGTCATTATCTTCTAAATTGAATTCTGCGATAACCGCTTCCCTTTCTAATTCAAACTCTTTAGGTGTGAGAATATCCGTCCACACAACACCACAAATACGTTCTTTAAAATTGGTGGAATTGCATAGCCTAACACCAACCTATAAATAACACGAAAACGCCATGCATAAAAAAAAAACAAAAGACAAAACTTAATTAAAAAAACAGTAACAAGGTACAAAACGCCATGTATTTTAAAACGCAGTGTATCCTAAAACGCCAAAGATAGAAAAGCATAACAACCTTCAGAGAAAGTTTATGCATCACATGCCACATGCATAACCGATGCCTCATGTAAACAAATACAACAGAAATTGCCTTCTTCATCGCTGGATCTTGGTCAGTGACAACAACTTTTGGTTGAGAACCAACAGCTTTTAGAAAAACTCTTAACAACCAAATATACGTATCAGCAGTTTCCGACGCCAACAATGCTGCACCAAATGTAACATTGTAGTGATGATTGTCTATACCAGTGAACGGTACAAACACCATAGAGTATCTGCATATGAAAACGCCATGAGAAATGAAACAATAATATAACGCCACTGAATGTAAACTAATAAAACGCCATTGCATGTAAGCTAATAAAACACCATTGCATTTAAAATATAAAAACGCCATTGCATTTAAAATATAAAAACGCCATTGCATGTAAATTAATAAAACGCCAATATAAAATATTACTTGTTGGAACGATACGTGGCGTCAAACGAAATCACATCACCAAACACGTGGTAATTACGTTTGGCTTGATCGTCACACCAAAAAAGTCCCTTCAAACGATTCTCTTCGTCTGTGATGTAATCATAGTAGAAATTAGGCTGGGAATGTTTTTTTTTCATTCAAATGTTTGACAACCATATCGGCGTCATATTCCCCTATGAACAAGTTAATTTGGCTCTTATAGTTCTTAAATTCAACTTTGCTTGCACCCACATCTTCAAAACCGCCAAAACAAGTCTTCATAACATTAAACGCCTTGACAGGACCCAAATTCAGCTTAGACATGCTGTGTATAACATGCTTCTGGAGCTGAGTGAGGTGTCGTTCAGTTGGAAGAAAATGCTTATCAGTACGTTCAACAAGTTCATGATTGTGCTCCTCGACAAACTTATACACCTTCCAAAATCCATCCTCAAAAAGTACACATAACAGTGCACCACTGATGCGCGTGTGGTGTGATATATATTTAAGTATATTTTAACCCCTTTTTACATGTTAGCCAAGTTTTAAATTTATAAAACACGATATTTTACTAACACCAAACACACATATGGGCAAGTGCACCCATCGTGAGCGTAGTATAGTGTTGGCAAGATACCGAGGTCGTCCAAGGACACAAGAGCTTTTAGTACCGGTTTATCCTCAACGTCTAATCAAATCAAAAATTAGAAAAAGGTTTTTAAACTAAAAAAATAAAAACTAACTAAAATGCTGAAAAATAAAATAAAAATAAAAACAGATAGACAAGATGAATCACTTGGATCCGACTCGTGTTTAGTGTAACCTTTGATTATTTCCGCACTTTTGCACTTATTAAGAGATTATCTTAGTTATTGTAGTAGGCCCCTCTTTTGAAGGTGACGTTACCCTCGGCTAAGTAGTCTGAGTCAGCAGGGATACAGTCCTAAGTAGCCGGGTTAAAGTATTAATAGTAGCTTACATATGAGGGGATCAAAGAGTTTGGACCCCCCATCCAATACCGGTGGGTATTGAAGGAGGTCCTACTAAATTTGACCCAGGTCCTTGCAGGATCTATACACTGAACAAGGCAAGACTCTTACCAAACCGTTCCATTAACCCCCGACCAGGTAGCTAACATATCTCCATATAGACCGTGGAGATATGAATGGTGAAAATCTTTTATTTTATATAGACAGTAAAATAATGCCAAGACACCACGGACAAACGATAAGGAAGAATCACCTTCAACATAAGAAACTAGTTATTAAAGTCATTAATACATAACGAAATAAAAAGCGCGAAAAGATTAAAAATAAAAAGTATTACAATAGACACTTGTCTTCACCAAGTGATGTAAGAGACTTAGGCAAACATGGCCTTTGATTGTCAAGAACTCTTACGATCAATCTTGGATCCCGAGACGACTCACACACTCTATGATGGACAATGGATGATGGTGGTGGTGGATGATGGTGTTGTGGTGGTGGTAGAGTGTGGGTGAAGTGTGAGAGAGGTGGTGTGCCAAGGGATGGTTTGCAAATGAGCCAAGCACCCCTATTTATAGGCTGAACAGAGACTCGGGCACGGCCCCGCATCCACCTTTCTTCTCTTTCTTCATTAATTGCAGTTTGTCTTCATTAGTTGACCACGCCCCTGTGTCCGCTGGGCACGACCCCGTGTGCAGAAGCGTATCTGTACTATCAAGATTTCCTCAGATTCTGCGAATCTTAGAGTTGACCACGGCCCCGTGTCCGCTGAGCACGACCCCGTGGTGACTGATAGAAGCTTCTACAGCTTTGTCTTTTCTGCTGACACTTGGGCACGCCCCCGTGCTTATTGAGCACGGGGCGTGTTCAGCCTTCTCCTGTTTTGCTTGGGAAGATGCTGTCGGGGAGGCCGGGCATGCCACGTTTGTTCCTTTTCTTGTAATTATGTTAGATTTAGCTGCCTTTTTGCTTCTTTTGTTCATTTGAGCTCATTTAATCCTGAAAATACAAAAGGAAGACAAAAACACACTTTTTCCAACATTAGTACTAAAAAGGGTTAGTTTTATGCCACAATTGATGTAATTTATATGTTGCATTTTGTGCACATCAAATACCCCCACACTTGAATCTTTGCTTGTCCTCAAGCAAAACTCTTTATAATGTGGCTTTACACTCCCAAATGGAATGGGTAGAAGAGAAGGTTTTGGGCTTGTCATAGAGTGTCGGGATTTCCAAGATTCTTTATTAAGTTTTATTTTTATTTATTTACAATCCTATTCGTCATGATTTATTTAAAACATTACATAAGATAAATTACTTATTAGGGCATAACATGCCTTTTTAAAATTTCATTTATATACAAGTTCGCATACCTCATGGGGATCACTCAACACTCGGCCGAAGATGTATTTTAGTGGATCACTCGAGAGCGGCATGGAACTTACTCCTACCATAGGCTTGCCAAGCAATCAATCCTCCTCCTTTTTAACTATATACCTTTGTAAATATCAAGAGGACTTTTGGGTGAAGGGTTAGGCTTGGGTTAAAGGTAGGTGGTTGGGTTAGTGGTTAGTAGAAAAGGGCGAAAAGGCGTAAAAAGCGTCGGTTTGCAAAACATATTGTTTTTGTGACTTTTTATTCTAATGAAGTATTATTCAAACAAGCTTTCTGTAACACCCCAAAAACAGGTTTGGTAATTAACCCACGTTAAAACTAAAAGACGGGTAAAGTACCGTTAGTGGTAAGAGTAACCCGGTGAATATTAGGATTTTAAATAAATAAACCTAATATTAAATAAAAGTAGTATAAAGGCTTTTGAGGAAATAAAGTTTATAGAAGGCCCGACCTAACGGGACTTAAAATAAGCGTAGTTATAAATTCCCCGAACCCACTAAGTTAACTAGGAATGTTTAACCTAGTTAATAAGTAGGAGTATTGTTATTAAAATTTGTAGGTTGTGGCCTACTTAATAACGAACCAAACACGAGGGGTTAAAGTGGAATATCTAGAAAGGTTATTTAAAAGGAAACAAAACACACAAACACACACACACAGTGTGTGTTTAAGATCGAGCAGGAGCAAGCTCCCATGGAGCTCAACCCTAAAATTCAACAAAACCCTCAAATTGGAGGATCAAACAAGGGTCAAATTCGGATTTGAACACATAGAAACGGTCACCAAGTCAAGGGGATCGTAAGGTATGTCGAATTTCTAACATTCTTGAAGTTGTAAAAATTGGATAATCATCCTAATCGTGAATTAGGCATGGATTAGAGAAGCTATGGCTAGATTAGTGATGTATACTTGCTTAGGAACGAAACCCTAAGTGAAAATCATACATAACATGCTATGATGTGAAGGATTTGATGAATTAACACACTTAGATAAGTGGGTTTTAATGTTATGATGAAATTGATGATATAACTATGCTTAGAATCATCATGCATGTTAAGTAATCAAGAAATACTTAAACAAATTGCTAGTATGAGTATTTGATCATAAGTGATGGTGGTTAAATTTTGATGTTAATCTTGGTAAAAAATGACTAGTTATGAACTAGTTAGCAAATGTGTAAAATTATGCTCATTAGGTGTTTGTTAAAATGTCTAAATGAGAAGTAAAGTGTTGGAATTCAAGTGAAACGCGTAATTGGCAAGCTTGACTAATTACATGAGACATGGGATAAAACGGGTTCTAATCATAATGTTGATTTGCCTTAATCGTGCATATTATATGATTAAAGGTAGTTGACTTTAGAAAGTCAAACTAACTAGTGATGAAGTCGAATAGTAGTTTCGACAAAGAAAATAAGTAAGGTGGAATAGTCGTGATTGTTAATGACTAATCTAACCACCATGTAAATGTTGATAATAGTTGACGCCTAACGAGCTAGGTGAAAGCTTGGGGAAGGAAGCGGGTCAAACGAATCATGAATGAAGGAAAAAGCATATTTCGGATGCAAGGTAAGTATAGCTTACACTAGTCTTATATTTTAGAATATTCTCTTATCGTATTAGTTACGAATAAGATAAATACATAATTGAGATATGATGTTCCGGCGTGTAAACGTACGGAACAAGATAGTCGAGCATGACAAGAAACCATGTTGATGGTTTAAAAGGAGTTAAATCGGTAATTCGATCATTTTATGACAAATGGAAAATGAACTTTTGAATGGTTACCTTATAGGGTAAACCAAAACAAACAATAAGGGTAAAACGGTAAATTGGTCATGTGTTAACCATAACTATTGGTTTTAAAAGACACTTATGAAGTAAGCCTTAATAGGCCGAAAGGCGTTAAGAAATGAATTATAAGTAAAACGTCTGCACAATGTAAATCGGAGCGAGTCATATAGTTGAGATGAAAACACATGTCATCTCGCCAATATAATCGGCCATTTAGACCAAACGGGTCAAAGGGTGAAGATACCACCTTTTGATAATAACGACTAATGATTCTTGTCGAGTTATATGATTTCTGGAATAAATGTAGAAATGATATTTGCTTCGCTATTATTTAGCGAATATTATAGCAAGGCATTAAAACAGGTCAATACATTGACCCGAGCCAGGTATGTGTAATAGGGTAATTATTCATTTAGAACGTAAGGTTCAATGAGTATTAAATGAAGTCTTAGATAAACAATGGGTTACTTAAATGGGTAAACCGAATGTTTTAAAAGAGGGTCGTGGCGTTCGAAAAGCATAATGACTTTTCGAACAAGATCATAACACAAAAGAAGAATTGTGGGTCAAACATGCTCTCAAAAGACCTTGTCGTAATTGAAAGACTAAAAAGGACCAAAACGCCCTTGTTAGCTAATCCGAACAAACAACCTTTAAAGGTTGTTTGGAAACGAGTTTTATGATTAGATGAATACTTAGAATAAGTATAGAAGCTGAAAGAGGTATTATATTAGTCAAATGGCACTATTTGAGTTTTTGCCGTAAAATAATGATTCGAGAAGTAAAATTAGGTTTTTATAGATCACCACATTAAACCCACCATAGATACAGTTGTGGTGGGAGATTAAAGAATAAGAAATGTGGTGATGAAATGCTAGAAGCAATCGAAAGCGATTTTAGGCTCGAAAGTGCTTAAATACCCTTAACGGGTCAAAATAGAAGTATTAGCGAAACGGGTTAAGAATGTGTAATAACCCGTGATTTGAACCTTGTGCAATAGGAAATAATCATAATAATTTGTTTACAAAAGAAACAAGGACCACAAACAAGTTTGTTAGATGAAATCACGAACGGGTCAAAATTTGGTAAAAAGGGTAATAAGCCGAAGACTTAAAAGTCTTAAATTTTGTTAATCCGGATGTTGGATTTTAACTCCATTTGATGGGGGATCAAATTACAAACACGTAGGAAGAAACGGTAGGTCAAACGGATAAGCGGATTGAAAGATACGAAAGTTTTCGTGTCAAATAACGGCAAAAATGGAAAGGCTGGATGCAGGGGCCACCGTAACTTACGGTGCCACCGTAAGTTACGGTGGAGCTGATATAGTTACGGTGGTTATCCACTGAGTTACGGAGGAGGATTAAACTTTCAAGGGCTACCGTAAATTACGGTGTCCACCGTAATTTACGGTGGACCCAGTAATAAAATATTTTTTTTATTTAGTTTGAATTCCCGGATTCGTTTAGACTCGTTTTAAACCCTGTTTGACTAAAGCATTTCATGTTTATGAAATGTAGGTACTTTTGGATGCCGGAAGACGATCAAGCTCAGCGAAGAACCGAACACGATAAAGATTTATGCTTCCGCACCTTGCTTCGTCGTAAACTTAAACGACGAATCCGATCACGTTATGTTAAATAACTTATGAATTGTAAAAGTTTTAATAAACCCGTATTTTTATAGCATGTGTAGTCTTAACCATACATCTAATCTTTGGTATTTACATGTAAAACTGTTAATTAGTAACTAGGGTGTTACAAGTTGGTATCAGAGCCTTGGTTTAAGAGATTCAAGTATGGTGGGGAAAACCATGCTTGGACTTAAACCTTATGCTCTTGATAAAGAATAGTGTTCGGTTCGAGGCTTGATCGCAAATCCGGTAAGTGCATGTATGTTAATGATTAGCGTGTTAAGGTGTTGTAAACAACACATAGGGTTATCGTGTAATACACGTTACCCTAATTAAATGATTGAATTAGTTGACGAAATTTTGTGCTTTGACACGTATAGTATAAAAAGCCTCGTATTATAGTACAGGCGATTATTGAAGTTGACATTACTAACTTTTGTGAATGGCTTGATTGAAGGACACTTGCATTTAAAGATGACAAAAGTTGAACAAATTAAGGATATGATAGAGGAACGGTCCGAAGTATGACAAGAGGAGCATGCTCACCAAGGACTAAATCGCGTAACGACCACGAACAAGGTTAATGGCAAGGAACGCCCGTCGGGGTAAGCGTTACCAGGTGCACGCTTTTAAATATAATCGCATAAATAGCAATATGCAATAAACAAGTAGAGAATGATTGTTGCATAGGTAATTTAGAAACTTGGAAAAACCCGAATAGAAATACCTATCCAGGATATTATTTCCAAGAAAACTAAATAGAGGCGTTACTACATAGGGCGTCATGTGAAAACTATAAAAAGGTCGTGTATGTCATGTGTTAATCGCTTACTCTGGCCAAGTAAGTAGTGGCATATGATACCATGAGTTTCTTATAGCGGACACATTTACATCCGATGTAGTAAGGGCAGGGTGAATGGGACTAACTCAAAAAGTACCCAAATGAATCAAATGAGCAAAATATTTGATAATAATGTAAACGCACATCCGGGTGACGGAAGCGTATTACATTAGGATAATGAGCCCGAAAGAAGGGACAAAGAAACATGTAAAATGATGTAGACATGTATTGGGAGGGGGTGTATTTACACTCGAACCCGAAGAATATAAACATGTAGAATGATCAAGGTATGCATTGGGAGGGAGTGTATTTACACTCGAACCCGGAAAATGCGAATATGTCTCTAAACGGGACGTTTTTGTAAAACGTCAAACTCGAGGACAAAGTAGGAATTAAAAAAAAAGCGAAACGAAGTCATAATGCATACCATAAGGGTTGCAATGATAACGACTTCGGTAAAATACCGGTTGGTGGGTAAGGATTTAAACACATGCGTAGACCGAGAAATGGAAACTCGGATGGAAAGTTAAAAGACTTGGATTTTAAGTCATGACTAAAAGACGACAAGATGAAGTAAATAGAAGTTTTGATAAATCATGTTCAACTATTTTAAAGTTGAACGGGTCGAACAAATATTGAAGTTTGACATTCATAAGTGACGAATTTTCACACGAACAAGTTAAAATGGGTTAGATAAAACGTAACATTGGAAAGAATAATGAGCCCGGTAATGGGACGAGATTGAATACAAATATGGGCGCAAACCGAATAAAGGAAAGCGCGAGATATTAATGAACCCATGTAATGGGTCGGAAATTAAATATGAAATGATTGCAGACACGAATCACAGTCGAAGTGAACGAAATTTTGATGCGAAAACAAATGATTTTCGAACATAAAAGGGACGATCTACGGGATCATTATAACCTTCAGGTTATAAACAGTGTAATGGTCTACGGGACTAAACTGACCCACGGGTCCTGAATAAAAAGGAAAAGGATCATAAAGGCAAACGCCCTAAAGAGGTGAAAGCCTAAAGAAATAGCCTACGAGGCTAAGTGAAGGAACCTACGGGTTACTTAGACAAGTGAGGGAACCAGTAGAGAATCCCCGCATAAAACTAAGACTGTAAAAGAATAAATTATGGACTGTCGATATCCTGGTACGGATAATTGATAAAAGATAAAGAGAAGATCCTAAACTAAAACTTTGGTTTAGTAAGAAATAACGTTTTTACAAATGTGAATTCTGATAGGAAATTGAATATTAAGCATGAAAGGTTCAAGTCTTGACACTGATAGGCGCAAGACGTTATATTAGAAAAGTGATATTTTCAAAAATGAAATTTTGATATAAATTAAACATGACGTGACGCGATCACGGTCAGGAAAGTTATGTGGAATAAAATCACATAGTAGCCTGAGAGATGGGTATAAAGTAACTGGGCTAATAAGTCTAGTCAGTGAGACTGGCTAAGGTCAATATTTAAATTAAGAAAATGTTCAACACTCTATTATATTAAGATTAGCGTGAAATAAACATAGTTGATAAGAGTGTATGACCAAGTGGCCAATTGGCTACTCAGTCAAGCCAAACAATAAAGGTAAGTGAGTACAAAACGGTAGTGATGGTCCATGAGGTCATAATAACAAAAAGTATTGATCGCCTATACTGAGCGATCACAAGACAACACAAGCAAAGTGTTGGGAAGTTAGTTCGAGTAAAAGCACGATAAAAGGATAAGCCGAAAGGTATGTGGTAATATGCCTTGTAGAATTTCGTTAATAGCACATCTAGATAGTGCTAAATACATAAGATAAAATCAGGAAATTCATTTTTACGGCGAGTTCTGTATGAATGAACCAAATGAATAAGTACGTAAAGGAAATGGTCTGTTTGTAAAAGTGAAGGATCTCACTAGAAACATCCAAATGGGTGATAAGAATGGATTCACAAAGAATCCGAAAGTATAAGGCGATGGATTTCGCTAAGTTAACCAAACAAGTCGAAATAACAAGAAGGCGTTATCCTGAATTGCGTTAATTCGCATAAAAGACACATATGTTGTGTAATTAAAAGATGTTACCATATTTGTCTGATGACACTAACAAATGGTCAATGTGTGAGTCATGCTTAGAAGGTTACTCAGTTTATGTGCATTGGGTTTGAAACTAAATAAACTATGTAAGAAAAGGTTTCGAGGACGAAACCTCTTTAAGGGGGGTAGACTTGTAACACCCCGAAAACAGGTTTGGTAATTAACCCACGTTAAAACTAAAAGACGGGTAAAGTACCGTTAGTGGTAAGAGTAACCCGGTGAATATTAGGATTTTAAATAAATAAACCTAATATTAAATAAAAGTAGTATAAAGGCTTTTGAGGAAATAAAGTTTATAGAAGGCCCGACCTAACGGGACTTAAAATAAGCTTAGTTATAAATTCCCCGAACCCACTAAGTTAACTAGGAATGTTTAACCTAGTTAATAAGTAGGAGTATTGTTATTAAAATTTGTAGGTTGTAGCCTACTTAATAACGAACCAAACACGAGGGGTTAAAGTGGGATAACTAGAAAGGTTATTTAAAAGGAAACAAAACACGCACACAGTGTGTGTTTGAGATCGAGCAGGAGCAAGCTCCCATGGAGCTCAACCCTAAAATTCAACAAAACCCTCAAATTGGAGGATCAAACAAGGGTCAAATTCGGATTTGAACACATAGAAACGGTCACCAAGTCAAGGGGATCGTAAGGTATGTCGAATTTCTAACATTCTTGAAGTTGTAAAAATTGGATAATCATCCTAATCGTGAATTAGGCATGGATTAGAGAAGCTATGGCTAGATTAGTGATGTATACTTGCTTAGGAACGAAACCCTAAGTGAAAATCATACATAACATGCTATGATTTGAAGGATTTGATGAATTAACACACTTAGATAAGTGGGTTTTAATGTTATGATGAAATTGATGATATAACTATGCTTAGAATCATCATGCATGTTAAGTAATCAAGAAATACTTAAACAAATTGCTAGTATGAGTATTTGATCATAAGTGATGGTGGTTAAATTTTGATGTTAATCTTGGTAAAAAATGACTAGTTATGAACTAGTTAGCAAATGTGTAAAATTATGCTCATTAGGTGTTTGTTAAAATGTCTAAATGAGAAGTAAAGTGTTGGAATTCAAGTGAAACGCGTAATTGGCAAGCTTGACTAATTACATGAGACATGGGATAAAACGGGTTCTAATCATAATGTTGATTTGCCTTAATCGTGCATATTATATGATTAAAGGTAGTTGACTTTAGAAAGTCAAACTAACTAGTGATGAAGTCGAATAGTAGTTTCGACAAAGAAAATAAGTAAGGTGGAATAGTCGTGATTGTTAATGACTAATCTAACCACCATGTAAATGTTGATAATAGTTGACGCCTAACGAGCTAGGTGAAAGCTTGGGGAAGGAAGCGGGTCAAACGAATCATGAATGAAGGAAAAAGCATATTTCGGATGCAAGGTAAGTATAGCTTACACTAGTCTTATATTTTAGAATATTCTCTTATCATATTAGTTACGAATAAGATAAATACATAATTGAGATATGATGTTCCGGCGTGTAAACGTACGGAACAAGATAGTCGAGCATGACAAGAAACCATCTTGATGGTTTAAAAGGAGTTAAATCGGTAATTCGATCATTTTATGACAAATGGAAAATGAACTTTTGAATGGTTACCTTATAGGGTAAACCAAAACAAACAATAAGGGTAAAACGGTAAATTGGTCATGTGTCAACCATAACTATTGGTTTTAAAAGACACTTATGAAGTAAGCCTTAATAGGCCGAAAGGCGTTAAGAAATGAATTATAAGTAAAACGTCTGCACAATGTAAATCGGAGCGAGTCATATAGTCGAGATGAAAACACATGTCATCTCGCCAATATAATCGGCCATTTAGACCAAACGGGTCAAAGGGTGAAGATACCACCTTTTGATAATAGCGACTAATGATTCTTGTCGAGTTATATGATTTCAGGAATAAATGTAGAAATGATATTTGCTTCGCTATTATTTAGCGAATATTATAGCAAGGCATTAAAACAGGTCAATACATTGACCCGAGCCAGGTATGTGTAATAGGGTAATTATTCATTTAGAACGTAAGGTTCAATGAGTATTAAATGAAGTCTTAGATAAACAATGGGTTACTTAAATGGGTAAACCGAATGTTTTAAAAGAGGGTCGTGGCGTTCGAAAAGCATAATGACTTTTCGAACAAGATCATAACACAAAAGAAGAATTGTGGGTCAAACATGCTCTCAAAAGACCTTGTCGTAATTGAAAGACTAAAAAGGACCAAAACGCCATTGTTAGCTAATCCGAACAAACAACCTTTAAAGGTTGTTTGGAAACGAGTTTTATGATTAGATGAATACTTAGAATAAGTATAGAAGCTGAAAGAGGTATTATATTAGTCAAATGGCACTATTTGAGTTTTTGCCGTAAAATAATGATTCGAGAAGTAAAATTAGGTTTTTATAGATCACCAAATTAAACCCACCATAAATACAGTTGTGGTGGGAGATTAAAGGATAAGAAATGTGGTGATGAAATGCTAGAAGCAATCGAAAGCGATTTTAGGCTCGAAAGTGCTTAAATACCCTTAACGGGTCAAAATAGAAGTATTAGCGAAACGGGTTAAGAATGTGTAATAACCCGTGATTTGAACCTTGTGCAATAGGAAATAATCATAATAATTTGTTTACAAAAGAAACAAGGACCACAAACAAGTTTGTTAGATGAAATCACGAACGGGTCAAAATTTGGTAAAAAGGGTAATAAGCCGAAGACTTAAAAGTCTTAAATTTTGTTAATCCGGATGTTGGATTTTAACTCCATTTGATGGGGAATCAAGTTACAAACACGTAGGAAGAAACGGTAGGTCAAACGGATAAGCGGATTGAAAGATACGAAAGTTTTCGTGTCAAATAACGGCAAAAATGGAAAGGCTGGATGCAGGGGCCATCGTAACTTACGGTGCCACCGTAAGTTACGGTGGAGCTGATATAGTTACGGTGGTTATCCACTGAGTTACGGTGGAGGATTAAACTTTCAAGGGCTACCGTAAATTACGGTGTCCACCGTAATTTACGGTGGACCCAGTAATAAAATATTTTTTTTATTTAGTTTAAATTCCCGGATTCGTTTAGACTCGTTTTAAACCCCGTTTGACTAAAGCATTTCATGTTTATGAAATGTAGGTACTTTTGGATGCCAGAAGACGATCAAGCTCAGCGAAGAACCGAACACGATAAAGATTTATGCTTCCGCACCTTGCTTCGTCGTAAACTTAAACAACGAATCCGATCACGTTATGTTAAATAACTTATGAATTGTAAAAGTTTTAATAAACCCGTATTTTTATAGCATGTGTAGTCTTAACCATACATTTAATCTTTGGTATTTACATGTAAAACTGTTAATTAGTAACTAGGGTGTTACACTTTCTTTTTGTGAGCTTTGTTTGTTTATTCCAAACTTCATTTTTCTTTTCATCTTTATCAAATTTTTTTTTTTTTTAAGAAAGTCACACAAAAACCGAGCTTTGTTACTAAAATAAAGGGTCTAAAATAAAAAGGTTTTGGTGGGTAAAAAGGGTGTTTATTTTGGGTTATGAAATGAAAAGGTTTAGGCTCAAAGGGGTTAACTAGGGGGATTTTGGGTAGGTGGTAAAAAAAAGAAAAATAATGGTGTAGAAATAAAAAGGGTTAGTCCTAATGCCTCTATCATTTACTTACTCGGGTTAAAGTTGGTAAGGACCGAGAATGTATCGTCGTGGCAAGTTCTAGAGTCGTAAGAACCAAGCGGCTATTCACATAAGAAACGAAAAATGAGCATTTAGTTTAAAGATATGTATTTGTATGCTCAATAAAGGCTCAAAACTCACTTTTTTGTGGGAATAGGTTTTTATGTGATCAAGTATATATAATCAAATTTTAACTAGGTTTGTCATGCCGTTTCATAATTTTCTTATGTTGGTTCTTTTTATCACGACGCTATCGGTTGTAAATTTTTAAAAATATCACCTTTTTAGAACTTGAAATTCCCAACTTAAACTTAGACAAGTAAAAAAAATAAAAAAAAAAAAATTTGAAAAAATTTGGGGTGATTAGCGGTTCCAATAGAGTTTTGTGTAAGGCTTGTATTTAGGATTTGCAAGATTCAAGGTTTTAGCATCCCCACACTCTTAAATTACACATTGCCCTCAATGTGTCCCAAAAATAAGTTTTTAGGTTGATTGAATATGTAAAAAGGTGTGAAAAAGCAAAATTTTATGTTACTGGGCGTCTGGACACGGCCCCGTGGTGTCCGGGCACAGCCCCGTGTTCAGATCGCCAGCAACAGAAATTGTCAAAAAGAAACAGAAGCCTGGGTACGGGGGCGTGTTCAATGAGCACGCCCCGTGTCCAGTTACCTGAACTGGGCATTTCCTGTAGATTGTGCAGCACGGGGTCGTGTTGGGCGGGCACGACCCGTGCTGAACTTGCTGTAATGAAGAAAAATTTGTCGGGTGGCCCTGTTTTCATGCATGGGGTGCTGGTTCATGTTTCCCTTGTTATCCTTCACCATCCCGAGTGTGTTTTATTCCTGAAAATTAAAACTAAACTAGAAAACATAAAAATTAATCTAAACTAAACTAAGGATAGTTCCGCGGAATGCCTCCGTGGTGCGCCACGTTTATAAGGGTCCTTGGCTAGACCCAAAGCCTGGTCATATGTTACCCAAGTGGGATGTTTTGCATCCCATGCTACACCGTCGGAGAGCATCATCCAAACTCGAGTCAATGACCTTCACGTAGTTGACCGGGTCTTCGTCTTCTACTCTTTTTCCAACTCCAAACATCATTTCCTCGTCCCCAATCCTCAATGTTACTGTTCCATCATTCATATCTACCACTGCTTGGGCCGTAGCTAGGAATGGCCTTCCTAAGATGAGTGGTACTTCGGTATCTTCCTCCATATCTAGTATGACAAAGTCGGCTGGGAAGACAAATTCGCCGACTTTGACCAATAGATTTTCAGCGACACCTTGTGGATATTTGACGGATCTATCGGCGAGTTGTATGCTTATTTTTGTTGGGCTTGTTTTCCCTAAGCCGAGTCGGTTGAACATTGATGAGGGCATGAGGTTGATGCTTTCCCCGAGATCGGCTAGTGCATTACGAATGGGGGATTCCCCAATCGAGCAAGGAATTGTGAAGCTTCCGTGGTCAAGCTTCTTTTGCGGGAGTTTGTTGAGCAGTAAGGCGGAGCATTCTTCGCCTAAATTAACTAACTACAATGATTCAATTTTCCTTTTATGAGTGAGGAAGTCCCTCATAAATTTTGAATATTTAGGCATTTGAGTGAGGACTTCGATAAATGGAATATTAACATGCAATTGTTTTAGTAAATTTTCGAACTTTGCGAATTGCTCATCGGTCTTTTGACGAATTAACCGACCGGGGTATGGAACCGGAGGAGTCTTAGTAGGCTCTTGAACTGGTGGAGAAGCCTTCTCTTGTTGAGGCGTGGGTGGAGTTGTGGTTTGGCTAGATTGGCTTCTTTCAGTTGGTGGTAGTGGAGCCTCTTTGGGACCCATGGTACGGTTTCTCAATGTTATGAGATGTACTTGCGCCCTTGGGTTGGTTTCGGTATTACTTGGTAATGCGCCTTGTGGTCTCTCGGAGAAATTTTGAGCTATTTGATTTAATTGTTTTTCAATGTTTTGAATGCTAGCTTGTTGATTTCTAAAATTCGATTCCAATTGTTGAAATCGGTCCGAGTTTTTCTTTTCGGTGTCGGAGATGAGGCGAGATACAGTATCTTCAAGCCTTTCTCGTCCACCTTGTTGTTGAGAGAAATTTTGTGGTTGTTGAAAGTTTGTTCGTTGGTTTAGATTTTGTTGTTTACTACTATTGCCGGGTTCTCTCCAACCAAGGTTAGGGTGGTTACGCCATCCTTGGTTGTAGGTACCCGTTGGAGGACCCGACGGCCTAGGTCTATTATCAATGTAGTTTACTGTTTCCGTTTGATCATCTAATTCTTTCATACAACTCCAATTTTCATGTGACCCACCACACCCCTCACAAGCCATAACCGAGACCGTTTTTGCCATTTCTAACTTTTTTGATTTTTGAAGAAAGGGCCTCGATTTGAGCTTGTAAAGAAGTGCTTTCATCAACCTTATGGGCGCCCGGGGTGATAGATTTATTGCCTCGGGGAGTGTGCCACTGAAAATTGGTTTGGGCAATTTCCTCAATTTGATTATAGATTTCATTTGGGCGACGATTACCTAAAAGTCCCCCGGAGCTAGAATCAAGTGTTTGTCTTGTGTGTGGCAACAACCCATTGTAGAAGGTGGATACTTGTTGCCATACCGCAAGACGGTGATGAGGGCACTTTCTTAGTAGCTACTTGAACCTTTCCCAAGTTTCATATAAGGACTCCCCATCCTCTTGTGAATATGTATTAATTTCAGTCATTAGCTTAGCTGTTTTAGCAGGAGGGAAATACTTATATAGAAACTTTTGGGCTAGTTCATCCCAGGTGTTTACCGAACCAACTGGGAGGGTGTTAAGCCAAGCCTTAGCTCGGTCTTTTAGTGAAAATGGAAACATTCGAAGGCGGATGGCGTCGTTGGATGCTCCATTGATACGAAAGGTATCACATATTTCTAAGAAATTAGTAATATGTAGATGGGGATCCTCGTCCGCAAGCCCATGAAAGGTTGCGGAGTTTTGAAGCATTTGTATCAAGTGCGGTCGAAGTTCGAAGTTGTTGGCTTTGACATTCGGTGCATTGATAGCGGCGCCGAGATTACCTACAGTGGGTCGTAGGTAATCCATGAGGGTACGTTGGTCCGCCATTGGAAGTGGGTCCCCCGAAACTTTCTCTTGGTTTTTAGCTTTAAGTCTTTTTCTGAGAAAGCGTTCGGGTTCTTTAAGAGGTTCTTTTATGTCTCTACTAGAACTGGAGCTCATACACTACGTAGAAAGTTCAGATGTGGCGCCTGGGTTCCAAGTCCTGCAATAAAAACAGAAAAGAACGTTGGTCAGAAGCTTCAACACGGCCTCGTGCTCAGATGAACACGGCCCGTGGTCGGAGATACAGTGATTGTTTTCCGGATCCCTGTTACTGGGGAGTTCGACACGGCCCCGTGTTGCACCGACACGGCCCCGTGCTCAACTCTCTGTAACTCGGAAAATAAAAAACTGCCAGTAACAATGCTGGGCACGGCCCGTGTCCGACCTGGCACGGCCCGTGCTGAGCTCTGCGGAAACTGAAAAACTAAGAAAATCCTAAAAAAAAAAAAAAAAACAGAAAAATTAGAAAAAATGATTAGGCCGTTGATTCCTAACTTTCTTAAAATCCTTGTGTCCCCGGCAACGGCGCCAAAAACTTGATGCGCGTGTGGTGTGATATATATTTAAGTATATTTTAACCCCTTTTTACACGTTAGCCAAGTTTTAAATTTATAAAACACGATATTTTACTAACACCAAACACACATATGGGCAAGTGCACCCATCGTGAGCGTAGTATAGTGTTGGCAAGATACCGAGGTCGTCCAAGGACATAAGAGCTTTTAGTACCGGTTTATCCTCAACGTCTAATCAAATCAAAAATTAGAAAAAGGTTTTTAAACTAGAAAAATAAAAACTAACTAAAATGCTGAAAAATAAAATAAAAATAAAAACAGATAGACAAGATGAATCACTTGGATCCGACTCGTGTTTAGTGTAACCTTTGATTATTTCCGCACTTTTGCACTTATTAAGAGATTATCTTAGTTATTGTAGTAGGCCCCTCTTTTGAAGGTGACGTTACCCTCAACCCAGTAGTTTGAGTCAGCAAGGATACAATCCTAAAGGGTCGGATTATTGAAAGATAATTAATTAAGTTATTAATGCATATTATGGTGCCCCTCTTTTGAAGGTGACGTTACCCTCGGCTAAGTAGTGTGAGTCAGTAGGGATACAGTCCTAAGTAGCCGGGTTAAAGTATTAATAGTAGCTTACATATGAGGGGATCAAAGAGTTTGGACCCCCGCCATCCAATACCGGTGGGTATTGAAGGAGGTCCTACTAAATTTGACCCAGGTCCTTGCAGGATCTATAAACTGAACAAGGCAAGACTCTTACCAAACCGTTCCCTTAACCCCCGACCAGGTAGCCAACATATCTCCATATAGACCGTGGATATATGAATGGTAAAAATCTTTTATTTTATATAGACAGTAAAATAATGCCAAGACACCACGGACAAACGATAAGGAAGAATCACCTTCAACATAAGAAACTAGTTATTAAAGTCATTAATACATAACCAAATAAAAAGTGCGAAAAGATTAAAAATAAAAAGTATTACACTAGACACTTGTCTTCACCAAGTGATGTAAGAGACTTAGGCAAACATGGCCTTTGATTGTCAAGAACTCTTACGATCAATCTTGGATCCCGAGACGACTTACACACTCTATGATGGACAATGGATGATGGTGGTGGATGATGGTGTTGTGGTGGTGGTGGACTGTGGGTGAAGTGTGAGAGAGGTGGTGTGCCAAGGGATGGTTTGCAAATGAGCCAAGCACCCCTATTTATAAGCTGAACAGAGACTCGAGCACGGCCACTTGTCCACCTTTCTTCTCTTTCTTCATTAATTGCAGTTTGTCTGCATTTGTTGACCACGCCCCCGTGTCCGCTGGGCACGACCCCGTGTGCAGAAGCGTATCTGTACTATCAAGATTTCCTCAGATTCTGCGAATCTTAGAGTTGACCACGGCCCCGTGTCCGCTGAGCACGACCCCGTGGTGACTGATAGAAGCTTCTACAGCTTTGTCTTTTCTGCTGACACTTGGGCATGCCCCCGTGCTCATTGAGCACGGGGCGTGTTCAGCCTTCTGTTCTCTTGTTTTGCTTGGGAAGATGCTGTCGGGGAGGCCGGGCATGCCACGTTTGTTCCTTTTCTTGTAATTATGTTAGATTTAGCTGCCTTTTTGCTTCTTTTGTTCATTTGAGCTAATTTAATCCTGAAAATACAAAAGGAAGACAAAAACACACTTTTTCCAACATTAGTACTAAAAAAGGGTTAGTTTTATGCCACAATTGATGTAATTTATATGTTGCATTTTGTGCACATCAACCACAATCAGTCCTCTTTGAAAAGTTAGATCGCACTACTCGCTCCTTTTGATTGGGGTCCAACGTATCAACCTTCTTGTCCTTATATACCCCAGCTTTCGTACACAAGAAATACTTAATATGTAAGACACCTTTAGAGTTTGTCTTTGTCGTCCCTTTCCTGACTGAAAACCCACACTCCTTGGCATACTTAACATACATTGAATAACAATCATCAAGGCTTGAGAATACCATGTCCTTTCTGGGCTTTAATTCTTCACTGACGTCAGTAATGATAAATGGTAATCCAGTTTTGGGGCAATGCCTTTGACTCGAGGAAGTGACTTCGTCTGAGAAAACACAGGGAGGAACAGAAAAATCAGAAAAACAGAGTGATGTCTCGTAATAACATTATACATTAAAACGCCATTAATTGAATAATAAATAAGACATAATAAACACATAATTTAAAAAAGACATAATAAAAAAGCCATGAGATGAATAATTAAAAACACTTAACAACATAAATAATTAACAAAATATAACATCGTAATGAAAACGCCAAAATTAACAAAAGTAATGTTTACACAAATTATCAAAATAGTAATAACTGATATTCACAAATACTACTAAATAAAATTCAAAACTAATCAAATAGATGAAAAACACCAATGATCGTAAAAACAAAAGAAATACACTAGAACGTAAACGACAATTAAAATTAATATTGAAAACTCCAATTGCAGTTCTTAAAAATAGATTAAATATCAATTAAAACGTGATTAAATTGCATAATTGAAATAACGCTATTGAAAATCATACAACACATTATAAAAAAATAATACAAAAAAACGCCATAGAACAATGATAAAAGAACAAAACGCCATATCTGTTGCATGATTTGCTGGAACGAAAAATAGAAAACGCCAACAAATTTTACTTTGTCGAACAGAATCCACGTTAAACGCCATAGATCTGAGAAAGCTTGCAAAGGAGGTAACAGCTAACAATAAATCTTTGGAGTTTTAATTTGAAAGAGATTTATAACGCGAATAAGGAGGAAACGTATAAAAGGACAATCGTACCCCGCATAACAATTAGTGCCCCCTGCCACGTGTTAGGCCAGGATCCATTCTCACCGTTCTCACACTTTTCACCGTTCTCTCCTGATCTCGTTTCTGTATATATATATATAATAATATAATATAAAATTAAACTAAACTTAAGATAATTTATAATAAATAATAGTAATAAAGGACACGGATAAAAATATTTCAAATGAAATATAAGTAAAATTGTAAGGCTTAAGAAGAGGATGCCATGTTGCATTTAATGGAGTCTTTTATTAATATTTAGATTAGATAAAAAGTTGTATCTTCAAAAACTCGTGTACTAAACAAGATGAATAAATATAATTTTATATACCAAATAATAAAAAAAGTTATATCCTTAAAAACCTCATGCATTGTATTGGTAGAATAAATGTAATTTTGTATACTAAATAGTAAAAAAGTTATATTAAAAAAAAAACCTCGTGTATTGTACGAGTTGAGTAAATCTAGTTTAATATACCAAATAATAATAAAAAATTATATCTTTAAAACCCATTGTATTATATGTGTTGAATAAATGCAATTTTCTATTGTAATTAATAATAAAAGTTATAATTTAAAAAAACCATGTATATTACATGGGTTGAATAAATTTAATTTTATATACAAAATGATAAAAAAAATTATATCTTTAAAAATACTAAGGTATATATTCGATACGCGATGGATAGGAAGATTGCAAAGATGGTTCTTAAACAGAAGATACGTTATTCAAAAAGTAAATCAGCAGCCATTTTTGTGATAAAATGTTGGTACCAATTTCGACAATTTGATTTATAAATTATGTAATAAAATCATTATAAGGTTGAATAAATGTAATTTTATATATTAAATAATAAAAAGTTATTTCTTTAAAAACCAAGTATATTGTACGTGTTCAATAAATGTAATTTTAAATACCGGATAATAAAAAAATTATATCTTTAAAAACCCCGTGTATTATACGGGTTGAATAAATGTAATTTGTATACTAAATAGAAAAAAAATATATCTGTAATAATCCCGTGTGTTGTACGGGTTGAATAAATCTAAATACGGTAGCACTACAAAATTTGGTTTTCGTGATAAATAATTTGTTTTACATAAAAATATTTTAAATTAACAATTTAATTTTGAGGATAATAATTTATTAGAAAATAAAAGGATTATATTCGAAATTCAAAGTATGATAAAATTTAATATTAATTTATTATTTATTTGTTTAAATAACATAAGTGACAAAGTAAGCGCGAAAATAAAAAAGTAAAGGCCTCTAATAGATCATGATTTCTTTTATTATATTAATAATATAGATAGATATAGATATAGATTATGCAATATATTAATGTAATATATATATATATATATATATATATATATATATATATATATATTAACCACCCACTTTTTCTGGTTTTCTTTTAATTAAAGGTGTATTTATTTCTTACTAGCAGGATGCCCGTACAATGCGGCGGGAGTGACACACCACTGGTAGTTTTCTTATTCATATAATATTTATTGTAGCATCATTATGATAGATATACATCAAAAGCGAAATAATCGGGTAATCCATTTCATGTGTTGTGCATGGTTCGGCTGGTTTAGTTATTATCCTCAACCGAAGCCGTAACCAAAGCCATCGGTTAGTCTATTCTATTAACCAATTGGTTTCGGTTTATTAAGTTAAATTGACGGTTTTTGGTTTGGTTCCTTTAATTTTAGTTAATAGCAAAAACCAAACTTGGGCTAAAACTTTTGCTTAGAATTATATGAAATTGATGTATAAATACATGAAATGAAAGTATAAATATGAAATATATGAATTGGAGGTATAAAAGCTAGAAATTTATGAAAATATGATTGATTCTATCCGGTTCAGCTAATTTTGGTTAAACAAGAGTACAAAAAAATCGATAACTGGTTTTGGTTAATTCAGTTTTCAGTTAATTTAGTTTTGGTTGATTTCGGTTTGGTTTCATCTGTTTTTTGTTTGGTTTAGGTTGATGATTTAGTTATTACTCACTTATTAACCGATAGGTGCACGCGCGATGCGGCAGGAAACACAGACATTGCCACAGTGTGCATTGTTCGGTTGGTTAGATTATTATTCTCAACCGAATCGAGGTCATCGATTAGTCTATTTTATCAAACAAATCGTTTTAAGTTAATCGGTTTCGTTTATTCAGTTAGATTGACGGTTTTTGTTTGATTTATTTAATTTCGGTTAATAGCTTAAACTAAACTTGGGCTAGAACTTTTGATTAGAAATGCATAAAATTTTGGTATAAATACATGAAATGGATGTATAGCTAGGTACATGAAATGGATGTATAAATACATAAATTGAGGGTATAAATATGAAATACATGAACTAAAGGTATAAAAGCTAGAAATATATGAAAATATGAATGGTTCGGTTTAGTTAATTTTGGTTAGACGAGGCTACAAAAAAATTGATAAATGTTTTTGGTTAATTCGGTTCCGGTTAATCCGTTTTTAGTTAACTCAGTTTTTGATTGATTTCTGTTCAAGTTCGGTTAATGATTCAGTTATTACTCACCCTTAGACACTGTTAATCACGTAACATATCAATTTTTTTAATTAAAAAAACTATAGAAATACTGTACTCAAATTAAAGAGAATAAAATATACTCGTTTATATGGTGTAATTTAAAAATATATATATATATATATATATATAAATATATTAACGTACCAAAAAGTTATGACCGTTTAAAAATCATGGAGGAGTTAGTTTTTTTATAAGGGGATAAAATGTGTAACTACTAACTGATTATTTATAATTTGTTATAGATGAATGATTAAAGTGTAATCTAGATGAGATGATTAAATTGAAGGTATTTAATTACTTGACATTGTGTAGCCATTAAACATTTTAGGATAATGACTAAGTACGTTGGGCTTTAATCACTTGTACACTAAGGCTTCACCTACTTGTACCTTTTAATCCACACGTCAATACTGACTAAGACAACTATCAAAACGTCGACAAAAATGAGTAGGTCGTCACGGTACTTTTGTGTTTTTTTAAACATTATAGTTTATAAGATATGGCAAGAATACGTAAAAAGAATTACAATTTTGTTATGGACGGGGAAAAGTGTAAATAATTACCCATAATTATGTTAAAACTCAGGGATTAAAGTGAATTAAGATGGGAGGCTAAAATATAATTATTGTTTAAAAGACCAATTTACCCTCATTTTAGGGTGTATTTATAAATAAGAGGGAAAAAGTTCTTATTTTTTGGGTATATTAAAATGCTCATCTCTCATGCATTATAATATAGTATATAGAAAGAGGGGGAAAATAGTTATGAGGTACATGTCATTAAGTAGTTATCACATCTAAAAAATAAAAAGTATTCAAACATTTACTCATTTACTATTCAATCACAACTATTGTCTTAGGATCTTCAAGGAAAAAAATAAAGGCTTATATATTCCAATTTTCATAAACAGATGGAACTATGGAATCAGACAAGAAACCTGTTAAATATAAATTATAGTCTTTTGTAATTATTTCATTTTTTTTTTACCAAATATGTAATTTGTTCATCTATATATTCTTACATCCTCTTCAATGAGGTACGCAAAACAATTCCATTTACTCTCATGGTATCAAAGAGTCACTGATCCTTTCTCTTCCCCTTGTCTCTTCTCTTTCGATCTCCCATCTCCACCTTCCTCCGCCCTCTTTCAACTTCTAGCCATGGTTTCTTCATCTACAACCGATTCTCCGTTCACACTAAATACTATTTTTCACATGCTTACCATCAAGCTCAACTCCTCGAACTATCTGTTATGGAGTCATTAAATGCTTCCCATTTTTGCGTGTCAGGATCTGTTACCCCATATTGACGGATCCACCCCTCCCTCTGGTGAAATCATGATTGATAACAAACCTGTTGCAAATCCGTATCTGGTCAAATGGCACGCCAATGATCAGAAAGTCATTCTCGTTCTCCATACTAGTCTTTCTAAGGAAGCCCTCACTGAGATTCTTGGGCTTCCCTTGGCCCACGCTATCTGGTCAGCCCTGGAAAATGCGTACAGTAATACTTCCATTGAGCGTATCCAAAACCTCAAAGACCAGCTTCACCAAATCAGCAAAGGCGCCTCAACCGTCTCAGAATTTGGCCGCAAATTCAAACATTTATGCAACTTGTTAACTGCTGTCGGTCACCCGGTGGAGGAGACCGATAAACTGCATTGGTTTTTATGCGGTCTAGGACCGTCTTTTGAAACATTCTCCACTGTGGTTCAGGCTTCAAAACCGGCA